>JAAWXA010000014.1:15610678-16233273 GCA_038090715.1 Florisuga fusca
TTTTTTTTTTTTTTTTTTTTTTTTTTTTTTCCCCATCTGTCTGCTGGTGTTTATCTCCTCCTGGAAGAAATCCAAGTGTAGTAATTAAGGCACTGGGAACAGTAAGAGGTTTGATCAGTAGATAAAACGTAATTATAACAAATCTGTGAGTGTCTCTGCAATAAATATTTTAACACCTTGGGCCAAATCCTATATTTGCATAAACAGAGTTATTGGAGATCACACTGTCTTACACCAGATGGACATCTGTGTAAAAAACAGCTCCATTGTGGATGTGGATGTGTAGGAAACCTTTCAAAGAAAAAAATTACCTTCAGAAGATGATGAGGTGCAATACTCTGCGCCCAACAGGCAGTTTTGATGAAATGCTTTTTTTCACACCCTGTGACATATGCTTGCTTAGTTTTCTTTGTTTGTTTGTGGGGTTTTTTTGTTTGTTTGGTTTGGTTTTGGGTTTTTTTTGTTTTGTTTTGTTTTGTTTTTTGTTTTTCTTCCCATGGCTGTTTTCAAATATCCTGAAATACAATTATGTCTGCATGGGTAAAATTTTCAAAACTCAACACTTCAGTTGCAGTGGGTGAGCCCACTGTGTATTGTAGCTGGATCGAACATATTCATCAGGTAAGCAGTGTAATTCATTTGCTTATTCAGGTGCTTAGGTGAGGGTTTGTGACAGAACCATTTCACAGACAGAAATCAAAATAAGACTATTTTGGAGAACAGCACCAAATTGGCTTAAAATTCCCCCAGTTCCACCATTTCTGGGTATCTTGCTTACACTCCTGCTGAAGTCTTGAGGAGCTTTCATTCCATATTTCTGGCCCCTTTGACCTCTGAAAATGCTCAGAGACATTGGCCGCATTCTCCAAGGTCTTCCTCAGCTATGAGCCCTGGGGCATCCTGAGGCCAAACATTATTCACTGAACCTGAAAAGTACCAAGTATTGTCCTGCCAGGTCTTCAGCCCTTCAGGGTGGATTGAAGGTTGTAGAGGGAAATTCAGGAAGGTGGCCATCATGAGGGTCAACATCATGCTCAGTGGGGATGGGTTCTTATTAAGAAAAAACAAGTTTACGTCCTCCATCTGATTGCATCTTACTCGGCAGGGGTTGTTTGGAAACTAAAAGGCATCAAAAGCAATACAAGAGAGAACAAAGATGAGAATAAATAAAAAAAAAAGTGAGTTTTAAGGCTATGGAAGCCCAAGGGCAATTCCTGCTTGTCAAAATCATGTGGCACAGGTCCTGCAGGAGGGGTTGTGCAGAGAAGGCAACAGCAGCGAGTTGGGAACCGACAGGTTATAGCATAAAAAAAAAGAGAAACTGATTCCTCAATGTGTCTTGCTTCAAATGCAGAACCAATAACCTAATGTTTTCCAAACAATGACAGCTTGACTAACACAGCAGAGGGTTTAAAGAAAGGATTGAATAAGAGTGTAACATTATTGCAATATGAAGAAAAATAGTTTCATTGAAATATTATGTGCTTGCTTGATCCTTTAAGGAATGGAGATGTTTCAGGGAGCTGAGGGTAAAAGTTGAGTCAATAACTCTTCCTGTATTAAGAGATTATATACTAATATAGTATAATATAGTATATTATAATAAAATAAATATGAAAAGGCTAACTTCTGTTCTCCAAAACCTGGGTCCAAGGCTCAGCTGTCCCTTCTGGGCGGCCTCTTCTCTTACATGGAATTGATATGTAAACTCTTACCTCAAGTTTATGCCTGCACTGTGTGTGTGATCAAAGAGTAAAACCACAAGGATCTTTAAAGTCACCGGAAAGCCACATGTCTATAAAAGAAGTATTTTGTTATGATTCAGAGATGCCAAAAGCATCGTTTTCCTTCAAGATTTGCCAATCTGTCTGAAACTGGACGTAAAGGATGCATCTGTGCAAAGTCTTGGAGTTATACAGCTGCAAGAGGGGGAAACCAGTTGTTTATCCCTTCAGAAGTCTTGCTTTTGCAAAAGTAAACAATGCACAGGTTGGAAAGGATGTGTCCCATACTATGAAGCCATGTCTGCCTGCACCTAGCTGTGAGCACTCATACAGGAAAGGCTGTGGCTGGCTCTGACCAGAAGCAATAATGAGGGAAGCTTGTGGCAGCACCAACACATCTATAAAACGTAGTGATGTTCCTGTAGAAATATGCTATTGTGGTTAAACACAGACCAAGAGAAAATACACCCCATACGCAATTTTTGATCAGATGGTTCCTGTCAGGGAAAAACAATTAAGGAGGTATTTTCAAGCATGAATTAACTTTGTTTGGGCTGAGCAGTGTTTGTGAGGTAAGAAACGTCGAGCACAACCATGCCAGATGTTCAGCTCCTCCTTGGCCATTGCACTGCATTCCAGTGGTGCAGCCATTGTCCCAGGAGGAGAGAGCACTTGTGGATTACCTGAGCTTTGAGGATCCACAGCAAATGAGTTCATTTCAGGAAAACATGTTCCACAAACAGTGAAGAAATATCAAGAAACCTGAAGTGACATTATATTTCTAGCAACTCTCATTTCTCTGGGTTATTTTTGTCCTCTGAAGCAGAGCTTGGAAGTGCTGATTGAAATGGGGTGCTTTTTTTGTGTTGTTGAAACTAAAAAAAGAACAAACTGTCTGCAATTACAATTTCCAGTTGGGGTTTTTTTGAGGGTTTTTGTTTTTTTTTTTCTTTCCCCATTAAGCTCAGGAATTGCAGTTGGAAATTGCAAGTAGCAGCTATAGAAAAGGGTATTGTTACTTATACCTTGTTATTTATATGTGTAAGTGCTGTCTCTTTGAGAAATGCAGAAATGCTTATTATTTGACACAGATGACTCTTTTTTGTTTTTATTTTTTTATCTTAGAATCAGGCTTGATGGCAGCTGCTGCCCTCAGATTAGCTATTACAAACAAATAAAACTCTTGGTTCAGATATTTGGCTCAGTGTTCACAAAGCAACTAGACAAATATATGGAGGAAGAACCTGTCAGTGGATATTAAATACAGAGAAAACACCTCTGGCTTAGGAAGCTTATGAACTGCAAAATCTTCACAGCTTTGGAGAGTAACCTGGGACTATATCTTCATATGCCTGCTATGACCTTGTATTCCATCTCATCCACCTGTTCTTGGCCAAACAGGACACTGAGTCTTTCATCTGAGACAGTATCTCAGTTATTTGACCTTGTGTTTTTAAATTTCATTCCATTTCATAAAAACACAACAGCTTTGCAGCTTCTATCATGTTTCTCAGCAGTAACACATCTGATTTTTGAAGCTGCCTTGGCTCCACATCACGAGAGAAAAGACAAGAGATTGTCTTGCCTGTTAATATCGTAACCTGGATGCTGAGGTTTGTGTTTGAGACAAAAAAAAAGATGAGGGTGTATTGAAATGGGAAGAGGTGGTGCAGTTAGGTTCACCCTCCCCACTCAGTCTGGAAACTGGCTCATTTTGAAAGCAACCATTAAAAATAAAGGACATCTCATAAAACCTCATGAAAATCCCTGTAAAAGCTTAATACTGGTTCACAAATTTCATTAAATAACAACCCAAGCAGTAAACAATTTGTGGCTGGTTCTGGTCACATGAGCTCATTTGTGGCTTGACTTTCTCTTGATGAAATTCCTTGTGAGAGCTGCTCTAAAAGACAGGAAAAAACCCCCAATGTGTTAGTGTCATAATCAGACTGGCCAAATGATCATTTTTCACTGCTTCCAAGGAATCAGAGTCATCCCTGGATTCTTGTCCGTCAAAACAGAGCAATAGGCCAGAAAAAAAAAAAAACAAAACCCCAAACCAACCAACAAACAAAAAACCAAACAACCTGCCTGGAGAACCCCAGGAGCTGCCAGGCTGTGGATGTGGAGATACAATGGGGAGCAGCCAATGGGGAGGAGAGGATGGGTCAGGTGACCCAGATGGACCAATCACAGTGCTCTTTCCCATGGTTCTCAATATAAAATGGCTCCCAAGAGAGCCCTCTGGTGGTTTTTTTTGGGTGGTTTGTTGTCTGGGTTTCACCCTTCCCCCTTTTCCCCTGGGGGAGAAGATCATCATTCACCAAGGCACGTTGTCATCTGCCTTCCCTAGTAGGACTTATTTATTTAATTCATTTATTTGTCTGTGGTTTTTTTTTTTTTAAATTCCAAAAATGTCACAGTTGAGGCACACAATCCTTCTCCTCATCCTCATGTGTCATTCTGGCACGAACCAGGTGCTTGGACCAGGTGAGGGTGAAGAAACTTGTGGTAGCTGCAATTCAGTGGAAAGTTTAATTAAATGCTTCAGACCACTAGAGCACTTATATAGGGTATATAAATATTGAAAACTTCATATTAGAAATACCAGGTGGACCCCCAAGAGGTTGTGAACTGAGGACACAGGTCAATGTTTTTCCAGCTCCTTGGTACAGTCACTGCAGGACAAATACCTGGTCCACTGGTAGTTCTTCAGTGAGGGCTCAATATGGCTAGAAAAGTACCCAGCTGTTTGTTAAGACAGAAAAAAACCTCTCTGCAGATGGCCTAATAATATGGTTTACGTATTCTGAGTGGTTCTAACCCTAACCTGGTATTATTTGGATTAGGTCTGCTCACACCAATGGAGCTGGAGTGATGTATTTACTCACTGTCTCGTGCAGCCTGCCCGGAAAATATCCCAGCTGCCCAAATGAATTACTCTGCTTTGGTTTAATTTTTTTCTTAATTTTATAGCCAAAGTTTCAAATTTGATAAGTGAAAAACCATTTAATCAAAACACCATTCAAAAAACCCCAAAACTACAATTTTAGATGCGTTGCCTTAGCATGTGTCATGAGTTAGTTTCCTGCCAGATTTCTCAAGCTTGAGGAATCCCTGAAGGATGTAAAATAAGGCTACACCTATTTTTCTCCAGCACTCTTCAAGCAGGTTTACCAATTTTTAAAACTTTAAATACGTTTTTTTTATTTATTAAGGCGTTTTGGGTTCTTTTATAGAGATCCACTCTGCAGAAAGCAGTACTCTGATGGTCCAGGCAGAGTCATGTGCTGTTTTCAACACGCTGGTCCCTTAGAGCCTGGGAAAGCAGTAGGAAATATGAGATGTCTTGCAGGAATGTGGAAGACATCATGTGCCTTGGAGCTTGGTGAATTTCCGGCAAAATTTACTTATGCTCCAGATTCAGATTAATTCCTCCAAATCTGCCACCTGAGAGGCTCTGAGCTAAGAAAACCGGAGGAAATTGAAAATCAGCATAGACCAGGGTCACCCTTGCACACAGTGTCTGAGTTATTTGGGGCCTCCTAACTGAAGAGGTGTCCCCGTGAACCTAGTGAAAATGTCTCCACAATGCAAAGCAGCTGTGAAAAGCGAACAAGGGTAAGTAAGCTGCCTTAATGAGGGAGTAGGGAATAATATGGAAAGTTTGGGGGCTTGACAACTTAATCAAAGCTGGGCAGCAGTTTAAGAAACCTCAGAAGAATATAAACCAGAGCTGCTTAAATGATTTCTTCCAAGAGCTGCTGTGTAGATGTAAATACTGCAACCAGTGGGGTCATTTCACCTCCAAAGGGATGGCAGGTTCCAGGGGAGTGCTGGGAAGGGGGGGTGGAAATTGTTTTGCATCACCAAAGGGAGACAAGGGGTGATGCTCTGCTCCTGTGTGAGAATAGGAAGGAGCTCCTGTATGTAGGACAGGAAAGGGGATGGGGAGGGATTAGATCACGTGGGAAGATTTATGGGGCTGAAATGGGATTTGGGAAAATGAAGGGGAGGTGTAGAGATGTCTTCTTAGGAGGTAAGAGAAACAAGATGAAGTTTCTGGAGGCATGGGGTGAGCAAGCAGAAGCAGATAAGAAGTTGGCCTGTGGAAAAGGAGGCCTAGAGCTGGATTTGGAGATTGAGGAAACAGAGAATACACTTTGCAGCCAGTCCCTCCCCAACACTAGTGTATCTTGCTCCCACCCTGGCAGCTGGAGAAGAAGAATAAGGAAGCATCATATTAATCACACAAAGCCTGCCAGCCACAAAGAAGCATTTTCAGGGCTATGGGAGGAGAAGAGAGGGGAAAATGGCAGGTGAGCATGCAAAATGTGTGTCTGAGAACCAGATCATGAAGCTGCTGTGAAAAACTCTTCATGCACTGGGACCACCCTGCATATATGGGATGTTGCAGTGCAGTTATTTGCTGTTATCTCCAAGGGACGTTACACAGGGTCTGGATTTCTGGGGTTATTACCATGAACAGGGCTTCAGAACTGCAGGACTGGGGAAGAAAATTAGTAGGCAGAATAAAGGAAAGTATGGAAGATTGGAGGAAAAAGAACTGGAGCTAATGACTTCTGGACTGAGCCTCTATTCCGACTGCACATGGTGGGATTAGTAAATTTTATTCACTAAAAGCAGAATTTGCTCTTAAATAGCAAATGGTATTTACTTTTCAATTAGTGGGTGGAACTCAGCCTCCTAAGGGAAGGTGATGGAGTAAATGGAGGCTCACCTGCTCTTCCTGCAGTTAAAAGTTCTCTTGTGTCTCTTAAGGGTGTTCCTCACTGCTGATGTGTAAGATACTGCTAGGTCACAAATCACCACAAGGTATTTCCATTTCTGAATCACATAAAGCTTTGCCTAAAATCTTATAATTGGTGGAGGCATGTGGAGCATTGAAGCCCAACAAGAAGTGTTTAGGAGGCAATAGATCAAGAGTTTGGGCTGTGAAAAGGGGAGTGGGATGAGTAGGAGCATGAGGTGGTGGGAGAAAGCAAAGGCTGTAAAAGGAAGGAAAGGCAAATGCACAGTGGGTGAGTTAGGAGGATGCTGGAGCTGTTGGAGGTTGGCAGAGGCAGCACAGGTCAGGACTCAGCACTGAGCAGGAAGCTCAGGGAAGCAGCATAACCCCTGGTGTTAACTATCATGTACATTCACTGACTTCTGCTCATTCCATGGAGCTAGGCTTGGATGTCAACTGGAAAGCAGCTGAAATCATGGGAATACTTAAGTGTTAGGAATTGATGTAACCAGAACAAATGAATGGTTTACAACAGTCAGACAGTTTTGCTGTGCAGCATAGATCATTCTGATTAAATTATGTTTTCTTGTTTTGTTGGCAAAAATCTGCCAGGAGGAGACAACAAATGGCTTTTAACTTATTGTTTTCTCCAAGAAAGCAGTATTTTTTTTTAAAGATCTCTCCATTAAATCTGCATATACTTGAAGACTGAAGAAAACAATCTGACTAAGGGACAATAAAATAGAACAGCTGAAAATCTATTTGCTAAGTTGTATGATGGAGAATATGTATTTCAACATGAAGCAGGGATGACAGGGGAAGCTTTAGACATTTTCAAGGCAAAAGCATCCAGGCAGTCAGTCCTGCAGGACTTCAAAACCTTGCATTTAGTCTAAGTACATCAGAGCTTAAAATTCAAACCAAGCAGAGTGAGCCAAACCAGCTTGGAGCACTGCATTTCACTTGGTGTCCTTAAAGGCTGCAAGAGTTTCTTTGTCATTTGTTTGCACCACAGGCCATTTGCAATGCTCCTTTGCAGGCATTTCTTTGCTCTGTTTCTTCCAGTTTTGTTGAGTGGATACATAGATTTGTAGCATATCGTGTTTTTTAAAGCTTTTGTACAATTGAATTCTCTTTCCTTCCCTCAAGCCTCAAAGGCAAATTTACAGGAATCCTTTAGAGATATGATACTGCATTATTTGAAAATATCTTTGTTTTTCTTATTTCATGGACTTAGGTGTCACAAAGGATTTCATATGAAGATAACCATCAGGTTCCTCAGCATGGAATAAAGTCAGACTGGATTACACAAAATGCCTTTAACATGTAAATCCAGATACTCTTCTCAGCATCTCCTCTCTCTCCTATCACTGATGAGTTTTCTTGAATTTATTTTAAAATGACAAGAAGGGGGAGTATGAGAGAGAGTAAAAAGATCCCCAGACCTCTATCAAAGAACCTAAAGTAACATTGCTGGCTCAAGAGTGGTCAGTAGAGACCAGAAAAAGAATAGTGTTGACTCATAAGAGATGGGGCTTAAATTTAATTAATGAATGTCCAGACCCCCCCCTAATTACGTCGTATGTTTTCAAGCTGGGGGCAGAGAAGAAATTCCATTTGCTTTTGTTGAAGGAACAACTGGATACTGCAAAATTATTTCAGTGATGAGGCTCTGTTGCATTTGATTCAAAGAAATGCTGAAAACTCTGGTTTATACCCCAATTTTACTCATGCTATCTTTCTCTATGTGCTGTTGCAATTAAAGAACCTGTATGTTTTATCATCTACAGTTTTGGCACAGCTCAATTATGACAGAGATGGGGAACTGGGAGACCTTGGCCAGTGAAACTTGGCTTTGGCAAGACCCAGCATGACCCAAGGGTGGGTACTCGAAGGCTTCACTCAGGCACTGCTTCCAGGGTCAAACATCAAACCCTGCCCCAGCTGCCCCTCTGCTCTAGGTAGGATGAGATCCAGCTGACTGTATGAGCACCAACCCACCCTCCTCCTGGGCCAGTTGTGTAAATAAAAAATTGGACAAACAGGGCTGGGTTTTTTGTTTGTTTGTTTTGTCTTGTTGTGGTGGGGTTTTTTTGTTGTTTTGTTTTGGTTTGTTTTTTTTCCCCAGTGCTGTAGAACAACTGATGCTGGAGCCTATGGAGGCTCTGAGATTTATACCCAGGAATGGTGTTTCCATGTCACTGAGGTGATGGCTGCTAGGGTCACAGGGAGAGACAGCTTCAGGGACCTTTCACAGGCAAAGACATCCTGTGCCTCAGGGGTCTCAGCACCTCAGGGACCTGTGGTGGTTGGTGGCCACTTACAGCCTGGCAGGAGCTGAACCACGTGGAATTATATTTATGTAAAGATATAAATATAAAGCTGAACCCAACATCTATAAGTAGTTCTGCCAGCCAGGTATGGGGGCTAAAGGAAACAGCAAGAAATAGCTCTCATGTCCTTTAAAAAGGATAAGCAAAAGAAACTGGGTTTGGCTGTGTGTGGTGTGCTGAAGGAGAGGAATTTTGTTTGGGTATGTGATTGCTTTCCATTTTTTAAAATTTTTGGGAAGAGAGGGCCCGAGGCCCCACCACATTTTCTCAGCAATGGGCTGGGCTACCAGCAGTCCCAAAATGCCTCCTGATGTTCCCTTGCATTTCAATGTTCTCTCATTTCATGAACAGTTTATTTTGTTCCTCTCTGTTCCTGCTCCCACTGGTGCCTTTTTAACAGGAAGACAGTGGCTGTGCCCCAGCAAGTGGCAGCTGCTCCAGGAGCTAAGGGCAGGGAATGAAATGGGATTTATGCCTTCTTTTCCTGCCAGTCCTGTGATTTCACAGCATAGAGGGGAAAGTCACTTAGGCTCAGGGCAGTTTACCCACCTGCATGATGGAGATCATGTGTGTCTCCAGGAGGAGGTTGGCATTTGCAGTTACCCAGCTATGGGCTTCTTTTTGGATGAACAGGGAGTCAGTAGCATCACAGGCTCAGAGCACAGGAGATGGCACAGCCCTTCTCAAAAATATAATTTTTTTTTTTTTTTTAATGGAAGCATGTGCAGCAAAATGTGAGAGGATGGTAGTTCTTGCCGTGTGTTCTTCAATTCTGATGCTGTTTGCAGGTCAAGACAAGGATATAGTCTTTGCATTTTACTCTGCTACATGACTTCCATTCTGAGAGGTGTCTTTCTGAGGAAAAGGTGTTCAGCCAGAAGTGGGAACTGCTCCAGCATCTTCCTCCAGGGAGGTGGCTGCCAGCTAGGAGGGACAGGTAGTGTTCATCTGTGGGCATTTTTTACACAAAGCACAATTCCAAATTTAAGATATAAAAATCAGCCAGCTGAAGAGGCTGTTGGTTTGCAGTTTGGGTGTCTCACAAAGTAGCAAAATGTGTTATGGAAAAGCTAAAAAAACTCCCAAGTAGTTCTTGCTTTAAACACCTGACCCACAATGAGCATTTTGGGTAATTCTAACAGGGAAGGCAGACCCCTGAGTTGTATGACTGCTGATTGCCATGTGCAAGGTCTGAGCCTGCAGGACAGGTTATTGCTGTCACTGCTGTGATTAGGGCTGGCTTTGCAGATACAGAAGCATCACACACACCAGGATGTGGCTGCTTGCCTGGAGAGGAGATAAAAAAATGCATCCAGGTGCATCTGAAGCATCATCACTGTGCCTGTGTAAAACCTTAAAACATTCTGTACAATGCTTTTGCTAGCAGTAGGAGCTGGAGGAATCCCTGTGTGCCTAGGCAATGGTTTTAGCTATAGATAACCAACAGGGGGCATTAGGTTTATGCTTATGAAATGCATATTTCTACTCCTAGCAGAGAAAAATCTCCAACTTGTTTGATTGAAAACACCAGGATGGGAAAATCTCTATTATACAAAAGATACAGGATTCTGTTTTTCCAGAAGATTTAGTAATGGTAAAAGTGTGTTGTTTTCTTTAGGCTGAGCTTGTGTCTTTTTTGAGATGAAGATAAGTGAGATAGATGTAATTAAGAACCAGATGATTTCTGCATGATTTGTAGCTCAAAAAGCACTTGAAAAATATGTGTTTCTGGTGAAAATTGGTTTGTATTGAGGATTTCCAGCTTTCTAGCCAGAAATTAAAGCAGGGCTGCAATTATATTTTTCTGATGGAAATTAGATTCAGCAGTACACACTCAACTGTGGTTCTTCTTTATGGAAGAAACCTCACCCTGAGTTACTTGATTACAGACTGCCAAGGACCTGAGTGAGGAGCAACAGTGCAAACACAAATTGTGGTCTTTGAAAATGAAATAATATTTATTACAGAGATAATTATGATGGCTACACACACTCATGCTCCTGTATGAGAGAATTCATTCATATACACATTCTGAGGGAGATTTTTTTTATATTTATAGCACTGACTGCAGAAGCAACTTCTTTTCTCTTGACACACAAAGCTGGGAAAACCACAACCTGTCACACCCAAGCTGCTGAGTAACTGAGGAGAAGGGATTTCTCCAATCTCTAGGTAACTTGAGCTGCATATGGAAAAGCAGAAATAGGATAAAGGAGTCGATATTAAATAATAAGGTGATACAGCTGAGAACTGATCTCAGACAGCAATGTCAACAAATTTTTAATTACAAGGTACAGATGCTCTAAAATTCAAAAAGTTGGACTTGTCTCCCTTTGGGTTCCCTGCATGTGAGCATGAGTCAGAGGGGTTATGGAGTATTTCACAGAATCACAAAATTGTTTTGGTTGGAGAAGACCTTTCAGATGATTAAGTCCAACCATTAAACTATCTCTGCTGAGTCTGGTTGTAAATCATCTCCCTAAGCACCACATCTCCATGTCTTTTAAACACCCCCAGGGATGGTGATTTGACCATATCCCGTTTTTCAGCCTTGTTGGCTGGAGGAAATGGCAAGGGAAGGTAGAAATGCTTATGTGTCCAATTTGGGTGCTGCCTGTTGCCCGTTGCCTAGTTTGTGTGTTGGATCTTAGCAGACAGCTCTGCATTATTAAATAAGTTGTGGGAGACATCTTGGAGCAGTTCCCTCAAGTGCCATGTCCACCTGGGAAGGGCAGCCCTGGCTGCCTTCAAAGCACTCGAAGCAGTAGCTTATTTTGATTTGCTTCTATCAGATTGTAGGTTTGCCTGTATGAGTAAATGAAACTCTTTAAAATGTCAAAGTTTAAGCTACTAAAAGATAATTGCTACAATAGCTTCCTCTTGACACCTGCTCCCATTTCTGCAGGTATTTGACTGCCACCTGAATGTTAACAGTGATTTTTGCCAACTAAAAGCCCAAGTGCTCAGACATGAACTTCCCATTCCAGACTTCAACACTGGAGCAGCTTGTAATTTGAAAAGGGAGAGCCATTAGCTTGGAAGAAGGTTGCATCAGTTCACCTATAGAAAGAACAGTTACATATTCACCTCTGTCCTCATCTCTCTCCCCTCTTTTTGCCATCTGCTTTTTGGACCTAGGCACCGAACAACTTGCCAGGCTGTAAGGTTTCTTTTTGTCCTTCCAAAATATCCTTCATATGGCTTGTATTTCTTATCTCCTGCAGCCTGGTACTCAGATCAATGAGTGGATGGTGCTAGAGTGCAACTTGTGTGTAAAATTTCAAAGCCTGAAAGCCTGAGGTGGGTGTACCCTTGTGCATTTTGAAATTCTCGGTCAGGATTTCCAAAGGATGGATCATGGAAAGCTAATACATGTGCCTGACTTGAGCCTAGGGGGCTAGTAACAACATGAAATCACACTTTGATGCCTGCAGACGTCTTCCAAAGCTTTGGGTTACCCTGGACCAAGCTTGGGAGCAGTTCCCTATGCTTATGTAGGTCTCAATGCTTCATTTTGTGCCAGGCTCAGAAGCAGTTCTGATACCTGTGGTGCAGATCTTCTGTCACTTGTGTACTTTACTAGAGCAGTAAGAAGTTCTTGAGGAATGGTTAAAGCAGGACAGCACCTGCAGCTGCAGTGTCAGCTCCTGAGTGGGGATAACTGGTCTCCTGAGCTCTGGGAAGTGTGTGCAGGTTCAGAAAGACCCTGTTGTTGCTCCATCTGGAGTGACTTGACTGAGGGATACTACATCTTTGGACTTCTTCTGTAGTCTAAATGTACAGACGGTACAAAGTCTGTAGGCTTCAGACTGGCTACATACTATAAAAGACAGAAGTTTTTTATCTTGCATTACTTACCTGTCATGCTGTTTTAAGGGAAGCACCCAGAAAATCTAGAGAGATTTTTTTGAAAGTTGCCTGGGCCCATCCTTCCTTCTTTCAAAGCAGAGTTTAGTGCCCTTCAATACTTAAATCAGCCTGAGCTGCATTTTTAACAGCATCTCATCTGTTGGACCTGCTTGTGTTAGTGAAGAGCTGTGGTATTCTGTGTATCCAAGAGAACAACAAATTAGGGGCACCTTTTCCATGCTGGTCAATTAGTCATGTAAGATGTTACTGCTTTCCAAAGAAGTGCTGGAGTAGCAGCCGTGTTACTTGTTATGAAAGGCTTGTGTGTCAGCAGATTCTGCATCTGTTATGTTTTCTGCAAAGCAAGCAGCAAATCCTAATAAGACTTTATGTGAAGAAAACATTGCCAGTGAGGTGATAGGTTGAGATTAACTGCACTAAAAAGAGGCAATTCCATGCTAAGATTTTTAATTTTTCTAAAGAGTCACTATTATAAACATCCCAATTTAAGGACTTCTTTCTGCTTCTGTGAAAATCAATATGAAAACCTGCACAGAATTAATGTAAAGAGCAACCTGATCTAGTTGCAGATGTCCCTGTTCATTGCCGGGATGTTGAACTAGATGACCTTTAAAGGTCCCTTCCAACCCAAACCATTCTATGATTCTGCAAGAAGCAGCAGCCAGCCAGCTACCCTTCATCCCAAGCCTGGACAGCTAAACTGTGGATGGACCTTGGCAGCACTGGGCCCAGTGGAAAACTTCACTGGTGTAAAAATGCTTAACAGACTTAGGTGTTTACAGGGGAATTATATTGTTAAACTGAAGAACTTTTGCCTTACAAGTTAGGAAAAGGGACACAAAGCTATTTTCCTATTGCAGTTAGGCATAACTGGAAGGATAATGTGTAGGGAAGGGACTGTGTTCAGCTGACTGGCATGAACGTTCCTCTGTCATGTGATGCATACACAGGTTATGGGTTTTGCTGTATCACACATTGAAATTAAGGTTTTCATGTCAAACCCCCCTTGTGAAGGGTGATAGTCACAGGAAGGACCTGTGAGCCCGTGCAGTCCTTGCCTTTTTTATGGATTTCCTCAGAGCATGCCTGCAAGGAAGATTTTCTAGGCTATAAAGACTTTAGGATTAGTCAAAAAGGTCAAAAAAACCAGAAGATGCTTCTGTGAGGTGTTTATAGCTGGACACTACTTTAAATGCAAAACACATCTTCTAAGATACAGCTGTGGATTGTTTCCTCTTCTGAATCTTTTCTGTGATAATGTAGCTATGGGCAAAAATAACCTGAAGGCTATGATTTTAAAAGCACAGGAATATTCTGTAAATCCGTATTCACAGGACTGTTATTTCAGGCACTACTTGTGGAGGTAGAAATATTTTCCTCTTTTTTTTCCTTTAATTTTGTTTTTTAAAACATTTTACTTTATTAAGAAAAAGGCAAGAGGAGAAGGGTACCAGTCTGTTTTTTCTTGGCTTTTTGTAACTAATGGTGATTTACTTTTGTAAAGTCTGACAATAAAATACTGGTTCTCACCTTATTTCTCAGGAAGAATCCCTGGAAGGGGACATTGCCATAGGCTAATTAAAGCCCAAAGTGATTAACCACAATGCTGGCATTTGCTGTCCTTATAATGCAATAATGTTTCCTCTCTTTATTCCATGGAGCCTTCTGACTTCCTGAACACCAACCCTTCACACACTTCTGTGACCGTGTCCCATCTACCCTTGTCCCAAACCTCACTTCTCTAGCGGCTGCAAGCTGGCATCCTGTATTGCTGGTCTTACTGGGCTTTTAAGTTTACTCAGAGGACTCTTCTTTTCTCTTTTCTAAGCAGGAGTTTGATATTCCCACCTCTTCTCTCCTGAAAGTCTTGAAGACATGAAAACTGTCTGGTTTCTCTACCCACAAATGTGCTGCAGTGTCTGTAATGGTATCCTTAACTCTCTACTCTTGAAAAGAAGGAATTTCTCTTCTTTCAAGGGAGAAAGTCCACAGGAGTCCTGGTTTGGACCTTGCAGCACCGGCCTGGTGCTGTGATAATGAACTTGTGAAATTCTGATCTGGTTAAATTAGAGGTATTATTTTAGGTCATTCCAGAAGCTTTAATGGCTCCCTGTGACTGCACAGCTGGACTGATAAGAAGTGAAGCACAGACTTCACAGGTGAAAGAATATGAAATTAAATTTTAATAAGTTGTTAACATTTTAAAGGTGTTGTTTTTTTTTTTTTTTCCCCCCCAAGCATCTGATTCTGGCTTAAGAAAAGCCTGAGGAAAAGTAAAGTAGGGGTTTCAAAGTAGGCGAGAGTGGGGTAATGCCTGTATGATGGTTAGGTTGTATCTACCTATTGTGACACAGTCTTCAGTCATGTGCCCCACAATATTTCATAAACGTGTGTGTGTCTCCCTCCCTGGCACGAAAAATTACTGCAACTTTGCCTTTGGTGTGGTTGTTATAGAAAATGAAAGCTATGAAAGCAGTAAGACGAGGTCTGTAACGTTCTCTTGTTAAAAGCAAACGAGACCTGGAATAGTTAAATCTGTTATGGGGCTTTTCCATGAAGCTGTGCAAGTCACTCAGACTTTGTGTCTCCTGGCACTCTCTCTTCTTATTTTTCTCATGAGCTTGTCAGAAATGCACAGGTTGGGATCTGGAGAAATGCTTTGCTCTCACTGATGTCACTGGATGCTGAACATGTGGTCTCCCACAAAAGCCAGACTTCTCTGCTATAGGATCCTGGGTGTCTCAAGTTGGACACAATGAATTACCAGATGATTCTGACCTTAATTTCACTGTGTCCCAGTTTCCTCTCTGATCCCTTTATGGCAAGGTAAAATGCAGAAGACCTTCATGACCAGGTGATTAGCGAGGAGCACCACGAATAAACTAACTGTGCCATGCTTAAGCAGAAGTTGGCTGGTGTCCCATGAATGTGGCACAGAGCCATGTTGAAGGGGAATTATAAAAGGGAAAGGCTTAGCTGCTACTCATTCACTGAGCACCACCCTGAGTGCATCCTAGGTGCAGGATACACAGGAAACCTTTATTCTTCCTAATTCCTGTGTGCTTGGCTCAGCTATCCAAACCTCTCTGAATTTAAGTTCTGCATCACTTTGCTTTGGACTGCCAAAGGGATGGAAGATCCATAATTTCCAGGTCTAGTTGTTAGGACTTACTTGCACAGCATGAAAGAGAAGGGAGAATTCTCACCGGTGCCAAATCCGACACCAGCAAGTACTTTGGCTCTGAGGTTCCATCAGTATTTTTCATAAATTTTTATTTTTATACCAAATGCAGCAACTTTTGTCAAGTTTTTATTGATTCCCTATCTGGCAAACTACTTCTTCAAATTTCCAATGGGGGAGGAAGTGAAAGACAAAAATCTAAGAAAGAAACTGTAATTTATTCCGTCCCACCACCTCTTTTTTTTTTTTTTCCCTCCTAAGTATTCTTTCTTGGTATTACCAGCTGTTGCTATGAACAGAGGTATTTCCTCCTTTTCTGAAGGCTACTGTCTGAACAAAATGAAGAAATGCTGTCACATTTATAAGCAGATCTGCTGACATTCCCTTGGTAACCTCTGAACTTGGATTTCACCTGCATGGTGAAAGAGACAGTGTGCTCAGAGGTGCTTGTCTCATGAAATGTCTCATGTCCAAAGGAGGGCAACCAGGCTGGTGAAGGGACTGAGCACAGATCCTATGAAGAGGAGGCTCAGGGGAGACCTCATCACTCTCTACAACTCCCTGAAAGGAGGTTGTAGCCAGGGAGGGGTTGGTCTCTTTTCCCAGGCAACTATCAACAAGACAAGAGGACACGGTCTCAAGTTGTGCCGGCGGAGGTTTAGGCTAGATATTAGAAAGAATTTCTTCACTGAGAGGGTGATCAGACATTGGAATGGTCTGCCCAGGGAATTCTCTGTTCCTGGAGATATTTAAAAAGAGACTGGATGTGGCACTCAGTGCCATGGTCTAGTAACTACAGCGGTAGTGGATCAAGGGTTGGACTTGATGATCTCTGAGGTCCCTTCCAACCCACACAATTCTATGATTATGTGATTCTATGAAGATCTTGATGAGTCCCATGCATGCCCCTTGGGCTGTGTTTTGGAGGGAGTAAAAGAGAATTAATCTTATAGTCCTCCCTGCTAAGGAGAAGAAAGTTGTTCTGTGAGCTCACCTGCTGTCCTACTTCAGTGTCTGACAACAGGCATACTTGAACCATGGAGAAAGATTTAAGGACCTCATGTCTCATTAGATGTCAGGAAAGTCTCCTGTCACATCCTTCTGTGCAAATTCTCTGGGCTTTAAGGAGCAAACTCTTCCTGCTTTTCCTGTGGTTAGCATGCTTCAAACATCTCCCTAAGGCATCTGTTTCCCACTTGGGTCCTTGTGTCAGTAATAACTAAGTCATGAGACACAAATCCATTGAAATTTAAACACTGCTGGTTCTGGAGATCCTAGACTGACGTGTACAAATTGCATTGCTTATAATCAAAGCTTGTGGTGGTTTGATTTTTAGAAGGGGATGTCTTCTGTGTGCATCTGGCTTAGAAAATAACTCTGAGCTTTGCCAAGGGTATCCCATCACTCATTTCTATTTACAATATTTTTAGACCTATGTGGGTGTGTCTCATTGGGTGCCCAAGGTGGCAGCAGGGACCCTGACTCACTGTATTACGTACAACCCATGAAAGCAAAGGCAATATTGTGAATCTGTTCAGCAGCTCATATTTTTTAATGACTCAGGCCATTGGGGTGGATCAGTATCTGACCTGTTTATGCTGCTATGGCTCCCTCCTTGGAGCCCTATGAGCCCCAAGTGATGATTCTTCAATTCATAAATTCATGGAAGATACATTTAAAGCTTCGTGCTGTGGATAAGAACCAGTTCTGAAATGTTTAATAGTCCCTGATGTAAAATAACCCTCTCCTGTATGTTTGGTATCAAAGGTCAGCTCTTCACCAGATGCACATGAACTTCATAGTGTGTGCTGCTTCCACTTGCTATGGGAGTCAAGGTTTACCTGCTGGTTGGTAGGGATGGGGTGTTGTGCCTTTTGTAGAAATACCAGGAAAGAGAGAAATCACTCTGAACAGGTGTTTCAATTTTCAGAAGAAAAGAAATAGTGATGCAGAAGGGGAAGGAATTGTGATTACTCCTTTACCCTGGGACAGCAACATGCTCATTTCCTTGTAGTCTTTTTTTCTTTTTGGAAAGGAAAGCTGGTTCTTTTGCTTAAAGAAGTAAAGTCTGAAAACTGAGAAGAAATGAGTACAAATGCTCTGAACTTCCAACAGGAATGCTGTTACATTTAGCTTAGTGTTGAGTTCCCTATTCTGGGATTAAAAAAAATCCTTTTTGAACCACAATGGATTTTCTGCCACATTTAAAAACAGCTGGATAAGACTGGGGGATTTTTCATTTTAAACTGTTTAGCTGCCTTTTTCCTACTTACACAGACCTCAGACCTTTCCAGTAGCTTCCTGCATAGTGGCTTGATGCTGTTTCCAATCACAGCTTGAATATTCCCCAAAGAAGACAAGATTCTCTTTGCAGTTTCAGTTTGCTTTCTTGATCAGACTCTTCTTTTGATTGTCATCTTTAGCCTCATTCACCATTTCAGGCAATAAAGAGGTGTCCTCTGGATTTTTTTGCTACCATGATGTAAGCGCTTGCCAGGAATCAAGCATCCCACCACATGTCCTGCCCTTTCTATCCCACCAGATGTTGGTGACATTTAAAGATATTCTTTTGGATCTTGTCCTTTTCCATAACCTATTTTTAAGTTAGTGTCACTGGAAATATAGCAGCAAAACTTAGTAGTGAGATCTGAAGCTTTGGAGATGGAGTGACTCCTGGACTTGACTCTCCAAGATGGAGAGGCTTAGTAGAAAGAAGGTGTTTGATGTGTTAATCAAAAGACTTGGAAGGGGGTGGGGACAAGTTGGGTGGAATGGACGGAATTGAGGAGCAGAGGTCCTGGCAACACTCTCCAGACAGACCAGGAGCATGGTATTTGCCTTTGCACAGGTGGTTTTATATGGGTACTGCTTGCTTAAAAGAACTGGAGGTGTTGTCATCCACCTGCCAATTACCAGGTGGCAAATTTCCCTGCATCTGGGGCAGAGCTCCGCAAGAACATCTTTTTAAACCTGATGATTTCAGAGAGAGGAAGAGAGAGAACGATGGACTAACGGGAGATGACATTGATAAAAATTTGACAAATAGGGTCTCTGTATGTCCCAAACTAGTTTTATATCTATGTTTTGATTGTAACGGAGCTGCTCCTGATTTGCATTTGTTTAAACAAAAGCAGAACCAGACCTTTCTCTGCCTGCAGTTCTGGCCCCCAGGCTTGAGGATCTGATCCCGCACCAGCTCCCAGGGTGGGAAAGACGTCAAACACTTACTTAACTTTAAACACGTGGCCTCAGTGCGACTTGTTGGACCGAGTACTAGACCAAGTACTAGAAAGAGTAGGTGCTAAGCACAGGCTGGAAAAAAAAATTGTGGAATAGTGACCTCTGGAAGAA
Source organism: Florisuga fusca (assembly GCA_038090715.1). Lineage (NCBI taxonomy): Eukaryota > Metazoa > Chordata > Aves > Apodiformes > Trochilidae > Florisuga > Florisuga fusca. The sequence goes on from JAAWXA010000014.1 coordinate 15,629,888, forward strand.
ACGCTGTCGCTTGTGCCAGCTCTGGCAGGAGCGTGCAGCCCACCGGGATGCGCTCCACCTGGCAGGGATTGCTTAGGAAAACCGCGATGTTCCATCCCTTGTTTCCTTCAAAGGTCCTTCCTAGTCTGTAGCTGCGTGGAAAATTAGCAGAGGCAGAAGCGATAGGTGGAGAAATTCCTTCCGGAATGCTGCTGTCCGTACCTTTAAAACCCACTTGCCGAGTAACGCAAAGGCTGGAGGAAGGAAGGTGGCAGGGGCAGAGCTCGCACAGAAATTGGAGTGTAGTGTCTCACTCCATCGACTCATCCGACCCTTGGGGCTCCGGCAAGACGGGTCCCTGAAGAAAATGAGAGAAAAAAAGGCTCCGGCCCCAAACCTTCCTCCTGTTGCCTCCCCTCACAGCTCTCTCACTGGGAGCGGAATCCTTCACAAAAACTGCTGATGGCTTCGTTCAGAGCCGGAATTTTGCATGTCACAGTGTACTCAAAGGGTATCATTTGTGGGCAAAATGCAGCCACCTTCCACTATGTCACATAACGTTTCGTGGTCTCTTTTCCCTAAAACCCAGCGGCGGACAGCACGCCGTCCTAGGAGAGCATTGTGCGGAGGAAAATGTCAGGGTTAGGTCTCGGAGGAGTTAGGGTTTCAGTTTTGTTCCGCTCAGGGGAACAGGGCAAAACTTCCAAGAGGTTTCCCGGAGAGCCCGTCTCGGGGCCGGCTGGGGCACGACGCACGGCGGGGACTCGCCAGCGGGTCGCTACGCCTCCGCGGATCTCCTCTCCCCTCCGCGCCGCTCCGCCCCCCTCTCCCGATCNNNNCCGCCGCTGCCGCCGCGCACCCCCGGCTCCCGAGCCCGGCGCTGCAGGATGCCGGGGGGCAAGAGAGGGCTGGTGGCACCGCAGAACACCTTCTTGGAGAATATTGTCCGGCGATCAAGCGGTGAGAGATGCTTTCCATCCATCTATCCCTCCACCCATCCATCTCTCCATCCCTCCCTCCCTCCGTCCGTCCCTCCATCCCTCCGGCCGCCGCGCCCTCTGCCCCGCTGATGGTTCTGTGCCAAATCGGTGCCTTCAAAGAACAGGGGCGAGGGGCTGCTTTGACCCACCCGGCTCCCATGGCACCTGCCCTCCACGGTCCTTTCCCCGTCTCCACTCACTTCTTACATCGTTATCCGAACTATGAATTTGTAGCCTTTTTTTAAATTTTCATTCTTCTGTGAGCCGCTTCTGAAAATAAGTAGTCATCACCTAGATCTCTAATCCCCTCTCCACTCGTCAGGTCATTTTTTTTCTTCTTCTTTTCCTTTACTTCTGTAATAATTTTGCTTGCAACTGTTTTCACTCGGGGTTCCTAAGTCTGTGACACTTTAAAGTCTGTGGCAAAGGTAGTGGAAAAGAGGTGAGAGAGTGACTGTGATTTGCACTAGGGTAATCTGGTGGCTGAGCAAATATGTAAAGAACTGTCTGCAGTTGGTCACTGACAGCTCCTCAGGTGAATATTTACAGGATGGGTTCAGGACAGCATGACCATCAAATTATTCCTTAAGAGAATTAATTGTCCTCTTTCATCCAGTGCAAAGCACTGGTCAAGAGTGCTTTGTGCAGCTCCATTCAAGTTATGATGTGTTTGCAGAACCCCGTCTCTCTAGGTGTGCTGGTGTTGATGCTGCTTTAGGCAAGTCTTGTGCTAGTTACATGTAATTTTTGTGTAGTCTTTGCACTGGCACATAACTACTGAGGTGTGTGAGTGTTTGCACAAATGAAGTCCAGTAGGAGACATCAGATTTGCATCTGGTAAAAGATGTCTCCTTGGAGAGCCCAAGTTTAAGGTGACCCTGCCTTTCCAAAGCCCTGCTGTGCCAGTGTGCATTTGGGGACAGGAAAAGGAAAGGTGGGCAGAACAGGGTATTGTGAAAAATTTCCTCATTTGTTATTAATCAAGACACTAATGTCCTGTCCACCTTTCTGTTCCATGATTCTGTATTTACCTCACATTCCTACTAATGCGGTTTCGTGTGCTGGCTTGAAGTTGATTTTGATGGCAGGTAGTGAGTTAGTGAGTCATTGATTTCAGTGGGATGAGGAGCTAGTATTTGTTTTACAGTGTTTTATGTTAAAACACAAGCCTTGTATTAAGTCATCAAGCATTTTCTGGGGGGCTTCCTTCCACTTCTGTTGCCTGTGTCAGCCCTGTGGTCAGCTGCTTTCGCAAGCTCTGTAGCAGCATGATCACTAAGAGCTAGTTTCCTGCAATAGTTTATTTATTTACTAGAATATTAAATGCAAGCTTAATTAACAGGGGGTTATATAGCACTTTACCTCAGACAATTTCATAGCACTTGGTGGAATTTAATTACACTTCACAGCTCCTTGTGGAAGAGGACATGCAGAGGCATTCCCAATCTGTTCTTAGAACTGTGGTGTAAACGGGGCTTGAAGCATCACAGTTGTTTTCCCATGGTCATGTAGCAAGTCTGTGGCAGAGCTAGGAACATGATTTGGGCTTCTGTATCATGTTCTAATTAAATTACACGTCTTCCTTGGTGAAGGCTAAGTGAAAGCTTTGGGATATTAAAAACTGGAAAAACTCAGAAGGCTTTCAATCATTGTACTTTAAAGCGTGTATCCCCCTCCAATTAAAAACCTAGTCTGATTTAGGAGTGTAAATCATGCTGGTCTGCTCATTCATTCTGCTTTGTTTTACTGCCACTGATGTTGCCTAAGCATGATGCTACAGAGGCAGATCTGCCTCAGTGGGCAACAAAGTGAAAAGGGGACTGGAAATGTGTTTTAACTCATGTAAATGGTCAATGTTTTGCCCTGAAACATGATTTAATTCTTGTTTTTGTCACTCAGGACACAACCTTATTTGCTCTTTATAGAAGTAGTAATTTTCATTGGATTCAGCACTGTTTAATCTGAATTTAATGGTATTCAGTAGAGCAAATCTGGTTCAAGCATCTCCTGCCAGTATGCGGTGGGAGGCAAGGACTTGGTCTGGTGACTGTGTTCTGGGTTTTAGTTTTGTACTTGGATTCACCAGTTTCCAAGAGACTTTTCATTGGCAAGTTGAGGAATGGGATGAAGGGAAGACTCATGATTGTTTTTTAAAATAAATCTTAAGCATCCTCAAAAAAAAAAAAACAACCCAAACCCTTCTATCACCTTTCTTGGTTAAAGGAGACTCTCTTCTGAGATTTCTCATGGTTATGCAATCCCATTGCATTTCTTGACCATAAATCTTTTCTTAGCAAACAGGAGGTTTGAAGTTGGAAGTAATGTCCTCTACTAGGCAACAGGTACAGCTGGAAAAATTAGACTGGTTCTCCAGCCCTTCTTCAGGTGAAATGGAAGCAATGGTTTCAAATTAAAATGTAGGTGGAGACAAATTACTCCAAGCCAGAGTAATTATTTTCGTAGCAATTACAAAAGCCAAAAATTTGAGTAACAAAATTTATAGAAAAAATCGCAGCTATTTTAGGATGTGGAAAGTCAGAAATGGCATAGTGGGAACATGGTGTGTAGACCGGTGGCCATCCTGGTGTTAAAAGCCATCCTATATTCAAGTTTCAGCATTATTCATGTATTTTCTATTTAGGAATGTTGCGAACCTTTCCTTTTCATTCCCATTTTGCCTACAAAACAGGTTAAAACTGTGGGAGAAATGCTTGTGGTCAGTCAGTTGTGGGGTAAACCATCAAAGAGCTGTGCAGAAAGGAATGGGGTGGCCATTCGTCTTCTGCCCTCTCTACGGAGGGGTGGGATTTCTGGATTGCTCTGCTGAACATTCCTCTCCCAGTCAATGTGTTTTTGGGAAGGATGGAGTAGCTGCCAAAGTGATGTAAGGGGAGGACACCCATGGTATCCCTTGCTCCAGGAACCTCTCTTTTGGAGGTAACGTTGTACCTTGGAGCTTGTGCAGTGTTTAAGAACAGCAGCATACTTTGCTTTTTGGACAGTGGCAGGTAGCAGGTGGTTACCAAAGTGTTTTGTGGTATATGGTTACCTCTAAGCTGCTTTGTGGGTTCTTCACACCACAGCTGAGGTCCATCTGAGGGCAGACAAAGTCTGTGGGGAGAAACAGGGTCCCTCATTAGACCAGCTGCTGCAGTTGGTAGAAGGGGACAAAACCCTCAGGAGACTCAGACCTGTCTATAGGATAATCTGAGTGAAATGCAATCTTTTTCTTTCCTTTTAAAGCACAGTGATAATACATCGAGTCTTATCTGAGGCTCACAAAGATTGATAAGATCTTGCTACCGCCTTGCCTGTGCCCTGGATCTTAAGAAAACCAGGTGTTTTGCTGAGCTGAAAGGAGTGTTTTGTGAGAGCACTGGGTTAAATCACATTAAAGTGACTGCCTTTTACTGCCATTAGTGTTTTGGGCTTCTAATAAGGTCTTTCCTTAGGGCAATGTTCTCTCTCCTAAGATGTTCTCAACAGTCTGTGCCCGTTATTAGTCATATTGTTGGTTGGTTTTTCCATGCATTCAGAGCTCTGGATGATACTGACCTGAACTCAACATAGAAGAGATCCAGTGGATACAAAATTGGGGAAGTCTCTAGTGCAAGGGTGGGCTTTGCGGACCTGGCTGGTGTGCAGAGTGATCTGGTGAGATGAACCATGTGTGCAGGGGCAGAGAAATTTGTCTGCCTTGCCTGCCCATCTTCACCCTTCACATGTTCTAGCAGCAAAAGCATTAAGATTGCCTTAATAGTGTAATTTGCTTTTATGGTAGAGAATAAGAGGAAAAGGTTAACTCTGGGACTGTGGCAATATGCAATAGAGTGCTAACAGCCTAGAAGAGGAGCTTAATTTAGTGAAAGCCTATATCTACATATTTTTATATATATATTCTTACCTGTGTGATAAGAGTCACCGTTATTACTTATTTCTGTTGCAGTAACTCCTAGAAGCTTCCTTAGGAAATTGGGTCTTTCAGGTCTTTCACAAATGTATTTTGACACTTGGGCTGAAACCTTGGCTCCATAAAGCTTACATGAAGATTTTACCATGAGCTTTAATGAAACATTTAATTCTCAGTGTTTTTCAGCTTCCATGCTCTGTTCCTACAAAGAGTTCCTTCTCACAGGGGTATATTCCCTGCTGCATCCCTGTGACTTTGATGGACTAAAGGATCAGCCCTGTTTACAGGTGACTGTGGTGTGTCAGGGCAGGGTACCCAGGAAGGGAAATGAACGTCACATCTAAAGTGCTGAGACACCTTCTTATTTTTTTATTACAGTGGCATTACAGATCAAATAAATGTCTCTTGTCTCTCCCATCCTTACTGTTCCATGTAGCACACCTGATGTCTTATGGGCAGAGTGACAAAACATCACTGTTCTCATGGGACATGATGCACATGTAGGCGTCTCTTCCCTAGGTGAACACAAGCTGCGTTTTCTTCTGATCCACATTAAGTTACACAGGCTACAGAGAGAAAGTACTTTAAAGCAAGTTGTTTCAAGTTTACAGTCATCCTCTGAACAAAACGCAGACCTCAGCACTTCCCTAAATCTCTACATAAAATAGCACTATAAAGTGAAGGGGTAGAAGTTTCCATCCTCCACTTCAGAGAAGTTGCTGAAGCCATGACCGAGGAGCTGATGTCATTAGAGCTTGCTTTGGTTTGCTGAATGCAGAAGGATTAACCATATCTGCTGCTGAAATTGGGGGACTTTTACATGATATAAAAATTTTTATATGCCTTTTTAAAAAAAATTTAAATGGTTAGATTTAGAAACCCAAATAATGCCATATCATTAGCTAAAGGAATAGATGGATTTCCTTGAGTTCTCATCAGCTGCTTTGTAAATTGTGGGTCTTATCTTCCTAATATTTCTTTCTCTGTGTGTGGGATGGGGCGGTGGGTTTTGGAGGTGGGAGAGACCTTGTTCTTCACTTCTTGGGAAGGCTGGAGCTCTGCTGAGCTCTTGCCACAAGAGGTCACTGCAAGAGTTGCTGCGTTCCCAGTTAATGTTTAAATCAGAGAGAGAAGAGAAAAATGAAATTACTGACTTTTTTAGAGTAAACAGCCAGGTTTTTTATTGCTGTTGGAAGGAGTGTACAGCCAAAGAATAATTTCAGGAAGTTAAGTGAGCTGTGGAAATACATTTAATTAGCCTGTTTAACGGAGTACTCTTTGGTGGTTAGCTGGGAGTTTGTTATTCTTCTGGAAAGCTGAGGGAATGATATTTTCTGGTTTGATAAAATTAAGTAATAAAAGAAGATTTTTGGATTTAATACTCTAATGAATCGCTTTTCAAAAAAAAAAAAAAAAGTCTAATAGTTGTTTAATCAGCACACTGGGTGACTGGCTGTTCTCAGTGCTGAGCTCTGGGTAACCCAGATAGCTGGGGCTCCATCCTGCAACCATGTGTGGCACCTGCACTGCTGGCACAAAAAGGGCAGGTCAGAGAGAGGCAGAAAAATCTCTGCCCAAACAGGTTTTTTGAGATCCAGCCAGGCTCTGTGAAACTGCAGCCAGGACTAGTTTTGGGCTGAGTGTTTCAAGAGGAGCCCCTGTGTCTGAACGACTGCTGCTGCCACAATTTTCTCATCTGGGAATGTGAGGCAAGCAGTCTCATTTGTATACAGCTAAAAATGTGATTTTTAGTTGCTCCCCAAGGGTGGTTGTGTGGTTTGAGTGAAAGATACAGTGTGCTCCAGCTCAAATTTATTCTCACTATGTCTGTGGTGTATTCTGTGTAACTTTAATAGAGAACAGATTCAGCGGTGGCATTTAGAAGATCACTGGGATAGGTGAGGTTCAGTTTAACTGCAGGATAAATGAATGTGTGGGGGAGAAACTGTGATCAGGATTGTATAAAATGTTTTTTTGCAGACAGCTCATAGGGACTCTCTCTTGCCTTTATTGACTCAAAACTCTTCCTAAAGTCAATGGTGTTGTGAAGACAGGGCACTGGGCTGATTGCTGGCTTTCTTATTTGGAGTGATTAAAGTTAATTTTTTAAGTTTTCAGGAGGTAAATCCTAGACAGAGTCTAATGCTAAGTGACTTTCATGCGAATTTAATATTTCAGCCAATGCTGGTTTATTTATCTTTTGCTTTATTCGAGGAGCAGTTATTTGGGGCATGAAACAGATCATTTAGCATAGTCGATATGGTGGTGTATTGCTTTGGGTTTAGCCCTCTTTGCATTTTCATCATATGAGTATTAAATAAAAACAACACTGGTACAGAAAGGTGACGTAAGGAGTTAGTCCTTTGAGAAATTTTTTTTCAGGCAAGCGTCGCTTAATGTGCTGGATAAATTGGATGACACCAATGTTTTGCATGCTTTAAAAACACTGGGGAAATAATAGCTTTGTTAGAAAACAGCAATGTGGTTTTATAGTAAGGAGTACAAAGTGCTGGTGGAGGCTTCAAGCACAGTGGTTTGGCTGCAGCCGACCCAGAGCTGGAAGGATGCTAATTCCTGTGGAGGCTGATTTCAGAGGGCAGTGCCCTCCAGAAGGGTTTAGGACTTTCTGTTGTATTCCCTGGGGATGCAGTATGTCTTGAGCATATGGTTGGAATCACTGTGAACAACACCAGTAGAAATATGTATTATCAGGGCCAAGACTTACTCAGGAGAGCTAAAAGAAAATAAAAAATTAGGACATTTTTAGAACTCCTCTCCTCAACACACATGGAGGAGCCCCACAAGTTTTCCAGGATGGTCTAAACAAGACTGCTGCAATATGCTGACCCTGTGTAGTTAAAAGGAGAGACAGCTGACAGCAGTTTAAGTGGTTTGGAGCTTTTATAAGAGAGCATTAGCAAAAAAGGCAAACTCTGCATCCTGTTTCACAGGTCCTGTGAGGTCCACCTGCATTTGCTCTGCAATGGAAGGGCAGTGATTCCGAAGGACGGCTCAGTGGGAAGTTGCTCGACTTAGGAGTTTATTTCTAGATGGAAAAACTGATGCTTTTTATAATAATAATAATTATTATTATTTGTGTTCTGCTACTGCTTCATTTTTTAAAGCATCTTTTCAATGCTGACTTTTCTGAGGCTAGTTGCCTGTCTTCTTTGGATGAGATGGTATTCTGAAATGGTGATTTAAACGATTTTGGTTACAAGTGGTCCCCAAGCATTCTAGAGAAAAGATGATTGGAGACAATATTTCTCACTTGGATAAGCATATCTTCTGGGATGATTTAGCTATTCTTGCTCTCCTGTCATTACATAACATGAATCCTGCACTGCTTTGGGCATTATGTTGGTTAAAAAAATTGCTTGCACACTGTAATCTTTTTTTGTGTGTGTGTGTGTGCGTGTAAACAAAACAAGGCTCAGAGCTGTGTTGAGTATTAGCTGCTGCAAGATAGAGTAAAATTAAAGGCTTGCTGTTCTAAAACATAGGATGTCTTTGTACAGAAGAGGCTTTTTACAAAATACAAGTCCAGTGACAGCATACAGGGCTTTTAAGAATTGTTTTCTGCAACTGTGTTTGTTCAACCTGAAGTTTTGGTAACTCTATGCCTCTCATAACCCAGTTCCCTGCCATCAATATTCAACTTTGTAAACAGGAGAGTTATATGAGGTAATAAAAATGCCTCTTCTTAAGAAGAATGTAACAACTCTGAGATAGGAGAGTCTGCTGGCAGAGCCCTCCTTCCCTGCGCTCTCACAGACTGACACTGATGTTCAGATGTGCTCACTCAAAGAACTTACACAAACTACAGGTTTGTTCTTTGGTCTTTCTGCAATATGTCAGAAAGGGAAATAGGTGGAGAGAAAAATTGGTGGAGGTATTGGCATCAAGACAATCTTAGAAATACTAAAAATGTACTTTTACCCCTAAGGAAAAGGGAAGTAGAAATGCATTTTTAGTGCATCAGCGAAATCCAAGCAAGGAAGAATGCATTACCAGACATTTCAGGCTGATTATCCTACAAGTTTTGTAGTGAGCTGCATCTTTTCAGAGTATGAGGTACCACCAGGTGGTTATCTGGATCACAATTGCATAAAGTTTCATATACTGGATCATACCATTGATCAATCAGATTGCCTCTCCTGCATTCAGCAATGTCTGAAAGTGTCTGCTGGACCAGGGGAGAAGTCCCCAGCCTCCATGGTTAAATACTTGTGAGACTGGGTGCTGCTGTATGTGGAGAGAGACTTTCCTTTCTGGGTCACAGCACAGATATTACACAAGGTTTAGTCACTAGTGTCATACTGCAGAACTCAAACTATATTTATGCATGCCCACCACAACTTTGGATACCCATGGCAATCCCTGTTGTGATACTGCTCTTTCAGTAAAGTTATAGTTTACCTAAAAACTGAGCAAATTCAGGTGTTCTGGTGTGGGCACAGTGCCTGAGTTCAGTCTTTTCCAGTTAGTAATAGCTAAACTCTGTTAAGAAATACTTACCTGTGGGAATACCTCCAATAGAATGTATTATTTAAAAAAATAGCTTGCAGAGTATAGCTGTTGTGTATTGGATCCAACAGGATCCAGCTGTGGTGTCCTTGCTGTGCTCTTCACCCTGAAATTTGCAGACTCCTTTTCTTGTTGGCTCCTTTTGTTTTTTCTTCTAAAGAAGGTGCAAACCACCCATCTTATCTGTTGAAGACTGGAGGAGGCTAGGAGAACTTGCCTCTGCCATGAAGGGGTCTGATCCTGGGTCTGTCTTGCAGAGACATCTGTCCTGAGGTCAGATCTTGGTGTGTGGCATTGCAGGGCTCATTCTCATGCTTTAGAAAAGACTGATTAAGTGGAGGTCCTTTGGCTTACTCCAGAAAAGGTTTTTCAGATTAATTAACCAAGGTGGAGTGTGGGCCATCCTGGGAAGGTGAGGACCAGGAGTGAATGTAGAATTTGCTGATGGAGATGCACCCAGTGCTTGCCTGCAACAATACCAATGGGGCACATCCTTGGGCTGCCATAGGGTGAGTGCCATGGGCTGGGAGTATTTCATCCTTGTTGCTTGCAAGGAGTAGGGAGGTATCTTAGGAAGGAGCAAATAAGTCGGCAGGCTTTAGGCAGCTCTGTAGCACACTTGTCTTTTGCTATATGAAAACTTAGCATGAGCTAAGAGGCTGCTGTGGGACTTCAACATAAAAGTCACTGCAGCAGGGCTTAGAGGGACATCATGGTGCCCTTGGCTGAGGGTCTTTGCTTTGGAGCTGCTGGAAAAGGAGGCCAGGAGGAATGCATAGCCAGTTGTATTGGGAGGGAACAGACTCATCTTTGGTGTTGCGCTGCTATGGCAACCGGAGATGGAAATGAGATTTCTCCAACCCTCTCCACCTTCTCTTACACCAGGTTTGAGCATCCAGGTGGCAATCTAACAGAGGGGAATTTGCCTTAGTCAGACTGATGGAAATCTTAACCTAAGACATGACAACTGTGACTGACCTTTCTTAGTAAGGAAACCATGTAGCTGAGTTGTAGAAATAGGGAAGTCAGGCATGCAGGTAGATTCAGTCCAAGACTGGCTGTTAGGACACAGCCTCAGGGGAGGTAGCTGCAGAAGTGGACTTTCGTGAGTCATTAGGAGTGATGGAGTGATGGTGTGATATAAAGCAGTCTGTTTTCTAGCGATACAAAACTCCTGGAGACCCCAAGGTTGTGTTCCCTACTAAGGAGTCTCTGTTGTTCACCAAGGTTTGGCTCCAAAACTGAGATGTGTTAGAGAAGGTACTAGGAGTCACAGCAGAGGTCTCAAAGCAAAAACTCTTCCAGGTCCCTTTGCACTCTGCAATTTTAGGAAATTATGGTTAAAAAAAAATTAAAAAAAGTTACCTCAAAGTGTCCTGTCATCCAGTGTGCAGTTTGGATGTTTACATCTGAGTATGAACTGTTTACTGCTGGCTAATGTAAAATTAAGTCTGCCTGGAGTTTTGATCTGGATAAATCGTACAGTTGGGGAATAATTAATAGGTGTCTTGGTTGGGGAAAATAACATGGCTTCAGATAAAATGTAGGGTAATCCACAGGATTCCTGTGGATGCTGAGACTTGGGTACAAAATTTAACTCAAGGGCCAGATGCTGATCCATTCCTCATTAAATTTTATCAAGCTGCTCATTGAACAGTAGCAGTAATGAAACATGGATTCCTATGGTTTTGTGCTCACAGTTAGATTTATTTGTCTCTAACAAGATGCAAACACTGATTCAAGATTTTTCTTCAGCTGGAATAGGGCACACATACCTATTCGCCTGCTGAGAATGAATGAATGAATAAGCCTTATTTGCTTAGGAGACAAGGATTAAAATGTCAATTAATAAGGGGGAATTCATGGGGACAAAAGAAAACATTTTAGTATCTGGTCAAGTTTCTAGTACATATACTATATATCTGATCTAACCTTACAAATACTAATAACTACCCAAATACTTCTGGTGTCTTCTTTTTTCTAATTTTATGGGTGGGGTTTTTTTTAGCTATCAATAGGTTGGCTCTATGTTTTTTTTTCTCCAAAATTTTGAGTGGGTTTGATCAGTTTAGTGTCTGCCTTACCAAGTATTTGGAAATCTTTAGGTGTAAAGAAGTATAAAATCCATCGAAGACAACCATTAAATGCTGTATGTCAGCTGCTGGCTGCAGCACGTCTTCTGCTGTGTACTCTGCGTCCTGAAACACTTACGTGGTAGGAATACACAACCACAATTATGTCTGTCAGATGTGGAGGCTTCGAAGCAGAGTTATCAGCTTTTGAATGAGTCCTCTGGGGAGCACCCAGATGTGCACTAGGGGAGTTTGGTGTTGCAGTCTCTCATTGACCAGGTTGTGCCCAATGGGTCTAGATTCATGAGCAAAACTTTGGTGAGAAGTAATCCCCTAAAGAATTCTCTTTCCAAATCTAACTAGAGGACTTGTAAAATTGGTTGTTTCCCTGTGTGGTGGGAAATAGAAGAGCTGCTGATCCTCCCATCATCTCCAGCTTCTGGGATGTGGTGGTGGTACGGTGGTCACCAAGGGGGACGTTGGTTTTGGAGGCTGGTGGTGTATCCCTTTTTCCAGATTGGAGAAGATGCAAGGTGTTGGGGGACACCAGTAGAATGCAATGAGCTCCAGCGAATGCTGAGGTTTCCAAGGGGTGGAATGTCCCTTGTGTTAGTGTCTGTGCTGGGCAGGAAGGGCTGCTGAAAGCTAGGAATATTTGGTGAAATGCTTTGGCTTCGCTTCTTGTCTCCTGCTGTGTGTAGGGAGGGCATCTCCCTTTGGGTGTGAAAGCAAATTTTTTAAGTTGGCATTTAGGCTTGAGAATATTTGGGATGGATTCAGCTGGAATCTTTGAGCTTAAAAGTGTTAGGTTTCACAAAATCTAAACTTCTATTTTTCACATTGGTTGGCTTTTAAATATTTTTAATCTGCTTTTCTGTAGAAAATCCAATAATTTCCAGAGTTTTTTTTCCAAGTTCATGCTTGTACCAAGAAAAGAAATAAATACTGTTTTTTTCAGTACATTTTCCTTGTTCAACAGAATAATGTTTGCATAATATACAATCCAGTCACAGTTTTAAATACTCTGAGAAGGATGTGTGTGGCTCATGCAAACACAGCATCACTTTTATGTGAAAATGAATGGGTACAACTGAGCATATGGCTGTAAGTAATTGGCTGTTATGAGGAAAATTTGCATTTCTTCCCTCTCCCCCTTCTTCCCCGCCCTCAAGAACTGCTGGAAAGAACATTTCCTATTGTTTCTATATAGCTGTCATCGTTATTTGTTTTATAGATTTTTAGCATCAGTGAATGGGTCCAGTTTTTTCTGTAGCTGCAGTCAAAACTGAATTGAAAACTAAGAGTAAAAATAAAGAAAACTCCGAATATCATCACAGACTACAGTTTGAGAACTTCTACTAAATAAGAATATAATTTCTGAAAGAAAATCAGGAATGTTTACCATGTCAGTGAACATAAAATCCCACAACATTGTGTTTAAGCAAAACGGGTGTTCCCTTCTTTGGAAGTGCCTCGCTAAAAGCAGGGATGGAAGAACGTTTCCAAACTGGTGAATAAAACTATTTTAGGACTACCTCATGATCTGTTGGTGCCAGTCCGTGCGTATAAACTGTAGGCACTGACTGAGAGAACAAATGACTGAAGTGATATTCAAACTTGAGTTCAGCCTCCTAGCAATACTCCCTGCCCATATTTCTGTATTTACAGCAATGGATGCATATTCCCAAGATGAGCCAAACCCACCTATTTGCATTTTTAATGCACTGACACTGAAATTCAACACCTGTTTTGCGTTATTTTAGCATGTAAGTCCCTTTGGCACTCCTCAGTTCCCACATCATGCTGAATTTCCATGTGGGTCACTTCATATCCTGACTCCCAGGCGTTCTGTGGCTCGTGGTGTACCACGAGATGCCATGGGCACATCCTGCCCCTCCCCACTGCCTCCTGCACTCACTGTCCCTTGTCCCAGGGATGCTGGCTGTGTCCTGCAAAACAGAAATTGGACCTGCCAGGGGGAGAAATGTCTTTGCCTTAACAGGAGAGTCATCATCAGCGTAGGGCACACATATATTTTAGCATTTAAAACTCGGTGTGCAAGTTAAATTAAGGTTAATTTCAAAACACATGCAAAATGAAAATCAAACATGAAACCCAGATGCTATGAATAAATGAATCCTTTCTAAATTGTTTAAGCACTGGTGCTTTAATCAGTATTCTGGGGTGCAAAAAGCTACTTATGTTTCTAGGTGTTATCCTGTTTCATCACAGTTTCTTTTCTGATGCCCATTTTCCTTTCAGTTCCCGCTGAAATTTCACGACAGAAGTTACCAACATGAATAACTCTGCATCTGCTGTGTGGCACATGGAGGATTTAAATTTACTTTACCACTGACACCAGCCCTTTCTCTCTTTTTCTCTTTTCAGAATCCAGTTTTTTGCTGGGAAATGCCCAGATTGTGGACTGGCCTGTAGTTTATAGTAATGACGGTTTTTGTAAACTTTCTGGCTATCATCGAGCTGACGTCATGCAGAAGAGCAGCACCTGCAGGTATGCAGACTTTGTTCATTGCCACTTGATGCACTTTTAGAATTTTAAACTGATGGGAAGAGCAATGAGTTTTTGGAAAAAAGGATTGATTTAAAAATCCATTGTTTTGCAGAAGCTGAAGTACTGGAACAGGCTTTAAATGCATGAAACCAGCAACTTATTCATGATGTGGTAAAATAGTTTGAAAGGTATAATCAGTAATAATATTAATATCTGTATAAATGTACTCTAGCTAATGATCCAATAAAGAAAGTGGGTGTTGAGGTAATAGATTTCAAAAGTCTTTTTTTTATTAGATTTTTGTTCATTCTTCTGTTATCATGCCAGAAGGTAGTGAGCTATAAAGTAGCTCGTGTTCTTCCCTGTTACTACACACACACAGAGCACAGTAATGTGCAAACTGCATCTTTATTCCCAAAAGAATGATTAAGCTGGTGATAGATTTACTTGAAGCATTGGAGCTTGATGGCTTTTGCTTTTCTTTGTGGTCTTTCAGGAGCAGGCAGCTGTGGTTTATGGTTAGACATGCATCTGTGCCTTGTCTGCTGCATCCTTTAAAAGGAGATACTTTGGGGCAGTACTAAATCCCTAATGCGTGTGTGTAAGCAAAGTAAACAAGGGTCAGAGGCAATAAGGAATGGCTGAGCTAGAAGTTTGTGTAGGTTTTCCCTTTATACATGCAGGGAATGACCAACTCCAGCACACTGGGAGGAGGGAGCTGTGTTATCTATAAGAATGGGTTTTGGGAGATGGGTGCTGCCAGGCACTGATCATCTGCTAATGCTTCAGCTGGCAGGAGCAGGGCACAGAACCTGTCCTGTGATGTCCATCATTCCTTACTCCAAAAAGCAACGTGTCCTGACACGTGGTCACTGCTTTCATCTGCTGGGAAGGGGCGGAAGCCTTGGGGATCCAGGGTTGCTCTGTGCAGCCAGGTGTCCTCTAATGCTCCATGGAGAAGAGAGGGGCACGTGCTGCTGAAATGAAATGTCCATTCACACAGTGGCAAGAGAGTCAATACAGTCAGTGAGGCTGAAAGAAAGAGCCTTACTGCAGCTGTCCCTGGTATACACGTGTCCTTTCCTCTTCTCTCTCTGCTGTCCTGCACACTGTGTAAGTTTGCTGTGAGCCAGCACTTCTATAGTCTGTGTATGTTAAAGTAATTAAAAATATAGAATGAGACTGTAGGAAAACATTGGGGAAGAAAAGGTTTAGCCATGCTGCTCTGATAATAATTCCCCTGTGCCTCAAATACTGAGGGGACCAAAAGGCTTATTTTGTCTGAGTGCTTCTTGTGAATGTGGTGGGCTCTAGCAACCATTTGTAAGGATCCTCTTTTGACCATGTTCAAGCAGATCTTGAATAGGTGAACCATACAGATGCACATTAAAGGAGGAATAATTGTGGAAAATGGAATTGGTAGCAGAGGGCACTAAAGGCACGGCCGATGCTTCTTCTGTGTCTGGGCCTTAACTGGTAGAGTTATATATGCACTGTGATGTTTTTTGCTTCTTCGGAGACATCCAAGTCTTTGTGGATTAAGGGAGAGCTGGAGAGGTCTGACATGCAGTGAGTTGCCTTCCAGAGTAGTATCTTTGGGGCTGCTTTCTAATGAAGAGCTGTGCTGCTCTATGGAATGGAAAATAGCCTTGAAAGCTGATGGTACCTGCTTGAGCTTGCTCAGTAGAAAGTCATTGGAGGTTTTTTTATATCTGGGGCTATTAGTTGTATTATTTTCTAAGTCAGGCTCTCAGTCTAGATTTGCTATGTTAGGCTTAGATTATGTTACATCATATGTAAGAATTGCTGTATATGTAATGTTTGCTTTACTGCTCTAAGGCAAATGCTCTAGGAAAAGAGTGCTATGGTGCCACACCTTTATCGCAAATTTTGGAAGGGTTTGTTTTTACAGCTGCTTAGTGCCAAATATCCAACCAAAGAAAAAGACACAGTTGCAAACAATGTAAATCTAGGCCCTGCTTAGTGTTCTTGTTACTGATCACAAGTGTGATAAAGGAGAATTTATAAATTTTGCAATATTCGGGCCATTTTCCCCTGCATGTAAGGTATAGTGCATTCAAATCAGCTCTCACCTATGCTTTTCTCCTGGGTAGTCCAGCAGGTATCATCTATATCCTCTCTTTCCCACCCCGTGCTATACATTGGGACTGCTCATAAGGTGTACATAAGGAGTCAGGCTACATGAATATTCCATGATGGGAAACAAAGTGTTATTTCTGGGTGCATGTGGCAACCAAAATTGCAGGTGTAACTGGGGCTGATAAGTATAATAATTTGTATATGGGTACTAAAATACACAGGGTTTTCAGGTAGGAGAACTTGTGTGCTGGTGAAGCATTGCTGTGCCAAATGAAAATGAGCTGAGGGTCCAGGAGGAAGAGGGCATCTGTAATTGTGATACCTTTAAACTACAATTAACCATGCAAAAAACTAAGCCTGGAGGTGTACTGGTAGATCAGCCAGCATGCAGGAAAAACTCTTGTTTATTGCCCAGTTGCCCACGTACGTGGCAACGTATGTCTTCATGAATATGTTCAAAGAATAAAGGTTTATAACACGTGAAAACGCAGCATCTTTGGCCTCCCTTGTTTTGATTTTTCCACCATTACAAGTGGAGTTAAAAAAAGTCTGTGTGAAATCTTGGCTCCAGTGAAGCTGATGGCAGAATTCCCGCTCTGTTCAAAGAAGTGGGATTTTGCATGGTGAGTACAGCGTGTGGGACTTGAAACAAGTGTGGGATTTGATCCTGAGATGTTACCTTCGTGACCTAATTTTTGTTTATGTGAGAAGGGCTCCCTGCACTGTCCAAGCTGTGTAAAGAAATCTTGCTGAGCTCACTGGTGGGGCCCAGGGAGCTGCACTGTTTCTACTTAGAAATGGTGCCTGCTCTTTAACTTGCAAAGTTTTGAAGGTATTGATGTGTGTCTGTATTTGCTGTTCCTCCTGGGTAGATGTTTGTCCATTGTAATTGATGCCTTTTCATCCAGTGCTTTTGGACGGGAGCTGTAAATTGGATACAGGATCATATTCCTTCTGTGCTTCACCTGTCCTCTCTCCTGGATAATTCCTCACAAGCCGCTGCTAAATACTGCCCTGGCACACAGTGCAGGCCTGGGGCTCCTCTGATGTTGCTGCTCTAGATCCTGACAAAAGACAGAAGAGCATGAACAAAGCTTCAGATGTGGCTTTTCTGTGCCAAGGGATGCTTTCAAAAGGAGGCAGGAGTCCAGGCATCTTAAATGACAAATGGTCTGTTTCAGAGATGGGGGAATTATCTAAAATTGTGCCTTTCTCTGAGTATTTCAGCAAGTCTTGTTTCTCTTTGATAAGTCTATTTTCTAGGTAGTGAGATTCCCAGTAGCATGGTGGTTTTGATATTTATGTCTTGTACAGTTTGCACTGAAGGCACTCGACAAGCACTAAATAACAAAATACATGAGGCAGGAAAAGACAGAGTGATTGACTGAAGAAGTAGGAGTCTCTCCATGTGTACAAAATAGGGCAGACTAAATTAAATTAAACCTGTGATAAGCAAAGATCTTATGTAACTTATACAGTGAGTGGCTGTGAGGTTTCTTTGGTGCTGTTAAAAATTGCCTTCAGAAAAAAATTTTATTACTCTTTAAGCCTTTAAAATGTCTCTTTCATGTGAAAATAATATAAGATTTGAGTATTACAGGTTTACTGCAATAATAAGCTGCCTTTAATTAAAAACATAAAGTTGACTGATTGTATTCAGCAGCTCTAACTGGTATCATCTACCACTCCGAAGGCCAAGTATGATTTGTCATTTTAACACTAATTAATGATGTCTTTCTGTATTATAAGCCATGTAAAGCCAAACACATTAACAAATTTTTGTTATTTTTTTCCTTCAGGACTATGAGAAATATTGATTTAAATCTCAAGATAACTTAAAAGAAAAAAGAGGGAATTTCACAACTGTCTGTGTAAAAAATACTGGGTCTTGTCTTGCAGACAGAAGAGCAACCTGCCTTTACCTCATCAGTGCTTTTATAAAGGCATAGATTAAATGAAATATAAGATCAAGCTCTTTTTGTTGTCACCTCACATATAGATGTATAAGAGGTTATGAGCTGAACTCTGGAAATAATGGCAGGTCCTTTGAAAATGAACAGTAGGGATTTCCCAAAGACAGACGTGTATGCTGATGACAAGCAGTCCCTTACTGAGACCTTGTGCCCTGGTAAAACCTTTTCCTGTCAGCAGTTGCTGTAGTGGTGTCTCCATTAAATCACTGCCCCAGACGTAACAGTTATGTCATTTGTCAATAGCTCCCCCTTTGTTATTGATGAAGAAGCTCCTGCAGTGACATTCTGATGTTGTAATCACTTGGATGCCCCACATCTGCCTCCAGCACCCATGTTGGGCAGCCCCTTATTCTGGGAGCATCCCCGTTACCTCCCTGGGTTGGCTGTGTAAAAAAAAAATTAATGGTCTGGCCTTCATTGGGTATTTTAATGCTTGCGGAGTCACTAACCACTATGCTGTTTTATTGTTTCTCTCAGAACAGTAGATGTAAAATAAATGTTTATTGAGCCTTTGGAGGTCTGTTGATCAATAAGAGAAGCTGCACTGAAACCACAGGAGCACTGATAGATTTTATTTTCTCCTACATGTTCTCAGTGTTGTCTGATGTAGGTTTCAGCTGGAGCTCAAACTGTGAACAAAGAAAATAGAAAAAAAAAAAAAAAGTCTGATCAATTAAAAGTATATTCATCCAGGTGGCTGGGAGCTTTTATCTTATGTTCCATTTTCATTCAGTTGTGTAATTGGGAATTTGCACAGAGTGGTCTTCATTTGTTTTTAATCCATTGAAGAAATAACAATGAAATAATAACAACGAAAGCCTGGCTGTTTCCTTACAAAGGCTTTTCCAAGTAAGGCCAGGGGTTGGGTTTTCAGCTGAAAGTCTGACCTGGAGAAGAATGCAAAGATGAGATGGTCAAGTGGCAAGAAATAGCAAAGTTAAAATTACATTTTTATACTCCCTGGCAGGGGTGAATCTCCAAAAGCATTTTAATGTTTTCCATCTTTTCACTGAAATATTAAAGAACTGCAATGTACAATACGAAAGATGAGGGTGAATTTAGTTATGTTTGGCAGCAGCGCAGATGTACCTACACTGAGACAACTCACACACTTCTTTCTGTGCTGAATTTTCAGTGAATTACAGTCAGTGCTTCTTACTAGCTGCATCCTCCCTCATTTTGTAATTGGCCTTTAGCAAAAGGATTCAAATTATCTTGCTCTCCCTGATGTATCTTGATTAGTTTGTAGCCATTAACTCAGCCAACAGCCTTTACCTGTTGTAGTGTCCCTTCCTCCTCCAGCAGCCTTCTCAAGAGGATTGAACAAAATTTGGAGTTTTTAGAGGTTTTGTTCAGTTTCTGCTGTTTTGACAGCAGCATTCCCGTGGCCTGCAGCTGTGACAGTAATGGTTTATAGGCTATCAGCTCTTTTTCTAACCATAAATCCTGAACGATATGCTCAGAAAAGCACTTAATGAAACATTCCATTAAATTTATTTGCTGTCATTTACAGTAAAAAGGTGGTCATGGTTTGGTTTATTACTATTGTTGGTTTCTTTGTGACACTAAATATTTTAATGAAGTGTAAATCATAACTGAACTTTGTTAAATGACATCTATATCATCTCCAGTGCTTAATAGTGGTTAAGGTAACAAGACAAGCAAGTAACAAAGTTGTTGCTTGTCTAGAAAAAAATGAAACATTTTGTTTTTCTTTTTCAGTTTTATGTATGGTGAACTGACAGACAAGAAGACCATTGAAAAAGTCAGACAAACTTTCGACAACTATGAGTCAAACTGCTTTGAAATTCTCCTCTACAAGAAAAACAGTATGTATATATTTGTGTATGGTGTTAGGAATGATAATGCATATTTAAATATATAATAGACTAAAATAAATTTTAATTTTGACATACAGGTAAAATTGGTGCATGATTTGGAGAAGGTTTGGTTACCACATCTCAAGAAAACTTTTTTTCAGGATGTGTGTTCAGACTACCAAGACTTTCCTTCTCTAGTCTGACTCCTTCTTTCCAAAAGGATTGTTTCTTGAAAGGGATGTGCCTGGGTTAAGGGAAAAGAAAGCCTGAATGAGGTTACCCCCCATGTCTCCTCAAGTGAGAACCCATCCCCTAGCTGCCATGAGTGGACGTTCCCAGCAGTGCCTCTGCCTTGTGTAAACCAACATGTATGAGCTCTAATGACAGTACTAAATTTAGTGCCTAACCCAGGAATTGATTAGAAAACCAGGGATTTTGTAAGTTAATGGGATTTAGGGCATAAGTTCCTTCCTCTTGGCGGCATTGGGTTTACTGGGGTTTGCCGGAACCAGGAAAGATTTTCTTTGGTTTGTCTTAACCAGGAGTCACTCCAGTCACGTTTTGTGTCCTGACACATATGTGGGTTGTACTTCTGGATTATCTGCTAGAGCACAGACTAAGCAAAACCCGTGATGTGTGGTCTTGCTGTGGGCTTGTGCAGTGTGGACAACTCTCCTGCTGTTGTCAGTGGAGAAAACCAGCTGCCTTTGCTGGACAGGCTTTCTTCCCAAGAGAGAAAGCCAAAACTGTTAGATGAAATGTGCTCCAGAAAATCTGTTCCTCTACACTGAGCAGACCAAGTCTAGTTGCTTGGGTCAGTGACCAAATCAAAGAGAAGCCAAGTGCAGTCTTGATGGAGATGTTTTTCCAGTTTGGCTTTCCTTGCCCAGTGCAGAATGCAGCTCCTGAGGAGTTGGGGACATTTCCCCCCAGTTCAGCTGCCTTCATCCCAGTAGCTGAGGCCGTGGTACCCCTTGGGTGGACTTTGGTGCTGGCATGGAGCACCTTGCTTGGGTCAGATTGGTGGTTTTACTACAAACTCACAGAAACCTTTCATGACACAGAAGAGAGTATCCCAGATACCTCATCTTGAAACAAAACCACATGCTTTATGCTTTACTTCTACTTTACCTTTCTGGACTAAATCTTCCTCTGTGTCCACTTAAACAGTAAGAAATGTGTTTAGATTTCTCTGGCTGTGCCTGCTTCAAAACAGGCAGTTTTAGCCAAAACTTTAATGGAAAAGAGAAGCAAGGGTGGCTGTGAAATTCCAGCTGTTCCTGCAGGTGCCCAGGAGAGCCCTCTGAATGACCTCTCTTTGGTTCCTGAGCATATGGATGTGTCTGTTCTCTAGATTTTCTGCTTTGCTTGTTTCCTGTGCAGGTCACCTGAAAGTCCCTTCACACAAGGGTCATATGGTGGGTAGACTTCTGGTGGGTGTCTTTGCAGATGGTGGTGCCCAGCACTGCCATACCCTGTGTCCATGTGATATCCAATGATGGATCGCAGAGACCCAGTGCTCTCCCTGACCCTGACTTCTCTCATTAATTGGTCTGGCAGCTCCTGCTTTAGCATGAGCTGGTCCTGAACTAAATTCCTTTCTATTTTATTGAAGTAGAAAAAGAGGAAAGCCTTCTCTTGGTGACTTTTGTGTAACAAGCCAGTTGCTTTTTGCTTTGGGTTGTGCATTGCCTGCTGGAGCTTCATGACGATTCAGAGATTTATTGAGCTGCAGTTGTGTTAATAAAATCTTCATCTTTGCTCAGATCTCTAAGCCTATACTCTCCATGAGTTATGCAGGCTTACAGAAGGACTTTGTGGAAAAGTCGTCATATTTCTTTTGAGGCTTGAGTCAATTCCTATTCATAATATCAGTTGCCAGCTTTCTTCTCCATCTCCTGAAGCCCAGAACTTCCAGCTCTTGCAAACACTAATGGGCTCACCTTTTGGCTCCAGTTTTGCATTAGGTTTTCCCAGGGTTTGCTTCCATTTGTCATACTTTGAGACTTGCAGAAGATGGTTCTTCAAGAAACAGCCTGCTTATTATTATTATCCTTCAGGCTGAATATTGGAGCAGATAAAGAGTAGAGTAGTATCTGTTGGTATAAATGAATATCTTTTGGCAAAATACAGATTCTCAGTAAAAGGGGTTGGCACAGACCTGCCTCTTACCTCTCTCCTGCATGGAACTTGCCGCACCCTTAGAGCACCCTCCCACCCACATTTTCAAACTGTAGGCCCTGAGGTGCCATGTATTTTTGATTTCGTGACACAAACTTTTCTTTCTCACCCATTCCTCTATGCTTTAGGCATGAGGGAGATTTTGAGATTTTCATGTTGCTTTCCCATTCTTTCC
Source organism: Florisuga fusca (assembly GCA_038090715.1). Taxonomy (NCBI): domain Eukaryota; kingdom Metazoa; phylum Chordata; class Aves; order Apodiformes; family Trochilidae; genus Florisuga; species Florisuga fusca. The sequence goes on from JAAWXA010000014.1 coordinate 15,652,117, forward strand.
TTCAGCACAGAGATGATCTTTTAAGACCTGATGTTCTCTGGCAGCATCCATATGACTGCTGACTTCCCTTGCCCCTGTCTGGCATTTTAATCCAGCAAGCAGACCCAAAAGCTTGCTACAACTTTTTTTGGCTTTATTGCACTCCCTCTTATATAGTGCTCAGTGCTACCCACCCACCTATTCAGCAGCCATGTTCAACGTGTGTATATATGTATTTACACATACACACACACATGTGTGTATATATATATATATATATATATGTAATAGGAATACTCTTTGCCTGCTTTTGCCCATCTTGCTGGCTCTACAGCATTAACCACCTTGCTTCTATTTTTGATTTTTATCAGTGCTGTTGTACAGGTTATTTTGCCTCCTGATGTTCAGAGCTTTTCATAAGGTACAGATATGTTGCCAGGTGTTAAGTGTAAGTAGAATATTACTCCAGAGAGCTGCAGCACTGTGTTTTTAGAAGGAATGAAAAGAATCTTTTGTCTTGGGTTAGCAACTGGGAATGGAGATAATCCAGTAATCAGTATAATAGCTTTGGAATTATCAGTTCCCCATCTTTCCCAGTTCTCCAGTTACTGCGAGGGAGTTACTGGCTTAATCCTAGTTTAGCTATGCTGAATTTTGGAACCCTTGTGGATTTAACTATCCTCACATCAGTCCTGGTCCAAATGGGTTTCTTTGCTCTCTGGGCATCCACCCTGCAGTTCCTGGCACAGCTCCAAGCCATGGTTCCTTAGAGGAGATTTAGGGGGGCCAGTGGTGCCCAGAAGGTAACAGTGGGCAAATGGCTTGTCTCAGTATGTCAGCTCTCAGGCTGGCATTCAGGCAGCTCAGGAGAAAAGCCTTTATGTCAACTGGCTGAAAGCACATCAAATCCCAAAGGTAATTAGATGGCTGTGAAGGCATTTATAGTGTGGTGCCTGAAGGTGCAAGTTTGGGAGGGAGGGGACATGGCCGTGAGCATGGAGCTTTGCTGGATGGAAAGTGTCTCTGACATTGATGTCATTGCAGGTGAACAGGGTGTTTTTAAGTTGATTGCTTAAAATCTTTCAGGATTTTGCTCCTTACAGAGCCGACCTGCATGTACATAAGGGATTGTTATGTGCATGTCAGCCTAGGAGACAAGACCAGTTTTAGCTCCTGAGCAGTCATCCTAACCACTCCAGAACCATAGGTATTTTACTGGCTGTTTATTTGATGAGTGGTGGGGTTTGAAAATTAATTTGGGTTTATTTCAAAAAATAAAAAATAAAAAAGGTAAATAAATATAGCTGCATTGGGAGAGTACTCCACTGGGCTGGACAGCAAAGAGGTGAAACACAGGACCTGAAAACCAGGAAGGAATTTGAATTTCCTGATTTGTCTTGACAGGGCATTTGCGAGATATATCTAGATTAGCTTAGTTCCTCTTAAATAATGGAATGGCATCAAAGTTGTACCCTTTGACAGTATACTCTGATAGTTTTATATTTGATAGCTCCATATTATGTGAAGAAGGAATCGAAAGATACCATCCATCCTTTTTTTCTTACCTGTCTACCCTGCAGACAGTAAATTTGTGAGACATTCTGGAAAAAAAAAAACCAGCAAGAGATGAAGAACCATACATTTATTTCAGAACGTAGACTTACAAAGCCTCCTGTTTCTGCTAATTGGTTACATTTCCCAATTTTAATGAATCTGTAAAAATATGAATATGTTTTTTACTTTTACCTTTTTTTTACCTTTACCTAAAAGATCTGGAAGGTTTGGAAATATCTAGATAGGGTCCTAAACTACATGTGTATTGTAGTAACATCTAAATGATTAAATAGTTGATGTACGGGCTGGGGAAAATTTGGGCTACACCACAGTTCAATGTCACCTTTTTCTTTGCTTCAGGAACGCCAGTTTGGTTCTACATGCAAATTGCACCCATAAGAAATGAGCATGAAAAAGTGGTTTTGTTCCTGTGCACTTTTAAGGATATCACTTTATTCAAACAACCGATTGAAGATGACTCAACCAAAGGTAAATAGGAAATTCGGTGTTTTCTTTGGTAAATGATGAGGTGCATGCTTGAGCTCAGTCGTGCGGCAGAGACATGTCACACCTGTGATCTGTGTCTTGAATTCAGGAAATGTTTTGTGATCTGGTTCTTGATGCCACTCTTCTACATTATTGCTTAAAAATGAAATATAAATCACCATGCGTGGGAATTCCTTAACAACATTTCGCCAGAGTAACAAACCTTCCATTCTCTTTGTAATTTCACTACTTTTTCACTGCCTTCTTTTTTTCCTTTTTTAAATGTTATTTTTATATCCATTTGCTAAAAAATGACACAGTTTTTGAGCCTTTTGAATGCTGTGTTGCTTTGGGAGACCTTTCTTCTAAAGTGTGTCTTCTTAACAAAAAAATTATTTCAATTTCTTTATGCTGAAATGATATTTCAGCCTTTTCTCACTCTTACAGAGGAAATGTAAAAGAAAGAGCCCATTCGGGTCCTTTGTTAGTGCCACTAATGATGACTGCGTGGCAGTGGACATTGTACTTTTTATTTAACAGCTGGTGATAGTGTTTGTTGAGATGTGCTGTCCTCTCATCACCCAACAACCCATGGCCATGCCCACAGCCCCTTTACATGAAAGAACTGGTGGGGAAAAAATCTAGCAGCATCTTCTGCTTTGGTTGTAAGACGTGTGCCTGGTGTCAGGTACACACGTGTGATTTTGGGTAAAATAATGCACACTCACATAAGGAAGGGCATCTACATCCCATCTGCTCTTGGATGTTTCCTTCTAATGATTAATTCCTTGCTGTATTTTTCTCTTCGTGCTTGGAGAGGGCTTGATTTCTCACCGAGCACCGTGTGTGCTCTGAATAAACTTGGTGTAATTTGAATGCAAACGGAATTTAAACTAATTTCTTATGATCTAGATAACACTTATTATGTGTGTTTGGATAACTGAAATGTAGGTTTATGAAGGCAGACTTAAACTAAAAGGAGAGGCCTTTCTTTGGATTAACACCAAATATCAAAGTTTTCTGGTCTAGAGAGTATATCCATAAAGTTATAAGATCCTGCTACAGGAATCACTTCTCAGCCATCATAAACTTTACTGCCTCTACAATTTAGTTAACAACCTGCAAATGTTCCTTCATTTCACTTTCAACTCCATAACGTGGAATGCTTCTGCCTGGAAATACTCTGAATTTTTTAGGGTAAATGCCAGTTAATTGGAAAGACTTCAGTTGTAGAGATCTGAAGGCATGTGACTGGCTCCTGGCTGCCCCGTTCATAGTAAGAAGGGGGAGCTCATCAAGGAAAAAAACCCAGTCTTTGCAAGTATCCTATTATCAGATTTTCTTTTTGATGCTTTCTGGTGGGAGCGAGAGGTATGTCACATGAAAGCAACCCCCCTAGCCCCCCACTTTTACTGCCCCTGCCCAGTTTCTGCAGTACATATTTGCACTGAGGAGTGTGTGGCTGTGTCACGACAGGGAAAACATATTGAAGGTGATTTCCAAATGCAGAAATTATGAATGTTGCCTCATTTGGATTCTTGACCTGGAAGATGCATAGTCTGCTGCCTTCCCTGGGGATACAGTGATGTGCTAGGCTGGGCTGTGCTCTCCCCCTCCCCATCTTGTGGCTGAGGAGGAGCAGAATCCCTATGGCATCCCTTATAGGAACAATTTATATTCCTATGGGAAAGAATAATAGCTGTGAAGTGTCTTACCTGTGTACTGCTGCTCTCCACTGAATGCTACCATTACCATGCTACATAAAATGTGAGGTATTTGCTATGAACATTGCAAAATATCTCTGTCAGCAGCCAGAGAGGTTTGACTGGATGTTTAGAGAGGACTTACTTCTGCACAAGACCATACTTTTAAAAAAAAAACAACAAAAAAACCCCCATGAAAAAGGCACTGCAGAAGGGTTAACACATCCCTCAAGTGCCTTTATGGTGGATGATTGGAGTCTTAAGAATTTGCTCAGGATGCTTTGGTTAGAGCACTGATTAACACTGATCAATAGGTCCAACAAGCTCCATAATTACAAACCATTGACCCAATTTTTTCTTTCTGCTATTGCATAAGTCAGAGCTTGTCTTCTATATTCTTCCTATTAGAAGATCGTATTCAAATATTTGCACCATTTTACTACAAGGGTAGGAAGGCAGCACTGCTGCATTACTCTCTGCCTCTCAACTGGCTGGGCCTGCAGGATGCTCAGCACTGGAGTCACAGGGCTGTTTTGTCAGACGTAGTGCTAGGAGAGATGCATAATTCATTGTCCTTGCAGATAACATTACAATGTGCTTAGAAGCTGCCAGGCCACTTTATTTTTGAGTGATGAGATTGGTAAACATATACATTACAATGTAATGGAGAATTTTTAAACTTTTGTAAGAATCATTTCAGTGAAGTACTGCTGTTGAGTGCTGGAATTTGTCATTGAAAGAGCTAATTTTTTTTGGGGGGGAGGTTTTTTTTTTTCTTTTTTTTAAAGAAGGATTTGTCTTCCGAGACTGCCAGGACCGTGTAATACATAATACATAAGTAACTATGGTGCAGATGAGTTTCTGTCTATTACTTATGGGAACAGTAAATTTGAGATAAAATATTCAACAGAAATAAAATATTGATGCCATTATGCAATAATCTCTCCCTACCAATATATTCTGCACTGTTCGAAGGTTTGTTGCTTTGTTGTGAAGCTTCAGTATATCACGCTTCTACAAGGTACAAGGGTTTGGTATTTAAATCATAATGATGTGTGTATCCACACTGCAGGGTGTCTTGTGTCTCCTGGCTCCTGGAAATATATGGCTGGGTTTGCCAGATCTGCTCGTGGTGTACGTGGCACCATTGGCATCTTGTGCAAACCTTTCATGGGCAGCTGTGGTTTTGGGGGGCTGGTAATGGTGCCCCAATCCTGAGGATGCAGAACTGCTCAGAAGAGTTGAGGAACTTGTATTTGTGAAAACAGGACCTAAGAATAAATTAAAATAGTTGACTTACTACAAAGCACGTTGCCAGGGAGAGGTGGGATTTTTTGGGTCCAGTATAGACTCAAAACCATGCTTCTTTACAGACTCAGTACAAAAAATATAGTTGACATAATGGGGACTAGCCCTGTGTGAGCCAGGGGAGTTGGAGAGGTCTGGGGCACTGTGGCAGATGGTGAATCTCTCTGCTCACCTTTGTGCTCACTGTGTGCTCTGTGGTGCTGCCATCAGAGAGGAGAGGGGGGCTCTGCCTGCGGGAGGGAGTAAAAGGAATGAAAATTTTTCCTGGGTCACCCAGGAGACTGTGAATTAGTTGCAGTCCAGAAAGCTGTTGAAAGTTACTGGACTGAGAGCAAGACTGGAGAAAGGGACTATTTAAAATCTCCCATCCTCTAATAAAATAAAGTGGCAGAGATCAAAACCTGTGTTTTCTGAGAGGGAACCAGCAGTGACACAAAAGATTTGCCTTCCCTTCTTGCTACCCGTGCTGCTATCTATTTTCTCTGAGCTATGTGCAGGAAACATAACCATGGATAGCAATGTAACAGTGACCAAAACGTATCCTTGTACATGGAAAATTACTCCAAAATTTGTCTAACCATGCAAAATTATATAAAAAACCCCAGCAAACCCAGCATGTCAAGTAGAAGCAGTGAAGATTATAACAAAAGGAAACACCAGCTACCAGGTGCTCACTCCTGGCTGAGGATGCCACCAGCAGCTGTATGGTGAGGAGAGTAGGAGGAACACCACACCATTGACTTGATTTAGGGTTTGTGGTGCCCCAGCTCCTGAGATGGTGGCTGGATGAGCTGTGGGGGGTGGTGGTGTGGCTGAAGGTTTGGAATTAGTGATAGGGCAGGAGGTGTTGTGGGTGATGATGGCCACACTTGGTGATCACTGGGACGATGCCTGATTTTCCAGTGAAGGAGCTGTGTTATGTTTTGTCTTGTCTCTTTTTCTTTCCCTCTGTTCCTCTTTAGTAATACCAACATTTATCTCATGTGGATCCAGCACCAAGCAGTAGGACCTGCCTGTGGTGGTGGAGGGCCAGATCCCCAGGTGTCCTGGCTGAGTGCCTTACACAGCAGAGGTGGAAGGCCATTACAAGCATATGAAAGATAGTATTATGTATTTTCTTCCAGAGAATAAAACCCAAAGAATCTTCTTTCTTATGTTTGTACCATTGTAGGGTCACAGTTGGATGCTTTTTTCAGCTTGCTGTGCTTTTATCCTGTCTTTACCCAGTGGCCTTTTAAAAACAGTTGAAGATTTTCAGTTCTTCCAAAGACACACAGTGGTAATAATCTTATGTTTATGTCTCAGAAAAAAAATGATGCCATTTTTCTGGGCCCTAACTGTTAGAAGGGCAAATGGGGCCACTTAAAATGTTAACAGCATTTGAAGCCAGAGCTTCTGTAGATTATATTGAACTGAAAGTTTAAAGATAGGACAAAAGACGAGAGTTTTTTGGCTAATAGTGGACTTTCACCTAGTTGTGCAATGGCTTTATTCCCTTTCTTATCATCAGTGAAGAAAAGGTGTAGCCTCTGGGTAAACTTAGAAGTTTTTTCAGCAAGAGTTCTCACTGGTTCTCTTGAATATGTTGAGCATAGTATCAGGTTTGTCACCTGCTAGAGGTTATTGGGAAGTTTTAGTGAATATTGATGGGATGCAGAAGTAGGATGCAAAGCTGTGGTAACAAGGCCCGTGCAACTCAGGACTATGTGCTGTTAACAGATGGGATCAGGAGGTGGCACAGCAGTATCCTGTTTGTTTTTTGGTTTTGTTTTTCATTTGAAAGAGCCAGACTTTGATAATCAAGACTGTCTGGGACAATGCTGTAATGCTTGCAGGGATATAACTCTTTATGGTTATATAACTATATAATGATACAACTCTATCTCAGAGTTTGACAGGGCTATAAAAAGCACAGTAGTTGCAGAAATATACACTTACAGTGGCTAATCCTTGCTAAGCTAATATTTCTGATCCTTTTTTATCTTTAATAAGTTCAAGTTATTAAGCATATGTAACTAGTTGCATGTGGGAACTTTTTTCCTGGGGGGGGGATATCAATCCTGGGGATAATAGATGAAGTGGGTGGAGGGATTAGAGCATGGAAATGAGGTTTCTACCTTTAGCTGAAGCACAGTACCCTGTTGAATGCATCACCTTGACAGTAATCCATAACAGTAATCTAATAGGTCACACTTTGGATATCTTTCCCAGCCCACTATTCCAAGCCTGTGATAATAAGGGTATTGGTGCTATAGACACGCCTTTTCATGTGCTGTTTCCTACTGCTCTGGTCTTCAGAGATTCATCCCTGAGTTCCTGTATGCACCAAGGGGATCACGTCCATCTCTCCATTCTCCCCTAGATTTACAGGGCAGCATGCAAGAACACCTGGGCCTTGAGAAAGGAATTTGGGGGGCATGACAGGAGAAGTGGTCATTTGCCAGGGCACTAGATAGGCTTCCATTGTGCAGAGTAGACAATTCAGAGGAATGATGTTAAGATACAGTCTCCTGGTGTTTGAAACCATTCATTTTGGATGGGTACAGCTTGCTAGTAGCCAGGAAGATCTCCCAAGGTCACTTTGCTCTTGTTCCTGCAGGACAAGCGTTACCATTAGTGTCTTCAGTGACATGCTGGCACTTTAAGCAGACATGGCAAAGGCTTAAAACCCACAAAGAGGTAGTTTTTTCCTCAGTCTGAGGCCTTATTTTTGTAGCTCCGTCTCCCCTTTCTTGCTTTGCTGCTGTCCTAGACCAGTGTGATGAAGAGAGAATTTCCATATCTAAGGCTGTTTAGTTTTCTTCACAGAAATCAAGTACTTTCCAGAATCTAGTTTTGCCTTTTGAGGCCTTTGCTCCATCAGCAGCTCAAAAGGCACATTGACTGTAAATTTTTAGAAGTTTGTAACATGCAAATGAAAAAGAAATCCCACTGAAATCAATTCTAGCCCTGTGAGAGATCGAGTTATACTGGAAGTTGATCTTTAAGACAGGAACTGTTTTATTTCTATTTATAAAACTGAACACTCATAAGCCATATATAAAGTCATAATAAATGAACTCTAGTTAGAGAGCCTACAAGTCTAATCTGTATACCACAGGCCATTACATTTTGTTTATTTTTTCCTCTGCTGAACCCATGAACTTGTGTGCACCTAAACCATCCCCTCCTGATAAACATCCAGTGTTAATTTAGAAGCCTGAAGAGTATCCACTATATTCTTTCATATTTCTTGTGCTTTTTCAGTACACTTTTGATTTCAAAAAAGTGTCATATTTAAATTGACCTGGCTTCAGCTTCTTGCAGTGGCATCTCCTTACTAATTTTTTTCCCACTGTACTAAAAAATTCCTATTAAAGCACTTAGAAATATAATCAAGTCATCATTACAACTTCTTCTGATAAAGTAAAGGAGTTGAGCTCCTTAAAGCACTGTCGACCCTGAAGCTGGAGGCCTGGTGATGGCAGATACACGGATGTTTTAGCTGCACTTTAATCCGGCTCATTGGCAGCAGTTGAGAAGAATCTGTGGTGACACAGATTTCAGCCTCTCAGGTCTCCGGTCAGTTTTTGTGCCCATTGTTGTATCCGTCCAAGCCTAGTTCTTACTGTTGTCTATCCAAGGAGAAGGTGACTTTTTGCCAAAGCAAACCATGTGTTGAATTGCTCATCTACCTAAGACTTCTGGATCCTGTTCAGAAGTGTTCTTTGATGGGGATGTTTCCCCCTTCCTGTGCTGGAGGTACAATTTGCATTGCTTTTGTCCAGATACCTAATTTCCATTTAAAACACGTTTTAATGGCACATGACCAATTAATCCAGCACATCATCCTGTGTGACTGCCCTTGCTACTGTTTAACATTCCTCTAATCTTCCTCTCATCTGGACATTTTATCAGCCATTTTGTAATGACTTTCAAATCACATTAAAAACCACAGAATAAAAGGGGTCCTGTCTGCTTGGGCCCGGAAGGCTCTCCAGAGTAATTTTCTACTGCTTTTCACCACTCCCTACTTGGCATCTGGCAGGTAGCAAGTTCTTTATCCATTCAACCTGTAATTTACTGAACTGTGTGGTCTCAATATTTTACCAATGGTGTCATCCAATGTCAGTTCAATGAAGATGACCATACAAGCAGATGTATCTCTCGAGTGATTCAAATGCAGCACCAGGATGAGATGCTGTTACATGATGAGCACTGTGGCTTTGCTGATTGTAGAGCTGTTGGAAGTTCTTTGTCCTAAGGCAGGAGCAGAGCAGGGATAGCCACTGAGGTTGTCCTCAAGTCAATAATACACACTGCTGCCCAGACCAGCCCCAGCAAGGGAGCACTGGAATGGGGAGCTGCCCTGGCTCATGTCTCTGCAGCATACATCATATATATATGCTGTGGCTCTGGCTGACTGTTGTGTTTGGCTTGTAGCTTGTTCTGTCAAGGCATTTGGCAGTCTTCCTGAACCAAATTTATACTCGTCAAATAATTAAATTAACATTGTGGAGCATTTTACATCATTCTGTATTGACAGCCATTTGTTATATTAATTTCCTTTTCTTTTTTATTAAACATATTGAAACTCAGATAGGCTTTTCTCTCATTTTGCCTGATCAAGCTGACAACGTTTAGTTACTTAGGTCAGCCCGTTCACCCTTTCTGCATATAGGTGTTTAAAAATTTCATTGTTATTGTCATAAATCTAGCCAGAGAAGAATATTTCCTAAATGTCTGTAACTTTCCATGTACCTTTCTGGAAGCTGTTGAAAGAAACATACTTATGGGGAATAAATCCTTGGTGGCCTTGTGAGTGTGCATAAAGCTTAGCTTAAGTTGAATAAACATGAAATCTAAGAAGTTGTGTACTGTAAATTTACAGCCATGTCAGAATTAAATTTAAAAATACATTGTGTGCCAAATGTAGTCTAGTGGTGTATAAATCTTAGCACTTTTCATCAGTAGATCTCAAAATGGCTTGCAAAGTAGGTCATTAGCATTATCTTCATTTTAAGGAGAAGCAAGTGAAGCTCAGAGAGGTAAAGTGATATGCCCAGGTTCCCTGTTGGTTACAGTGGGTGGATGGTAGCTAGGAACATAACACTGCACAAGAACAGAGGTGAGATGTAGCGATTATCCCAAGAGTGCAATGCATTATCAGACAGTGGAATGCACAGAATTTCAAAATGGGAAATTTATCCTAATATTTTAAATTACTTTTGGATAGGCTCTGCAGTTCTTCAGTCAGTAAACAGTTCTACTGCATCATGGGAGTGCTTGAGCTTTCTTTGACTGTTACTCTATTTATTCACGAATCCCATTTATCCTTCTCTCCCTAGCAAAGCAAAACCAGGATGACTAAGTTTTTTTAAGAGACAGTGAGCTCTATCAGCCAGACTTTACCTGCCATAAAGAGTAAACAGCCAGCCATTGCAATGATTTTTCTGTCTGAACATCTAGAAGTAGCTGAGATTTGTAGATACTAACTATTGATGGAAAAGGATGATCCCTGTTATCAATTGAATTCCAAACTGCCTATTTCTGAGCAGTGCTAGCTCTTCACTTTTGTAGGTAAGTCATAGAGTATATATTATTTACACATTCTGTATGTTAACTGCTTCGTGCTCCACAGTGAGAGGAGAACAATAACTTTTCCATGGTCTGGAGGTGTTATTTATACTCCTGCAGGGTGGAATCAACATTGCTATAATTACACTTTACCATTGTTTTTTACATATAATACCACTCTTAACTCAAGTGTTTTCACTGCAGTCTAAGATACTGGATAGTTCCCTGTTACAGTGATTTAAAAGCCTTCATTATTTCTGATCCTTTTAAGGCCAGACAAACCGTGACAAAAAGGTTAATTGCAACCAAGCAGAGCTACACTAATGTTTTACTAGGGGGAACTAGTCTTGTCTGGATTTTTCAGAGCAAGCACATGATAAAGAACATTAAAATCTTGAGATTTTTTAACTCTTTGTAAACTTTGATGTATGAATTTATAATTACACCATATATTTTTTCAACTAGAGATTTTAATGTTTTTTTTCAGTGTGGGTGCTATCTGGGTGACTAAGTCTGTATTAGAACCTGTACAGAAAGGCATCAAGAGAGATTGCAGATTTTCAATTCCTGATGAAATTATGGGGAGAATTTGAAGGGTTTTCTCACTTGCAGATACCTATATTTGAAATGCTTTGCTGTTGTCTTTTGAAGACAATGTGTTGGCCTACTGATTGCTGAGGTTCGTAGGGGGAAGCACTAATGGAACAAAAGAGCCCAAGTCATTTTTGCTCCTTAGCCTCTGCCTGGGACAGGGCTTTTCCTCAAGTCTGCTCAAGTCAGACCCAGCACCTTGACAGGGGTGTCCATATGTGACAGACACAAGGAGTTGTCCCTTTGAAGCACATGGGAGCACTATCAGGAGATTCACAGTTTTAGGTGGTTTCTAGTCAATTCTCTGCCTGCTTTGTGACCTCGAGAGGAATCAGAGGGATGTAGAGGTTTCATCTCCAGGTAAACATGAGGAAATTTCCAGCATCACTGCTGCCTGGGGAAACTTCCCTTGCTGTGCTTTCTTAGGGCAGCTTTTACCTTGGTCCTTTTTATGCTCTGCCATACCCTGCAACAGCATCTTCCACCTGGATGATGCTTCTCCTTACTTAGAGAAGGCAGCAGAGGAGAGTGTTGGAGATGGCTGAGTGCTTGTGCACTGGATCGATCTGCAGGGTGTATTGATGAGAAGGAAACTGGTAACCAGAAAGGCAGGGAGAGAGGCCCCTAAGCAACACAGGAGTGTTGTTTGCAGAAGGGTCTCAGAACACAGAATAAGCAGTGAGTGCGGTGGTGGAATGGGGCTTTTAGGTGAGCAGCTGCTGTAGAGCTGTTCCCATCCCAGCTGTCCAGTATAGAACACAATGACCTTTCTTCTTGAGAAGAAAGAACTCTGGGCACAACACTGTGCTTGTTGAAATAGTAGCTGATAGAAAGGCACATGCTATAGCAAGAGATTTTGGGTAAGATAGTCTGGACTTCCTGACAGTGAAGGGATGATAGGAGCAAGTTATAAGCTGAAAACACAATTTCCCCCTTAGACAACATATACAATTTCTGTAGTGATGTATGAATCCTGGGAGTGACACAGTGAACACCTCAAACCCATCTGGAAAGTTTTTCCTCCCCTGAGAAGGTGTTCAGGTGGTCTGTCTGCAACTTGGCTATTGCCTGTGTCCCTGCCATGCTTCTGCACTCCCTCAGGTATCCTGGCACAGTGTTAACAGCTTCAGCTCATTTTGTAGCATCTAATGTTTGAAAGAAACACCAAATTATTTGGGTTTTTTTAGATTGATGGAGTACTTCTTTTCTCTTCAGGGTCAAAACTTTGGTTCAGGTGTTGTATGTACACCACCGAGACGTCCCGAGCTCAGTTAAACCCACAGTCAGAGGGCTGTCAGTTGGCAGTCCTAGTTAAAGCAAGAGACCTGGAGAATACTTTGTGGATGTAAAGTATTTAATTGTGACTAAAACACATGGAGGAGGAAGAGGAAAGCTACATGTTTGGAAGGACAACATTACAGCTAGGCCAAGGCAAAGACTCATGATGTTCATGGCTGTTAAGCTGCCTGCCTTCTTCCTGATTGGTTTTCATAACTGCATGGAGTTCTTAAACCTGTATCTTCAATTCCTTGAGACTGCAAGAATTGCAGTTTGAGTAATGAATAGGAACAGGGAACCTGCTGAAACAGGTTGGCTGAAGAAATTGTCTGCCCCCTGCATGCAGGTGTTGAAGGCCAAGTTGGATAGGGCTTGGAGCAACCTGGTCTAGTGGGAGGTGTCCCTGCCTATGCAGGGTGGGGTGGAACTAGGTGATCTTTAAGTTGCTGTCCAACCCAAACCATTCTATGATACTATGATTCTGTATTTTGGTAGACCCTTGGTTTGGATCATGAGCATGAATGCAGATCAGAGGGTTTTTTCTTTTTTTAAAGCAGAGGTTTCTGTTTTTCTCCATAAATCAGAAAGTAATTAAACCATGGGAAACAATAATTTAATGTATCTTATTGCAGAATTTTCCATTTGAAGTAGTTAACATTTTCCTCTGAAATACCCAGTTTGACTTCTTGTAAGGAGAAGCAGCTGCTGTCCTGATCAAGTGTAGTCTTGATGATATTGCCTTGGTTCCTAAGAATTTGAGTTCGATGCTGCAAGTTCAGGATATTGTTTTTCAAGTGATGCAGTGGAAGAAAGAGACAATCCAGCTGACCTGAAGAGAGCATCCAAAGTGTTACTTTTTCTCATGAGTAGTTTTCCTCTTTACCTCTTGCACCTGTTATTTGTGCTGCTCCTTTACTCCTTCCAGACTGAAAATATCTGTGAGGACAGGTGGTCACTAATACATGGGTTAAAATTATAATTCTTTTCAAGTCTCTGTCTGTAGAGAAAAAGAAAAGTGGGAATCGTTTGAAGAAAAATTGGCAGCAGTAGGCAGCTATGCAAATTTTTTGTCGTCTATTTAAACATATACATTGGTTTTAAATATAATTTTGAACTTCTCTAGTCTGCAACAAGGTCAAGAAACAGTGAAATGTACCATATACAGATTACTTCAGACATGAGGCAGTCTGTATACATTTTCACCTTCCCACTCATACCCCAGCATCTTGCAGTTGCTGTGTTTTTAATTCTCTTGGGTTGTAAATAGGGAACAAAAGAAGTTGGTACTTTTTCACACTCTTGCAGATTGTAGAAGGTAGAATAAGGCTGGACTTTGTGCTGACTTAGAAAGAAGTTGTGCTAATGTCTTCTGGATTTCCAACATTCAGAATCATTGGCTTCACAAGACTGAAATAAAAGTGAGAATGTGAAGCCTCTAAATGAAGCTGGGAGGCTTTTTATGAAAGGTCTGCTCTTGCTGGAGAAGGGACACGATGAAATGGTTTGCCCTGGGAAAAGAAGAGGTCAGACCAGATGAGCAGCATGGTAACCCTGAATGTTAAAATGTGTGGCTTCTTTCTTTCACATGACATTGACAATCTCACCAAGGTGGAAAGGAAGTATTTGATAAAGTCATAGTTGCCCCTTTCTTTTTATTTTTACAGCAAAATAATTCCTGCTGTTTGGTCCGTGTCTTACTCTGGTAGGTCCTTGTTGTACATCTTCCCCAGCTTCCTCAGGCTTTCTATATTTTTGATTAATGCAGAACAGAAGGTTTGTTTACCTAAGATGATGACAAGGGATTTCTTACCAGTTTTACTTTTATAAGAGAGGCATTTTTAACCCCATATTTTTGTGAGTGGGATCTCTCAGACTGTGAAGCACCATGGGAAAGGATTGCTAGAGAGCACGTAGTGCCAGCCCCTCACTCTTCTCCAAATGTTCATCTAGCCACTGTAGAGGGAGACTCCACAACCACTCTGGGCAATCTGTAGCAGTGCTTGGTCACCATCACAGTAAAAAGATGTTTCCTGATGTTTAGAGAGGAAACCTGTCTTTGATTTTGTGCTCCTATGTTTCATTTTGTGCCTGTTGTATCTGGTCCTGTCAATGGAAAGAGCCTGGCTCTGTCCTGTTCACATCCTCCCTTCAGGTATTTATATACATTAATCAGATTCACTGCCTCCAAGTGTTTTCTTTTCCAGGTTGAACAGTTGCAGCTCTGTCAGCCTTTCCTCACAGGAGAGTTGGTCCTGTCCTTTAATCACCTTAGTGACCCATTGTTGGACTCTTAAGTATGTCCCTATCTCTCTTGTCTAGGGAGCCAGAACTAGCCTCACCAGTACTAGTAGATGGTAAGGACCTTCCTTGACCATCTGGCAACACTGTCTAATGCAGCCAAGGGTACCATTTGCATTCTTTGCAGAACAGTCATGTTGCTGGCTCATGTTCAGACTGGTCCACCAGGAGCCCCAGGTCATTTTCTGCCAAGCTGCTTTCCATCTGTGTGGCCCGAAGCAAAAAGTGGGCTTGTTCCTCCCCAGGTACAGGACTTTGCACTTGTTGAACTTTGTGACATTCCTGTCGGAATTGTGGAGTAGCTGGCAAAGCTGAGATGTCACAAATAAGGGCGTTTGGGACTGAATCCAAGTTTGTCTGTGGGGGTTTTGGCTCTGCTGACTTCCTTTCCATCACTCATGTATCAGCTCAGTGGGGCAGGGTGACAAACTCACGCTTGAAGATTGGCCTGAATCCATCCCCATGGACCACAGGGAAGTGTCTTTCCAGGGGGAGAGAACACTGAGTGTGTGTATATGTGTGTGAAGGTCCTTGCCTAGGGTCTGGAGCTGTGTGACCACCTTCCCAGAGGAGAGCTGCACTTTTTCTTGCAGTGTGGTTGTAGCATACCAAAAGCAATCATCTGGGTGCCCCATCACCTCCAGCAATTATGAGAAAAGTCAAGGCAGAGCTGTCACCATGCTGTTGCCAGGCTCCCTTGCTCTTTGAAGTCACTGGCTGAGAAAGATAAAGAACAGCTCAGACTTTTGTATTAATGCTGTCTCCCTGCCACAGTTTTATAGACAATTAAGGAAAAGAAAACCACAAGAATTTTTTTTCTTGAAATTAATAGTTCATACTCGAATGACTAAAGTCTCTTTTGACCTTGTTGAATACAGAAAGTACATATTCCTAATTGAATATCCCTGTAAGCTTGAGAAGCATAAAGCATAACCAAAGTTCACATGTAAGTTTAGACTTGAAAAATTTATAAAATTATTCTACTTTTTACCTTTTTACACATTTTAATGTGTATATTTGATGTCATATATAAATAGCCAGACAAATGTTTTGTGCAGGGCTCGTGGTGCATTATGACATTTAGATCTGTTCTGGTGGCTCAGTGATAAGCTATATATTGAGATTTTTGTGAATGTGATATATATGTGATAAACCACAAAGCAGAAGTGTAAATTATTTTTTTTTTCTTGCAGTTTTATTCTCTTATCTGTTCTCTGCTCTTCATTTTATCTACCCTGGAGCTTTCCTTAACTTTCCAAGTCCCTGACTCCTATAGACAACAGCCATTTAAAAATAAATGAAGCCAGCATAGAAATGTTGTGTCTCCTTTCTCAGATGTGACATTTTCACTTACTCAGCATTTAAGTTAAATAAAAGTAAAGCTTTCTGAACCTGTTTCCTGTTAATAATTGTTTGATATTTTAAATACAACTAGGTAGTAAAATATCAGGTTATACCTGGCTAAACTAAGCATCACCTTCAGTGCTCCTGAGGAGGCATTTCCTTCCTGCAGATATTAGAATTTCAAATTTTCCTGCTTAACACCATGATGCTAAAGTGGTTAAACCCCTGGTGTTTTCTTTGCTACCACTCATCTACCTCATGCATTGATGCATCTGTGCCAGATGTCACGTTTGGGCATTTTTCCAGCATGAATGACACGTTCCATGGTTAGTGCTGCTGTCAGTAACAAACTGATTCCTCTTTCCTGAACACTGCAGAAAAAATTCTCCAGGAGTGGCCCAGTGTGTGGGTCTCAAGCTAGCATTAAGGCAGCTATTTGTCATTAGTTTTGCAGCTAAATGTATTTCTTAATGTCATTTAAAATCTAGTGCTTAATCAGTGTTTAAACTCTTCATGATTTATTAATATTGTTGTTGTTATTTTTTAGTCTAAAGCATTGCCATTGATACTTTCATTGTTTTTTTTTTTAAACATCTTAGTTTTTTCCCTGAAGTCTTGTTGGGGCAAGTAACAGTGAAGACTTAAGGATCAGATTTTGGGACTGCTTGAGTGCCTCTGATGCAACAGGCAGGATTTTACTTCAGCGGGATTTGCAGACTTGGGAAGTCTTTGCATTAACTTCCATGGTTGAGAATTAAATGTCAGGAGCAGAGTGACTTCTCAGAAGACTGAGAGCACAATGAGGTCCCTCTAACACAATGTCTCCAAAAGGCAGAAGAAAGAACAAGCCAGAGCATTTTGATTTTACTCAGATTTACTCATGCTTGCCTTGAAGCAGAGGTATTTCTCCTCTTTTTTTGCAAGGTCGTTAAGCCTGGAGCCTGAAGCTGTTCTGTGTCTTCGATTCAGAGAAACTGTTCAAGCCTGAGACTTAATATCAGGGTACACGAAGGAGATTTACTATCCATGAATGAGGTTTGAGTACTTCTGACACAATTTCATTCTTTCCTGCAGGCTGGACCAAGTTTGCTCGGTTGACGCGGGCCCTGACGAACAGCCGGAGCGTCCTGCAGCAGCTCACGCCCATGAACAAGGCTGAGGTGGTGCACAAACACTCCCGCTTGGCTGAAGTAAGTGGGACAGAACCCAGCTTGCTCCCTTTGGAAGGCAGGGAGAGATAGGGGTGGGAGGAGGGATAAAAAACCCCCCCAACCTATTCCAAATATTTAATTATATCTATTTCAAGGAAAATGTTTTTCCCAACTCTGAGTTTACGCAGCCTCTCCTCTGCTCATCTTAAAGCAGCACTATGTGCCAAGCCCACCTTTCTGGGACAGGTCATGCTCTTTCAGTCATGCAAACAGTCTCTGTAGGTCATTTTCCCTTATGTGACCCTATTTCTGCACATGCAGTTCTCAGTGTGCTGGTTGTCACTTAACTCGGGGTACAGGGCACAGTGTGCTCCTCTTCGTGCTGTCAAGAACTTGATGTTCTTGAGTCCTGTGGATGGGCATTTACTCTCCTGGGAAATTAGAGACACCTCTTTGGAAGTATCTCTGTCTGGGTCCCTGGGGTTGTATGGGCACACTGACTACATATAGACCTTAATCTGGACTTTCGTGCAAAATCATTCCTGCAGTATTTTGCTCATCATTTTTTTCTTCAGAACTGATGAAATGAACTCTTTGGCAGGTTGCAAACATCTCCTTAACAGTGCAGATGATGCAACAAGTGAATGCCTTCAGGTTAACTGATGAAACAGAGGTACTGCTTTCATCTTCATGTCCATTGGTAATGAAAAGTATACGGGTCAAAAATATATAGTCAGAATGTTTGGGCTACTGAAAATTACAGCCCTAGCCACCACATGCCAGGGAGCTTGTCCTGGGTTTGATGCTAAGAACTGGTAGCAGGTTTAGTTGTTAAGCATTTTTGTTCCCTTTCTGCTTTTAGTGGAACTGAAATCAAAATCAGAATGTAAACCTACGGTTTTCAGGTGTTAGGAGTATGATGTTTTCCCATAAATTATCCTATGCTGATAGCCTAGGTGTCTGCTGAGTTACTCTCATGTCTTGCTTTTTCTGATCCATGACAATTCAGCACTCTGAAAATGCAGTTATAGAAAGGAAGACTGGAGAAGATATGGTAATAGTATTCAAATAAGTTGAAGCTTTTGCATAGAATGGGAGAGGAAATTGTTCACTCCATCTACTATAGCTAGAAAAAGCAATGGATTTAAGTCACAGCAAGGAAGATTCAGATGAGCTCAGGTAAGGGAGAAGGCTGTAGCCAGCAACAGGCTTTCTGGACAGTGTGCAATCTCTTCTCTTACAAGTTGTTTAGGGCTGCAAAAAGCTTTTTAGGTAAACTGCTGTCAGTAAGGCAGACTGGGCAGAGGCACGCTGTCAGCATACCGGCCCCATTTTCCTTACTTCCAGGTTGAGGAGGAGCATTATCATCTCAGCTCATCCCTTGCAGAACGTTCTGTCAGCCTTTACCAAGCTTAGCTGTAATCAGCCATTTTCATTTGTTGTATATAAGAATAAATCAGAGAGTCTGTGATGAATGCAGCTGACTAACAAGATACTGTCTATTCTTTGGTGGTTTAAAATTAAAAATTCATGCGGCATGAAAGAAATAATCATTATAGTTCAATGGTCTCCACAGCCACTTGCCACCTACTCACCGTGTTGAACTCAGCATGATATGATGTTAAGAATAATAATTATACTTTTCTAGTATCATGGGAGCTCCTGAGCACTCCACCACTGGAGGCACAGGGAACTATCAAGCATATGTTCATCACATTCGGCTTCGGTGCTAAGCAGCTTATTATTCCAGCTATAGTGAGGCTGTTTCCAGCTCCTGCCCTAGTGAACAGGGAACAAACAGGCCTGGAGAAACCAAGGAAAGAGGTCCCACTCCTGATATTTTGTAACAGTTAAAATGTTGATCACAGATGAGTCCAAAGAGATAACTGGAGATAAAGACCAGGTTAGGAGTCAAAGCCAAACTGGTGTGTTAAATGCAGGGGCCAATTTTGGCTTTGAAATAAGTTTCATGGATTTGCACAAAGGCTGCTGTGAAAGAAAAAAAATAAATAAAGACAAGACTGTATTGATCATTGCTTCTGTTCCAGGGTAGGATGCATGGATCCACCAATGGTGCCACAGTGGCCAGCTGAACCTTGCCCACTGGGTGGTTATGGAAGTGAAGTTAGTGAGTCTTGTCCTGGTCACTGAGGAAGGGACACCTCCAAGCTGATATTTTTATGGGTCTCACAAGGGGTTTGGCATCTGGGAGAACATCTGATGAGTGCTGTTGGGACTGGCTGGCTTGGTGTTGCTCTTCAGCTGGAGCTCAACACGTGGCTTCGCGTTACCCCAGAGTTGGTATAATATGAGGCTGTGGGCAGAGGGGGAGGCCATGGTCTGCTGGAGATCTCTGCTCTACTTCCACTGCCACCTCTGTATTTGATCTAGTGGTTTTCTGGCCATAGGATAGATTTATTGAACTCAGATGATTCTGTAGAAAACAACTGACTTAACTCATGTAATAACAAGTTGCTTTTTCATCATATCGGCTTAACTAACTTTCCTTACAGGTTGTGATTGCTACACCTGGCCTTAGGGAGGGTGGGAACAGGTAGGCACAAGTAGGTTTGTGTCCTGTCAGGTTACAGCTTGACATTGGGCCAGATGAGACATGTTGTCAAACCACAATACAGAGTGAGAGCAACTGCTGCTGCTGTCCCTTGGTGATTCTGACAGATTTTCAGTGGAGCCAGACTTCTATCTGATCTCAGTAATATCTTAAAAATAGGGATGCAAAAATATCATAGAGAATCCGTATCTGTGGTACTTGAGTTCGTATTCCTAAATGTTGTGCTGTTTATCCAGAGCCTTTGTTCTGCTTCAACAAAGCATCCTACATTTGCTCATTTTTAAACATATGGGGCAGATATTTGCAATCCAACTGCCCCTGCAATACAGTGCCTCAGCTCCAGTATGGGACAGGCATAGGGATGAAATGAGCTTTAAAGATGATGGAATTATTTATTTTATCCCACACAGACCTAAGATCCTCAAATGTAAAAGATGTTACTAGATCCAAAATACACATGAATGTTGCAGTTGTCAGTGCAATATATTGCCACGTTGTGCATTCCTTTATCCTTTTGTTTCTTGTGTTGGACTGAGATAAGAGGTAATCAGATTAGCCAGGAGGAGTGCCTTAAGTGAATTTGGCTCGGTTCTTTTGCAACTTTTCCAGTTCTACATTTTAGAAAAGTGTGAGTGCAGGAGATGATAGTCATATTTAGAAAAGAGGCCAGGAAAGAAGGGTTAGTCTTATAACACTTCTAAACACATATGAATGATGATCTTAACTGCAAAATGTAAGCCAACATGGCAGTACCCGCAGCCTTATTTATGGAGCTTCTTTACCCTTGCTGTTGGCATGGTTCCCCCTCAGTCTATTTGCAAAGACCTCCCTTTTAGCAGGAATATCCTTAGATGCTATGTTGCTCCCATTCATTGAGTGATAGCTGCCTCCACACATTCTGAATAGATCAGAAATTTTAGAAAATGCAGCTTGGCTTGCAATGTCCAGTGAATACTGCCCCATCTTTGTGCAACTCCTCACAGAAATCCATATGACCCCTCATGAGATCATGTCAACTGAAAACAGTAACATTTTCTGTTCTGTTTTGTGCAGGTTCTCCAGCTGGGATCTGATATTCTTCCTCAGTACAAGCAAGAAGCTCCAAAGACTCCACCACACATTATACTCCATTATTGTGCTTTTAAGACCACTTGGGACTGGGTCATCTTAATTCTAACCTTCTACACAGCTATTATGGTTCCATATAATGTCTCCTTCAAGACAAAACAGAACAATATTGCCTGGCTTGTCCTGGACAGTGTTGTGGATGTTATTTTTCTGGTTGACATTGTTTTGAACTTTCACACCACCTTTGTTGGCCCCGGTGGAGAGGTTATATCTGATCCAAAACTCATCAGGATGAACTACCTGAAAACATGGTTTGTGATTGATCTCCTGTCCTGTTTACCATATGATATCATCAATGCCTTTGAGAATGTGGATGAGGTAAGTCATAGTAGCCTGCCTCAAAAGGATTGTTTTAATTAGGAATTAATTTAGGAGCATGCTCCTAGGTCTGCTAGTATAGGCAACTGAAGCTCTGTGCAGATATGCAGGGATGGCCTTAAGCTTCTGGGCTTTACGTACATGGAATTCCTTGATTGAAGAAGTGGTGTTTTACAAGTTCAGTTCTGTGTGTGGAAGTATGAACAATAGATTTGAGCTTTAGAATCAGTTGCTCTTCCTCATCACAGCACAACTACATCCCAAAGGGCTGATCTGGTTGGGATGCCCCCTGCCACAGCCTTCCTTTTTGGCTTAGACCCAGTGATTCAAGCAATTCTCATCTGTTTCTGGGCTTTACCAAAATAATCAAAACTCCATGTCTGTTTTGCCTGAAGCTGGTGGTAAATTTGCCACTGACTTATACCAAAGTGGATAATGTCTCTGAATGAGCATTTTTAAAATGCTGCAATTTTCCTTTGTTTGTGATGTTTTTTTTAAATGTCTGATTGAGAGGGAGGTTTGTCTCCAGATTTCTAAACAGTTCTTGAGCTACTGCTGGAATTTTAGAAACTGTTTAAGGAGAGAAAGCATAAATATCTTAACTGGATGTTGAATTAAGGCTTTTTAACTTCTAAATGCATTAACATTTAGGAAACCATGCTTGCAGCCTAAGATAATACAGCAAACAAGAAATAACTATCACAAATATTGCGTGCACAAGTCAGTATAGAGAAAATTCATTATTAAAATGCAACTATAATGGCATTGGGTTTTGTTTTAATTTTTCTCTGGAGCCTTTTATCATTAGGGCCATAAACAGATGAAAAAGCCTCTGATCATTTATTAGCATTTCAACACTTTTTTCTTAGAACACCACTAAGTGTTTTTTTTTGTTTGCTTTTCTTTTTCAGTTCTCAAATTCTGCAGTTACATATCCTCAGTATGTAAAATCTAGTCAGCCATGGAGAATTTAGTGCAGGTTTTGTAGAGCTCCTTTAAAATTCCGTCCCTGTCTCTTTGCTGAGTACCATCTTTTGACATTGTTCCATTTTATTTATAGCAAATATGACAGAAGTGATAATACTTGCAGCTTAAATTCAAGATTGTATGAGGGCTGTCCGTCTGGAAGCAGGTTGAACAGTCAGGCTGTGTATGGAGGTGCTATTATCAAGGTTGTAAATATAATACAGCTTTTTAACATACCAGTTTCAGATTAGGAGGAACCTGATTTTTAAAATAATGCAGCATTATCTCCAGGTTTTCCTGGTTTAATATGTAAAATAAAGAGAAAATTTCTGTGCCTAAGCAGTACAGATTTAAATGATGAGTTTAACCTCTCTCTCTAACATAGAGATGAGAAATAAACCATCTGCAACATTTGTGGCAGCAGAGTGTTTGCCATAGTGCAAAATAGTTGAAAGTAGCTAACTCTAACAAAAACGTGTAATAGTAAGAAGGTATTGTGAGCTCCAGAGATCTTAGAGCTGCTCTCATGCCTTCAAAGAAATGAAATACCAATTCTTTTTCAATAAGAGAAGCACAACTAGCATTTATTTCTTATGAGATGGCATGTTCTGGCCCTAGAGCCTCCAACAGACTTTGGAGTACAACTGTGTGTGTACTTGATTTCCATCCCCTCAAACTCCTTTTTTCTTTTCTCCTTGGGTGTCTCCTTTTTCCCTTCTCTCTTGCAGGGGAGGGGCTTTTTGGTGATATATCTTAATTTGTGACATTTAAGTCTTGAGCTGCTTGATGTGTTCTGGGTGGTTGTAGATATTGATGCTCTTTATCTTCACTTCTAACATTTATTTTAACTGGTACTTGTTTCCTGAGGTTTACCTTTTTGGCCCATGAGGAGCAGTGTGCTCTAACACTGTTCATAACTAAAGACTGAGTAAATTGATAAGCTTAATTTGTAAGAAGTGTTGTGATTGCTTAAAAGGAAAGTATTTCTCAGTAGAAGGTGAATTTTTCCTTCTGCAGGCAAGTAGGAGAGAGAATAGTTCTTTTAGCTCTTGATTCTGGTGGGCTCCAGCATTTTATCTTGGCCTTAGGTGTTGGATAAGGGTATTTGTCTTCAGCATTAAAATTGGTGATTGTGTCATTTCAGAAAAAGTTAAGAGAAAATCAGAGCTTAGTGGTAAAGACCTTGAGGACAGGTCCTGGTGCTCTTTGAGTTCTTGGTATATTTGGTGCCATAGGATGGACCCAAATCACAGTGGATTATCTCAAAAGCCACCTGAGTGAAAGATTTCTTTGCAAATTTGTTCTCCTTGTGTGTCCCACCTCCAGCCCCTCCTTTTTTCACAGAAAGCATCAAATGCACTTTTGTTGGATGTTAAGGGACTAGGGGAGCAGGGGGCACACCACTGCAGGCAGCTTCTTTTTCTCCCTAAAAGCAGATCTCTCATGCATAAGCAAGGAGACAACCAAGAAAAGTTAGGTTTGTCTCTGTTGTAGATGCAGACTCTTATTAGATGTGGTGTTGGTGCTGAAAGGTTCTCATGCTGAGGCTTCTCAGTTGTTGTATAAGATGCCTGATGCACTTGAGCACTGTTGTGTCATGTCAGACTTAAGGAGAGAAGTTGAAACATTAAAAAAAGAAAGGTGAAAAAAAGGAAATAGGAGTTTTCTTACCAAGGGTTAGAGTTCTTCAAATGCAATCAGCATCATTTCCATCATGTATAACATGAGGCCAAGGCTTAGATTCCTGAGGCAAATGTGTCTGCAAATCAAAGTTATTGGATGCAAAGTTGTGGATGCAGAGCCTCAATAGAAGAATATAGTGGAAAAGATGATGAATGCACAAATTGGGAATGGGGAGGGATTAGGATGATTTGAGGCAGATTTAGAGGTGGAGGTTTGCATGTCTGGAGTTTACAGAGCTAGGCTGTTACAGTCTGCTTCAGGGGCTTGGATGTATGACAAGGAAGGTGAAAGATAAGATAATGAGAGGGAGAGAGAGAGAGCTCACACAGCACAGAGTAATCTAAATTGATGTGATGGATGAAGAATTAAGTGTCTAAGTGCTATTGAAGGGGTAGGAAAACAAGGTGAAATAGGCTGGGGGAAAATGAGCTAAGAGAGCTGTCTCTAGAATCCTTAGTGGGACACGTATTTTATTTAAGAAAATTAGTAGGATGATAGTCCTAGAAATGAGAAAAATGGATGGCATCTTTTCTAATTGGGAAATATTACCTGCACTGAAATACATTCTGGCTAAACCAAAGCCATACAGAAAACCTTTCATATCTAGAGGTGTGAGAAGGGACACTATAAAGCATACTGAGGAATGCAGCCAGTTTTCAAGGTGTGAGCCAAAATGGAGAGTGTGTGCTCATCTATTTTTATGAAACTTCTGATTTCTTACAGAGGTGTCTGTATTTCTTAAATTAAAAAATAAAAAAGTTGGGAATTGTGGGGTATATGGTGTTTGAATCCAAAGATTCCATTCACATGATGTTCCTATTATTAATTAGGATGTATGTAGCAACTGGAACTTTGACTTTTGTCTTGGGGATACATGTCACTTGAAGAACTTATAATTTTTTTTTCTGAGTACTTAGCTGTATTTCACAATTCTTTCCCTTGGTGTCTGCACTGCCACTTCTTTTCTGAAATCATGAGCCCTAATTCTGAAGCTAGAGAACTCTGTTACCTTGAGGCTTCCCCTTTCTATGTGTTCTGCCTACTAGAGAGTGATAAATGTCCACCCCTGCCAAAAGGGTTGTTTATAGCATGTATAATCATCAGTTCCACAGAAGTCACAATTATCAGAGTCACACTGTGCTTAAACTGTCAGCAGATGGTTTTCTAGCATGCCTGAGGATGCTGATGCTACTGCTTGTTCAGATGTGGTCAAACCATGTTACAACTCCCTTTGGAACCAAATGCATGGATTTACTAACCAGAGAAACCAGGAGTTGTGTAGGTGCTTGGCTCTTTTTCCCATGTGGTACCACACAATTGGGAGAGTACCTGGACCTGGAGGGAACTCAGGTACCCACACACAGGGACAGGCACATTGATACAGTGCTGCTGGGGTCTGCATTGGAGCGTCTGTAAAATAGGACTTAGAATAAATATTTCCAAGATGGGCTGGATGGGCACTTTTTTTGCCAAATGGAAAATGCTTCCACAAGTTAAGTGTTAAATCTGGATTAAAAAGAGACCCTTTTGCTTCTAGAAAAATAATGGTCTTTTTTTTTTTTTTTTTTTTTTTTTTTTTTTTTTTTTCACATATAGGCAAATAGATGGTTTTCAAATGAGTTGTATAAAAGATCCCCCTTTCTGCAAGAATGAGTTTTCATGAACTGCAAGTGAAAGCAGACAAATTTAAATGACCTAAAACTCTAAAGTTCTATGTCTATTGTTTAATAATTTAAGACTACATGACCCCATGGCCTTTAAAATTTAGCGATCTGTGGGCATAATATTAGGGCATGGAATCCTTGTAATTTTCTTTTAATTACTATTATTAATCTGTTTCAGGAGTGGCAGAAACTCCTTTGCATTGCTGCAATTAATTGCAACTAAATTAGCAATGCCTGTAAATGGAAAGCAAATAAAAGTGGATACAACTAGTTTATCCATAGTCATATCTGCAGTGCTTTGCTGCAAATATTTCCTTTTCAGAAAATATGGGAAGAAGATTTTATGGACCCCAGCCTGAGTGGCATATGCAAGGTGAAGATAAAGCAGTGTATTTCAAGAATGTGGCTTTGGCTCTGAAATAAAGTCTGTTGCTAGCTACCTTTCTTAAATCTAGGTGGCTGACATGGAGAAAATAATTCCCAGGACTAAATCCCTGCTGCAGCCAAGAATTAAACTACGACGAAAACCCCTAGCAACATACCAACGGACACACTAAGCCTGGAATCTGGCATTTTCCCCTTTGTTATGCAGTCAGAAGGCAATTAAATGTGAAGAATACTGTCATCCTGCTGTAGTGTGCAGAAAACTGCAATATGATAATACAGTGGCTCGGTTAGTGTGTTCAAATATAATTTTATCTACTGTAGGCATA
Organism: Florisuga fusca; assembly: GCA_038090715.1. Taxonomy (NCBI): domain Eukaryota; kingdom Metazoa; phylum Chordata; class Aves; order Apodiformes; family Trochilidae; genus Florisuga; species Florisuga fusca. The sequence goes on from JAAWXA010000014.1 coordinate 15,678,409, forward strand.
CATTATATAGATGGTCAATCATATTCATCCCTGGCACCTTTATTGACCCCTGTCAGCCTGTCACACTTTGTTGTAGAATTGCACCATGTCTCTAGGTTTTATTCAATTTCTGCTACTCTTTAATTAGCAGATTTTTTTAATACAATGCAAACTCTGGGATATTTTCTGGTGTTTTTCTGCATTCTCCTGTGGAGATGTGAATGTTATCTTGATGGAGGGGCAATCTGTGAAAGGAAAGGTGTGACCTGGAGCTGGTGCTAGGGCTGGTGGTAGGTTTGTCTCAGGAGGTGGATGTGACCTAGTAGCCTTGTGCTGCTCTGATTTGAATTATGGTATGCTGAACTTTAATTATTTTTTTTTTTCTTTTTGGTTAATGTGTTGCATGTGTTACTGGGAAGCGGATGTTCAGATGCTGAGTACAATCCATTTGGATCAAATCTTCAGTCAGAGCCCTATTAAGTGTTACAGAGTCACAGAGTCCAGCTGGGGCAAATTGTGTGTGGAGTACTTTCAAGGGAAGCTTCAAGTCCTGCTTGATCCCTTTGTTCACAAAGGAGAAGGCTTACAATGGAGATGAGGGAAAGGAAATAATCTGTTCAGATTCTCCCCAAAATAATGCTGATGGGAGTAGTGTGGAGTGAAGTGACCAAGATGGCTGAATGTGGCTCTCTGTGGGAGGAGAGGAGTCACAGGCTCAGGGATGTGCAATTGCTTTTCACAAAATGGAGCCAAGGTACAGCTTTGGAGAAACTAACTGCATGGCTTATATAAGAATTAGCAAAATTTTGCTAGAAGAGAGCCTTGTTACTTGGTGTGAGCCTTCGTTTTATTCAAGTCTGGATTGGTGTTAGGTATATATGCCTCCGTGTCACGGTCATATGTAGTTGCAGAAGTACTTGCAGAAACATTGCATCTCAGGTCACTCTCTCTTGACTATTCTTCCCTTTTCACTCCTTCATTGGGATAGGAGATTTCTATTTGTTGCTGGCATTGAAAGCAAATGGCCTGAAGTTGCACCAGGGGAGGTTTAGACTAGATGTGAAGAAGAAATTCTTTACTGAGAGAGTAATTAGGCATTGGAATGGCCTTCCCAGGGAGGTGGTGGAGTCACCACCCCTGGAGGTATTTAAAAACCATGTGGACAAGTTTTTCAGGACATGCTCTAGTGGTTGATACAGATATTGATATATATATAGTTTATTTGAGGGGGGATGTTGACAATTGGATGTGGTGACATAGATTCTTTTCCAGCTGCAGTGATTCTGTGATTAAATTATCATCTCAGTTCAATATCCTGCTCAGAAGCTGTCACAACAACGGGACACTCCTTCTTCTCCTTTTTCATCCTCTGTCCACCTTCTCTAAGTCAAAGAAAAATATCAGATTGTATGATATCATACTCTTTTTTTCCTGGATGGAGCACTCTAATACACTAACAAATAAATAGTGCAAGATGCCAGATCCCTCTTAAGTTGAATCTAGAAGAAATAGTTCAAACTCACCCTTCTTTTTATTACCTCAGCTACTCACTGTTTGAAATGTGTTGCATAGTATAGTTATGCTGTAAACAACTCACTAAAAGTTTATTTATGATGTTATAGCTTATTGACATTTGTGTTAGGGGAAAAAAAAATGAAAAACTCCCTCATCCTCCTGGAAAAAAAGAGGTTCATCTCAAGCAGTAAATATAGAGGTGCTTTCAAAGACTGCATCAGAGAACCTGCTTGCTTTCATTTTGCTGTAGGAACTCAAATGTGTGCTCACTGCATTCACCACTCCCATTGCTGACACTGGAGCAGGGTCAAATATCAGATGGGCTCTGCTTGAGACTGGACCCAGGCTCTAGATAGCTTGTGCAGAAGCAAAGCCTCTTACTCCCATGTGGATCTGCATAATTGAATTCAGCTCTTGCAGTGGTGATTAATCAGAGAAGTTTCTTTTTATTTTTATTTTTCTCATTCCAGCATTTTGATTTGTAACTATGCAATGATACTCATGTTATTAATTGTTTACCTAAAAAGAAGGTGTCCTTAGATATGGTGGAAGATTTATTTTAACATTAACTCCAGTAAAGCAGCATTAAGAAGCTAACCAGGGATTTTGGAGCTAAGCTCTATTTAAGTAGCTAAGCTCAAAAATTTCTTTTGGGACTGATTTGCTGGTTAAATTTCAAACAGCCCTCCTGGAAATGCCTCCTGTACTGCATAGAATAATACCTGCTGGAGAGGTGCCTGCAGGCTCACCTGCTTGTGTTGGCAAGAGCTCATTGTTTCAGTTGTTCTCAAAACCTGTGAGTGCTTTTTTTTCTTTTCCATTGTGTATCACCAAGATTGCCCAAGGTTTACAAAACTGGTGCCTTTTTCATGGCTTCAGTACCAAATGCTGAGCTCTACCTTGGCTTTACAGGTTTAACTAAGTGATTAGATGGGATGAATTTATTTTTTCTGTAATTATTTCTTGTAAGGGAAAAGTAATGAAAATTTTGCCCACGCTTCCTTAAATAAAATATTCAGACTGTATTTCAGAATGTACTAGGCAATGGAACAGGGCCAAGCATAGTCACAAGGAAATACAGAGATGTCCAGGGGGTCCTCATGTTTTTAGATGAATCTCCAAAACAGGGCTGAGGAGTCACCCTTCCCTAAAATGGTTGTTTCTTACCTATGGCTGTAATGACACACTAATGTGATGAGCTCAGGTGCAGATCCTGCCGTGGTACATAGTTCAGGCTGAGATGAGATGCTTTGAAACTGTGTTTGCCTCACTTCAGCTTTCAAAGGATAAAAACAAAAGCAAAAAAAAAAAATAAAAGGAGTCAAATTCACTGGGACATTTTGGGTCACTGTGTCATTGGCTTTGGTGGGCAGGTTCCTCTTACCACAACTCCCCCGAACTGGTCAAAATCCTCTTTAACTCATGATGTCTGCATATTTGTCTTAATTTGCAGTCTGCATGTTTGTCCCTCTGGACAGCCTTCTTGGTTAAACATTTCTTTTCCTTCCCTCATGTTTATTTTTGATGTGCTTAGAAAGAACAGTCATCTCCCACCCTGTGCACAAATGTGCCTCATTCCCTTTCTTTAATCTGATTAAATTGATCTTGTCTAGAAACCCCTTCTTCTGAAATGTTACGAATTTTTTCCAGGCCTTTCCAGCTCTCCCTCTCTGCACGGAGTTAAGAGCTCTTCAGGGCAGAGCTGTGCGCATTACTCCAGGTGGAGAATGTATCTTTGCCTCATAAGTGGGATTTGGCTTTTTGTCTTGATGATGGATTCAACTGGACTCTTCATCATGCAACTGGGTTAATCAGTTCTGAGTGTAACCCACTGATGGCTCTGAGTCACTGTATCTATACCCAGATATTTCTTTTTCTCAGTCATTTTCACCTGAAGAACTTGGTAGTAGTAGAAATTTTGGTTTATTTGTCCTTCATACATACATTGAGTATGCCACGAGAATCTGTAGTGTTAAGCTTTATCACATTTTCCTTTATTCCACCTTATTCTTTGCACTGAGAGTAGGCTCCAAAGCTCTTCCATCACCAGATTTCCATAGCATGTAATATTTCTGCTTATACTACTAAGAAAACAGTGAAATTGCTCAGAGATTTCACTTTTAACCCTTACTAAACATCCTTGATATGTGCTTCACTTTTTAATCCTTTTTACAAGTTTCTCAGTCTCCTTACAACCCCAGTCATAGTCCCTGACTCTCTTGTGTTTCCTAATAATTTCACCTGCTGCTTTACTGAAAAATGCATTTATTTTCTTTAGAAAAATTGAGTGTGTGATTAGAAGAAGCTGTTGGGAAAAGCTGGCTACCTCCCAGCCAACCTAAGCTTAGCAAAACTATGTCTGCACTGATTGCATTTTGATTTAACTCAATACTTATAATTACTTGTTACCTTAACATTTTTTCAGGTAATGTATTTGTTTATTCCCTTCTTGATGCATTAGCTTTCCTGGAAAACATTAACATCTTCTGTGAAAACTAAAGCTCAGAATTAATTTACTTTTTAGCCAAGCCTAGATTATTTTTACTTCATTGCAATTTATTCACTTTTGTTGTTCTTTTTTCCTTTATGAGTCTGAAAAATCACTGGGTATTTGTTTTAATGTTCTTTAAAAGGGAAAGTTCAACCTGACATCTGGCAATTCTCACTTTATTCCTGTTCTTTTTACCCTCTTAGATGTAGTTTTCTGTTGATCAGGTTTTTTATTTGTCCCATATTGTAAGGTTTAGGTTGGATACCAGGAAGCACTTAAGGATGTTCCATGTATCCTCAGCTTCCAGGTGTCTGGCTCTTTCACCTCTCAAAAATCCAACGTCTCAATCATTACTTTCTGTAGTTCAATATAATTTATAATTCACCAGCTGTTGCCCTTTAGAGATCAAGAATCTGAGTCCAGTTTACTTTGTGATTGTTCATTTTTTTAAATGAAGTGATTCAACTACTTCTTTAAGCCAACGGGAACTTCTTGAAAATCCTATCAGAATCAAATGTAGTGTAGCATCACTTTCTATGGAGTAATTGGCTATTCAATGAGGAAATAAGCATGCTACTGCATCTGCAGAAAATCTCAGCCTACTCTTATTAATAGCATTTATTCTCCAAGCTCATATAGAGAAAGTTAAGTCTCACATTGTGAGGCAGTGCTCTGTAATATCCAACTCTGTAATAACATAATACAGTTTGGATGCTGCCCATATCCAGCCTATCCAGATTTCTAAGGATGGGTTTAATTTCTTCACTCATAAGCTGTGTAAGTGATAGGCTTTATCTTCTTTGTGCTCAGTGGGAGGGGAGAGGGGCAGCTCCAGGAGGTGATTCATCCAGTCCCAGCTGTCTGAGGAATATTGGGTGAATAGCTCTCCTGACAAGCCCCTCCCTTCCCTCACCTTGGAGGAAATCTGGTCAATTCACAAAGACTGGATGGCCGACCATAATGTTGAAGCATTACATGAGATAAATCCCACCTCAGAAGGGTGGTTCGAGCTCAGTTGTGGTGTGGCTCTGGCTTGTGCAGGTGTGCTCAAGTTCAGCTTACACGGACCTACTTTTAGGAGTTTTTAGTTTTACTTTATCTCTTGCGCAGAGATAAAGAGCTCAGCCTGGGCTGCAGACTCCTCAGAGGATTTTATCACTTCACTGGCTTGGTTTGCTGAATGCAGGTTGCTGTAATTGCTTGCATCAAGCAACTCTAAGCATATTAGCTTAAATTTAGCTTAAGATGGTCTTTATAGAAAGGTGCTCAGCTCTGGTTCTTGGCCACTCCATTAATTCTTTAAAACCACAATGTGCTGAACATCAAAACAGAAGAAATGCTCCTCTGTTTTTTTCCTCTGACCTTTTCTGAGACAGTCTTTTCTGTTAAATGATGCAATACTGATCCCCATTTTTAGAGTCTAGAGAATTTCAGTTTCAGAACACATTTAAAATTCATGTTTCATTTTTTTTTTCTGTTGCATATGTACCCCCAGCTAACAACAAATAAATAAAAAAATCATGGAGTGAAATTTAATTGAAAAAGTGCCTAGAGTTAAAAGCACATTGTTCCTAATAGAAGAAGAAGCGCACAATTTTACCATTTCAGCATACTGGGATTTAATTTTGAGGTTTAAGCAGATTTTAGTATGTTTACATGGTAGAAACTAATGACTTCTATGTTTTTATTTAATTTTTAAAAACATTTATGCAATGGTATCCTACTACAGAAAAGACTTATTAGAATAGCAAGCAAACAGCTGATTAAGTCTTTTCCATCTTTTATAAAGTTGCAGCTCTGATTTTCTCTTGCTCTTTTACTGTAGAACAGACTTTGCTCTCCCATGTTTTAGGAGGACATCTCTGGCATTCTTTCTAACTGGAATATTTTTCTGTTCTTGTTAACCTTCATTTTCTTTTGGTGACAATGTTCCCTTTATCTTCTTGCACGTTTGGCTCTGGATCCCTGTATAACATGACTTAGGCAGCTTTATCCTTTCTATTGCCTCCCTTATCAGGGAGTCAGTAAGCATATGAAAACTGCTCCTTCTTCTTGCTCAAGGTGCAGAGATCTGTTCCCACACCGTGTATTGCAGCTGCAGAAAAGATCTTTTTCAGCCTTTTGTTCAGAGAAGTTTAGCCAGATGCAGACACACAGCTTAGACACCTTATTTTTCATCTTGGAAGACTGAAGCTTGAAAATGTGTGGTAACACCTATGATCTGAACTGGCAAGATTCGGGTAGTTTTCATAGGAAAGAGTGGTCCCTCTGCATTTCAGATTGTGCCTCCACAATCAAACTGAATTCCTTTTCGTAGTATATCAAGAGAATTTGATAACACAGTCTTTTCAAGGCACTTGTGTTAGTAAACCTGGGCTTCATTTAATCATGAATAATGAACAGCTAATTTAATTCCAAATTTGAACATCCATTCTTCAAAAATGTCTTTTGCTATAAATTTGACATCATTCTTGGTGGCTTCATTTTGGTGTCTGATAAATACAAACAGTTGTTCAAAAAGACCTGGTCCAATGGCCTTAGATATCACTGGAAATGCCTTGTGTGACTCATACTTGTAACAAGTTGATGATGTGCAATCAGATGGGAAATCGGTTCCAGATTTGACCCACAAAATGCAATTCTGGAGTAGGTGTTTTTTCAGTTATGAGATTTCTACAGCTGAGATGACTGAATATGAGCAAGCTGAATGTCTCCATCTCGTTAAGACCAGATCAAATACAGTAGTCAGAACCTCAAGGGGCACAATTGGGTGGTTAATAACAAAAAGAGATACTCTCAGTCAGACAACACAGACCAGAAGATGTTGCTGACAGTTGGCTCTACTGATTTAAGTATGGTGATACAGTGACAAATGCTCCTCCTAGAAGGTTGGATCTTCAGTACCAAAAAATGTGCACCGTTTGCACGACACTAGAGCCAAACAGGATTACCTGGTCCATTCAAAGTTTCTAATCACCTTTCTGCTTCTTGAGTGCTGAGGTCACTTCAGTTAGAGCAGATGCTCATTTTTTAGTAGAAGTGTTTCCAAAATATTAATTATGGAACATATATATACAGTGACATGAAAAAGGAAATAAAGACAGCCAGCAATTAGTTGAGTTTAGAAGACTGAATTTCTTGATAGCCCAAACTTAACTCAAGGCACTTCATCTTTCACATGATTTCTATCCTTGCTGAATCATGGGCAGAGCTTTGTGCAATTAACAATTGTGCAATTATCATCAGGTGATTTTTTAAATAGAAATGTACCATCTTGACTCAACCCAGTACTCAGTGTTGCATTGCATGTTCCTTTAGAATGTGCTTAATTGTTCATTCCTAGGTAGTGTTTATAGAATAGGCTTTTACAGCTTCTAGTATTGTCTATATATTTTGCGAGATTAGATGACATGAGATGTGAACTCTCAATAAATGTATCTCTGACTTTTTGACCTTAAAGTAGTGAGTCAGGCTGAATTGGCTTTAAGACTTACTTTAATTATTCCTTGGAAAGAATATGTTTCAATGTCAGCTAAAATGAATAATTTCTCTTTGTTTAATACATGAGATGTGAATGTTATCTGTACTTAGGAAAAAAAAATAGTCACAGCACAAACTTCTCCTAGATTTTGAAATAAAAGCTGTAGTTTTGTATTAGTTGTGCATTTGCTAAAACATCTACGTAACTTAGATGAGATGTGATATGGATGGAGGATGAAATGTCAGGCTGTAAGGTGGCCTGATCAACAGTTGGCTCTTGGCTCGGCTTTGTGCAGTAGAAACTGCAGTGTAAGCCCAGCCACTGGGACAAAAATAAACTACTGGGTGCAAAAAGGGGACTCCACAAGTTTAGATACAGGTTTCTAAGTCCTTCCCTATTCTTAATCGTAGTAAACAAAGGTGACTCTTTAAGTAAAATGGAAATGAGTATCTCTGACCCATGCAACGGGACCTGATGCTACAAGAATGTACCCTGCTCTTTTCTCCTTCAGATTTCAAAGCAAGTTGTGAACTTCAGAATCAGCAATAATTCACTGAAACATACTGCAGATTGATTTCCTGAAACAGGTTGTTAAATTACTCTGTAGTTTAATTTTTTAATATAAATATTGTTTCTATGGGCTGTGACCCTCATTCTGTAGTCCTCTGTCCCCAGTCCTTTGGTTGATGAACATTGCAAGAGACTTTCAAGTTTCTTGGACAAGTTGGACTGCCTCACAGACAGATCCCAAAGCAAATCAGTAGATTTATGTTTAGATGGAAATGAGAATGATAAACTACACCTGTGTCTTATGTAAATGCAAAATACAGAAATCAAAATGGGAAAATTCCACTTGCCTCCATAGTATTAGTCATCATGAGAGGGTGAATGCAAATATAGAACTTCAATTTATTAAGGATTTGGGGATCTGAAACAAATTCCAACAGGATTTGGAAAGCATACAAGAACTTTGCTGAACAGATTCCATCTAGAAATATCAGGTGCTTGTTACCCTTCAAACATTAGATTTGAAAAGAGACAGAGGTGTGAAATAGATTAATATTTTTCTGGTATGGAAAGCTCCAGAAACTCCAGTCTTTCACTGTTTGATAATATAATTAGCCAGTGTTTTGACTAGACTGATTTGATAATGATGCATAGAAAAGGGCAATTTAATCTTGGCACAGTAATTAGGAATGTTTGCCTCATTGCTTTCTGTGTCTTAATTTCTACTTTAAATTAAATGTCTTCAGCTTCTGAATGTTTTATATTAGAAATCTTCCTTTGCAAACCTTCTATTTTGAGCCACTAATTAATTTAATGCACAAGGTAGGTATATCATGGGATAGCAAAGATCAGGAACATATTTTTCTTTTCTTCGTGTATCTATAAACTCTGCTGAAATACTTTGCAAACAGTTTGTGCAACAAGGAGGACGTACACTTTTCTTGCTCTCTTTCAGATGCTTCTATTAACCTTTTGATAGTCCTTGTGCTTCTGTTCTCTAAATACTAGTGCTTCCATTTATTTGTATTTCATTTATCTTGCATGGCAAGAAACACCACACAAATACTTGCTTTCAGAAAATACCTGCTGTGTCTGTTGGTCAGAAAGGAAATTCACCCTATATGCAAAGGCACTGGGCTCTCTTGGCAGTGTCTGGTGGTCTGTATTGCTGTCACTCAGAAAGGTGATCTTCCCACAGTTGTTAATTCCATATTCACTTGTTGAAACATTTTATAAATAACAAAACATGCAGAGTTACATTCGCTGTGGTGAAGTGTAAAATGAGGTGAGGACCGTTATGCACAATCTCAAAGTTGGTCAGATACTTTCTGATGGATGAGGGGAGCAACAGGAAGATTTCTCATTTACTTTCTGACCTTCCCTTGAGCACCTGATAATACTGAGGGCTGTTGAAGTTAGTGGACCCCTGATTTGGTCAGAATAGCAGTCCTCTGCATGGATTTAAGGAAGTACTGTAGCTCTCTGAGAAACTTTAAGAAGGCTCCCCTTGGATGGTGTAGTTCCATCTGTCACTGCTCTTGCACCATGTTTGGCCTTCTGGAGGTCAAAGCAGAGTCTCCCTTTTACTTCAAACCAGCTATCAAATCTCAAATAAACAAACTATCAAGTCCCTCCTTTTCTGTAATGAACATGCCATTTATCACTTTGGATTTCACAGAGCTCTTCTGCTACTTGGAATGACTGGGCTTGGATTAAGTAATTTATCCACATAATGAGTGCCAAATTTGTTTTACCCTGATGAGGACAAAAGTCCTGGAGGGGGAGGAGGGTTTAAGCTTGTATTTTGTCATCTGGAGCATGAAGAATATTTTATAGAAAGATAAAAAGCAGATGCAGAAATCACTGTACAGCCTTCTGTGTTAATCAGCAGGATACTTCGATGGAATAATGATTTTTATTCTTTTTCTAGGGGATCAGTAGCCTCTTCAGTTCCTTAAAAGTGGTGCGTCTTCTACGACTCGGTCGAGTAGCCAGGAAGTTGGACCATTATCTGGAATATGGTGCTGCTGTACTGGTCCTGTTGGTGTGTGTGTTTGGACTGGTGGCCCACTGGCTAGCCTGCATATGGTACAGCATTGGGGACTATGAAGTTATAGATGAAGTCACTAATACAATCAAAACAGACAGCTGGCTCTACCAGCTGGCACTGAGTATCGGGACACCATATCGGTACAACACCACTGGCTCAGGGCAGTGGGAAGGAGGACCCAGTAAAGACTCCTTGTACATATCCTCTCTCTACTTTACCATGACAAGCCTTACAACGATAGGATTTGGAAACATAGCACCAACCACTGATGGAGAGAAGATTTTTTCGGTGGCCATGATGATGGTTGGCTGTAAGTAGAATTTGATTTTATTGTGATTAAGCCAAAGGTAATTGTAGAGCTGGTGTAATGGCTGCACAGCACACTTGCTGTAGGCTTTCTCAACATCCTAAAAAAAAAAATCTTATAAAAAGTCATGCGGTGAACTTGGAATTATTGAAAAAAGGAATTGAAATTGTGTGTTTGCTGTAGCTTTTAAATTGTTTGTGAGAATAAGTGTAGTACTTACACATAAGCATGCCCAATGACAATTTTATACTGAGTTCAAGGCCTCTTCTTTCCACGTTAAAGATGGCTTTGATTTGGTTTGAAAGGTCTTGGCTAGAATTTGGTTTAAAATTACAATGTATATTCAAATTGAGGTAGTCCAATTGAGTTTGAGTTACACACTCACACGGGTTTGGAAATGTTTGAAGTGGTTTTAGCCACTTCTCCAGATACCATGGGATTTCATGAGGTGATAGTGTACTCTATGACACTGGTGTGAGTTACGAGCCCTGATTTTATTTCCTGACTGAGGTGACCTTTGTCACCAGCAAAGCTAGAAGCAGAGGAAACCACAAGACACTATATTGCACCTTTTCTCTGTTTCCCGCTGTTTCGCAGCTCTGCTAAAATAGCCTAAGAGCAGTAGTGGAAAGACACGTTTCTCATTTCATGTGTTGCCAAGGTTATATCCTGAAGCAGTTCTCCAGGTTAACAGAAATCTTGAAAATTCAGAATAGAGACTGCTGAAAATGTTAATATCATTTGCGAGACCTATTTTTATGTTAAATAAATAATGCCTGGTATTTTCTCTGGTGCTTTCTATTTTCTGAGCTCCGTACAAACAATGAGCAATTATGTAACAAGAGAGCAAACAAAACCTTTTGAAAATAAGATCTGCATAATCTCTCTGATAATTATCTCAGCTAACACTTTGAGCTCATCTCTAAGAAATACTGAACTATATAAAGGAATTTTTCTTGCTGAAGTCTTTCTAGACCTTTAGAAGATTAAAACCTTTTTTCTTCTTCTTCTTTGTTTTTACTTTAGATTTAAAAATGCTTTTTAAAAAGAGAGGCTGCAGTTTTAGAACTCTGCTTGCAGCATGGTGCAATGAAGTTTCTGCTGAACAGCATCTTTATATGATGGGTTGATGTGTTTCAAAACATTTCAGTGTCCATAAAAGGCAAACCCCCAAGCTAGAGCATTAAAGTGTTATTGCAGGAAGGCCATAGAAAACCTATAGGTGCTGATAAGCTGTTTGTTGAAACTGCTGTCTGTATTTACAGAAGGCTGGGGATTTGGAGAATAAAGTGGCTCTAGAACATTTTAAATATTGTAATATTTCTTTCCCTTGGCTTTTGTGGGGACTTCAGTTGCCCTACAGAGAAGGGTCCCACGGAAGGAACGTAAGCAGTTGTGGTAAATGATTTAGGGTAGGGTAAGAACTAGAGAAACATTATTATGATTAATTATTATCATCATTATTCTAATTACTAGAAACAACAAAAACCACAACGAGAAAATAGATACATGGCCTGAGGAAGGGAAAAGCCTCTGAAAAGTGAAAACAGAGCCTGTAACCTGCTTTTATTTGTTCTAGGTGGATTATACTCTTGCTTTTTCGTCTCTGAAACCCACGTTAAGGATGGGGAATACACACAGAATTGACATTTCCAACAACCAATATATGTGGCAACTGCCTGATTTTAATAATTTTCATAATTTTAACTACAGAACTATCAAATGTACATATGAAATATACATCTTAAGTTTATAACCGTAAGCTTAGAGGTTGGAAAACCATATGTAGCTTTCTAGGCTTTTGGGGAAATTCAAAAGTAGTGTAAAATTCAAGAAGCATGGCAAAAGAACAGTTAAGTTACTTACTGCATAAAAATAACATTATCAAACTAAGTGTAGCTTCTCTTGTGAGCGGGTTGAAGAAAACTGTAGCATACAGAAATGTTACAGACAGATAAAATCTTCTTTTTAGATTATTTGCAAGTGTAAAAATGCTCAGTTATGATCAAATGATTGAATCTTTCTCCAACATATTAATGAAGATTTGAAGATTTTCAATTCATGAATATCAATATGGTGACTGTTCCTGAAATATAAAGGTTGATTGAATACTGAGTTAGAAAAAATGGCAATTTCCAAATAGATGCCTGTCATGAATTTTATATTTGCATTATTTCTTTAAGAGATCAGGCCTGCAGTATTGTATAGGCACACTGCGCAGTGCCAGCTGCCCAAAACATGGCAGCTGGAACACTAGAATAGGACAGGAAGGCACAGCAAATAGCTGATGGAAAATGCATTTTCTCAGGCAATCAAAGTGGCCAGTGAGCTCAGGAAAAGGAATTGGCTCTGAGAAAACCTGTAAGAAGTGAAAATCATTTGAGTTGTTTTCAAAACAAGATGCTTCAGTTTTTCTTTTGAAACAGTGTTCCGAGATAAAAATTCAGCAAACTTCAATTACAGTTAAATCCATAGAAAAATCTAGCTTGTGTTATAAGCAGAGAGAGACTATGAAACACCTTTAATAGTTTTCCTGAAGAGGTTTGCTAATACCAACAGTTGATATTGGCAGCATCGTTTCTAACAAACTGTGCCAAATAAATGTCTTAAACTGAGCACTGGAATCAGAGATAGTAATTCATCACAATCCCAGCTGCCTACTCATGCAAACTTGAGATATGAAAGGAAATCTTTGCTGCCTTGTCAGTTAGCAACAGCCTGTTCTGCAAGCTCACAGTTTCCTATTCATACTGGCAAAGTTACTGGGGCCTGGGAGGAGTATTTGGAGAGATTACACATCCTCCTGGTGGGCAGGATTGCAAAGTGGTGTACTTGTTAAAAACAGCTAAATTAAGATTCCTGAGCTGCTGATAAAGCATTGCTCGGTGTGGGGGGGGGTGGGGGAAACCCAGATGAATTAGGATGCTTTTCAGTTTGATTGGCAGTTTGTCATTCGCTTTTCACTGCGGACAGAATCGGGTGGGATATTTCGACTGAAATGCATCACCTGTCTTGCAGGAAAGAGAGCTCTGAATAACTCAGCCTCATCTTGTGGAGCTTCGTTCAGATTTCTTTTTGCCACACTTGCTCTTTCTTTGTGTCCAGTGCTATTCAGCAGTATTTTTTATATTGCTTCTTGGCTCTTGAAAAGCTAAAAATAGCAAACATAAAGCATCCTGTGACAAGGGAGCAAGGTTTTTACGAGGGTTATTGTTTAAGTACCTGGACTGCATTTGCTGCCTCAAGTTCTGAATATGCACTGAAAATCTGATTTTTGTAGCTCCTTTTGTGTTGATATAGGTCATTCCATCCCCTCTCTGCACAGATCCTTTGACTGGACCAGGAATCGTTTACCATTTAGGAAGGACCTTTCTTGTAAAACTCCCATTAAATTCTTGTCAGCTCACAAGCTTCCAAGAAACTCATGATTTTGCTGCTGTGTGTTGCTCTAGCTCAGTCCACAGGCAGGTTTTAGGCTTCTGCAGAAAAGCTATAGATCTGAATGTAAAACTCACTAGGTTTGTGCCTTTCACCAAAAGGAAGACAACAGAAAGATGCTTTTGGTTTGTACACTATTACTATTTGCAGCTCAGTACATACTTCAGTAAGCAGAAGGTCTCTGAAAGGCAAGAAGCATTTTGGGGAAGGGGGTAATATGGCTGCATGAATGTGGAATTCTTGGGAACTGTGTTTTTCTGAAGAAACAAGTGAACTTTTAAGGCAAAAGGGGTTTTGTGCTGCCCAATGCCTTCTTCCCTCCTGTGCTCCCACTAGGAGAAAAGTGGCCCGGCTTGCAGCTCCAGAGATCCCTGGTACACCTCTGTGTGCTCCTTGAGAAATCAAGTTTACCCCGACCATGTGCAACATTGAAATTGCTCTGAATGGCAAAGAACAGATTGCAGAGTTTAGACTAGCCCCCTAAACAGCATTTACATGAGTTTATTTGTCCATCTGGGTGGGCCCAAGTGGGCCCAACCCACCGCATATTTCATCAAAGCAGTAGAAAAAATTCAGTATTATTTCACTGGTTACTGGAATGCACCAGTGAACGTTGCTGCAAGGGAAGGTCAGAACAAGATAACAAAAGCAGGACTGTGAATGAGTGTTGAGTACTTACTGTTTCTCAGGGTATGGAAGTTCCAGAAAAATCTCTTTCTCATCCATCAGTAGGAGCTGAGAAAGAATACTTAGTGGTTCGTGCTTTTGGGAGGTGCTTAGATCTCATACATGTATCTTAGTTACACTTCTGTTTACTTCCAGATTTATGGGGAGGTGTTTGTGATGGAGATACTGTTTTCAATAACTGATTTTAAATTACGGTGCAGACAGGCTTTTTAATTCAAGTTGGTTTTGTGTATAAGCAGAATCTGTTGTTGTGATTGTACAGGATACCTTCTCTGGAAAATGGGTCATTTCTGTCAGCTATCGGAGCAGTTTCTAGAGAGCTCTTCCCAAAACTCAGTTTCTAATTTCATGGCTTGAAATGCTGACTTCTTGTTCTCATCTTTAAAATACTCAGGGTGATGTTTTGGAGGTTGGAAAAGAAAATAGATGTGACTGCTGTCACTTTGACCCCAAGCAGTTATTGTTCAGGGGAGAGCTGATGAAGGAGAGTGTGGGTGGGTACTTGATACTCTTGATACTGGGCTCGGCTTTCAATTTTACTACACAGAGAGAACAGGACATGCTCTTTCCTACTGAGACCAGGTGAGATTCTGTCATCCAAGCCACCTAAAACCTCCTGTATTCAGCAATGAGCAAAAAATTCTGAAAAGCTGCTGGTTGCTGCTGGCAGCCTCTGTTGCTGTTCCTCAGTGCTTATTTTGGAGTTGTGACAAGCAAGCTGTCAGTCATCTCGCCATTGATCTGCTGAAACCCAGTTCATTTTTCAAGTGGGTTCTTCCATTGTTCAAGTAACATTCATTAGTTCTTTGCCAAAAAATGGTAGTTAGCCACTTGAGTGCTGTTTGTGTGAATCATGGAGGTCTATCTAGTAGATTTGTTAAGCAGTGGCTAAGCCCACACACTGGCACAACAGTGTAATTATAGGAAAACGCTTGTCTGGCAGAATTCCAGACAAACAATCCCAAGAGTCCATAGGATTTAGTTTTTCATCTTGAGGAAAATGTATGTTTAAAATAGCACCTTCTTGCAAAAATCACTACCAGTAATGTAGCTTATCTAATGTTTCTTACAGCAACAGATATTAATTTCAGAAGACTTTACATCTGTAGGAATTCAATGGTTTGAATGTTTAGCTATGGTTGAAATCCAGCCCTGCTCTATAGGTGTCCTATGAAAGTCAGTCCTGTGTAAGGGCATTTTATTTTCCTGCAGGAATTTGGGAGAAACATGGCTTTACACTGCCTGTCCAGGAGCAGCAGAGAAATTTTGCCATCTTTTGAGCTGCTCTCTAGAGCTGAAACATGGGCCTTGTTCAAATCTCCTTGAACAAGAGCATGGCCCTGCTAGCAAGCTTTTAATTACTTCAGATACAACTGCATTTGGCAAGTGGGGTGCAGGATGCTTCCACAGCAATCAGTGTGAAGTGTCTGGGGAGCTGGGTGACAGCCTGCACCCCCTGGAAGGATCCCCTGCAGGTTATCACCAGACTTGACTTGGCAAAATTTTAGTGTCCTGCAGAATTTGGCCCGCTGAGGGAGGAATGAAGCAGCTTTTCAATTCTTCCTGGTGTTCTATTTTGTAAGATGGGAATCTAATGCCTGGTTTGGCAAAACTGCCTCAATCAAAGCTGCTGAGAGGAGGGTACAAGGATGCTTCCAAACTAGGAGCTCTTCTGTGTGCCACTGCTTCCCTCCTGCTTCTCCACATAGGGATTCACCCACCCAGAAAGGCTACAAACTCAGCTGTGCATGAATAACTACATCTCAAAGACAGCATTTTATTCCAGGGAGGTGGAAATTGTCTTGAGGAAATAATTAGTTTCTAATTGGGCTTCTCAGAGATGTAAGGCTAACAGAGGAGAAGATAATGGGGGACTGACTTGCAGTGAACTGCTTGCCCCAGACTGGTTTAAACATTAAGACAAGGTGCCAAAGACTTTCCTAGAGGGACTGCTTTGGGTGAATTTGTAGCTGTCTTGTTCTGGGCAGGTCAATATTGGGTCTCATCACTAATGTCCCACTGGATGACATTCCAGAAGTAAAGCTGTGCATCACCGCTCTGCCTTGTCTTTGAAGTGAACATATCTTGGTACCTCAGGGCTTGAAGAAGGGTTTTCAAAAGGCTTCAAGTCGCCTAGAAAGCTAGGGGCAAGTCCGTGATACAAGTTATAACTGGGGATAAATTTATTAGTTTATTAATTCAGGAGGGGCAGCGGGAAAGGTGATGAATTCTTAGGCATCCAGATCAGAATAGAGCAAAACTGCTCGTTCACAAGTACCTATCGGTGCACAAAGAAGAGGTGGCACAGAAACTTACATGAATCATAGAATCACAAAGTCACTGAATTGTTTCAGTTGGAAAAAAACCTTTAAGAACATCAAGTCCAACTGCTAACCCAGCACTAAACAATGTCCCTAATCAGTCTTTGAAACTCCAGGGATGGGGACTCAACCACTTCCTGGGCAGCCTGTTCCAGTGCCTGACAACCATTTTGGTGGAGAATTTCCTCCTAATACAAAGTTGTCTTTCAGTGGAAATTCCCCCTTTCATGTGCCACTGGAAAAGCATTTTGACACTTTTGGACTGCTGGATCATAGTCCAAATGCTCTCAGCTCTACAAAGTGAGGATATCAAGGATTTTATTATTAGCAGTCTGTTATGTCAAGACAGGGAAACACTGTCTCAGTGCAGCAGACAAACTTGGCAATGTTAGAATTACAGAATCATGGAATGGTTTGGGTTGGAAGGTAGCTTAAAGATCATCTAGTTCCAACCCCCTGCATGGCCAGGGACACCTTCCACTAGACCAGGCTGCTCAAGGCTCCATCCATCCAGGCCTTAAACACTTGCAGGGAGGGGGGAAAATTTGTCTTAATATTCTCATAATATTCTCTGAACAGCTTCACGGAAAAGGCTTAGAGTATAACCTTAATCCTAGGGAATAGAAGATCTAGCCTCACCCACTTTTTCATGAAATTAGTCTAAAAGTGAGAGTGGGATGCATGCAACAAAGGGAGCTGTCAGAAACTCCACGGGGAACATACGTGACCTGTTTTGCTTTAACTCTGACATGGCAGTAGATTTTTCGATAATTCAGGTTCCAGTTTATAGCAAAATGTGTCTTTATATAAAGAGCTTTAAAACTGTAAACCAGACTCCTTGGGAAGCTTTATGGGATTTTTTTTTTTTTGCAAGGTTATACCTAGCATGTGTTTATATAAGCTTTACTTCTGTTATCATTGGCTTGATATGTTTAAATGAATTTATGGTATCAAGAGAGACGGGGCAGTGAGTAGGAGAAGTAAAAATGAAAGAAGAAATGTTATTCCATGCTATTGAGCTAGGTTAGTTAAAAGAATGGAAAATTGCTATTAAATAAATGATACATAAATGTGGCAAATGAACCTTTACACAGTGCTCTTGCTCACCCACAGTGCAAGCAAACACCTGCGATGGTCCCAGAAGGGTTATCACAGTGTCCCAGATTACTCCTAACATCTGTATCTCTCAGGAAGCAAGAAAGTTTTAATTAATCCAACTAGATCAGCAAATATATCCAACTAGCTCACAACACAGCACAGCTTTATAACATGTGCTAGAGGGATAAACAAATCTCAGATAAAAGATAACCCCCAAGGTGTTATACTGCTTGGATGGAAGGGGCCAGGGAGACTGTTTGTGTTTTGTTCACTCTGAAGTTTTAGAACAACAAATGAAATCTAAGCCTGGGTCTACACAGCAATCCTTGGAAATCTGCAGGGCTTGATTTTGTATACTCCTGAGATAAAACCTGTGTATAGTTGGCATTGGAAGAGGAGAGTTGCCCAGGTAAGTCAGGCCAGTTATCCAGGTAGATCCTGCCTGATTTCAGTGGAGCTGTGCAGTGGTCACTGCTTTTCTGTGGGTAAAACAGGTATTTTCTGCTGTCTCTTAAATTTTGGCTTAGCTTTACTTGCAGGAAAGAGCTATGGTTTATCAACCAGAGGGTACAGAAAGTTCTTAGGATGGACATAGGAGTGACAACACAAATTGTTTTAGGAATCGTCCTGTTGTAAAAAAATTGAACCTCACCAGTGAATCAGGCCTCAATTTTTAAATTTTATTTAATTTTTTTTTTTCATTATTATTTTTTCCTTTTCATGTCAGGCAAAGATTTTCTTGTCCAAATTTTGTTAGCTTGACTTTCAGAACTGAAAAACTACCTGACCTTGTTGCACATCCAGAGAGGCTGATAGATAGAGACGGGGCGGTTGGTGTTGTTTTTGTAAAACCTCTGGAAGGTTTCATTATTATCTTACTGCCTGATGTTTGACAGTACTAATCAGTATCAGATAATTGACTAAATGGTGACATCTACTTGTTCTTGTTTTCTCGTTGCTTCATTTCTGTAGGTGTGGAGTAGTACAATGTCATGTTTCTTTTGAAAATACTGAGAAGAGTGAGGACTCAGCCTCCATGTCTCTCATCTTCATTCATCTTTCCTTCAACTTTTTCTGCTTTGTTTGAATCAGGAACAATTTTCTGCTGGGGGAAGTATACCCTACGTAGTAGTATGACTGCAGGATGCTCCTTAGAGAGTTTTACCCCATCAGTTTAAAGGACAGGCAGGATGGCATCCGAAATGGCATCTCTCCCTGGGTACCTGCTGTGCTTCAGTAGGAATTCCTACTACGCTTCAGTAGGAATATTTTGGTAATGTACGATTAAAACTATTTTTCTCCCTCTGGCCAGCAGCCCCATGGATTTGTCAAGATGAGTTCATGACAAATTAATTTGATTTCTTTCTTTGACAAAATAACTGCCTAGTGAATAAGAGGGAATTTAGTTGATACAATATATCTAAACTTTTTAAAAGGCTTCTGACACTTTACTACATAGCAGTGTCATAGCGACCAAGTGAAAGATGATCTCAACACAGTCATAACAAAGTTGACAATAACTGACTGAAAAATCTCTCTCAGAAAGTAATCAAGGGCTTCACTGTTGAACCCAGAGGGAATTGCTGGGGAAGTCTTTGCCCTGTGTGTGATTTTATTTGGTGCTTTCATTAGCAGAGCTGACTGACAGAACAGAGAAAGAACATTGGGAGAGGTACGGGAAGGGCTGCAAGCAGTTTAGATGTCAGCATCAGAATCCATAATGGTCCCAATAAGTTGGAAAGGCATCCCAAACTCAGCAAGGTGAATGTCAGCAAAGGAAAGTGTGATGCACCTTGTGTAACGAGGGCAGATCAACTGTCCAAGTGCAGGATAGGGAATAACTGGTTGTGCTGCTGTGAGGCTGCAGAGGATCTTGGAGGAAAGGGGAGTGGGAAAGGGATAGGCAACTGTAGACTGGATATCACACAACAGTGGACTAAAACCTGAAAATCTCAGTCTTCCATCCTGGAAGTTCTCATGAGCAACATCATAGGCAAGCTGAAGAAGGGATTTTTTTCTGCTGAAATTAGGGCTGGTGAGAAATTTATTTATTTACTTACTAATCTATACAGGGCTATAAGAAATCAGTAGAACATCTGGAATAAAAGACTAAAAAAAAAAATACCTTGAAAGACAGGGTCTCAGGGGAGCAGTTAGAAGGACTGCATACAGAACAGCTCCCCATGAAAATGCTGTTGTCATCCCAATTCTGAGAGGCAATGAGAGATAAATGGGGTTGTCCAGCACTAAACCAAAACTTTAGAGAGGTTTTCTCTGAGGTACAAGGGCTGTATGGTAGTATTCATATTCTCTAACATATTTGGAAGGCATTGCTTGGAGCTAACAAATCTTTATTCATCTGTTTATGGAAGAAGAACCTGTTCTCACTGTGGGCCTGAATTGAGTCCATCTGCAGGAAAGAGAGAAAAATTAATATAAGTTGAGTATTTTTACTTCTTTTGGCTTTAAAGGTTTTTCTTACTGTAATACAGTTCTCAGAGAAATTTTATTTCTCCCTTCCTTTCCTTCTTATTTTCTAAATTCCACATCTTTTGGTATTATTGAACAGTAGAAGGTTGGAAGCAGAATCTTCTGTAATAATGGAGAAATAAGAGAAAAGAGAGATTTTAGAATGAATTTCTCACTTTTAACAATTTTTCTCTTTCTCCAGAGGTATCCCTGCTCACAGAAGGAGGGTTGGAGTAGATGACCTTTAAAGGTCACTTTCAACCCCACACATTCTATCACTCTATGATTCTGCCTGTGTCCCTTCAAAACTGGTGCTTGTTATGACAGTAATGGCAATGGCTAGGGAAAAAGTGTGATTCTCACAATGTATTGACAAGGTTGAACAGCCTGAAAATATCATCAGTTGTCACACAAACATTATCTACCTTAGGAAGAGGTGTTGCATCCTTAAAAGTCTCTATTCTTGTGCTTTATATGTGATTGAATAGCATTAGATTAAAGTCAAGGAGGCAGAGCAAGGTGTGATGAATCCTCACCTGTGTTTTAAAGGTATTTAATCTGATCCATCAGTCCTTCCTGAACTAGGACCTTAAATCCATGCTGTGTTTTAAGCACTCAAATAGTCCTACTGACCTTGCTGTTGCTTAATGTGAGCTTACTTTTAAGTGTGTTTCTGGCCACAAGCCATAGTGAAAGGAACATTTCTGACACCTGGGGTTTATGGATCTTCCAAATATAGTTAAGAGGGATTTAAGAGGGTAAGGTTAAGTCCCATCTGAAGATCTCTAGGACTGATACCTAAAATTCATGTAATCTTATTGTAAAAGCTCAACATCTATTTCAACAAGTCCTATGCAGGGAAATGACTTTTTACATGGTATCTTTGAATAATCAGTTTTTGGAAAAGACACGGGAACACTCATTGTTTTCTGTGGTAAAATATTTCACTTCATTTGCCCTTCTTCCTCCTTGAGGAGAAACATTTTAAAGAACAAAATCTGATGGATGCTTCCTCTCCATTATTTTTGGATAGGAAATGGAGACGTAAAGAAGGTTACTGCTGTGTCTTATTAATGCAGACATTTCCTGCCCAAATTGATAGTCTACCTTACCTAAAGGAAATGTAACTTTCCAGTTAATCAAACAAAATCTTTTGGCGTTAGCACTTGGAAAAAAAAAAAAAGAAAAAAAAAGAAAGTCTATAAGGTCAGAAAAAAGTTCAGAAAAAGACATTGTCATCATTGCTGTATTGGAAAATATTGAAAGGGCTGGAGGGTGTTAAGGC
Source organism: Florisuga fusca (assembly GCA_038090715.1). NCBI lineage: Eukaryota > Metazoa > Chordata > Aves > Apodiformes > Trochilidae > Florisuga > Florisuga fusca. The sequence continues at coordinate 15,700,037 of JAAWXA010000014.1, forward strand.
TGAAGTGATTAAATGTGAGTGAAGATTGGTCATGCAAGAAGGAGCTTATAATCACATCCCCTGGTATGAAGATGGATGAGGTGAAGGAGGAGAGAAGGGGACAGCAAGTGTGTGAGATGCCTACAACAGCCCTCACATGCTCAGAGCCTTTGGAGGTCCTTGGCAAACCTTTCCTTTCCCCATGGCCAAGGTCAGCTTAGGAGAGAGGTCTGGTTAGTAACGTGCAGGACTGTGTGTGTGGTGACAGTGTGATGAGCCTTGCCACATACATTTCTGGTGCAGCAGGGGCTGAAAGCTGGTCCTGCTGAGAAGCAAAACACAGGTGAGCCAGCTTATGTCTTGTGGGGCCTCTTGGGAGCTGATGGGGTTGTTGGTTGAGCTTCTTGTTTCCTTTCTGCTATTGGGGTAGGAGCAGGTGGGTGGCCATGTTTGCACCCATGTCAAGGTTACTCTGCTGTCTCTTTTGGCAAGTCAAGGGGTAGCATTTTCTCTTAGGTGGGATTTTAAATGTCAAAATTAATGAGATTTATCCAGAACATTAGTATTCATTGCAGAATAATAAATCTTCATTGACAGAACTTCTGTAATATTTTTCAGGGATCATAACAGAAGTGCATTAGTTGTGTTGTATTGATGGGCTCTGGAGCTGGATTACAATTTTAGGAAGGTAGTGGCTTTGTAGTCAGAGCCTGCTTTGGGCATTTTTGAAACTTCTTTTTCCCCAGCTTCAGAGTAGGGCCCAGCATGGCAGCTGTGTTACATGTTCTGCCAGCTGCTAACAGCCATTCAAGAAAGCATAAGCTTAAATCAAGTTTCTGTGTTAAAACACCCCCACAACAACCAAAGCCGGGAATATCAAACAGTATTAATTAATTAAATCCTAAAGCACTTTGCTAAGCAGAGGACTAAATGATTATTATTTGGGGTCTCCCAAGTATAATACTGTCTAAGTTGGCAAAGAGTGAAATTCAAACTCTCTTCATTACAGACAGAATAGAGAGAAAATTATTCATATTAAACAAGGGTGTGGTTTTGTTTAAATGCTTCTCATAAGCAAGAGGAGCCATTAGACATCTAAATATTTGCAGTAATGTAGTGGGTGATTAGAAGCTTTGGAAGGAGTTTAATAGAAACTGCATCAGGACTGAACACCCACATGAGCACATAGAATAGTAGGGACTGGAAGCTGAGCTGAGCAGATTTGATCTAACCTAATTAGTCAGATTGTTGTTGCTGCTGTTGTTTTTACAGTCTATTATTGATATGCAAACATGCTGTTGAAGAATTAGTAGTCTAAAATATTGCAGTTCATTAGAGTTTTTAGTGGTGCTCTAATAGCTACGCTCCATCTGGATGATAATAAGAAATAATGGACTGCAGAGAAGTTGTGCATCCTCACCTTATAATCCATTTCCAGCCAGCTGAGAAAGCAACAATCTGTTTGCTGAAATACATCACTTTGTGATGTAAATTCAAAGAGAACAAATTCCTGTGTTTATCTCCCTTCCATTTATTTATACCTTTCTTCCTTTGCGTGCTGCACGAGTATTTCTAACCAAATTTATACTGTGGCTAAAAGTGCATCGTTGTGTCAATATGACACAGACATCTCTGCAGTGGCACAGCATTTTTAATGGTTTTGTGTTACTACAATAAGAATGTCAGAATGAATAAGACTTTCTCATAGTTTATTGTTTTCAGGTTATAATTGTAACAATGAAATGTCTTCACGTATAATGGAAACAAGTGGAGGTTGTTAACCAATCTGTTTTCTTGTGTACATGAGAAGAAGGAGTCAGTTGTGGTCTCTTTTAATAGCATCTAATAGAGGAACAAGAGCTTTTGGGCGGAGATGTTTTAAGGTGAAGGTGATTGATCACCTAGGAACGTGAAACCTTTAGTTTCATTTCCAGGTCTGACATTTGGTAGGATTGTAAACTTGGGCATTTGATAAATTTTGTGGTTCCTCCCCAAACCCATGCCTGATTTATTGGTTTGAATCTTGAAAGGATGGGGGCAGGAAATGTAAGTGTTTTTTGTAAATGTTCTTTGTACAGTGCCTACTAAACCGTGTTCCAAGTTAGAGGAAACCAACAAAAACAAATTAAATGTTCCAGGAATCACAAAATAAGGTCTGACTGAACTGAATTAGCCTGAATATCTGTAGTTGATTCCACACAGCTGGTTCAGGCCTCAGGTTAAATGGAAAGAGTGCAAGAGGCATTTAATTTCTATCAACGTACAGTTTAAAAGCTCAAGTGAAGGCAGAGGTAAGTGGAGGATCCTGTCCATTGCTCTCACCAATCTGATCGCCTGCAGTCAGGATATTTCATGAAGGCCAAAAGTTCATGTGGTCAGGGCCACAACATTTGTGGGAAGAGATCAGATGAATGTTATAGTTCATCCTGATTTTAAAAAATAAAAATAAATATTGTATTTTGCTTCAGGGGATGCAGCATACCAAATTGGACTGGAGGCAGTTCTTTCTACCCTGAGCAGGATGGTCAATGGAAAATAGTTCCCGGATTAATATAGTCAGGGGGAATGGGAACAATACAGATTTGTGCTGGAATTAGAGCCTGTCTCTTGCTTCTTATAAGAACGTGGTGTATGTATGTAGGCATCAATGTGATGATCCAATCTATCTTCATCTTTTAAACTGTTACATTAGCAGGTTAAAGGCAGAGCCAACATTATTCAGTAGAATGGTAAGATAGATATATATATATATATATCTATCTTATATAACAAAGCCACAGCAGGTAGTTGCTCTGAATCTTCAAAAGTTTTGGAAGTCCCATCGTTAGCCACTGGAAGTGGGAGTTATTTAGGATATCAGGCAACGTGTTGAAAACACCAATGCAACTTTGGGGAGTTTATGTCTCATTCATATTCAGACAGCTCTTGGCTCACATTTTGTTTTCTCTGAAACCTTTCCCATTGCAGCCATCACAGAACATTTTAAACTACTTTAAGATCTGTGTCATGCTCCCTTTACACCCTCCCAAAACCCAAAACAGAACTATTGGTTATAAACAGGAAGTGTGAGATAAGAGGTACTAAACAGGCAAGATTAAGATAAAACATCAAGCCATTACTCTGTGACTTCTGATTACGAGGTCTTGAAGTGCTAAGCCTTCATAGCAGATTAATATTAGACAATTTTTTTCCCCTTAAAGAATAAGAAAATGATTTAAGGTCTCACTGTTATTTGGATTTGGATGGTTTGTCATAGGTTTGTGCTTCCTGCTTGAGTTTTCCTCTTTTCTTGCTCTTGCAACCTGTTTCTGGATGAAAAATTTTGGAGTGACCTTAAAAGGCAACACAATAAATGCAATTCGACTGCAGATGAACAAGCATGTTATTTTGAATGCTTTTAACATTGGAAGGATTGCATAATATTACCTTACTTCCATTTCCTGCCGCAAATAAAATGTAACAATCAGCATTATATCTTTAATATTCTCTTTCCTGCATTTTATAGTTGCTTCAAATTTAAGACTCTTAACTAAAATATCAAGAAAGTTAAAATCCAAGTCAGAAGATCTGTTCGGAAAAGAGTCACAAAATAAGGACAAGGTTAATTTTTGACAAATCGATTTCTTAGATTTTGACTCTTTTTGTTTTAGAACCCGGTATAGAACAGTGGACTTCACTGAATTTTGTTGAAGCAGTCCTGGGTATCTCGTGTATCAGGTTGAGATGTTTTGACAGCTAAACCATTGGCCCTCAGGGACTCCATCCTCATATGCTGTTTTTCTTGCAATGGTTTCTATGAATGGTTTGCCATCTTTCCCCCCAAAACTGCTGATGTGTCTCAGCTGTTGGCCCGGCACGCAGCTGGGTAGCTGTGTGTAGCTATAATTGGAATAAGGCCATCTCTGTTGTCCCAAGGTAAAATCCTGACATAGTTTTTCTGCTTATTTCCATGTAACCAGAATGTCACCCCTGTTGTTTTGACAAGGGGAAGCTATAGGATCCATAGGCTCAACTATGCAACAAAATCTCATGGTCATACTAATTTCAGATCACTTCTTGTGACAAGGTAGAGTGTGGAGCTTGTTATCTTGGAGGCTGATCTGTGCTGCACCTTCTCATTAAAACAGGGAGACTCTTCAGCCCCCATCTCCTTTTCTTTTATTTTCTTTTCTTCTTTTTTAGATGAAAGCCAAGGTGGCTTTAGTCAGGCTGTACTTAGGATGTTGAGATGTGAAAGTGAATCCCTATCAACTCAGGTTTTGTGGCTGTTATTACCCTCTGTTTGTATAGGCAGAAAGTGAAGCTGGTGTTGTGCATCACAGTAGAACATGGAACTGTGAGAAAAAGTATCTTTTTTTTTTTTCCTGTTTCATTATGAAATTATCCATGCCATCCCATAACATAGGTGAAATAGCATGTGAAGTAATTGCTGCTAATTAAACCTTCCTGATTTAAAACCATTTCCATAATCTAATTAGGTTGAATACATAGCTGAATGTTGTATGGGACAGTTAATGAAAATATCTATAAGCATGGATCACGGTGAATTTAGAAAAGGTTGAAATTAATTATAGTCTGGAGTTTTTCTGCCTCTTTTCCAAGCCTGAGGGTGCAAATGAGCTGGCATGTGAGGGCTGGCAGTGGGGCTTGATCCCTGTGTTTCTTCATGCTTCCAGAGGAGAGATTTTCTGCTGTTGCCTGAAACATTTATCACAGCAACAGGTGTAAGTATTTTCCTTCCTTTGGGAGGTTAGTACTCTGTGTTTTTCATGCAGGATAAATAAGCTTTTTCACAGAATCATGTCAAACACTTGAGACATTTAAAAATATATTTTAAAAGCACTTTGGGCCCATTTTATAGCAGTCATTCTGTTTGCTTTGGCTTTAATCTTGGCCATTTTTCACTGGAAAATTTAACGCTGCACACTTTTCCCACAAAAAGGACAGACTCCTGCCTTTTCATAACCAGCATATACCTGGCTGTCCATTAATCAAGTACTTAGGGGACACTGCAGCAGAAATTTCAAAAAGCAAGATGTCCCACTTGACAAATCTCTAAGGATTAAGGAAATACCAAATAGATGTGCTGAATTGTCCAAGGAGAAGGATTCAGCTTGGCTCTTCCTTCCAGTGGCTGCTCAGAACTCATTTGTGTGTGCTTTCTGTGGATCCCACAGATTGCATCTCTGCAAAGGATGAACACAACCATTGGCAGAGATAAAAGAGAAGAATGATCGAGAAGCATGGTATTCCTCATCCAGACCTTATGGAGGAAGAAGAGCACAGATTTTTGGGTGTTAGTAGCAACTGGGGTGAAACTTGAACTGTCATCTGTGCAAGCTGCTTGTTTGCAGTGGAAATATCTTCATGGAAAGGACAGGACCCTCTTCTATTTTAGGTCTTGGAAAGTTTCTCTGAGTGGGAGGACCAATATAATCAGATTGATACATTGTATCTGGAGCTTTTGTTCTGTCTGTCAGTTTCTTTATTGTCTCGAAAAAATAACAGTGAGGAAAAAAGGGAAAGAGAGGAGCAGAATACTCTTCTTGAAGCATTCTGGAGGAAGGCATTCAGGAATTTCAAGGCATCTACAGTCAGTAGATCCTTGCTGAATTAACCAGAAGAAAGTTATTCCTTCCACCAGCTGCCATTTTTCCCCTCCTTTTTTTCCCCAGTTTATTGCCAGCATTATGTGGAATTTTGTTCCACCTTATTATTTTCCCAGGGATTCAGCGAACTGATTCAGCCATGTGTTGAAAGCCATGCTGTTGTTTTTAGGATGACCTTAATGAGCAGCCTCTTTCTCCTAATGGTAATAAACTGAGCAACTCTAAGGGAAAAAAAAGAGAGGGAAAAAGAAGACTGTGTCTGATGTATTATGGTAATAGTTGTAGATGATAATTTCTACAGTCAGCACAAAACCTGACCTTCATTTTGGTCTTGAAAAAAAATCTTATTATTTCTTCTGTACAGTCCCACTGGTGTTTTGTAGGCTTATTCAGAGTTTGGGTGCTTAAAATATCGATATCATAAAGATGGGGTTAGGTAAAGGTAGGAAGTGAGTCTGTCCCTGAAGAAGCTCAGAGTACATTCATAATTCAGCAACAAGAGTTTAATTAAAGTTATGTGTTTTTCTTTTTTGACCTCAGGCTGTAGTTTCTCAGCATGCTGTGAGACTTCTCCTATTTTACCAGCCATCACGTAGCATACTAGAATAGTAAAGAGCAGTATCAGGGAGGGACATAATCTTGAATTCTCTGTCATCTTGAAGAAACTCATTGTTTCTTTTAAATTATTATTAGTGCATGGTCCAGAATGTTTTAAAAATGGTCCCCATGGTTAGAATTCATCTTGCTTACCTTAAGACGTGTGATATAAAAAATTACTGTCTTTCCTAACCTTCTTTAGGTTTGCTTCAGATTATCTTGTAAGAAAAGAGCACTTTCAAGACACAATTCATCCAGCCCTTTGTAGGTGTCCATGCTTTAAAATGAGGTAAAGCTGTGTGCTTAAAGTCTGATTATAAAAATAACTTAAATGCAGATATCTGTATCCCTCATTTCCTTAGAAACACACATAGAGCTTTGAAAAAAAAAAGCAGGTGTATTTAAATAAAATCAGGAAGCATGGGAGTTTTTACACTGCCAGTAAATATTTTGTCATAAAAGTTTGTGGAACTGTAATAGCGTATTTTTATGGAAAAGAAAGAAGGAGAAAGAAAAAAGGACTGTTTCTCTCTGTGTGTGTATTGAGTGCATGTGGGTGGGTGTGAATTTACATATAAACTTGCTGCTTGTGTCTGAATGCTTTGTTTTTGTAGTTACTCTACTTTTATCATTCCTTCAATTGTAGGTGAATCTTTCTTTTCCATTTCTGTATACTGAGGCACAGCCCATCACCACTAGTGGCTATATTTCTATATATTTAATATTAATTACTAATCCATGTTTCCCGGATGAAAAAACTTTGCATGAAATTATTTAAACTATCAACAAAAGTGAGGCCAGCTTGGCCACACCTGGAATGTGCTTAGTCCATATAGACCAGCACAGACTGCAGTTCCAGCAGTTTGATTTGGATCAGGTTCATTTATGATAAGTAAGTGATCCAGAGAGATTACTCTGAGCATGGAAAAACTCCAAAATGGAAGTAGTTTGATGTCACTGAAAACCTGCTTCGTTTTATCCTCTCTTGAAAGGATGCCCTGAGTTGCATGGTGCAGTCTGCTGATAGCACCTTCTTGATCAGTAGCTTCATTTTAACCATATCACACAAGCTGTGCACAGAAAGCAGGAGCTGCTGTTGGGATCTCATGGCAGATACACAGAGCAGTGATAAATTCCTGCCTTGCCTGTGCTTTCCTTTGTTCCTTGGTAATCTCGGGTAAATACGACTGAGAGCTGAGTGTGCTGCTTTGCACAATAACCACTAACCTAATTCCTGCAAGGAAGTGGGGCAGTCAGGCCTGCCATGTGCTGGGGAGAAGAGCAGCTTAGAAGGGAGCCAATACGTACCTTGAGAGTGAATGCAAAATTGATAATAATATTTCCATTCAGCAGGGCAGCTCAGATAACGCTGCTCCCAAACCCCAGTGAATTAATCATTTCTGACGAGTGTTACCTCACAGGGCTCCGTGCAGATGCTGCACACACTCACTTGTAATGTGCTTATGCACTGGCTGGGTGATTTATCTCCTTGCAGAAGTATTTAGCTCTCTGGGCTGCAGGATCATTTGTATGTGTTTGGCACTTGATGTTAGTGTGCATCACTTTGTTAGAGTTTATTAACTGTGCTCATATAATAGATCCTGTAGTAGCCACAGTCAGCCTCACATACAGACTTGGCACCAGATTTGTTAGATCATGGGAAGTGGGTGGTTTTTAAGTTGGAGACTAGTTTAAAATAATGGAAGTATGGAAGCCTTTGATTAAATTGTTATATAAATACATTTCAAAGTGTGAGGAGAGGAGGCATAAAACCTGCATCATGTACCTCTCCAAAGAAGTGTGGTTTGCCTCTTTCAGAGTTTTGTCCTCTGAGTTGCACCTTCAGAAGGTACAACCAATACAATCAGAATCCAGCAAAACCTGCTTTTTGTCAAATAACATTAAAAACATTCTTTTTCAATATGAATTGAGCGATGAAATGCCAGCCTCTATATTGATGATTTTCCTAATATTGCATATGGTTTTTTTTTTTCATTTGTAAGAAATACAGTTAGATTTTTCTTATTTGAATGTCTTATTCACATTGCATCATATAATCCTGTATGTTGAATTGTATTGCAGCAATAAACATAAAAACACTACTTAGTCATACAAATATTGCAGCTACTTCCCTGGAAATGTTTGCAGATTTTCAATACGAGCAAATATTACAAATAGAAAACCCGATTATTATTTTTTTGTTGTTGTTAACCAGCATATAGTAGACTGAGTACTTGAGTACTTGCCTACCATTTTTCAACCTGTCGAGGGCCAACACGCTTGACAAAGAATGAACAAAAACCAAAAAGGGATTTTGAGACTTAAACTACTGTGGCTTCATATTCTCTAAGCATCTAGCTTTCTGTAGTGTCAAGATTTTTATGATCAATAAATCTCAATCATAACAATGAAGGATTATGGTGGTGATTTGCAGTGCAGGAAATTTTAGGTTTAAACAGGTCAAGAAAGAATACCTGGGAGGTCTAATCAGATTGCCATAGTGCTTAGTTGTTGGGCAAGAGACAGGCTTCAGCAGATGGGCTTCACACTTATTTATACACCCACTAAGGCGTTAGATGCACTTTTTCTTTTTTTCCCTCCATATGCTGAGATGCAATATGGAAAATGTTGATCAGCTGAATCCTCACGGGAATAAATAAAAATAAATTTTGGAAAGTGTTGTGTCACTTGAGACTTGCTGCTGCCTGGAGGTATGACTTTAAAAGAGGGACTCCTCACCCTGGCATACGGTGCTACTACAACACCATCTTGGTGGCAGCTGCCCATGTGGGACATCTTTCCTGTCTGAGTCCACTGGAAGAGAAGTTGATTAAAGTAATGCACTGTTTTGTTGCAATGTAATGTTTCAATTGTCTAATGCTTGACTCTTCTGAATATCACACAAGTTCTTCATAGTGCAGGATAAATGATCTCATGCAGACCTGGAAGAATGTAATGATTTTTAAAAAGTAAGCTTGTGGTTATGGAAAGTTTAGGTGCTAAGTCCTTTTACTAGAAAGGTTGACTTTTCCCCTGATGCACAGAGACTGCAGCATGTTGAAAAGTTTCTTCGGTCAGCAGGACTAGGCAGAGAAGCAAGGTCACTAGAAAAATAATGAACTGCAGGGTAGTTTACTGTCTCTTGAAATTTTAAAAATCCAGTAAAATGCAATGATTTCAGCACAGTGCATGAACCCTGCTTTTTCACTCTATTTAATTTGTTCTAAACATTTGGAGATAAAGGTCTATGTGAAGGAAAAGAAAAGAGGAGCCAGGCTGTGACTGACCTTTTCATTTTGTCTGGGGGCCAGGCAAAGATGCACTACCTGTCATCTTTTGGAAGACAGTTTAATCATTTCAGTCACTCTAAAGATTTCACTAATTACACCCAGATACTGGGTGTATCATAACGTTCACTGGCAAAAAATTATTTATGTTTTGCAATCAGAAAAGAAAGTTGGTGTTTCTAAGCATGTTCTCAATGTCTTTGTTGGTGGAGAAACCACTTGGGGTAAGGAGGAATATCTTGCTTTGTCTTTGATGATGCCACTGCTCAGATCTTCTTGTATCCTGCTTTTTTTGTTGCAGTTTTATTTTGAACTGCAGAAGAGGAAGTGCTTGGGGGAAGAAGCATCTATAGCAATAACCAGGGAACAATCTTAATCCTTCCAGTAATTCTTTCATTCTTTGACCTTGTATTTTTTAATCTCCTCGAGAAGTTTATTCCTTGACCTCATGGTTCTAATTCCATCACAGAATTATTGCTTGACCTCATGGTTTTAATCCCTTTATTAATTCCACTCCTGAGCACTGGGTTGAGTGGGGTTTTATGTAAGCACATCTGATACTGTGGTTTCTTAGCTTGTTTCTGGTTAAAGGCTTAAATGCTGGCAAGAGAATTAGAAAATGCTTTTATGTATATCCTCAAATATATTCCAAGGGAGAGACAACTACTTCTGGGTCCAGTAGTTACTCTGAGATATTTAGGGCAGGAAATGTAGGCAAGTAGTTGCAAGTTACCTTAACAAGGGTATAATTTGCTTACATGAACATTAAGCTACTCTTAGGATGAGTCTTGTGAACCTGATTATCATATTTCTGCAATTATGTCCTGTGGGATGATTTGAGATAGGAAGATTTGCAAATGAGTTGGATACATGTACTCAGGGAGTAAGAGGAGAGTTTGGGTTTGTGTGTGCTTTGCTTCTGTTTGAACCTAGTGAGGAATATAGGTTTACTGACCATCACATTGCACAGGCTGAGGATGGAGACATGAAGGACTTAGCATCCTTTCATTTTTCTTTTTTTGAGCTATTCAGTTTCCCACAGTCCTTCATTTTTTAAACTGAGACTTTAATCTACAACATTGCTCCCTCTTTCATGAAGAGACTTTTTTTTCCCCTTACTTTTCCCTTTTTGCCAGTTACATAAAACCATCTGGTGTTTACATTTTGTCACTCTTAGTGCTCAGTCCTTTTCTTTATTCTTGTTCCTTTCTGTCTGTCACTCTATGGAAATAATCACGTTACTTGAAAAGTTGATTTGAAGCTTGCTCAGTTTTGTCTCTGATGAGTCCTTTTGCTGGCAGTCACAGTGAGACACGAAGGTCTTGTGTATTTGATAATCTGTCCTTTGTATTTGACATTACAACTTGATTTACCAAGGGCAGAGTGGATTGCAGGCAGCTGGGAATGGTACTGACTCCCAACACCCGTATTTACAATCTTGCAGGATGTGCTGCTGTGCACCTGTGGCTTAGAGATGGTTTTCAGTATGGCCTTGAGCTCATGGCACTGCAGTACCCTGTTTTCTGGGTGCTGTAGTGATGAGGTTTGTGTTCCACCTTCTGGATAAGATGCAGAGGAAAAAAGCTACACTGAGTAAATGTGGGATTTGATGCTGAATTACTGCTAAATAGTTATTCCTACAGACAGCAAGAAGGCATTTTTCAAATGGTGATTCATTTTTTTACTTTCACTGTGATGGAGAAAACATAGATTACTGCTTTACAGCTTTTTCTGTTTGCTTATCCCAGGTTTTTATCAGTTGTAGAGCTAGGTGGTAAAAATGCTGACAGAATGTTCATCAGGAGTATCGGACAAAAAAAGCAGAGGAAATGTGTTGTCAAAAGTTGTTCCTTAACACCCTCTCCTTCCTTCCCATACCAATGATTAAGTTTCCTAGAAGCAAACTTCTGGGGTAAAATTTATCAGAGCAAATGTTTATCGTTATTATTTAAATAGCACTGTTTAATTAAAAAGAAGATTCTGTCTACTATGCCTCTGCATCTCCTCTTTTGCTTTCCTCCCTTTTTAAAAAATTAAATGTCAACTCTGTATCCATCCAACAGTCTCAGCAATTTAAATATTAGATACCCGATAGTACATTGACTTTCAAATATGACGCTTTGAAACATCTGTAATTCAAAAAACTTGGAAAAGCCAGCCAAAAGCAGGGAAGTCAGTGCTCCCTACATTTTAGTATCAGAGTCAGTTGTGTTTCGTTTGTTAAATGCCAAAACGGTAGTGGTGTCAGAGGTAAGGGAAGCTCAGACCTGATGTCAGAGGTGTAAAACTGTCCACATGTTTCTGATGTTACTGCAAATTCCCTGAGCTCTGGGATGAGGCCCATTCTTGTCCAGGCTCAGGAAGCACAGATGGCTCTGCTGGGTCATAACCAACACTTGGCAACACTTCGTCATGTGGTTGCTTGCTTTATTTGTCAGGTTTGAAATTTCCAGGCAGAGAAGGCTCAAGCAAGAAAATAGCATTATGTATCTTGGAAGAGTGGTTATGAAGAAACTGAGATCAGGGGAGGCTTCATGAGTATGTAAAAGCTAAGGGACCATTTAACTTCCTCCCTAATATTGTGTAGTACAAAATGGAAAGACAATGTTTCTGGAGCACAGGAATGTTACAGTGAAAGGAAGAGAGAGCTCTAATGGGATAATGAAACCCTAAATACTACATAACCTGATGTCTAACCAGCTTGGATAATTTCTTAAATATAAGGAGGTTTTGAAGTGGACTGTGTTTGTAGTCTGAGGGAATTCATAGCTTATATATGCTGGAGATCTTGTTTTAATTCCAGTTTTCCAAGGTGTTTCTCAGCTCAGAGTTTTCTTTATGCTTTATCTTGTGGCAAATGCTTTATGGGCATTTCTGTTAACACAGAAGGTGTTAATATCCATAATGATGTTTCCTTTTAAAAAGACAGCAGCATTTATTTGAGCTCTTTATCTTTAATGTGATTGTCAAGATTTTGCTATGTAGGAGAGGGAAGTTGTGCCATTCAAGCCACCTCGGAGCAGTAATTCCATTAGAACACTGTACAATTCCTTAGCTATAGCCCTGGCTTTTTTAATTAGCAGAAAAATTTAATAGAGATGTATTCATGAAAGGACACCAGCTTTGGAGTATTATCTGAAGACAGAAAATAAATACACTTTTCTCCCTATCTATTCTGCTCTCTTGAGACCCCACTTGGAGCCCTGTGTCCAGTTTTGGGTGTCCCAGTATAAGAACAATGGTGCTGTTGGAGGAGTTCAGAGGAGGGCCATGGAGCTGGACAGAGAGATGGACCACCTCTCCTATAAAGACAAGCTTAGAGAGTTGGGGTGGTTCAGTCTGGAGAAGAGAAGGCTCTAGGGAGACCCTATAGTGGCCTTCCAATACCTGAAGGGTCTACAGGAAAGCTGGAAGGGGACTTTTTACAAAGTCATGTAGTGACAAGACAAGGGGGAATAGTTTCAATCTGAAAGAGGGGAGATTTGGGTCAGATATAAGGAAGAAATGTGTGAGGGTGATGAGACACTGGCACAGATTGATGAGACAAATTGTGAATCCCACATCCCTGGAAGTGTTCAAGGCCAGGTTGTTCGGGGCTTGGAGCAACCTGGTCTAGTGGGAGGTGTCCCTGCTCATGCAGACGGGCTGGAACCGGATGATCCTTAAGGACCCTCCCAATGCAAACCATTCTGTGATTCTGGCTGTGGGTAAACATGAAGACAGCAGGCATCCAAATGTTGGAAATCCCATAAACAGTAGCTCATAAGGCAGAATGGTTACCAGCACCCTCTGTCCATCTGAGACTCACCACCACAAATGCAGCTGGAGTCAGTAGTTACTCTACTGAGCCAGCACAGGTTCACCATGGCAGGGTCACTGTCCTCTCCTGTATATTTGAGGAGATGCTGGACATAATATTTCCCAAGGACCTGGTCAACTATGCTTGGTCTGAGGGATTTGAATCCCACATCTTTTACCTTCTAGAGATCCCAGGCCACCTTTGTATCTTACACTTCTTATTTCATCCTGCCCTGGGCTCCTGTCTGTTTCTCTTCCAGATGCTCTCTCCCAGATGAACTCATTCATCTTTTGTCCTGTGACCAAGCCTGGTATTTCCTCTTAACTCTTTCTCACATCCTCCTAGCTTTAGCAACCTCCATTGCTTGCAGGTACTTCTGGTCCCTCCCATAGTCAAGTCTGTTGGTTGTTGGAGAAAAGCTGCATTGAAAGTAACTTGGGAACATTTAGATTAAAAAGAAAAGCAGCTGGTAAGTCAGTAAATTCCTGGGCTAGTCCTCGTAGCAACATAAGGATGCAGGTACCTGAATTTGGTCAACCTTTGTTTTCTGCTTGTACTTCTTTGTATCTGTTCTGTGATGTCCAAAGACCCTAATGATGATCCAGTTTTCACTCTGCAAGGCACTCATCCAAGTGAAGTTCTCCGCTTGGATTCACAGGGGTGAAGCTGTCTGTACAGAGCAGTTCCATTTGCAGTGCCCATCCTGTATTCCTTTTTCAACCATTTCAGTGACTAACAGCTTTTAATGCAATTACATAATTGCATTATGAGAAAAAGAAAAATTTAAGTGGAGCGCTTCTTCCAAAATTGGTATTTTAGAAGATGTCTTACTTCTTGAAAAATCAAATTATCAAGAGTGTATTTTTTGTGCAAATTCTGGCTACTTCTGAGGTTTTTTTCCACTTCTGAAAAAACCATTGAGTACATATTAATCTGTAATTGGGAAGCAAATGAAAATATTGTATCCTTTTTATACTCCCTATAAAGAAGGGAGAAATTTGTGTGAAGGTTTTTTTGTTTAGAAAACGTATACTTTCTAGCATAAGTAATAGAGTTTGTGGCTTTCACTGTATGTTTACTGCTATTTGTGGAAAAAGCATCAGATGTAGTGTTTTTCTTGAGAAGACATGATGAAAACAGCAGCTGAAAATAGCCATGGTCAGGTCATTTGGGATGTGGACAGAGAGGAATGGGTTGCACCCACATTTACCAACCTTGTGCAGCTGATTTTTGAAAGTCCTCAGTTACCCAATTGTTCATTTATTTTTGCAGTGAAGAAGTGCACGAGTAAAGCTAAGCAATGCTTGAATTCTTCCGTTTTTCCCTCTTTACTTCTGTCAGTGCTCAAATCAATATACATCTCCCAAATATGTCTCTGACGTGGCTTGAAGCAAAGGAGTCCATCTGTGGGTTTTGCCATCAGAACAGTTAATTCAGCACCTCTGATAATGCAGGTAATGGTGAACAGCCTGGATTTGGGCAGGTTTTGGTTTCTAAAAATAGAAGGCAGCTTTTCTGTATTGATTTCAAACAGATCGTGATATGTTCATACAATGGAGGTAAAAGTATTCTAATTTTTTTTTTACCAGCAGCACAGAAAATTATTATTATGTATTGCCAATGAAATCTCAGTCCTTATTCCTCATCTTTTATCCTCCTTTCCTTTCTTTTCTTTCTTAGCAAGGAACTGCTAAGTTCTGTCAGCTTGTAGGGAAGGACTATTGCAATTGTTGGAACTTGATTTTTCTGATTCCAGGTTTATATAATTTAAGTCTCAGAACATCTATTGTCATTTGTCTCTAAATAGAAGGCATTAAACTTAATATAGTTCTTTGTATCTTTTTGTCATTTAAATATACTACTCATAAATTTAGAGCCTGTTAAAAATTATTTTTAGTTAGGAAAACGAAGTGCTGGGTAATGTTCTTTTTCTCCCCCCCCCATGTATCTCTCTGTGAAAATAAAAATCACTCAAGTAACTTTATAAAAGGCTTTTTTATTGCAAACTGTTTGAAGGGAATGTGATCAGACAAATTCTTACAGGACTAGCTTTGCTGTTACTTAGCTTGTGACTGTGCTGTAGGCTTGCAGGGCAGTTAATCATAAAAGCATCACTACCTTACTAAATAATGCCAAATACAGTTGGAATGTGCAGTTCTGTACAGCTATACACAAAAATAGTTGGGGCGTTTTCATGGTTAATATTTTGTACTCTTTCAGAGCAGATCCTTGTTTCTTCAATAGTAATTAGTGAAGCAGTAAATATTGTCTGAGAGCTTAAGTCAGTCCAACAGTTTAGCTCTCTGGGATGCATTATTTCCTTGGACACCAAGATCGACAAAGAGATAGACAACAGATTAGCAAAGGCATACAGTGCATTTGGAAGACTTCATAAAAGAGTCTGGAGCAATAAACACCTGGAGAAAAGTACAAAGATGAGTGTCTACAGAGCCATTGTACTGTCTACTCTTTTATATGGGTCTGAATCATGGGTCATCTACTGCCACCACCTGCAACTCCTTGAACGCTTCCATCAGTGCTGCCTCCGTACAATCCTACACATCCACTGGACTGACTGCGTGACCAATGTCACTGTCCTTGAACAGGGAGGGGTCACCAGTATAGAGGCCATGCTACTGAGGATGTAGCTGTGCTGGGCAGGGCACATCTCCAGGGTGGAGGATCACCACCTCCCTAAGATTGTGCTCTGTGGTGAACTTTCCACCATCTGCCGCAATAGAGGAGCCCCAAAGAGGAGATACAGGGACTCCCTGAAACAATCCCTCAGCTTTGGCCATATTGGCTGCCATCAGGGGGTCCACTCTGGCCTCCATTTGGGAGAGATGGAAACACAGCACCCATAACACTGCTGCCTCCTTTGAGAACACACGGAGAATC
The DNA here is from genome assembly GCA_038090715.1 of Florisuga fusca. Classification (NCBI taxonomy): domain Eukaryota; kingdom Metazoa; phylum Chordata; class Aves; order Apodiformes; family Trochilidae; genus Florisuga; species Florisuga fusca. The sequence continues at coordinate 15,716,206 of JAAWXA010000014.1, forward strand.
AGTCTCGAGGAGAAAAGACAGCGCAGGAAGAACGGTGCCTTGGCTGTCCCCTCACAGGAGACTTTCTGCTGGGCCTTTTGCAACCCCACTGCCTGTCCCACATTGGCCTTTCCAGCCACCAGTGCTCTTGCAGCAAGCCTGGGGAGAGCCCTTCTGAAACCTTCTTTCACAAAGCCAAGCCATGACTGACTAAATTATTGTCTGGCACATCCTGAACCTCCCTTGCCAGTTCCCACAGCTATCCTGAAAAAAACTTTCTGTTCAAAACAGTGACTTGGCCAACTACTGGTTACAAAGACCTGGTGAGCAGCCTGCAGGGCCACTAGTTCACCTGCAATTGGTATTAAGCCATGTTTCAGATCCATTGAGAGAGGACAAAATCACTGCTTCTCTGTGGATGGGGTGTACTGTGCTTGTCATTATTTTAATAAAAGAGAATTTGAATGATTCAGTTACTATTTGAAATTAAATAGGTGAAAATAGTGAGAAATAGACTTGCTTCTGAAGGATTATGATAAATATTTGTTTTAGTTGAGACTGAGAAATACTATTTTTTATTTTTCTCTGAAGAAAAATGTAAGATTTTTGAAGTTGGTAATGGCAAATGTATTCAGTTGCCTTTCCTAGATGTCATCTCAGATTCTGTGAGGATCATAAGACAAAAAATAATAGGTTTCTTCCTACAGTAATTTAGAAAAATCGAGACACGAGGAGAGCAGTTACTTTAATACTGCACCTAATAATTTAGTTCTAGATCGTCCCTCAGTGGGAGCATGTCTGAACATCCTCATATGTTTGACTACCAGGATATTTATTGTGGCCCTTATAAGTCTGAATGCAAGTACTATTGGACTATTGCAGAAATCCCTTACTTGCAAGTAATTTGGGAGAGTTTTAAAGCTGGTTAAAAATTTTGAGGGAGAATATTATTTCAATTGAAGATGCTGCTTTGTCAGAGAGGAAGTATTTAACTGATTTTGCCAAAATATTTGTTTTAAAAACTTGTTAGCACTCTCTCCTCTAATTCACTAAATTCAACGTGGGAAAACTGATCTATCCATTTTTCATTAAACATCCTTTGCTTCGAGTTTTTTTTATTCTTTAGTGTTACCAAGTGTAATATAAAATAGTACAAAACAATTACATTTTAATTCCTATTATCCAATCACCACCTGTTAGTTGGGGAAGGGCATGAGGGAACACGTCATGTGTGCTGCACACTGACTCTTCTAAGTGGCATTCATTTCTTTGGTCTGGTTTAATTACGGAACAGTTAATGCCTTTACATCTGCACGAGGCATGAGGAGATCTGTGGCACTCAGAATGCCTTTCCCAAATTAAAATAAATACATTAAACAAATATATCAGTCTTTGAATCTGGAATGAAACTGCCCAAAATAATAATGATAAAAAAGAAATTTAATAATAGACTTTTGCCTCTGAGGTGTGAAATGGGGATAACATCAAGGACTTCAGTAGAGAATTTATTATATCTGACTTGTAAGTTAAGGTTTCATTAGCTTCTGCCAAAATTCTTATGCTGGTCTTGTTGATGAATCATCGTCTGCAAGAGTAAAAGTGGGTTTTACTCAGCAAATGTGCTAATCATGTGAAAATGAAAACAAATGATTGGGGTTTTTACCGTAAAAAGCTTGTATTTTTCCAATCTGTATCAATTCTGCAATATCAAGTCCATAGTTTTGAAGAGCAGAAGCAGAGCTCTAGCGGTGTGTGTAAATAAAAAAATCTGATCTAGCTAATATTCTGTTTTGCTAGCAGGTTTCACAAGAACAAGTACACTGTGACGATTGCCCATGCTGTGTGTTTCAGACTCCCTTAGGTACGAACTGTAGTCCTCTAAATTGTACCTATGCCATCCAATGTACTGCAATATAAGTAGTGGGATCACTGTCTCAAACCAGTCCAAAAATGAACTGTAGAGATTGATCTGTTGAAGTTGCTTGGTGTGTACTTTGCTTTGACTTTAAATTAATGTTTTCAAACAACTGTCCTTATTGGAAGAGTCTGGGTCACGAGGTACAGGAGGTTTTTGAGGAGATGACGATTGAGACAGCAAGGCAGGAGGAATTGGGCTTTCCAATGGAGAGGGGATTTCTAGCAAGGACTGCTCTCCTGGGAGGGATCTCAGCTTCCTTTGGAGCTCCTTACTGTGCCCCCTCTCTTTGGAGGAAGTTCCCTCAATGGGCTCCTTTTTCTGCAACTTTAAAGCTCTTAGAGAGCCACAAGGGCCCTTAAAGCATCTCAAGCCATGAACATCTGTTCTGAAATTCATCATCTCAAATCATATTGCTGTAACTAGAAGGTTGCCTGCCACTTAAGGGTTAAGCTCCAATTTTTAGACACCAATTTATTGTAAACTGCATCTTCTTTCCTCCATGCTTTTGAGACCAGCTTGGCACCGACCTAAGTCCTACCTCTATGAGCTGCCTTATGCTAATAATATTATGGCTGTGCCATCTCACTCCTTGTTGCTTTCCACTGGGTGCCTTTGGTTTGTCACATCAGGAATGGTCTACTTACCTTCACTTCTAAGATCCTTCATCTTGCTAGTCTGTTGGAACCCTTCTACTGTCAGGGTGGTCCTGCCTCCAAGGAGCCTGTAGTAGCTTTAGCAGCCACTCCTTACATCTCCAGGTAAGTAACACCTGTTGTGGAGGAGGAGGAGGTTTACACATGATCACAAAGATACTAGAAAGATGCCTCAAAACTTCCCTTCTTCGTGGGTGCCTTCAAAACATATAATTAGGGAGGAAGTAGTCTGTAAGATTAATAAATTCTCTTGTGTTGATCACTTGTGCTTTGCTGTCCAGAAACATGAGGAGGAAGAATGCCTCTGCCTTGCAGTGGCCCAACACTTGTGTTCTGGCTCAGGTGTAGACATAGATATGGCATGGGTTGGGGCCAGCATTTGGGTGGTGGTAGCTGGTATGCCATCATGCTCACCTGTGAATGCCTGGTGTGGTGGTGGCACTGGATGGTGATGGCAGATGCAGAAAGATGCATTCTCTGGCTCTGATCTGTCTGAATCTGAGGAGAAACATGGAGGTGGGAGGAGTGTGTGAGTTGTCCAGGCCTATATTTTAGCAGCTGGGCTAACATCCCTGGACACCCTGTGAGTGATGCCATGTGCCCTGTGTCTAAGACCCAAACCAAGTTGTGGAGATCCATGCAGTGGGAAGGTTAGAGAAACCAGTCAGATCTTTGTCCTGAAGCAGCCCTGAGTCATTGGTATCCTTAGGAACTCTAGTAGGAGCCACAGGGCAGAAGCTGTGGAGGGTGTTAATTATGGTTATTTCAGTAGAACAAGCCTCCTGTGGTGAGAATTAGTGATTTGGCAGCTGGACAAATGGTGCTTTGTGAGGGTGTGAGGGGCTACAGCAGAACACTAAAGCTCTGCCAGCTTGGCTGGTATTAGCAGAACGAGAAAACAATGAAAAAAACTCCACATTTTAGCACCAGTATTCTGAGGAAACCTGTCTGCAAGGGTTAGATCGTTAATTATTATTTATGGATGTGTGTGAAGCTGGGGAGTTTGTGGCAGCAAGATACTCTGGATAAATTCTTCAGAAAGATGCAGGCATGGAGAAGTATGGATTAAGCTCTTCCAGTGTCATGGCATCCAGCTCTACCCAGAGGAGGCATCCTATCAGTTAAGTTAAATAATTAAGAATAATATTGAGAAAAATGAAAAAAAACAGTTTAGGGTGATGTCAGGTAGGAGGCAGCTAAGCTTCTAAACACAAAAATAATGTTGTATCACTTCTGGAAGACTTCAGCAGAGGCTGAAAGGAGACATGAAGGGGAGGAAGAAACTGAGGTAATTAATGAGATAGGGAAAAAAGCTTGTGTTGAAAACTTATTCAGATAATATGGAAAGTATTTAGATAAACCCTTAGTTTTGTTGAAAATAGATTTTTATTGAAAATAACATATTTTGATGAAAAGAATCAATGTATAGGAGATTTTTTTTTGTTACCTGCCAACTAGTATGTCCCTGGTTTTTGGATTCTCTCTTACTTTTCTCTTATTATGCTTTTCAGAACTGGAGAAAAACTCCTTCCCTTTGTTTTCTGCTGGAAAGGTTTTTAAAAATGAGAGGAAATGTTGTATTGTTTTTAAAAAAACTTTTCACAGTGGTGGTGGAAAAAATACAACATCGTAAAGAAGAAATAGGACCTTGGGTTTCTACTTAAACTTTGGAAGATTTTCTGTAATTGCAAATTCAGATTAAGAAACCCACATGTGTTATTTTATCTTATTTTTGTCTAAATGTTACCCTGATTCACTAGAAAACAAAACAAAACAAAAATCAAACAAAACAAAACAGATACAAACACCACCCCCCCCAACAGCTAAATAATAAAATGGGGAATATTTTTTTTAAATAGTAAATGTCTTAATTTTATAAAATGTTTCATTCTGATTTTTCTAGTGAAAAATAAAACATTGACAATTGAAGCAAATTATAGGTATTGATCAAATTTAAATATTTTCTCTTTCTTTGTAAAATGTATTTATAAATGTCAAATATAGGGTGATGTAATTATTATTTTTTTGCTTTTATTATTACTAACTCTGAACAGACATGAAGAAAATTAGTACAGCTTCCCAAAGGCCTTTTGCCTTGCCTTTGGGAAATTTCCCATCTAGATTCTCAAAGGAAAAAATAAGCATACCTGTTTATTGCCAACATTAAGACTCACTCACATCAGCAGCTACTTTCCGTTGACCTCAGTGAATTATGGATCACATCCTCTGGGAAAAATGAATTCAGACTAATATCATTAGGAACCAAAGCAGGTTAGCTTGCAAACTTTGTTCAAAGTGTTTTTATTTAGGTTAGGTAAATGTGTTTTAATCTTATGCTTACTAATATGTACTTGCAGGAATAAACACTTGCATAAAATGAGAAATATATGAAAGATTGCCCCTCCCAAGCCACCAGCAGAGGAGATGAAGAGGCTTTGCTCCACAGATAATAAATCTGAATACCTAAAAAGATTAAAGGAAATATTTGCAATTTGATCAAACAAACTGTGGGGAATAAAATTCTCTCTATTGGGATTAAGTTTGCAAAAACTGAATAGAAAATGTAAAGAAAACAGCTTTGCGAAGTCAACTACAATTAATAGTTCAGTATAAAATTAATGTACTGTGCTGCAGAGGCTTGGGAGCAAGCAGGCTGGAAGGCCTGAAAAGATGTGCTAATAAATGGCTTGCTGAATTTCATTTTAATTGGGTTTGGAGATCTCATGCTTAAAACAGTTTCTTACAGAAGGAGTCAGTGGCAGGAACATCTGGAAGTGAATGATACCTACAGGTATAGTAGCACTAGCTGGTTTAAGGTATTAATGCAGATGAACCAAAAAAAAAGAAAATTCTGTAAAACTCCCTGTTCCATGTACAGTCCCTGTTCTGTGTATAATTTCAGATATCATTTTCCCTAACAAAGGAAATTAATGGCAAACATGTCTAGCTATTTGTGCCTTGTAACAGCTGAGAAGCAACTGAGAATACTTCGTGTAATGGTAAAATAAGTTGGGGGAAAGACCTTGCTGTAGTTCCCTCAGCTATCAGCATATGAACAAAAACATGGAAGGCTTCAAGGTCTCATAAATTAACCTGTTGCATTTGTAGCTGATCTCACTGCTACTTGAATGAAGATGATAGCTGTTAATGTTGGTGCATGCAGTGAGGTGACACTGAGACTGCCAGACTTCAGGGTTAACCATGTATTTTAGAAAATAAGACTTAGTCTTGCTGCTAAAGAGTTAACAGTTATGAGATGTCTCTTGAACATTATAAATGTTGGGTCCCATGTTGACATTTTTATTCTGTCAAATCCCTCATTTATTTTCACTGGACTTTTAGTGTTGACTTAGTCACTCTTGGATAAAATCCAAAAAAGAACAGCTTTGCCTGCATTTTCCTTGCTCAGGGAAATGGTCAATCCTGCTTGTAGTACAAAGGTGATAAAATCTTCCCAATAATTGGGACCTAAGCTATGATGCTAGTACAAACCTAAAAAATTAAGAAACAACTCAGTTTTGCCTGGATTTTTTTATTCTTTAACTTACAGTCATATCTAAGTGTAGCTTTTCTCCCTTGTACTGCAGGTGTTTTTTTCTGCTTGATATTGAAATTAAGGTTTCTGGTTTGCTTCCTCAGTCCCACCACAGACGTGACTGTAAAAAGGATGCATGAAATTCACAGTCAGCACATGCAAATTAATATATGTAGGCACAAAATAGCTAGCTATACCTATACAGTAATGGTTTCTAAATTAGCAGTTACCACTTGGGAAAGACATCTGCCTGTTATTGTAGCTAGTTCCTTGAAAATATCAGTGCAATGTTCAGTACCAGGCAAAAAAAGGCAAATAGGATTGCTGGGCAAGTAATTGAAATTAATGTCGTTGCACCACACTGCGCTGCTCTACAACAAGATTTTGTAAGATTAAGAAGGGTGTCTAAAAGGTGATGAGAATGAAACATGGGATGACTTTCTCAGAAAGAGAGGTCAAAGAGATGAGGGCTCTTTCTCAGATGACTGAGAAAACCCAGTGGAGGAAGGCTTATGAAAATGAGGAGTTGGTGAGGAAGATCAATTGCTCGCTTTTTCCACAGTGGGAAGACCAAAACAAAAGCTGGGGCATCTGGGCTTGCAGAATACCACCACAAAATACTTTGCCCAATGATGTTTTGGTGAGAAAAATGTAGAAGTGGATTTGTGGAAAGGAATTTGATATTCTTGGTGGAGATGTCTGATCGGTGCCTAAATACCATGGTCTGGATGCAGCAGACAGTTTAGAAAGCTCCTGGACTCTGGGTTTATGGAAATCTGGAAGTAGTAGCCTAGGGCAGGAGATGCCCTGTGCATCATCCTCTTTCTTGCACCCGTGTCGTAAGAATCTGGAAAGGGTTGCAGTCATAAACCCATAGAATTTAGGACTAGATTTGAACTTGGTGTGATGCTGCGTGTCAGTTCTGTTGCTGTACACATCTCATTGGGCCATATGCATCACGAGCATCTTCCAGATGGTGTCTGGAGCTTAACATCAAGAACATCATTGTCCCAAAGAGAGCAACTTTATTACAACATAAAGAGAAGAATTAATGGCTTGTGGTGAAACACGACATTTAAAAATTGTATGAAATGACCACCAGAAAGTCAAAGGAAAGTGATAAAATACACTCAATTATTCTACTCAGATAGTCTCCAGACATTAATGTAATTTCAGCGACTTCAGTGAAATTAGTGTTAATGTAGGAATGGAAATGCAGAAAATCTAATTCCAGCTTCTTTTTCTTGGAATAGTGAGCAAGAAAACAGAGGTAATCAGATAGAAACAAGTGCTGATCAGAAGGAGCTGAGCAGAGAGGAGAACTCCAGGAGCTGCTGCCAGGAAATAAAGGCACTTTTCCAGTCCCACATAGTCATGGAGACTTCAACAGGAGAGGCTGAAATGACATGCCAGACTTTTTTTGTTTGTTTTGTTGAGTTGTTTGTTGAGCAATCTTTTGTTGTTCTGTTGAGTATCCTCAAACCCCTTCTACCAGGACAGCCTCAGTGGATAATACTATTTCCAGCAATGTTAATATGGTTGATATTCTAGGAAAGTGAATGATGGAGATCTTTGGGATTGGTGGAAAGGTGTGTAATTATTGTGCTTGATACAGCATTTAGACAACTCTAGTTTCATCTGAAAATCGATCTGCAACCTTTGGAGTGCTGATGCTACAGACCTGTGACTGAAATGAGGTTCCACCAGTCTGTCAGGGCTAGTGGGGTTGGGTGTAACCTGCCTACCTAAAGGGTTAATGGGTAACTCTCAGTGCTAAATGTTAGAGGCCAACTTTTTTCCTCCCCCTTCCTCCCAGAAGGATGCAGTAGAGAGTAGGACATGATTTCACAGGGTATAGAAGTGGGAAACGTGCTTAATTTTGCAGTTTTCCTTGGCTATCAACTGTTTTACAAGTCAGCCACTGAGGAAGCTCTGAAGAAGCTGTCAGGCTGACAGCTCAGCATCTGCCCCAGCTAAATCAATATTGTGATGAAGGACAGGTTCTCAAAGTGGATAATCAAAGCAGAGTAAAGTTAATTCACCTTGAAAGCCTTAAAAGTACTAGTGTGAAATTTTTTAGACAAAACCAGCATTATTCCAGCAAAAGGGGAATTCCAGCCCTGAGCAGCAGTCTGCCTAAGAGATGCCTTTAGTGGGGGTGGGGAGCAGGCTTCACATCAATCACAGGCATGAGTGCTTTGAGAGAATGGAAACCAGCCATAAAGGGGTTCACATTGGCCCAGCTTGCCATCACTGCTCTAGAAACTCATAATTTGTGATTTGTGGAAAATTGTCCATTATAATATAAATTTAGGGGCTGCATAAAGGCAAGGAATGTTCCATTTTTTCATAGGGTATTAAGAGATTTTTTTGCGTCAAAATGTGATTTTCTTCCATTGTTCAGGTTTCAAAGGTTGAAAATAAAAAAAGACATTTGGAAGAAATTCTTTATTTTGAGTGTGTAGAGTCACTGGCACAGCTTGCCCAAGGAGACTGTGGCTGTCCCATCCATGGAAGTGTTCAAGGCCAGGCTCATGGGGTTTTGAGCAACTTGGTCCAGTGGGAGGTGTCCCTGCCCATGGCAGGTGTGCTGGCACGAGGTGATCTCTAAGGACCCTTCCAACCCAAACCATTCTCTGATTCTATCAGTTTAGCTTTTGAAAACCTGGAGATGAATTGTATAAGTATTTTTTCTTTCTCTTGGTTTTAGTGCAGACACTTCAGGGAATGCAAATTTAATTTGAGATAAACTGTCAGCACCACATACAAAACTTTAGATACAAAGTTTTGCTCAGCACTTCCCAGGGATGCTGAATTTACAGGGCTGAGAATTAGAGGGAAGGTGCTACTGTAAATGGCTTAGATGAAACATTACCATTCAGTTTAGTGAAGCCAGTTTCTTGTCATTTGACAAAGCAGAATGATTCTGAAAATAATAGGATGCAAACATCATCTACAAATACAGGTGTTTTAGTGTTAACAGGTAAGTACTTTACTTTGTTCCTAAAAAGACCCTACAATTTAATCCAGAAATTTATGAGTACTCAATGAATTAGAAATCAGAATCGAGGAGGTACTGAGTAGAAGCAGCAGTGCTCTACCTGCACTTTATCTCACTAAATATTTTCAGACAGCTATGGTATAAGTAATGCACTGCTACACTAACTGGGGTGTTTATCACACCTCTCCTTGGCTCTGTGAGACCCATGTTTTATAGCTGGAATCATTTGTCTGAGTGTCTCAAATCCATTCCTATTAATAGTACTCAGATAAAATTGAATGTTTAATTACATGAATAAGCAAGGCCAGATTTGAAAGAAGTAGAAAAAGTGAGAAAATCAGAAGACAGAAAGGAAAATGAGTAGTTGCAGAAAGCCTGAGCCCATACATACTATATATTAACCTCTACTCTGAGGTGCAGGTGTATCTATGTGTATATACATGTATAATGAAATACATTTGTGAGTATATAAAACACACCAACAGGCAGATTTGTGCAGTACAAACTTTTATACTGCCATATGCAAAAAAAAAGAAAAATCAAAACCAAACCTAGGAGCAGAAAGGTAGAAAAATCTTCTAGTGCAGTCCAGTACTTTGAAGGTGTGTTTACAAGTTTCCTATTATATTTTAACAAGACAGGCAATTTAAGTGGTGTTCCTCAGTGTGCAAGTGATGTTCTGGCATCCTGCCTCCAACAACGTTGCCATCCTGGGTTAATGTTAATGTGACAAGAACTTGGTGTCCCACTAAAAAATTCTTTTAAAAATACTAAAGAAAAAAACCAACTCAACCACAGAAAAAACCCTTTCAGCCCAAATCCAGCACCAAGCTGTCAGGTTGTTTCACAGGGTAATACTGACAGCTGCCAACTCACAGAAACTTTTTTCTTGAGATGATCCCTTTGGTTCCTGTGCTTCCATTGAATGGTGCTGCAGAGCTTTTGTGTCCTGTGCTCGTTGCTGGTGACAGTTTTGACATGGTGAGGCACACAGTGGAAGGCACATGGGATGGTTTAGATCCACAAGTGTCAGTGCTGGGCAGTAATAACATTAAAGGCAGCACTCAGGGAGAGCAGCTTCTCTATTTCTTTGATGGAGAAAGGCAAGAGAAAGATTTATGTGATGAGTAGGTGGTTGACAGACCAAATTCAGCTGTTTTTGAAATACTGAAGAGTTTTTCATGGAGATGAGGCAGTGTTAAAGATAATACTCAAAATAGAGAAATTGATAAATAAGGGATGGAGCAAAGTGCTAGAGGCATGGGGTTGCTGGCATTCTTGGTGAACATAGTTCTCCTGAATTTCAGTCATCTTCTGCCTCTCTACTTTCTTTCTGCACCTGTTGTAGTTCCTTCGGGGAGGTGATTGCATAGTATTTAACATTTACCATTGCACAGAGCTTTATGCAGGGTGTAAAAAGCTAGTTGTGCCATTTGGTAAGGAGGTGATTGATTTCTGGAGAATGATAAAACAATACTATAAGACATGGCTTAGTTAATTTAAGAAATTATTCTCTGTGTTTATGTCATACCCTTCCTTTAAGTGAAAACTTAGGTATTCCTCCCCTGGCTGTCACCACCAAAGGCTGTGGCCCATTACTCCCAGGCTCCACTGTGTATGAAATATGTAGAAAAAGCCTCTTACTCCAGAGCTCTTAAGGGGAAAGTTTCTGGTATGAAGGCCTCTTCTCTACAAGATGTGGGTTTTTCAGGCAGAGTGAGGTTTTGCCACTGAGTTAACACAGGGTAATGCTGCCAGTTGTGGTGTAATTGCAGCCATTTTTCAGGCTGTGCCTTCCCATATGATGCTTAACAACCCTGAATAATCTGCTGAGGGAGAAGCAGACCTTGGCAGACCCAAAACATGGAAAGCTTTCCAGATGAAGGAAAAAGCAGGAAATTCCATCCAAATGTCAAGAGGAGACTGCTGAACCTGTGCAAGGCTGTATTTCTGATGGCTTGCACCATTTCTCAGGTGAATGAACAAAGTAATCAAGTAACACGGGGTGGCTATGGTTGGGGATGTTGAGCAGGGAGGTGTTTTGGGATTTCAAGCTGCTTAGCATCTGCACCATCAGACCTGGGCAGCCCTTGGCCTTTCATCCTTGGGGTAAATATGTAATTTTGTGTTTTATGCTGCTGAGTAACCTTAGCAAAATTCAGTACCTGTCAATGACTTCCTCAGGTCTAGAAGCTGAAGAAGTTGATAACCATGGGCAATGGTAGACTTAAGGGTTATCTTGATAAAGCATGATACTGAGGTTTTGCAATACCATTTTGGCCTGTCTTAGGTTGCATCTGTGTGTGAATTGTTGCTAGTCAGCTCATCACATTTGCATGGTGGAGAAGTGCTGGACCTTTAGAGAAGATATTTTCTGTTAGCTAAGTGCTCTCTTGAAGGATCAGTTGTGGAAAAACCCCACAAAAAGTTCCTGGTTTCACCACTGAAAAATGAGTGACTGTACTAATGCAGTTAAAAGCCCTTAATTTTATAAGGATTTTTGCATAAAGTATTCAGAGATATATTCAGAGATTTCTTTAAAGATTATTTATATCCTCCTACTGTCAAGAAAGGCACAGTATTTTATTTCCTTCAGAACCTTTTGCAAATGATCTTTACTGCCAGTCCCCCTTGCCAAAAATAACTAAAATACATCAAAAGTGAAATGCCTTCACTAGCACTCCTCTGTCTGTTTTTTTAAGGGTGAGGGGTAAGGCTCACACTTGGCACTTCAGCATTTCCTCATTATATGGGGATGCTCTGAGAAATCTTTGTTGGCTAATTACAGGCTCATTCATGGAGAACCTTGAACCTCTGAAGGCTGAGAAAGGTAAGAGCAGCATTAGATGCTCAGCAGGGTGTCCATGTGCATGCGTATGACTGCACCTGTGTCTCTGCACAGGGGATCCAACAGGCTCTGGAGGTTGTCAGCTCCCTGGGCTGAGCTGTCTCTGCTGAATAAGAAGCTGATCCAGCTCACATCTCTGTGCTGTCCCATCTCTGTTGTTTTTCCAGCTGATGCAACTACCCAGCCTAAAGTTGGGCAGGCAAGAGCAAAGGCAGGAAACTTTTATTTTTAAGGTAGACTAACCTCCTCTCATCTGAAAATGTTTTTAAATTGCCCCCTTTTCTATCACATGGAGAACAGGGATGGGGAGCTGATTTACAGAGAGAGGTGGATTTTCCGTGAAAAATATGCTCTCTCCCAAAACCCAACAAATCAGTCCCAGCAGCTCCCAGTGTTGGCATAGGGAAGCAACCCAAGCAAGGAGAGTCTTTGAGGCATAGCTTCAAAGCCATGAGGATCTAAGTAGGTTCCTTCTAAATGTTTGCCAACGGAGCCCCATACAGTGACCTATAAGAAAACTGGAATATTTAGATGGACTCAAACATGTGTATTCACCATTTCCAACAGGAGGCAAAGGAAGGCTTTGATTTCCATCAGAGGGATAATGCTGGGTTTGTCTGTGCAGACTCTCCAGAGTGTAGTCTTGTGAATTCTGGCTTAGAGTGGTACTGCTTGGTAATTTTGCAGGTTTGATCCAATAATTTATTCTAGTCTTAATTTCTTGAACAAACATACTCTTTTTAAGTAAAGTACAACTTTCCAGGACCCTATATGAAGAGACAGAACTTAAATTTCTCTTCTGACTAAATTTGCTACAAACCGTCTCTACCAAAGAGTCATTTTTGTTGCAGAAGATGTAATGCGTGCCATGTGCTCCAGACAAGCTGTTTTCATTTTGCATTCTTAGCTGTTTCCAACCTGGTAGGTGACAGAGTTGAATCTTTTTTTTCCCCACCTTTCAGGGCACTGCATCATGTTTCTAGTCAGCCTGTGTCTGCTGTGCAGGTTTGCATGGCCAGCTGGGTTGTACGCACTGACGCTGCACTTACAGTCTAGCTGTAGTTACTGGCTTGCATAAATTTTACTCCTGCAGAAAGACAGGGTTGTGGGGACTTCTCCTTGAGTTTATAGTCACAGTTGTTTTCGACTGACATCAGAGGGCAAGACGAGAGAGATTCTGCATTCACATGTCTGATGAGTTGAGTTCATAATAAATCACAGAATCATAGAATGTCAGGCTGGAATCATCCTTCAGGATGATCCTGTCAGGATCATCCTTCTAATATTATTGTTCATATGAGGTGTCTCTGCACCCTGTCAAGCTGATACTTAAAACTTTCTAAAGTGGGGGAATTTACCACTTCCCCTGAGAGACCATTCCAATGTCTGACTGTCCTCAGTGTGAAAACTTTTCCTCTCATGTTCAAACAGAATCTGTATCTGTTCTTCAGAAGGATGAGGGATATTTCATTTAGAAGAAAGACACTTTGTCATCTTTGTCCTAATACCAAATCCAAAAGAGTGGTGAAGGATGAAAAAAGAAAGGAAAAAGTAAAAAAATTTTATAATCCACATATTCTTATACTCTGTTGGTGTAGAATCACAGAATCATTTAGGTTGGAAAAGACCTTTAAGATTGAGTCCAGCTGTAAACTTAACACTGACAAATCCACCACTAAACCATGTCCCTAGGCACCACATCTACACATCTTTTAAATACCTCCAGGGATGGTGACTCAACCACTTCCCTGGGCAGCCTGTTCCAATGCTTAATAAGCTTTTTGTTGAAGAAATGTATATCTGAAGAGGTACAGAGGTAAAAAAAGAAAAACTTTTGGTTGCTAGCAAATAGGGTACAGCTATCATTAAAACAGGGGGGAAAACCCTACCCTTTCAAAGAGCTTTATTTCTGGACATCACATAGTATTAATCCACTGTGGTTTTGGAAGCTGAAAACTCACGTTCATCTTTGCTACCTATGGTGTGACCTTGTTTGTTATGTTTGTATTGAGACGAAAAATCCCGAGACTTCAGTGAAAACATGAGCATCATATTTCTAATGAACTTTAGCAACTTATTTTTACATCATAATAACGGATATGGTGGAAAAAGCAGTGAGAAATGGAAGCACACTTTTTCTGTTAGACAGATTTTAGGAAAGCACCACGTTTCTTTAAAAATGCCACCTCTCAAATTGGGCTGGTAAAGAGCAGTAAATGAGTATGAAACAAAGTGAGTTTTCTCAAATGAGGTAGAAATGGGAAGGCATTATGCACTGAGAGATGGAAGGCATTTTTCCTTTCACAGTGGGTTATTTCTTGTCATTTGTAGGCTGTGGTTGTTTTTCAAAAAAGCAATATGGAAATGTGTAGCTGTATTCTGCTATAAAGTACCTCTGAGCAAAGATTATTACAAATGACAGGCACATTTCTGTGTACGTGATAATGTCAAGAGTGTAAGTAAAGTGCCGCACACTGGTGTTACGATACATCAGAATAATTCCCCTTTCTGCAAAATCTAATGGAAGAGTGTCATTTTGGGCTTCCTTTCAAGGGTAATTACATTGTGACTCAATAAGGCACCTTAAACTCACTTGACTTTAAGAGCATCTTTCAGTCCACCACAATCCAAGACAACACTAGCAAAGATGTGCCTTTAAGTTTTGTTTAAATACTTTGCTGAATTTAGGCTTGCAAAATTAACTGTTCCCCATCCAATAGTGTCCACTGCATTGCACTTGTAATGATATCCTGACACTAATGCCTTTTCAGTGGGAAAGGCTTACTTAAAACATGTAGTTTTCTACAATACGGCACATCATTCTCTGGTGTTGCACAGCTCAGATGTCTTGACAGGAATGATGGCATGGTTGGAAAAGGGAGAATTAAAACAGAAGAGAGGGCAACTCTGGGAGTAGGTTTAGGGTAGAGCTTCCTACTGTACCCTGTCTTCCTCCTGCCCTACAGATATATCCACAGCAATGAGATAATCTTAGGGCTTTCTATTGTTCATAAAGCCATGTTTTTATCATTAGTGACTGGCATCTAGAGTTGGCATGACATACCCAAATAATCTGCTGGGGCTAGACATAAAATTAGTTTGTGAAATGCCACTCTAAATCTTTTTTTTTTTTTTTTTTTTTTTTTTTTTTTTTTTTTTTTTTTTTTTTTTTTTTTTTTTTTTTTCTTAATTTCTCTTTCATCTTTGAGATTGAGGCAATTCTCTACTCACAACACATGCCAGCTGAGCTGGTGTTACAGGAGATCCATGTGATTCTTTGGATAGTACTTTCAAGGTTTACTGGCAGGCTGAAGCTACATTTGAAAATTAATTTGGATTAGTGAAGGGTATAGAGTTAAAATACAATAGCTGTTTTTAAATAATTCCATGTGTGGACACTATCTGTATGACTGATTTTGTAAATTACTGCAGACAGAGTGGTGGTATGACCTGTATGGGTAAATTCTACAAATAACTCTGGACATAGATGTTTGTGTGTGTGCATAAGTAGAAGTTTTGGGGTTTTTACATATGCATTTGCAGTAATCTGTAACCATAAATAAAATTCTTCAAAGTTATCCTTGAATTACAAGTAGCATTTACTGAAGCATACATATTTACTTTTAATTACCTTTGTTTTTTTTCAGCTCTTCTTTATGCAACTATTTTTGGAAATGTCACCACCATTTTCCAGCAAATGTATGCCAACACCAACCGATACCATGAGATGCTGAACAACGTGAGGGATTTCCTAAAGTTATATCAAGTCCCAAAAGGCCTTAGTGAAAGAGTCATGGATTATATTGTCTCAACCTGGTCCATGTCTAAAGGAATTGACACAGAGAAGGTATGAGTGCATGAGATAACACTTTAGATAGCAGGAGTTTGTGTCCATTGTGTGCTTTCTTAGAGACAAGAATGTATAACAGCGTATAACTTACTAAGAAATTCTTAACTGCATGATACTCAATTATTCTGTTAGTGTTTATATCAAAAACTGGATGCTTTCTTTTTAAAACTTTTGCTTCTTTGGAATTATGACTGTATTTTTCATTATCATCAATGTTTTCTGTTTTCCAGTCTTGGTTTTCCTAAAGACTAAAGAATATTAGTGTACTTAACTATTGAAATCAAAGGGAAATTGGTCTTCAAATTAGTCTGAGAAGACAGTTTGGTGTCTAACCTACATCAGTATTATTCTAAAAAGTATTGGCATCTGTGAGTTGCAATGAAATGAGTTTGATTGGCTTGGAGCTTTTGCTGATGCCCAGGACATCGACATATTCATTAGCATAATTAGTATTAGCATTTCGTGGCAGTAGAGATCGATCTACTTGAGCTCTCATCTAGAGCTAAAGGTCTTTGGTATGGAGAAAATGTGGCACTGCTGGTAGAAATCCTACAGGACTTGTGCCCTCAGAAAGGACAGGTCATTTAGTTTTCTTGAAAACCTGATTAAAGGAGGAGGTCCTCTTCAGAGAGTGATTATGTGCCAAGACAGATCAAGTGATTTGTCCTCAGGGCCTTTCTACCTTCATCTGTGAAGTGAGTCTGTCTAACCCTGTCTAGCCTTGGATATTTTAGAGAGCTGAAGAGAGATAGAAGGGTTTCCAGCTACAATATGTTGAATATAGGCAAGATAGAAGAGTTTTAGGGCTAGATTTTTGGTGAGTGGAGGTTGGCGATGCTTCTGTGGACTTCAGCTGAAATTGAGCACGGAACCTTCCTTGCTGAATATTGCCTTGCTGAGAATATAAAAGCTAGGGTTTGAGGGAGAGAAAGGAAATGTCATGAAAGATTAATATCCTAAAACATTTGGTTCTTGCAGAGCTTTGGAGTTCGTGCTTCAGCTGAATCTGTTGCATAATATGGCATGATGATGCAGCTTGTTCAGATATGCCAGATTATGCCAGCAGTTATTTTACTGATCATCTGCTGTGAAATTGGGTTTACCATCACAAATACAACTATTTTAGTTAACAAGGATTTTGATTTCTTTGATTCTTGTGCTTCAGTATGTCACATTGTTTAATGTTAACTTCGTGTATCCTAACTTCCCAATGCTGATTCATGCAATTTTAAAAGTGAGCTTCTCTATTGAAAACTACTGTAAGTGCATTCAGTCCTATTGTGTAAACTCAAAACCATGTGAAAATTCAACTTTCAGTGCATTTCTCTCATTGAAGTTAAGCCAGAATCTTGCACTATTCCACAACAGTTTCATTAGATTTTAATGACGCTTTGCAGTTAATTAGGAGAACCTATGCTTTAATTACTGAAATTTCCTTCCATTGTTTCTGCATGTCCGGTTTTATAGATTATAAAAATGCAGTTAGAGCCATAATCTTCGATTCATGGTAAGCAGTGTTCTCTGGTCTGTAAGACAGTACTGGCTGCTTAACTAGATAATTAATATGGCTCTAAAATCTGTGACTTCAGCTTTTAATGACTTTCCCTTGGTAAAGACTTGCTGAAACTTAGGCCTGGATCCAAAACCTATTGAATAGAGGAAGGATTTTAGGAACCTCTGCATCTGGACATCAGTAATTATATCTAATCAAACTTACCAGAAAATCCCATGTTACAGAAGAACAGAGAGAAGGTAAATGTAAGAACTTGAGCGCTGGTCTGAATATTTTGGTGTTTTTTATCCCATACAGCTTAGACATCTGCAAAGGCAACAGCAGCAGTGGTCTGTAGTGCCCACACTGAGCATCCCTGGGTTTGTACAAGTGTGGGGATCCTGCAGTTTGCTTTCAGCTGCAAGACCTAAGCCAGTGTCAGGATTTCTTTTAGCAAAAGGGTAGAAAGCTGTGTTGTAGCCAGGCAGCCTTCCTACCTTTATCCCCTCTCAGGAAGGTATTAGTTTCTTCATTACCCCTTCAAACCCTGTCGTAAGACCAGACCCTTGAATTCATCTGTACTGACCCCAGAGCAGCCACTGGCTGGGACCACCAAGTTTAGGGTCATGTCAGATTTATTATTGTAGGCACAGTGGGGGTAATGAGATGACATTGCACCTGCAGCTGACCTGCTCAATCCAGATAATGCTCTGACAGAGGCTGGAATAAGGGATTACTGCCCTATGTCTTGAATTGCTTCTCTGCACTGACAGCCTGGATGTGACCTTAGGGGTTTCTTCCAGTTTTTTTCCAGATCTTTCAAAGATCCAGTAATGAGATTCTGACCAGTTTGTTGTCTGGATATCATTGTGTCCCATGATTTCCCATTCTCCTTGTTTTTTATGAACTTCTCAATAAGTTATCTTATTATATAAGACAATAATATGTTAAAAGTCAATGTAAAAAATCATTATATTTGAAACACGAGTGCTCATGACACATGATAATTACTGAGGGGTTTTTCATCTTACCAGTTTCCATCAGAGAATTCAGGCAGTTTCCATCATCCAAGGATGTTTTCCAACCTAACATACACTGTTATATCCTCAACTGTTCCAAATATATCTGCATTGTCACACTGGAACATGTTTTGCAACATCATTTGCTGCAGATTTATAACACATTTGATTCAGTCACTCAGCATGTTGAAATGGCTTTGTTTTGAAATCCATATTCAAAGAACAAGAAGGTTAATGCACTAATAAGGAATGAAATTTCTTATATGAGTTTTGCCATAGGTTCCTATGGTGATGAACAATCCGATCAATTTGAGGGAGTGAAATAAAACACATGTACATTTGTTTGATAACTGAAGATCTTACGTTCATGTGCTTGGAATTAAAATATAAGTAAATAACTTGATTGGAATAACTACCACTTCATATGCACAGATTTGATTCACTAGAGCTCAATTATGTATTCTTGAATGAATATTCAACGTATGGTCCCAAAGAAGGTCTTGGCTATAACTGGTAAAGATGAGATAGGATCTGAAGGCAAAGGAGAAGTCATCATGGAGGATGTTTAATAAAGATCTAGTGCTTGTTGCTTGTGAGAGCAATTTGTCCCAATCAGAACTTGTTACAAAGACTCAGTCTGTTGATATTCTATGTGGAAGAGTACTTGTTCTCCCACATGGAAGTAATGGTGCCTTAACCACACAATTTTGGCTTCCATGTTCTCCTTGGGAATAGCTCATCTTCAAATCCTGTCTTAAAACCACAGCACTTCAGCCCGTCTCTGAAGTCTCTGTCTCTGAAGGAACTAGCAATGACACTAAAAGCATTAGCATGTTTATTATTATTATTACTTAAGGGGAAGCAAGTGGCCTCTGATCCATAATCTTAAATCACTTAAACTTGAGAGCCCTCCTCTGACAGCTGGGATGCTATATATAATGCATGCACATGAACTCTTATCTCCTGGTGGAACAGTGACTCAAGCAAGATGGAATTTTGTTTTCTGTTTAATGCTTCAGGTTTTGGGGTTATTAATCTAATAATGAGCAGAACTGAAAACATGACAAAACTGAGAAACCTTTATATGCTGAACAGAGTCTCTCATCCTGCAGAACCTTTATTTTTGAGAGAAGTAAAAAAGAGGCAGTACATTCTCTGTACATTATCATTTTTAAGCAGATTGAAAAAAGTCTTTACAGTAATTATTTGATACATGAAACACACTGAATTCAAATCTCTTAGTATTTGTTGAAATTTTTAGGCAGAAAATGAAAAAAGTATAGATATTAGCTCTTCTGTAAGAAATAGGTCATTATACATGAAAGGAGAAAAACCATTAACTAACATGCAGATGTCTCAAGGTTTCATCTAATGATAACATTCTGACATGTCAGTAAAACACAAAGATTTTCTCTTCTTGACCTCTGTGCCTATTGTATGGCTTAGGATTTGCTCAGAAAGCAATTAAATAAATGTCTATCATCTTTTAACAGTGGATTCCTTCAGGAGAGCTATAGGTTTAAAAAGAAAAAAGGTGTCTATCGAGTCTCAACCTAAGCATCAATGGCAATTCAAATAATGAGAAACAATTCAACATTGTAATGACTCGAATGAAAATAATAGGGAAATAGCATAGTATTAACACTGATTATTGCTGGACCACTAGGCTTCTGTACAGGAGAGGTGGGTTTAGGGTAAGTAGACAGAGGTTGTCTGTATTAGAATACTTTTGATTGGAAAAGACCTTTTAGATCACTGAGTCAAACTGTTAACCCAGGGCAGCTAAGCCCACCACTAAACCATGTCCTTGAGCACCACATCTACACAGCCTTAAATACCTCCAGAGATGGTGACTCCACCACTCCCTGGGCAGCCTGTCCCAGTGCCCCGTAACACTTTCAGTGAAGACATTTTTCCATGTATCCGATCTAAACCTCCCTTGGCACAACTTGAGGCCATTTCCTCTTTTCCTATCAATTTTTACTTGAGAGAAGAGACCCCTGCCTGGCTACAACCTCCTTTCAGGTAGTTGTAGAGAGCAATAAGGTCTCTTCTCAGCCTCCTGTTCTCCAGGCTAAACAATCCCAGTTCTCTCAGCTGCTCTGTAGATTAATTAAACATTAATCTTAATCAGGACAGTGCGGTTCAGGTGTTTTGTGTTTGTTGTTAATAAGCTCTCTAGGACGTGTAGTAATAATTAGTGGTACCCTGAGGCAAACAGGGGAGCCAGGCTGCTGTTCCTATGGTGTCACCTCACGTAGTGGTGTCTGTAAGTCCTGGATGGATTTCCTTGTGGATTACTGGGGTAGAAGGCTTCCAAAGTTCATGTCCAAAGAGAAATCTAAAAAATTAGATGTGACAGCTACATACAATTCCCTATTGAACAGGGAAAGTAAAAATCATTTGGACAAGTATTTTTCTTTCATTGTAGAGGCGAGGTTGTTGGTTGTTCCTTGCAGTTCACAACGAGGTGAACAAGAAGTCTTCCTTCACCTCACAGAGGTGAGCTAGGACCAGGTACAGTTCAAGTCCACATCTCTTTGGAGAACAGGATGCAGAGCAGATGATCAAGTGTCCTTCACACAGGTCCAAGAGCAGGGCTTCTGCACTATTGGAGCTTTCTGGTTTTGCCTTTATGGATGGTATGAATTATTTACCTCCTGTGTACATTGTGCAGAGCCAGGAAAGGTTGTCCACAATTATCTCTGCCTCTTGGATGTTTCAATTTTGGGACTGATACAGATTAAACTGTGAACCTGTCAAACTTGAGGAAATGCCAGGGCTCAACCCCACGGCTATGGAGTGGCTCATGGGCTCATTTTCTCAGGGAAGAATGGATGGGTCAGGCATTTTCCTGAACACTGCTACCAAGACAATGGAGCTGACAAAGAGGCCTTCAGAGCACAGGTCTTCTCTAGATCTGTTTTCTTAATGCTTTCACCTTTGAATGTCTTTACAGAATGCTGCATGTTGGAAAATAATATTTAGAAAAGAAAAATACCTCCAAAGAAGCACGAATTAAAATAAAACATTGATCGACTTCATTCTTCCAAGGGTGACTCTTGTGCCAGAAGTTTTCACCCCAAAATATATGACTTGATGCACATCATATTCTTTACGATGTTTATTTTTCTTTATCTAACAAGTTGGTTTTAATGTTAGAATGCCTCGTAGTCTCCTGTCTTTGGCCCCATTAGAAGCTCATGTAATGACTGAGATTCAGGAAGATATTGTAGAAAACTGAAAATAAACCCTTTATTCTGAGACTTGTACAACATCTAGGCAGCATGGGATCTGGTACTTTGGGTCACTGATGAATTTCACCGATGTGCCACAGAGAATTAGACAAAGCAGCAGCCCCTGTGAACCAGTGAACCACTTGATTCTTTAAAAGACGTGGTGATGCCTCTGTTCTGTTTTAAGACCTTAAGGCATATTCTGTCTGTGTTGACAATACTAAATGTAATGTAATCAAGAGACAGATTCTAGAGTAGGACTTGTTAGGCAGTTAAAAAGCTATTACTTTTGTTACTGTATGGCTAAATCTAACCATTTTGATCACTGGTTGAGATTATGTATTGTTAAGTAAACGAGCCAAACTCAGGTTCTTAGGCTTGATCTTAGCTTTTGAGCATTTAAATCCAACTGACATTGAATTTTAGTGCAATTAAAACAGAGCACACCATTGCTGCTGAAATTAAATTCTTAGTGTCAAGATACTCAGTGATTTATTAAAGATTACCCTAGTGCATGCAGGGTTAATAACTGCTCAGTTCCTTACATCACCTTTGAGTTACTTACCAAATTACTTGGTTATTACAGGAAAATGCTCATTGATTTGCCAATCAGCTGGTTTCTTACCTTTGTCTCTTTGGCCTCCATCCAGCGCCAAATGGACTGTTAGCCAGGTCTACAAAAGAATTCAACAGTCAAATGAGCCAAATCCTTCTAAAAATCTGAATAACTTGTGCCTAGAGAGTATTGTGGGGTTTGGTTTGTTTTTTTTTTTAAAGAACTGACCTTGATGATAGCTGCTATATATGTCTGAAAACCCAGAGTAGCTTTTGTCCACAGAATAAAAAGAACTGTCTGTGGCCTGTGACTGGTTGGAAGTTGGAGGAGTTTCTTTTATTTATTCTCAAACCTGAGATTTTTTAAACTTTCCAATATTTGTTACAGCTGTTCATTAAAGAAGCAGTCCTTGTTATTCCACCACTAAGACACTGGAAGCTCCTGGCTTGAATATCAGTCAATATATCCCCTAGCTACAACCCTGAGAAAGTGAGAATCCTGTGTACTGAAAGAGACCTGCAAGTAGAGAATATTCATGATGCCCTGGCCTCTGCTGTTTTTGTTCACAAGTCATAACAGATTCTGTATTATTTGCTAAGCCATCCTGTAGTGTTTTCCAGCTGAGGAAGGTTTTTTTTAAAATACTTAAACCCATCCTGAAAGATGGACACATTCTTAATCTGTACCGTTTTTGTTTCAATTCATTTGCTTTTCCTGGCATTCTTTATAATCTCTGCTCCCTGTAGAGTTCTTTGAGTTGTTCAAGGAGCTTATCTAAACTGCCTGAGCATGCTGAGGGAGTGGATGGGAGAGGAAAAAAGTCAGGCAGACCCTCCTTGGGAATGTTATTCCCCCCCTTACAGATCTTGAGCTGAAAAGATAGGGAGATGTTTTGTGCCAATTCCCTGCGAGTTTTCCAGACCTGGTTACTGCCTTTCCCAGTCTCAAGCAGCAACCCCAAGCTCATTGCTCACCACCAGCATTTTATTTATGCCACAGGGTGCTCCAGAGATGACAGCAGCACTGAATCTCTGCACTGGGTGTTGTATTGGTGTTTGTATCAGCTGGGTGCCAGCTGATGGTGGCAGGGCTCAGCTATTGTCTTATACTGACTTTGAAGAGGTTTAATTTTCTCTGCAGAGAAGGGAAGTGATCAGTGTCATTCTGTGCTTTACTTTCTCCTCTCTCAGGTTTTCAGAGGTCTTTGTGGATATATTTGTACTGTTCATATGTGTCATGGAGCCTTGCTCCTTTTCTGGTAGAAACAGCTTACACAGCCAGTGACAATTTTCCTCTGGGTAGAATTTTATTTTCTCCTCTGATTTTGCATTGAAACATATCAGGTTCTGTTCTTCTGTGTTGCTTGGATGCATATGGGAAAGCTGACTGTAAAATCTGTGGCTACAGATTTATGATGGAGCAACTTCTGTAGCTGCACAAGCATCTGGTCCCTGCAGACCGCCTGCTCCAAGCTGTGTGCTCCAAAACCATCAGTTAACAAAGGATTGCAGTCAGCAACCTTAATATCCTGTCTTGCTTATAAGCTACAGGTTACACTGAGAAAGGTCTTGAAGTCTCTAAGGAAATTTCCTTGTCATAAATTTGTCTTTATGATTTTTGATACATACCTGGAAGAATACACAGGCTGGAACAAATGTCCCAGCTGAACTTTGGTTCTGGAGGCATTTCCTTAACAGTGAGTTGATTGAGCATCACAGTATATCCTCACCCTTAAACTGAATTACTCTTACATCCATATGTGTGCATTTGTACACCATATGGACTCACATACAACTGTGTTGGTACTGGTTTTAGCTTTTTAGTTGCATTCTGTTGCCTTAAAAATAAAGAGACATCAGTAGGAGCATTTAACAATGTCAGTGTCTTGTATTATCAGTGAGGGATCATTTAACAATAAGGGTATTTATCTGAATTTGAAGTGCTTATTTTCTCATTTTCTGCTCGTAGGATCTTTGGACTGTCTATTATTAGTTTCCAAATGCTTCTGTGTGGTCCTACATATATATATCTTTGGAAGCAGGAAAATTGCCACACACGTATCTGTGTCACCAACAACCCCTTTTTTACAATACAAGTAATAAAAAGACCGATGGTGTCTGTGAGACTCCTGAATTCACAGAATTGGTATTTGTAAACATAAAAAAGCTTCCAAGTCAGGTTGGAGCTCGTAATGTCCTGGGCATGGAGCATCTAGTATAAGGTTGTCTCTCTTTACTAATTTTTTTTCCCTCCGCTACATATATCTACATTTATCAGACAAAGCTCCTGTGACAAATCTTCTAAGATAATGTATTTCTTCTGGTTGTCATCCATTTCATTCTCTAGTCTCAATACTTTCAGCGTAGCAGACAAGAAAACTGAAAAGAAGAATATCTGTTCCTGGCTAACTCTGGATCATTACTCATTTACAGCTGTACAAGTTGTTAAATGATATCTCCTTGTATCCCCACACAGTAGTATGTCACTAGGAGTATCACTTTATCATGATATCACAAAATTCCTGAATTGTGCTTTCTAAGACTGGCTTTTTTCTGTGAAAAGGGGTTGGGTTTTTTTTCTGTCTTCATATTGCAGTGTGTGATGACAGATATGTTTGTTTTGTCTATAAAGGGAATAATGCTTTGAGTGCTCACTTTTAATACTCCGTGTTTAGCTCTGTATGTGTGAGGAAACAATATGCTGCTCTGCATCCAAGTGGCTTTTATTCTTGAGGGACACAATTAATTTACACTCCAAAAAACAAAGGGTCCCAAAACATTTCCAAATCTTACTGTAACAACCAATTTTTCCTGCAGTTTGGATGCTTAAAAGATAGAATTTGAAAATCAGTCATGAATGAATAAACACATTTTTCTTAAGACCAGTGCTTGAGAACTCGTACCTCATGGCCTTGTTAAGTCAAAAGCACTTACATTTCTGAAAATATTAAAGAGATGTAAAAAAAATTCTAACTGTGATTTAAGCCCTAGAGTAGATAAAAATGCTAAAAATCATCAATTGTAATAAAAAAGAATGCAGAATTTTTTATTAAATTATTATTGAGAAGAAAGATGGCATGTTTCTGTTTTAATACAATAAAGATAAGATTTCTTTTTAAAGAAGAAGGGCTACAATGAAACAATCAGTCTCACAAATAACTTCAGGTTTTTTAGAGGAAAAACTAAGGTGTGCCCTTATTTCTAATGGTAAATGACTCAGGTAAGTTTAAGTTTGCAAATTGACATTTGCCCCTAATAAAATTATGGAAATATGATATGGGATATGGTCAGCAGTGACTCAGTCAAGACATTGCTAATGCAAATGATGGTTTATGGAGAGTATGTCTTGTCTGAAGTGTTTATTATTAATTATTATGATAAAACATGGAAGTTATTTTAATGTGTTCTGTACAACATTTTGTTGAAGAGAAATAGCATTAAGCCAAATTAACTTACTCTGTGTTAAATCAAATAAAGACTAATTCTCTGGTAGAACCAGGTAGGTGGTTGTAAGTGAGAAAACCTCATGGGATGCTTTGCTTTATAGTGTTAAGAACAAGAAGCATCATCTCTCTTGTTTATTCAAGATGAGATTGAGAGATGACCTGGTCCTGTTCTCCAAACGCTTACATGTGGACATGATTTCCAGTGGTTGCAGGTCTTTTATCTGAGTAACATGATGAGATCCACTGGCTGTCAGCTGAAAATTAAAAAAAAAAAAAGCAACCAGTTCAGAACAAGCATGATTTAGATGCTGTCCATTGAAACAACTACCCTATATTATTTGGAAACATTAAACCAAGGCTTTTTAGGCTATAATTTTGCTAGATATTTTGTGATTGATATGAAAATTATGAGTGCAAAAGGTTAGTGCAGATGGTTGCAGTAGCCCTTTTGAGGCTCAGACTGTCACAGTAAAGAGGATAGAAGAATAATTTTTTTTTCACCTTTTTGCATTCACTCTCTTTGACCGCAAAGGAACTTTGATCTATTGAAATAAGAAAGGGAGTAAATCTTATTATTAATCTAGAAATTGTTTGCTATTTTCTCATTCTGTGCTTTTGGACCTTTAGTAATATGTTTTATACCTTTTCTGGATTAAACAGAAATTAAAATTGACATGATAATTTTCCTCAAAGCTTAGTCAAGGTTAACAGAATCTCCCTCTATTTGGAAATATTTGATGGCAATCAACACATTGACCCAATACCCCTGTTTCTCACACCATCTGCAGAACATTTTCATACAACAGGAAATTAATCAGTACTATTGATCTGTCATCTGCTTTCTATGACACTTCTACAGTGCTCTTAATCTCATGCTCTTTTCTATTACTTATTTTAGGAAAGCTTTAAAAGATTTCATATGTTTCTGAGTTCAGTTAGCTACCATGTATTTTAGGGTTATAAGGATGTTAGTGTGTTTAGGAGGACGTGAGACTATTAAACACACAGATTACAAACCTAACAACACCCACAGGTTTTCACTTTCTTTCCTCAGGTATATTTGTGTTACTGTTTCAATAGGGAAAGCTATTTAAGCTAAGAAATTTGAAGGTCTTATTTAATTGATCTACTATGAAGACATCTTCATGTTCACAGGACAGTTTTTACTCACCTTTTTTTTACCTTTCATGAGGTTTCATCATGCTTTCTTTTTGCTCTTATCTCAAGATCTTTGGATTTTATAGCCTGTAAACCCTCCTTTCAAGTTACTTACTGTATGTCTGTACTGCACTGAAACTAAACCCTAGGTATTTTTGGATATGCATTGGTAAGTGGTCAATTACATCAAGACTTAAGTCTTCTGGATGTGAGCAAAAGCTGGTGGTTTTGTATTGTGAATATTCCATCTTTGCATATACTGAAACTCCTTTGGCTCTGAGAGTCCATTCTCTCCTTCTGCTGAGGATGAGCATGGCAGCAGGCAGATAGCCTGGGCACCAAGTCTGGAGGGATATCCACAAACAGGACATGGTAGTGGCCCCAGCAGTTCTGGAAAACAAGTGTGAAAATTGCTAGGGATGAGAACAAAGTAGTCCCTTCTTCTACATCACCCTTTCAGCTGCAGTGGAAGCAGTAGATAGGTAGGAAAAGACTACCCCAATCCAAGATAAAACTCCCACCAGAAACTTTCTGAAGTAACTGAACGGACGGAGCTTAAGATCCACTCAGGAAGACGTTAAGATCCACCCGTTCATTTATTTCATTACAGGTGGGCTGGCCTGGTTTATTATTCTCAGCTGATCATTTTTCACCTTCTTTTTATTCAGGTTCTCTCCATTTGCCCAAAGGACATGAGAGCAGATATTTGCGTGCACCTGAACCGCAAAGTTTTTAACGAGCACCCCGCCTTCCGGCTGGCCAGCGACGGCTGCCTGCGAGCCCTGGCTGTGGAGTTCCAGACCATCCATTGTGCCCCAGGGGACCTCATCTATCACGCTGGGGAAAGTGTTGATGCTCTTTGCTTTGTGGTCTCCGGATCCCTAGAAGTCATCCAGGACGACGAGGTGGTGGCTATTTTAGGTACTGTGATCTCTCTTGAAATGTTGGTGGTTTTGGATATATTTGCCTTCTGCTTAGCTTTGAGTATTAAGTAGTCTTGTCTAACATCAGCTAGGACTACAGGACACCAGTGGTTGTCATATGGTGAAAATGTCAGGTTTGGCAGTATCAAGAGATACTACTCTAGAAGCAAACCCATCAGCTTTTATGGGTTTGGGAATACCTTTTCTGCCTGGTATGTCTCACTGGTCACAGTTTGTGTCTCTGAGCAGAAGAGCATGGCATCTATGTGCTTGACATCTTTTAAATAGGCTGTCAGAGCACACTGTTTTATGTTAGCCTCTCAGGAGGATTTCCACATTCACCTTCACACTGGGATTTTCATTTGTCTCTATTCTAGCCCAGAGAAACACTTGCAAACTGTCTCTTCAAGGAAGCAAAATCATTGCTTGTAGTGAACTGGTCTGGACTGACTGTGCACAGAGATAGGCATGTACCCCATCACCCAACTGTGGTGTCTGGTTTGCCAGCAGTGGGTGGGAAAGAGCCTGATGCAGACTCCTTTCTAGCTTGTTAGGGATTGGGAAGGGTGCAGCAGGTGGTGGGACTGAGTGGTCAGCACTCAGTTTTTGAGCACCCAGTGTTGAGGCAGGAATCATCCTGCCTCAAAATACCTGCTGCAGCTTTCTGTATTCTAGTACACACTAAGGTTTTTTAAACAGAGAGCTTTAATGTAAGAATGAATCAGTTTCCTTATTCAGATGTGAAGTCATTGTAGTGAAAATTCCTAAATCTGCAATTTCCATGGTAAAATATTCCTTGTATTCTAGCTCACTGGGTGATTTAATTTTTATTATTAACGCTAGGGAAGATGCATTCACTTACAACTGTAAAAAACCAAAAGCTTTAAGTATCATCATTGAAATAAATAAATGGTTTTTTGAGTATTACAATGAAAACAAACAATATATAATTTATTGAACTGGAAACTGTCACTAGATGGATTAGATGCAAAACTTTATTGCATTTACTAAGGAATATCGTTTGGAATGATAGTAAGAACTTTGTTTCTACCTTGTACATCTTGTATCTATGCTATTCTCCATTTGGCTGGAGAGACCTTTAACTAAATCTAGTTAAAGGGAATTATCTTTACTTAGTAAAAGTGCCTTTGATTCTGCCATGGCTGCTGACAGGTGATCCCAAGACTCAGAGCTATGTTCATTGTTTACTTCAGGGACTGGCAGAATGTGTAAATGTAACTTAGAGCAAGATAAACTGCTTCCTTTAGTCATAGAACACACCAAATATTTTTTTCATGGTCTGACAGATTATTTAGCAGAATAGTGAACTGAATAATTATGAGATGTTGTATCCTAAAAAGTCACTGGAGGAAGAAAATCTGTCCCAGATGTAGTTGCAAAGTCATTTATAGTGGCAGCCACAGCACCTGAAATAGTAACTGCAGATCAGACGGTGAAGAACATAATTTTTATTGATCTGTTCTGCCTTGAGAAGTTCAAGCACAAGGAAGGTGAATCTGCCTAAGGGGGAGAACAGGATTAAAACCCATTGCCTAACATGAAAAGCTCTATAGCCTGCTTTGAATACTCCAAGCATCTGCTGTCATGCTGGGTTTCCGAGAGAAAGTCAACTTATGGCATTGTACTACCAGGCTGTCCATCTTCTCTACCTCCCAGCAGCAACCTAGCGTGGAAATGTGATAAGTATCCTTTGGAAACTTGTTCTCATTGATTTCCTTTATGGGAGCAGGAGCGTGGCAGGACATGCTATCTGCCAGCCTCTGCTCCCTGCACAGCCATCCATTTCCAAGGATTGCTTTGGAGCTGGTAACTTACAATTACAGTTTTAATAGTGTAGTGTTATTTCATATGGTAGTGTTACCTGCCTTGCTTGAAGAGAAAGGGTGTGGTGTGTCCTTGGATGTTTGCTTTTTTTTTTAAACCATGTTCACCTGTGGATGGAAATTTGGTGTATTGTTAAAGGTAGAATATTCTGAAGAACAGAAAGAGGTAAGGACACCCAAACACATAAAGAACATGCATCTTACATTCATGCTTGTGTCCAAAGCGCTTCCTTGGGTTACAGCATGAATCACTCCACAATGTTGCTGCTTTTTCCCTTTCTCTACCTTCCCTTACCACTTTGTCTTCCCTCATAACCATGGTGAGTCAGCACATCCAGCCTCCCTGCCTGCCAAAACAGTGTCCTCAGGACATGTGGCATCCCGGGCAGCTGCTTCCTGCAGGCTTCACTGGAGAGACAGTCATCCTTTTGTTCAGCAGCAATTTTCCCAGCTTTGGTGTTTCTTGTGCTTGCAAGCAGGTGCAACCCAATGGCTGACAGGACAACTTGCACGACACTGTTGTTTTGCTCTCCCTCATTTTGGTTTTGTTCTCATTTGTGTGTAATTAAATACCCAGCTCCTGCAGTTCTCGGTGCTACAGAAATTGGTAGAGTAAGGGAATGAACCCACTGGTAGATCCACAGTTTATAGGACATAGTAATGAAGATACCCAGGTGCACCTTTATGATCACCTCCTCAGTTATCTCCATTTCTCAAGGACAGTCTCCCACCTTTTGCAGGTTCTACTGCTGCTGCAGCATGCAGGGCTGGTGTGATGGGATGCTCCTTCCCTGGGGAAAACAAGATCCAGTCATATTAATGTAATTCATCTGTAGTTGCCAGAATAATGGAGAAGAGCAAGCAGTCTTGTCTCTAATTATCAGAACTTCCCTAGCAAGTGAGGTGACCCTCAGAAGGCATGTCAGTAATTTTCCACCATCTCAAGCAGGAGTAAACAATTTAACTGCCACTGCTCTGCATGGGGAGGTGTTATCCATGAAGGACTAGGGAGTTTGAAGTCCCCCAGGCTAATGACAATCCCCCAGAAGGCACCCATCAGCTCACCCTGCCACAATTAACCTGGATTTGCTCCTGGGGGAGGAGGTTCACAAGAGTGGCGATGCCAACCAAGTGTCTCTGGAAGCTGCTTTCCAGCTCCCGCTGTTTGCACAGATGACTGTGCAAGTTGTACAGTAACTAGAGCAGGCAGGTTGATTAACAAGATTTAGGAAAGTTGTTTTCCCAGCTTAAAAATAATGACCCGCCGTATTCAAATGTTGATTGTAGAAACTGATCAAAAATACTGCTAAAAACTGCATAGCGATAAAAATATATTGAGCAGTGAAATCCTGTTGGGGGCTGCTGCTGAATAAATTCCATTTTGATAGCCAGGCTAGAATGAATATAGATTTAATAGCTCGTTTTTTGTCACACTTACGGTCCTGATCCTATATTTATTCAATTCAGTTATGATGTGCCTTTATGGACAGCATGTTAATTCTCAGCATTTTCTGAGTATAGTGCCAGAGCAACTTGGTATTTATTGGGTTTATTGTTTTTAGGCAAGCCAGAGTCTCACTTGTTAAAGGTCTGCTTCATGATTTACTTCCAAATGTTTGATCTGGGAAGAGGATATTGCACAGCATCAGAGGCATGTTCAGAGGTCACAAGATTAAGTCTCCTACCTACTTTTTCACCCAGAGGAAAGTTCTTTAGAGCTGAGCAAGTAACAGCTCCCATTTAGATGAGCCAGAGACCTAAGTGCTCCATGGCTTTCAGCCATGGTGTAATATGGTGTTTGGGATCCATGCAGGAACACTTCACGTTTCCTTGGTGTTAGTTAGACTGTTGTGCACGTGCTTCACGCAGGACACACAGTGATGCACTGTAGGACACGAAGAACTGTCAGTCTAATTCCATCTCTTTGCATTAGTACTTAATTCTGTGATTTCAGTTAGTTTAGTTGCAGCATGGGTTTCTTCTGAAGTGGAATAAAGGTGGCAGAATTTGCCCCTATGTCAAATCAGCTCTTTACATTTTATGCTGAACTTTCTTGGTTTTTCCTATGAAGTAAATCCAGGCAGACTGATTGTGAGAGTTTTCCCAGGTTAGTAACATGCAGCTGGTAGCAATTTATAGAAAATCCTGTGCTCTGTTCTGCAGGAAAAGTCTCTTTTATTCTGATTAAAGCTCTAAATTTACTAAGACAAATGTGATTCATAATGGAAAGGTATGGGGTTTTTTCAGCTAGCAGAACTGCAATAATTAAGGTGATGCAGGCTGCTTTTTAAGAGCTGAATCTTAAAATATTTTGGGAAAGGCTTGAAGTATTAGTGGTCTGAGGACCAATGCAGCATGCAACTCTGGAACACATTCCTTGGAATAAGTCAGATCTTGCAGGTCTGGATTGTAGTACCATGTAAGATTTAGTCCCACTGGTGCTCATTCAAAAATGTTATTAGCTCTTACTGACAGAGGTGAAGGGAATATTCAAGTGTTCACATTTTTTAAAATTTAAAATATATTTTGTCTCTATCTGCATGATAGTTAACAATAATAAGAAGCACCCATTTTAATTTAGTGCCAGCTAGTGTGTTACAGATGTGATCTGCAGCCTCCAGTGTCAGAAAGATTCCTTTCACTGAATTGAAATGTTTTTGAATTAATCCTGAATGCTTCACTGCCAAACCCATGAGCTCTAAAGTCTTGGCAGCACAAGAAAAGCAGAAGTATTTTAAAATCATGTGATATTTTTATTTTCAATCAGACTAATAGTTTGAGGCAATCTGATTTGCCTTACAAGTTTTAAAGGTGGTGGGAATGATTGTGCTTTTAAATTTATTTTCTCAGGAAGAATAGAAACTTTTTCTGTAAAAATTCAAAATGAAGCTGTTCTGTCTCGAGGGGCTGGGGCTTCTAGAAAAAAGTACTAGGAGACTTGCACTAAAAGGAAGAGAGATTGAGACCATAAACCCTTTACCAACAGGAGAATATCTCTATACACCTTTTGCCCTTCTTGCAGCAATCCTGAAAACTGGAAGACAGGTAAATTTCTTTCGTGTTCTAGGTGCAGATGGAAAAGGTTGCACTGTGTTAAATAATGTAAAGTACATTTGCCTGCAGGGACTTGGATCTTTGGCACAGTCTCTTGTTACTGTTTCTTCAATGGCTATTTCATCACTCTTCTAAATACTGGAAATGATGCTTTTTCTCATCATTCTGCCCTTTGACATATATTAAAATGCAGTCCTGTGGAGCTGGATTTCAGACTGGTCAGTGTTCAGCTCTGATCTGCTCTTCAAGGGATTTCTGGCGCTTCTGGATGCGCTGGGAAAGGCTGAGGTTTTGACTAAAACATTTATAGAGGTAAGGAGCACTCTCTCACAGTCTAGTAGCCATCTCTGCACATCATAGGTTGTGCTTATATGAAGAAATGATGTCCCAGCTGGCAGGAGAGAGATGATGAATTTGCACCACTACACCACCCTCACCTCCACATCTCCTCTTCAGAGGCTGTATAAATAGCTGTATCAGCTAAGTCCAGATACCCAGTCAGCCCAGTAGCCTGTCTCCAGAAATGGCCAATAGCAGATGTGCAGGAAAAAGGTGAATTAAACAGATACTTCCCCAGAATATTCTCCAGCCCACCACTGAATTACATTTCAAGGTCTTACTCACCCAGAGGGAAGTGTTTTGTGTTTAGTAGCCACAGATGGTTTTAATTGCATGAATACATCCCATCATTTTTTAAAGTTATGCAACCAGCCCTGATGTCCCGTGGCAGGGAGCTGCAGAGCTTACCTACTCACTGCATCATCACAGAGCTGTGTGCTGCTCTGGGTAAGAGGAGCTGATTCTCTCCCTGCTCACTGGATTTGTAAATCAGTTTGAGATATGCCTGTCCTACAGCCAGATGTATGGACACAGGCAGATGTATTTGTATATATATACAAACCACTGTATGTAGTTACGGCTGCAGGGACTTGATATTTGGCCACTGACCTTCACTTCTGTGCATGCTGCCATCACTTCCTGGCTATTGTTACTTGAGCTGATCAGATGAACTCTGTCTTTATGTGATACAACTTTACAGTTTTGATTCTACAACAAAATCAGTCTTTGCTTTTCATAAGTGAGAGAAGATATGAGTGTATCATGATGGAAAGCCTACATTAATATTCACATCTGTTTTTTTTCTAGTATGAGTGGTGGGACTTTGGAGATGTTTTTAAATGGGAGCAAGGGTAGCTGGCCTATTAGCTAAGATGGCACAGAAAAATACTTTATCACCTTAAGAGGAATTCTTGGTCCTATGTGTGTGCTGTTTTCCACCATTTAGTGCTGTTTTCCACTATTTAGTGCTGTTTTCCACCAAGTATTTGTTCTTTCACTGCTGGACAAACTCTCCCAAAGGTTCCATCAAGTTCTCATGGCTACTATGATATTTTTTAGCATAATTTCTGTCCCCATATGGAGAAGGAAAACCTTTGCCTTTTCATAGATATATGTAGATTCTGAAAATCTTTAACAATAATCTTTTTTCTCTGAGTCCAAGGACCTTTTCATCCTCTTTGCAAGCTCCTGAGGAATTCCATAAGGCCCCTGAGATTTTTTTCTGCCTGAAAGATCCAGGCACAAGGTGCTGGGGAAGTCAGTCCATGGTGCAAGGCTGCAGAGGACATCTGCTCCTCCACTTCTGTATGGGAGAATTATCATCATATAGAAGAATAGTGTATAGAAATTCTATTATCTGTTTTATAGTTACATACAATATGACTGTTGCTAAATATATATATATACAAACACAATGTGAATAGTTACACACATATGTTTTATGTACCGACATACACAACCAGCAAATTTTTGTCTGTGTTCAGGATGATACTGCTGCAACTATTTCAGAAAAAATTACGTCTCTCACGAACATCCTGCACATGTCCTCTTGGTTTCTGTGCTTCTTTCAGTCCCCAAAACCTTACACCTGTGTTCCTGCCAGCTTTAACCCAGCAGTGTCCAAACCCTGATGCTTCTCACAGCAAGTGCCAAACATATGCAAGTGGTTCTCATGCTAGTTTTATGGCATTCCTGTTTTCATCAGTCCTTTGGGCACCGGGCAGGCAGGGGCAGGAAGATTTCACTGAAAATTGCCTCCATTCAGGAGAGGTGTTAAGACTGCTCAGGACTCAGGACAGTGCAGATTGGGGAGGGGGACCTTGAGAAATCCCTATAGAGAAGCTTTGAGTAGTCTGCAGGCTGCATCAGCCCCAGGTGTCTCTGTATTCCCAGCCCATCCCCAGGCATTCCCTGGAGATGTTCACCTTGTGCAAGCCTACAGCGTGCCCATGCCCCTGCCTAGCTGGTGTTCCAGACCTACCAGTTAAATTTGCTGTTGCAACTCTGAAAGTTGTTTTTTTTTCATTTAGTTTCCCCATGTAAAACTAAGCTTGAATGAATAATTACCACTCTCTACTCAGTGAACTGCAGTTAATAGGGATGAAGTACAGTACATTAATCTCTGCATTTATGAGAATCAAAGGATTTTTTTGGAGAATCTGGTTGGTTTTGTTTTCATTCAGTACATTTCTTGGCACATTTATAACAGGCAAAGGAGACTCATAAGTGTGTGGGGAAAACATCAAATTCAAGAACCCTTAAACACTTCCAAGATTTTATACTTTCTGAAGAGAATAAACCACAATGTGAGAGAATTTTATAGCTTCACCATTCAAATCCAGTGACTGATGGCTCTGGGAGCAGTGAATAGGTTCAATTTTACATGTCCCAGCCTTTCTGAGAAACCCAGTGCAGCTCACTGCTTCATCAAACCGAAGACAATGAGGAAACCTTCTCAAGTTCATAAACAGTAATTTAATTTATCCATGATTTGGGGTACACCTTCTGTGAGACAATGTTGTGAAGAGTTTTGGAGTGAGAATTCACTGCTTTCAACATCTTGTCTTAAATTATCTATGTATTATTTTAACTTCAGAAAGAAAAATCTTTTGGTCGTGTCTCACTGGGAAAATCGTGATAGTCCCTACTATTGAGTTCTGTGTTTTTAATGACACTCTGCAACCACTGAAAGCAGGACTTAATTCTGTCCTGTGTCCACCTCAGAGAGCAAATCCATTAAGCAATTTTGTGCATTTCAGAAATGGGCTATTTTCTATGACTTATGTAACTGTGCTGAGTATGTCTGCAAACCAGGTTTTGAACTGTGGGTTTAGACAAGGACAGTTAACTGCAAAGGGTAATTTCAAAACATTACATTAGATAAATGTTGTATTACTAGGAAATGCTCTGTGAGAAGGGGAAGATTTTAAAACAACTTGTTTTATAAATTATACTGTTCGTGTTATGTACTATGGTTAGTTTTAATTACAGCAAAATATATAGAATTATTTAAAAGCAGTTCAGTGAGAATGCAGTTATAAGCTTTCTAAGGGATGATTCTGCTAAACAGGATTTTTTTTGGAAATTAAAACAATGAAATGAGGAGAAGAACCTGCATGTTTTATTTTACTCTCCAAGAGAAATGTTTGGCATGTTTTACTGGATATAATAAATAAACTACAAATGGAAATAGAGAAATAGAGCCTTAGACCCCCAAAGTATTAAGGCTGAGTAAGTTACTACTCTGGCCCATGTTCCCAAAATAGAGTTGAATGAAATGTTAAATATTAAAAAATGTTAGATATTTAAATGTATTACCTTTTTTATCCCCAAACTATAAAATCACTAACCTTCACCAAGGGGATGCTTGAGGTACCTGAAATCAATAGCGATACCACCACTGACTGACTGATTTCAGCTTCATTTGAATAGATGTTAAAATACAGATCTTGGGTGTCATTGGGGTGAGAAACAGAAAATGCCCTTTGTTCCATGGTTATTGCTTCAGGATTTGAGATGTCAGACCCAGCCTGCACCCTGTGTCTCCCTCCCTGCCTATGGCTGGTGAGCAGCAAGAGGCAGCTTTTGGGTGCTTACAGGTATTTTTTGCTCTCCCACTGCTTCTTCTCAGAGCAACCATAGGGTCCAAATCTGAAAGCATCTCTCCAGTCAACATCCATACTGGTGTTTTGGTTGGGTCATGAATGTGTTTTTGAGTCTGCTGTCCTAATCCTCCCCACCTGACCAGCTTTGGTGCCAAACATGGCTGTCAGGGGGGGAGGAAACTGTGGAATGCAGAGGAGTGCAACTCATGCCCTTCCAATGCCCGGAGATCTTCTGACCACGGGACTACACTACAGATAGTCCTAAATCCTCAAAATGTACAGCATGATATCAAGTCCTCAGATTCAGCTGTTTTGCTGCACTGCCTACTGATATAGAAATAGTATTCAGGTGCAATTTCACCTCTGGTTGAAGTTATTTATATGTGCAAGTATCTAGGGAGTCAAACCCTTTCTTACTGGTCAGACTTTTAAATAAAGGCTCGATCAAAAGCCCCTACTTAGGTGGATGTATTTGGAATTAGAACTAGACTTCTGGATCTATTCAAGATTAAGAGCTAGTTATTTAAAGGTTAAAAGTCTCAGGGAAGTTTTAGGTGGGTTTTTAGTAGGATTGTTGCCTCTTACACTTAAGTAAAAATGTTAAAATATCCTTTAAAATGTGGTCCTTGGGACCTTGCACCACACTGCAAAGCCTTAGTGATGCAGCAACCTGAATGTCATGGGCTTTTGGTGAGAACAGGGCTGCTAAGTCACTTAGGAACAGATCCTCAGAAATACTCAATCACTTGAACTTGAGTAAGTTGGGTACTTACTATATTCAGGAGCCTTTGAAAAATCTATTACCTGCATTTGCAGCTGCAAGGAGACCTTTACAATGTGTTTTTTATCCTATGTGACACTTCACAGAGTAATCTATAAATACCTTAAAAACCTGAGGCTACCACTAAGGCTACTCAGGCACCTCAGCTGAGGCCTATTTTGGAATGTTTACCCTTATTAGTTTTCACAGCTGGCAGCTGATGTTAGAATAATTGGAATCATAAGACAGTTTGGAAAGAAATTATTTGCGTGCTTCAGCACACTGCACAAGCTTTACCTTTTAACAAATTCATCGTTCTGTTTTTCAGGTAAAGGTGATGTGTTTGGTGATATCTTCTGGAAGGAAACCAGCCTGGCCCACGCCTGTGCCAACGTGCGGGCTCTGACGTACTGCGATTTACATATTATTAAACGAGAAGCCTTGCTCAAAGTCTTGGACTTCTACACAGCTTTTGCAAACTCCTTCTCAAGGAACCTCACACTCACCTGCAATTTGAGGAAACGGGTAAGACGATGGCTCCTCTCTCCTCTTTCTGTCACCAAGAGGTGGCACGCTCTGGCAGACCATTTGCAGTGTTTAACAGCCCCCTATTTACTCTTGATGTTTTCGGGTCATTGCAGATTAAGTGGCCTTTCAATAAATGTTGCTCTTTGGTTATGTTGCTCAATAGAAGTTACTTGTAGATTTGCAGCTCTGAGCAGCAGTCCTAGCAGGGTGACATATGAATTACATTTCTTTTTCTTCACAGTTGCTGGGCTTTGGCTTTTTCTTTCCCCGTTGCATAACGTAAAAAGTAGTATTTTATAATCTGATAGAACCCAGAGTCTGGATTCCTCAGAGGTGAGGTTTAGTTTCTCACCTTCTAAGATAAAATTCAGAGGACAGCCTGGTGGATCTGCATGGCATAGACCAACTAAGAGAAATTTATTGATGTTAAATAAATAAAATGTACTCGTCAGAAGTATGTATTAATATCCGTTTCTCTCACTTGCAGAGTTTAGAATTTTAATACAGCCAGGTTAATAAAGCTTGGTATGGATTTTACATTCACAGCTCACTTGTTAAAGCCTCCTGCTCATTTTATAATCAATCAGCAATGCTCACTATCCATTAGTCCTTCCAAAGAACACTCCATCTAAAAATTAAGTAGCTATAAGGACATAACTTGAAAACAGGTTAAGGGATTCTTTAATTTGCATTGCAGCAGCAAAATTTAATCTTTATGGTGATTTTTTTTTTAGATTGATGAGGGTTATAGAAATTTCATTTGCATAGAGAAATCATGTAACAATGATTTATAAATTATTGAGTGTTAACTGTGATCCTCTGGCAGCTGAAACACATTTTTCTGGAGCTTTAGCTAGGGCAGAAATATGTGAGCTCTACCTATCTCGCCAGATAATGTACCAAGGCTACCTCAGTATTTAACAAGACAGTTTCATCCTCTACAGTAGCAGGAGTTCAGCACAGTTCAAATTTTACTTTTCTCAGCCTGTTTTCTCTCTAGCCACAACGGAGCATTTCACAAATGCTTCTTTAAAGGAGCTTTATTTTTTCATGTGTTCCTTGTGCTCATTAATATACCAGGCATGACACAAAATACCCATGGCAAAAAGCAGATGCAGTGGAATTGCAGCCCCCTTCTGTCTATGCTGGAGCCTGAAAGAGCTGAATTATAATCAGGTTTGGTTCCAGCTTGTCAGCTTACTTCTGACCTGAGGCTCGATAACTTTGCTCCAGACCTGAACAAGGGCTTTGGGGCCTGAAAGCTGGTTTGAAGCTTCTAGCTTATCACTTCTCTGTTAATAAGATGTCCTCCCAACCTTGACTTCAGCATCCCTACCCCCTTGCCATCTTGCCTACCTGTGATGTATCACCAGGTATTGTCTGTCCCTCAGGTCTCTGAAACTACCTCAGGCGTTGCTGACGGTAATTTCACAGGACAAGATAATGCCACATACATTGTGCCCAAATGTAGTCTTTGCTTCTTCAAATGGTGAACCTGTCACTTCAGCTGGCTTCCTGGGACATCTCTCCTGGGACTTCCCCCGTTATAAACACAAGGTTGTGTACCGCAAAAACACTACAGATCTTTTCCTGACAGGTCAATGTGCTGGAGTTCAATTCTCTAGTCCAGGAATGCATACAGGACTGGGTTTCCCTGGATTTTCTTCTTTCCCATGCACCTTTTTGTAGGAAAATTGGTTCCCTGTAGGGCCCAGCCACAGGGAGTCACCCAGATGGGAACACTCAGGTCTCCAGAAAAGATACCTGCTGTACAGCTCAGTGTTAAGTACATTCAGTGTTAGATACCTGAACTTTGCCATGGGGGCACTCAAAGCAATAAGGAGCAGCACTTCTAAAGAAATGCTGGATTTTGCTGAAGGAAAGAAAATGTATGTGTTGTCATTACAAGAGAGTGGATGGAGAGCTGAAGAAAGGTAGTGTCAGTGTGTTATGTGCAGGGTGTTCATTTCACTAAAACTTGCTTGATGACATCCAGGCTACTTGCCAGTCACCTTTATAGCCCATGAAGAATGGTTCCTTCAGAAGGCAATCACAGAATCATAGAATGGTTTGGGATTGAAGGGACTGTTAAAGGTCATCTAATCCCCCTGCAATGAGCAGGAACATCTTCACCTAGATCAGGTTGCTCAGAGCCCTTGAATCATCTATTCACTCTTCACTGCCCAGTCTGAGATGGGAAAATCGTCCCCTTACTTTTGATTTTGAGAGTCCTTGATCACTAACTCATAACTACCTCCAGCACATGAAATGAACTCCACCTGTGATTTCTGCCACAGTTTTACTCTAGAAGCATTTTGGGTAAAGCCTTACTTCTGTTGCAGTAAGATGTGCTGAGACAGAAGGAGCTTCGCCAAAACTCTGCACATCATTCCTAGGCAAAGAACGGATCACACTACTTTAAACACCAGGGACACAATCTAAGTCCTGTTCTATAAAGTTCAGGGATTATTTCAAACCTTGTATCTACTGAAACTGATTCCCTGTTGAGCACAGAAATGTTTGACAGTGAGTTCATCTCTTAGGAAACCCTGTGCTACCCAGGACAGTTTTATCAATAGAATGCAGTTGTTCAGGCAGTGAAACTGGGCTGACAGAGCTGCACTGTACTGCAGCAGCTTGTATTTGAGTTGTGTAATCTAAATGGAAAGAAAATCATTGTCTCTTTTAATTGATTTCAATAGAAATATACTTATCACTTTTTCTACGTAGTCATCACTCACAAGGTTTGACATTTAATTATAACAAAAATACACTTCTTGTGGTTCTCTGCTCAAGAAAATGGCTGTTCTCACAGCCAAAATATGCAAACAGAATTGTTCTTTCATCAGGTCTGCTCTTTGAAATACACAGCCATGTCTGTGGATGCACATACACACACGTTTGTGCTGCTTTGTCCCTCAACAAGCACTTAGATGTAGTCCATAGACTGCAAAACAGTTTAGACATTCAAAAGGCTAAAAAATTAATAATAGTACCAAGCACAAAAGGTTAGTTCCACATGACAAGGAAGAGGAAGTCACACTGAAGTAGGAAAATAATGTTTTCTTTCTCCTAAGTAACATTTAGAGGCCTAGCATGTTGAGTGACCTACTTAAGGCATCTGCTCAGCATGCTATTATCAATGTGCTTTTTTTTTTTTTTTTGTGTGTGTGTGTGTGTTACGTAGCTCAGCCATCACGCTGCATTTATGAGCCCATAAAATGAGCATGCCTGCAAGCTTTTCAACCTGCAGTCATCACTCCTGCCTGGGGTGGCGAGGTGACTTTTCATTTGTAATTGCAGAGCATTGCAGCATACCATGTTTCATGCCCTGAAATCTTTATAGCACATCTGACATCACTAATGCACACTCCAAGGCAGAACCAGGACTTTAAACTTTTTTTCCAAACAGAGAAAAAGAATTAATCTGGAAGGATAGTCTTGAAAATTGCAGTGAAATTACATACCTGCCTCTGAGGACTGTAAGTTAGAAAGCAGTGTTTAGGATGAGTCTTCAAAGAGTTAATTACTGCCTTCTGATATTGGATGAAAATATTAATAATGTCTAGTTCATTAAGTGCCTTTTAAGATTTTGCACAGCTGGAGGAGAGCCTCTTTGCAAGCTTGAGTCATGGATCTTGGCTGAAGGAGGGGAGACAAGACAGATTTTTAGGAAACTCAAACCTGTATAAATGTACATACATCTTACTGAGGGTCAAAATTCAGGAAGGAAGGCCTACAACCAGCTATCAAATGTGTTCTCACAGAAAAGAAGTGTTCAGATGAAATATTTTTAAAGCTTTTTCTTTCCTCTTCTCATCATTGCTTCCATTTGCACCAGCTAATGCACCAGCTAACTGCTGGATCAGCACGCTCTATGCAAGTGCAAGAAAACCAGTAGTGCTTCAGTAAGGCAAAAATTCCCCCCACAACTCCTATGGTGCATGGTCACACACTGCTGGTTTCTACCATCAGCAAAACATACTGTGTCAGGAGCAGCCAGGGAAGAGGACCGATGGTGCATTTGTTCCTGGAAGATGTGCTGGACAGTTAGCCAAGGAGATGTGAGGAGATGAGTGCCTTTAAGTTAGTGAAATGCCATCCAGAGAGGCTTGTTTCTTTTCCTTTTGATGCTCTTAAATCCAGGGACAACACTGAGTGACTGATGTTATCTAATTCCTGCAGCACAGTGTGAGTCTCTGGGGCTTTTTAGTGGGCGAGGCTATCAGACTGCCTTAACACATGTCCTGCTTTTATTTCTACTTCAGATTAGAATGATTTTTTTTTTTAAATTGTCCTTCTCTGTGAAATTTTAATGCATCACATGTTGTTTCTTAACAACACTTAGTTTTTAGAAAAGCTTTATTTTAATTTGATTTCTGCATTTGTGTCTCCTAAAACTGAACTTTGTACTAAGGTTCATCCAGGATGCCCCTTCTTTTTTGTTTTTAAGGCTCCCTGGATGGTGTGCTCTGTTAGCAATGTCAGAGGCAGGAAGCATGGCTCTGCCTAATGGCCCTTGCTCCTCAAGGTTGCACATGTTCTGGTGAACTTGAGGACTTTGGCAGGCAGCTTGATTTGGAGCTGATTCTGCTTTGCCAGGAGGTGCTCACACTCAGTCTGAGCAGTTGTGGAGCGTGACTTGCTCACATAGGAAGAGATAAGAGCATTGTTCTTGGGTAACTGGCAAACAGAAAGCCCTGGGGTAACTGTGGAGCAGGATGTGCTGAGCACCTTGTCTACCCA
The DNA here is from genome assembly GCA_038090715.1 of Florisuga fusca. Taxonomy (NCBI): domain Eukaryota; kingdom Metazoa; phylum Chordata; class Aves; order Apodiformes; family Trochilidae; genus Florisuga; species Florisuga fusca. The sequence goes on from JAAWXA010000014.1 coordinate 15,758,695, forward strand.
GTAGTCCATCTCCACGGGTGGGTCCATCATCCATTTTCACCTTTTTTCAGTCTGTTATTGGGAGTTTTCTCACAGTAAACAAGGATTGCAAAACCTATTGGAGAAAAACAAGTTTTCCATTGTTAGTAATGTGGAGAAGCAGGGAACAAAACCATGCTGCTTAGGGAGCTGCTGTGAGTAGTGGTGTAGATCAGCTGGTGCTTCAGTATTGTCCTGGACTCCTGTTCCATGCTTAGGCTGGTACTCAGTCCTCATCCATGTCTCACTGCTGGTATGTTTCTTTTACACATCCAGCTTATTCCTCTGCTGGTTTGAGCCAGTGGCAAGAGTCCCAGGGAGTACAAGACAGAGCCTCTGGAAGCACACCACATGCTCTCTCTTCACAGACTAGCCTTGCCTTTTATTTCACCAAATTCCTTTCCCCGGCTTCATCTGAGAAAGGAGAGATTATTTTATCATATCTCAGGATGCTTCTAACCTTCCCTGTCCCTCTCTGGTCTTTTCTTATCTGCTTTTTTTTTCTTTTATATGAACATGTTGTCCTATAAAATCAAGACCTATAATTTAGCATGTTTAGCAGCAGTTTAGCATGATTGCAGAGCAAATAAGTTTTACCCTCAAAAACCAATATGGTTTTATTTTGTTCACATCTTACCAGACTCTGAAACTCCTATTATGCTTGAAGCAGCTTTCAGTTAAGACAATTTTTATTTTAAATTTTTATTGTTTGGCTTCATTGCATTCACAACTATCTTTAGGTACGTTAATTTGCAATACACTGTGTATTTGCAATACACTGCAGTATTTCCTAAACCTGTTTTGTTGATTTAGATCTGTTATCACCTCAGATGGTGTCTAGACTCATACATTCAATGTGCAGGGGACAGAAGAGCCCACTTCAAACATTCCAGCAACGTGGCCTTTTTAAAACTGCCAGATGAGGGTGGTCCCTGGCTTGTCTGTGCCCAGGAATTTCTTGAGAAACTGCTCATGAGTCTGGGCCAAACCCATGCCAAACCCAATCCATTAACAGTATGGAAGATGGAGCAATTTCTTGTGGATTCATAGCTGTGTGACTGCAGATAGCCCAGCACAGTCTGTGCTACACCTTCTGCCATGGAGAGTCTCGTGTGATTCCTTCTGAGTGAGATCTTGCAGATCTGAGGCTGGAGGTTTTTTTCTGCAGCTCTTCCCTTCCATCTCCCCCTGAGCCATTCCTTGTGTCTCTGCTCCTCTTCGGGGGTGTGGGGATTTGAGTTTAAGCCAGTCAAAGAAAGGAAGTTAGTCCTTGGAGGACCATGCATGACTTTGCTGAGTAGAAGAGCTGTATAAAAATTCAAAGCGAAAGCTGTGGCAGCATTAACTTCCCTGCTCCATGCCTCTGCCAGACGGCACGGGAGAGCTGTCTGAGCAGAGCATTGCTGGAAAAGCTGTCAGTGGGTTTGCTTTCTCACTTTTGTTTTTTTATTTTCCCAACTCTTTTCTGCTTGCCTCGTTCCCTTCTTCCTCTATTTTGCCACTTCATCTCTCCTATGGTGGTCTCTGCTGGGAACCTTTTGGGTCATATGGACCATGGAAAATCAGGGGGTACAGGAGCAGTTGTACCCATGGACCCCTCCCCAGATACACTGAGGGAGAACAGAGGTTGTTTCTCCTTCAACAATCTCATCCTTGATGAGACAAGAGAAAATGGTCTCAAGTTGCACCAGGGGAGGGTTAGATTGCATATTAAAAGAAACTTGGAAGGGCTATCAAACACTGGAACAGGCTGCCTGGGGAGGTGGGTGAATCACCATCCCTGGAGGTGTTTAAAAGATGTGTAGATGTGGTGCTGAGGGTCATGGTTTAGTACCAGTCTCAGCGGAATTGGGTTAATGCTTGGATTTGGTGATCTTATGATTCTATGATCCTGAGACAAGCACAGTTTGCTCTCTTGGCTGTGATTCGGTTTGTGGATGGGTGCACAAGTGGGTGACAAACCTGAAATCTCTCCTCTCCTCTCCTTGCCAGCTCAAGGACTTGGGTGTTATGCTGAATGTTAAATCTTACCAGAAAAACTGGGCACTGTGTATCTCCCAGTGTCTCTGGGAGACCTGAGGTGGTATAGATTCATGGCTGGATTAGTATATTTTGCCTTTAGACTGCAGGCAGATGCAGAGATTAGCCAAGGCACTATCATCTTGAATAGTGTTTCAGAGCCACATTAATCCCACAGGCTCCCAGCAGGTCCCTGTTTTATTCTGAATATAATCTCTAAATTAAATACCTTCTCAGACATCCTGACTATGCTTCTCTTAGAGTGAGAGGCAAAGCACTGCCAGCTCTGTAAAAAGTAGGACTGAGCCGAGTTCTGATAATCGTTTGGCATTACAGAGGTAGACTTATTTTTTCCTGGGCATGTAGCTTCTCTGTCTAAACCTAAATCAAAAGGGCATTTGATCTTGTTTGTCAGGCCATTATTTTACTGTTGTTTTTTTGCTGTGAAATGAAAGGCAATTTTGCATGCTTTTCATTCAAGGAGCTTTGAACAGCATGGTATGGCTGCAGAAAAAAGAAAAGAAAAAAAAAAAGTGCTTTCTGCATGGCAGCTGTTATAAAAGGCATGCTGCTGACTTACCCCAGCAAAAGGTATAAGCATCTCTTCTTCAGGTAGGCAGTGCAAATGGAGTGATTTATTTGGGTGTTGAAGGACCATTAGACAGGAAATGTCAGGGATGGGCAGTGCCCATGGGAAAGCAAAGGTGTAACCTGACTACCTTAGAGTGAAGATCCAGATGGGCAATATTTTGCTGTTGTGCTTTTTGTAAATTAATAGCATTTCTTTGTTTAGAAAACTGTCATAATTAAGAGGCTCTTGGTAGTTGACTCAGCCTTCTGCAGGCTGTCTGCTAATACCAATTCAGGGCAGTATTGTTTGCACAGGACTTCAATAGTGATAAAAACATAAATCAAAAGTTTACTATTTTTAAGCTTGTAAATACGAAAAAATAAATATTTTGTGTTCACCTCCCATCATCGATAAAAATTGATGCTTTTAATCTCTTCCAGCTGCTAGAATAGGGGAGGGAAACGTGTGGTGCAGTGGGAAGCAACATTGCCCTTTCATCTTTGATTGCTGGTTAGGAAAATTTTTATCATCAAACCCCCCTGTGGTTTGATGTTGTGATGAACACAGGCACCAGCAGTGGCCTGAGTGAATTGATCAGGCTTCTCTCTGCAGTAGACAGAGCCCATCTCCCCATAGCTTTGTGTGCTTCCTCTGGTGCCTCAGAAGCTGTGGGGGTATTACAGATGCATTTATATTACTGCTGAGAGTAGCCAATTTGTTTTGTGATGCCCTTAATGTGTCCAGGAGCTCCCGCTGCTGCAGGTGGTTCCCTGCTGTGGGCACATCCGTGATGCAGAATTGTGCCCAATGCTGTGGCCACTGGCATCCTAGCATGAAATAAGGGCAAATGCAACAGAACTGACATGATTAATTTCAAGTGCTCTGGTTGCTTCCACTGTTGCTTCCTGGAGCTCTACTCCAGAAGTTTTAGTAGCGCAGCACAGCATGACTTTCAGGTATAAAAATGAGATTCTCTACCAGGCTCCTCACTTCCCAAGCCTAACTTTGGCAGGACTGGGAATGCCAGTTGCAGTGCATCCAAAATCATGGCTAGGGAAAGAAAACTTCTGCTTGTTCATTGGGATCATATGAGTGAATTCCAAAAGGCTTCACGAGAAGCAGAAAGAGCTTTAGCATTCACTCAGGTGGGAGTTTTCTGGCTCTGTCCAGGATGGGATGAGTTTTGTTCAATCTAGGAACGTTCAGTGACGGTTTTCACAGCTGTTTTGCATTGGAGGGAGCACTAATTTTATTCTTGCTTCCCCCTCTCCAAGCAGGTTTTTGCCTTGGCTTGCATAAAAAGGCTCCTTGCCAGTTACATACTAAAATCTTTTAAAATGCTAAATAAAACTCCCTGCATAAGGTCTTTCTTTTCTGAGCAAGTATAAGTCCATCCATCTATTGTTTCACAGCACACACTTCCCAAATGCAATAATCCCCAAATGTGCTGGCTCAGCATGTGATAATCATTGCAGCCCTGCAAATCTTAGACGACAAAACCTGACATCAAATGCTATTTTTGGGTTGCCTCCTACAGTAAAAAACAGTGCACGTAGGAAAGTATAAAATTGTGCACAAAGTGCAAGAGAAACTTTGTGGAGAAGCTTGCACAAATCCCACTAGTTTTAGTTAAAAATAAAACCCAGCCTGTCACTTCCAACTTAATGATGGCTGATTGACTGTGCTTTTTTTAATTGTCAGCCAGTTGCTGTGATAAGCAGGCTGCCTCAGCTTGGGTCCTATGCAAAGGAGATCTGGAGGAGCAATTTTGAGAGTAGCTCCATTTACATACATAGCAGAGGTGGGCATAGCTGTTGGGAGGGTTGGATTCTGGGAAGCACCAGAATAAGCTAAGTTCCCTATTATTGCACTTCTGAGCAACTTGCTGAAAGGCAAAATGTATGTGTTTAGGAAGGAATGTATATTACTGATCCATGGTTTTGTTTTGGGGTTTTTTTTAGTTTTTTGTTTGTTTGTTTTATTTTTATTTTTTTATTTTAAGAGCCCTTAGTCTTATTTCCCTTACTAAACGTAACAAAAAGATAATACAGCTTTCAGATGTAAATTAGTGTTACAGAAAGGAGTGTAGTGTAAGCAGTTATAAAAGTCTGATTTTCTTTAGTCCATTAATTAAACTGTCAGTGAGATTTTGTACTTTGGGACTTCCCCTGAGACTTATAGGTGATTTTAAAATTATTTTATTAGATTCCACGAAGCTGTCTCAGCTCCCAAAAAGATTTTCCATAGTGCTTCCTATCTAAATATTTCCATCAGTCACTGTACCTCCAGAGCAGGGGCACTTACTGCTCCATGCCCTGAGAGTACGTGGACCTGTTGGAAGTCTTCTGGTTTTTATTACCTGTTGCAAAAGTTACAGGCTTCGGCTTTTTCTTAGAGTCCAAAACACTTTGCACTCCCTTAAAAATGTGACCAGTTAATAGCAGCAAAGAACAGCCATTTTGAAATGGGTTGTTTTACCAGTCAGCTGAAATGTGACATTTTTATTAAGATTACTTTTGCTCTGCGATTTGTGCCCATTACTTGCCCCTTGGTGCACAGACATCCACTTTGCCTTCTCCATGTCCCTGAACATATGAGAGCATCCTGGCGGCTTAGCACTCAATTTCTGTGTCTAGTCTCACTGTCTTCACTGATTCTGCCTTCCTTCACTAGCTGCTGTTGTAAGGAATTTCCATCTCCATCCTGTGTCTAAGGCAAATCCAGTTTTAAATGGAAGAGTTCCTAGTTCAAAGCAGCTCAGTCATGATTGCCCCCTGTCCTTCTCCCAGGCTGTACTAGCCCTCCTGCTGGAGAGGGCTACAGTAGAAATGTAAACACAACAACTGAATCATGCATGTTTTTCATGTGTCCCTCTTTTCATTTATTAAAAGACTTAGCCAATAACCTCCAGGTCTTCTTCAGAAGTACATGAATAATAATTTACAAGCTCAATGGAGCCGTGCATTGATGTCCTGAACAGATGCCTGACTAATTCTCATGGATCATCAGCCAAATAGCTTTATCCCAGCCAAAACCTGGACAACAACTTAAAGCATTTGTCAAAAAGTTTGAACCAAGGCATTGCTTACCCTGTGGTCCTTCAGTAATGTGTCCCATGAGGAGCTGATTTCCAGAGCAACTGTGCTCAGATTTGGTCCAGTGTGCCAGAAAGCTGCTAATAGGGTAGGTAAGGATTCAGATGGTACCAAGACTGATCTTGCAAAATCCCCAGCAGCTTTCTTCAACCTCACCAGCCTTCTTGTGGGCAGATGCTCTTTCTCCATGGATCAGCCCTGCCTTGTGAGTGGCACATCTGGCAAAGTGACACACCAGTAGGTATCCTTTAGCATCTAATTTGGGCACCAGACCTCACTGAAAAGAGTCAGCTTTCTAGAACTGTCTGGATGAGGCTTTCATAGAAGAAAGTGACTGAAAACCTGGTGTCTGGTGTGGGAGGCTTAAGGTTAGCTTGATTTTTCAGGCAGCAGAAAAGAAGACAGATAGGATAAAAAACAGAGAGGGTGCTTTAGCCAAAGTCTCAGAGGTCAAAAGGACCACTGAGAAGTGAATGTAAGGTTTAAGATTAAAAAGTAGCAGAAGTAGAGGTGGTGCTTCTGTCTGGTGTCTCTCAGCACCCGTGCAGCAGCATTTACCCTATACCACCTGGTGTTTTGCTAATTCTGTGTGTACAGGGAATGGTAGAAAGGATACACACAGTGTGTAAACAGGGTGCAGCACAGTCACAAATGGGGGAATACAGAACCATCAATGTTACTGATTGCAGTGACCTGTTATTTGTGCAGGTACAAGGTTTTCATACTAGCCCCAGACAGGGAGAGGGGGCAAATCAACTGGGCTGACTCCAATTTTATATGAGGAGGTCATTTCTCATCACTTTTAAAGCCAGATTTGCCGAAATATACAATACTGAGGATTACAAACTAATTTGTTTGGGTCTGGAGCAATGAGATAAGCTGAGGCTGCAAAAACAGCAGGCTCAGCCCCTAAGAAGCATCCTGTGTCAATGCCTGAATGCATAGATAGGAATATAAAACAGTGCTTATGACATATATAGAAATTTATATTTGGAAGAGAGGTGATGACTGTGATACAGGTGTTACGGAAGATCACTAAGAATCACATGAAGAAAATCAGAGGACTTTTCCTCTGAGAATATATGCTGGGACACAACAGAAGGATACCCACAACTAGGATGTAGAAGGGGGGAGCTTATTGCCATGAAATCCCAGGGACTGATTTAATGCAGTCAGCATGTAAATGGGAAGGAAATGGCTCTTCACCACACCATCTGTTTATCCCATCCCTATAACCCCATTAGTTAACTCTTCTATGCTGTGTCTTTGTCCTCTTGCTGATACCCTTCAGAAAGAAATACAAAGCTCTGCAGAGTCACCGCTTGCCGAGTTCCTCAGTCACATCCTCTGAGATTAGAAAAATGCCTCTAATGGGCCCTTTGGGGACAGGCAGAGCACTTCATCCTCCCTGGTGTTTGTCCTGTAGTCAACCCACTGGTTTTGCCTGCAAGAAGCTCAGATGCAACTTTCATTAGCAACTTCATTTCTGCACAAGTAACCTTCAGGGAACAGCACGCTTCTTTGTGTTGAAGTTTGGCATGGCTGATGCAGTATTTCCGTGATGTTGTAGGAAGCTCACTAGTTTGTGGATAACTCTTCTTTCTAGTCTGTGAGTGATTTTCATAGGCTTTCTTTCCCAAAAAGGAAGAGCTCTTCACTGGTGCAGATTCAGGTACGAGGAAGCATTTAGCAACATCACTGAAATGGAGTCTTTGCTCTCTAAATGTTTTTTATTTGATTATGCCATCAATTGAAGGCCGCTGCTTTGCTGACGATTAGATGCCTCTGAAAAACTGTAATTCCTTTAATCTCTTGATCTAAAGCACCGACAGTGGCAGATCTGCTCCAGGCACTTTTGGCTAAAGGGTGATGCTTAGGTGAAAGGAGCACATCCTCTTCACATATTTCTTCTTTACTGGGTGCTCTTTAATGTTTCCATGCTTCTGTCTTGGGTCTTTTTTTTTTGTTTCTGAAAGAGTTCCTCCCCACTGAAGCCCTGGCTGGGATCATACTGAAGGCAATTACGGTGTATTTCAGCAGCCAGCACTCCTTACACACTGCCAATGGAGAGCTCTCAACTTGGAACATTTTAGCTCTGCTGGGTGAGAGCTTGAAAAAGCCCAGGGATGCTTGTTAAGGTTATTTCACAGAGCTTTCTGTAGTTAAATGAAGTATAAGTTTAAATACTACATTGTTGGTCTTTTTTTTCCTGTTAAATTGGGATTTCCCAGTGGTTTAACTGAATTATTTCACATCTGTTATGCAGTGGGCTGATCCTGCCTTTCAGATAGTCAGATCTGCTGGAGGTGTTAATCTTTTTCAGGCCTTGATTTCAGTTTAAAAGAGCTGCTAGATCACACTGCTGGTGGATTGTATGCTGGTGCCTCTGTGCTGAGAAGCAGAGATGTGAGATGCTGAATAGCCCCAGCTCATCCTCCTTTGCAGCACACCTGTGGCTTTGTTTGCAGGGCATCCCCCAGGAAAAGCAGGCACAGGGGTACATCCAGTAGTAATTTGAGTTCAGGTTTCATCCATGAAATCTGTAGAAAGGAGCACTTCCCTGAAGCTGTTCCCAGCAGGTTCAGTGTTCTCTGATATGGGCCATATTTATTGGGCAAGAAGGAAAATAAGTGACCTGAGGAGATTTTGGCATGGCTGGATGGCTCAAAGCAGAACCACAGTGCAGCTTTGGGCTTGAAAGCAGGAGAACCAGCTTATGAACCACCATACTACAGCAGGGGCCCTTGGGCCCTTCCCTGTGGTGTGGCACAGATATGCCCTCACTTTGAGATCCACAGGCATATAAAAGATCAAGTTGTTGACTGGTATCTAGAAGTAAATAGGAAACAAGCAAATGACTTCCCAGCTACCAGCCTGAATCTGCTCTGCTTGGGAATGCTCTACCCTGGGTTTGAATTAGTTTGTATCTGGAGTCAGTGGCTCCCCCCACCAAACCAGTCTCCACTATTCGACCTGGTTCAGTTGAGGAATGTCTGTCAATGACAAAGCAGGACCTTTTACCTCTCTGTTTTGTGATTTGGCAAGATACAACAAGGGTTGATGCCTTGGCTCTTTGAGGCACAGAGGCTGCCCATTGACCCCTTTCCTTTGGGTCTGTTGTTGATATGTTTTCCCCTTTAAAATTAGTTCTTCATTTCTGACTCATCACTTCCAAACAAAGCTCATGGTGTTCTACATTGCATGGTTCTGGAACTTCATTGTTTTAATTGATGCTCCTGCTCCTAAAAGCTTTTCAATAAATTAACAAAACCTTGAAAATGATGAAGTGAACAGAGTAGCTGATAGCACATTCTGTGGAAAACCAAAGTTTCTGAAAGCCAGATAGAACGTTCGCAATGTTAGAAGCAAGGCTGATAGCAAATGCTGTTACCTTTTGTTAGACCAGTGGATACAGATGGAAAAAATCAACAAGCTTTCAGTTATAAAGCACTTTTCCAGTTATAAAGACTTCAGATTAAATTTCAGGCACTTCATAGTCTGCTGCAGTAGTATTTAAGGAAAAAACCCAAACCGTAATGATTCAAATTAATTTAAATTTCCACTTAATGTAGAGAAGAGGGAATATTTTATATTGGGAACAATTTTCAGTTCTTTACTGATGTATTACTTTGTAAATGGAGTGTCTCTATTAGGCATCTATTGAGACCATTTGGTCTTGAGGCAGAAACCTGTAAGAGGCAAAAAACACAGAGAACATAACACAAATTCTGCAAATCCTCTGGGTCCACATTCTGTGCAGCTTTGTGCTAGGGATGTGCAGGAATACAGAGCATTTCACAAGCAGGGCTTGCCAGAAACCAAACATGAAGATCATGATATTTTTCATTTGAGTAAGAACAAACAAACAGAGATAGTGCTGCCCACCTCCCCACCCCTTTTCCAGCATAAACCAGAACAGTAGTAAAGTTGTCCTGGACTGGATTTAATTTCAGTATGCAGTTACAGCTGAGCCCTTCCAGGTATTTTAAATCCAGAACTATATTTCCCGGACTGGACAGTAGTGAAAAGAAAATTAGTATATTAATAATTTTATTTTACTTTAATAGATATCTTGATACGGTTAATCTTTTTGCAGCATGGATTTTCCTACAGTGGGGGCTCTGGACTGGAAACCTTGGTTCCATTCCTCTCCCATCCACTGAGCAGCTCAGTGACCTTGGGCAAGTTCTGCATGACCTCTCTGTGCCCTGGTTTTGGCATCTGGCAGAAGAGGCAGTAACATGAATCCTACTATCACCAGTAGGATTCAGGGGATTCAGTACAGGGAAAGAAGAGTGGTAGGTTAGTCCTGCGTATTAATATTGATGATTGATTTTCTGTTCCAAGTTAAATCAGGCTGAAGAGCAGTTTTGGCAGTTTCCCCATCCCAGATAGCACCATTTCTTGCTTTGGGGAGTTTCTTGTTTTTTTTAATCATCTGTAATAAAACGCACAGCCCGTAATTCATCTCCACCACAACAAAGCCTGAATCAATTGACTGTGCTGCTCACTGACGTGTCACTAGCCCAGTGCCAATAGCACATATTGATCCAATGGCCAGTGTGAGTCTGCAAGGACCGAGCCTGCCTGATCTAGTTGGAGACTTTCCTGGTGAAGGGGCACTGTCTGGCACTGAGCACTCCACCCTGCAGCTGGGCTGAGAGGTAGTGGGAGGCTCCTTTCAACTCCTGAGCCCCAGGGGTCCTCGTGGTGATGTGCTGGCAGGACTGGTGGTGGAAACATGGTCTAAGTGGTATATGTCACCAACTGCTTACATCAGTGTGGAGTGCTAACAGTCATGGGGGGGGGTTTGTTATGGTGAGTGGTGGTCGTCTTTGCTGGGGATCTTCTCCAGATCCAGTGGAAGATCTTGGGTTAACCAAGCTTGGGTTTTTAGCCTTCTGAAGGGCTCTTCTTTCCAAAGGTCTGGAAATCCACAGTAGTCCTTATAAGAACCTCAGCTTCCCTTCTTGCGGGAGTTCAGTGCTGTAGAGAGCCAAAACCATCTGCAAGATGAGAGGAAAGTTCAACGAGAGCACTTGAAACCTAATCTTCTCTCTGCTTCAGTGCCAGGCAAAGAAGTAGAAGTACCTTTTCTATCCTCTGTTCCCTCTGATAACTGCCCTCAGGAAGGGGAAAGAGAAGGGGAAGGAGTAGGGGAAAGGGAAGGGGAAGAAGAAGGGAAAGGGGAAAGGAAAGGGAAAGGGAAAGAGAAAGGGAAAGGGGAAGGAAAATGGGAAGGGAGGAGCAGGAGTATGGGAAGGAGCATGAGAAGGAGCATGAGAAGAAGGGGAAGGAGAGATGATTACTTCATACTCTCCAATGAGAGGTCATCTGCAAGAAGAGGAGACTGGTAGAAAGATGCATATAGCAGGAGGGACCATTTAGTTTGCTCACCCACCAAATGACCAGCCCAGGCTAGACTTGTTGACATGGTAGAGTTGTTACGGAGTACAGGAAGGCATTATCCCAGAGTGCATAAACCTAAGCAGTGAGGGGGAACAGCTGTCCCCAAGAGACACTATTCAGTAATAGTTACGCTGCAGTGGTTATCCTCAAATTGGTCTCTGCTCAGTTTCCCCATGTTTAACCATCTCTGTGGTGTACACAGAAAACAAATTAGGTCCTGATTCAACAAAGTATTTCCACGCTCCAGTCCAATTTGGTCTTGGAATGAGTTCAGTATAGGATTTAGGGTCCTGAAAAGGAATTAGGAGGGTGTAACTGGGTTGCCCCCAGTTGTGGCAGGAGCCCCATAGGAGGGACTGTGATTGGGTTGTGGTCTCTTTGGGTTGTGGTCACAGTTCAGTCTCTTTGAGTACTCATAGATCAATAATTCCTCCCTTCAATAGGATGACCCTTTACTAAGCCAACCAGCCATAGATCCTAGCTGAAAAATACCACAAATTTTTAAATTAATTAGATTTGCTGTGTTATTATTTTAAATAATTCTGTGTGTGGAAAGTACCTTTTGATGGCTTTGTTAGTATTGGAGAAACAGGTCTGAATCAGGCTGTTCTGCAGCATGCTAAGGCATCTGCTGTTCGGTTACAGCAAACAAAACAGAAAATAGTGAGGGCAAAGCAGCAAAAGAAGTGATCAGTCTCAAGTCCAGATACTTGTTTAAAAAACCACAGCAAAGTTCCCCACTTCTAAAGGTGCACAGTGCCCTTCTTCAGCATCATTTTCCAAGCAGAAACACAGAGCCCAGCAGGTATCAGGTACAACAGCTAAGCCTGCAGCAACAGAAAACCCATGTATTGTTTTCCCTTGGGGTACAAAGAGAAGGAGGTATCTGTAAGAGCTGAATATATGGGCAGGAGGTTCTCAGGTCAGGGTCACATGAAAAACAGAAGAGCTGAATTGGGAGACTGAGCTGCTCTCAAAAATTGCTCTTTTTTGGTGTGGATGTGTGCAATTGCACAACCCGGGTGAGAGACTTTGGCATTTCTTTTGGCTGTCTGACTCCTTAGCTCAGCATGTGCTCAGTTAAATCTGTACTCACACCATTTTGAAGAGTCAGTGCCCATCACTCAAATTGAGCAACTTGACTGATCCTTCCTTGCAATGTGGGTGTCAGTGCTACCCTTCATTAAGGTCTGACTGATGCATCAGAGCATCAGGAAAAAACTTCATGTGGCTTTGTATATCTGTTGTGCACTGCCCTAGATGTCTTAGTGCCTTGGGCCCTTTGTTAATGGCTGTTTTTTTAATGATTTATCTCTGTTTTGGCAATAGCCCAAAACAGTGGCCTCTCTGCAACCAGCCATGGATCCTAGTCCCTCGCTTGTAAATAGTTAGCGGTGATGGAGGAATTACCAATTAGTTGTAGAAATGAGGGCAGAGTTATTATTCTCTCTTTGACTGGGAGCGATGGAGACGTGAAGGGAGAGTGTGATTTGCATGAGACTTTCTGCTTGGCCAGCAGAAGAGTTCATCCTCCTGAATCCCAGTTGGGTGCTGTGTATCCACAATACCCTGGGGAAGTGACAAATGTGACTGGGAACTCTGCTTGCTTCTCTTCTCTTTCTTCTTCAATCTAGATATGGTTTAAAGTAAAACCAAGTAACTTCAGACCCATACCAAGGAGGAGGGAGATAGGGCAAACTCTCAGCTGCTCTTTAATATGCATCCTCATTCATAAATTCAGATCAGCCTAATTGACTGTCAGCATGCACAGATATCTCTCTGGAAGAGTAGTTGGTACCGTGCAAATTGATTGCAAACACAAAATGGAACCAGATTAAAATTTGACCTACGGTAACCAATTTCTAGAACACAGAGCAAGCAGTAACAATGTGATAGAAGTTCTGGGCTCTGGGAAATCTACTGTTGGCTGTTGTTGGGTTCTTCTGAAGGGTCTCTCCCTCCCTTTGTGCTTTGCGTTTGTTGGTTTGTTTTTTTTTTCAGATGAGCAGCATGGGGAATGCAGCTCTTTATTAAGTCATGATGAAAGGATTAACCCCTTTCTTGCACATAAAATGCTATTAAATATCCTTCAAAGGGGCTTTTACAACATCATAAGTCTCTTTTCCTTGAAGTGACATCACTGTTACTCAGGTTGAAAATCTTCACATCTCTTACAAGGAAATTCTATGATCACTTAGGAGGAAACTGCATGAATACAGTTTCTCCAGAGCAAAATTAAAATGTGCTTGGTAGCAAGCTTTTGTGTGCTACCACGTCTCTGAAGTCAGGATCAATTGAAATTTGCAGGAAGGCTATTATTTACTGTTTCTTTTAAGCAGCCAGCAGACTAACCTACAAAAATCTTCTTTTCCTCCAAAATCCAGCATGAAAGACTGTTTAGTGAGGCATTCCTATCCCAGAGATTAACTAATTGCTCAGCAGTCATTTTCACTGCGCAGCCAAGGACAGCAATTCCTTTCCCACACGCAGATAGAGCAATGGTTTAGCACAAAACAGTTCCTGGGACAGGAGGATTAAGGAGAATTTAGTGGAGAGCAATTAAAACAGTTGTTAGACCAATTTGTTTGCGAGGCTGAACTTCACATCAAAGTAAAGCTGTCTGAAGAACGTACGGAGCAGAAGAAGAATAAAGGCATCATTTCAGGCCATCTATTCTGCATCCTCAGAGTGCAGATTAATAAAGGCAGCTACAAGGACATGGAGATTTACAGGAGTAAATTAGGTGAAGCAGCATAAATGCCATTTGCATTTGGACAAAGGTGCCTTGCCTTGCAGTCTCTGTTGCCTCTGGCATTTTCTGGCTTCAGCTTCCTTCCATATCTGCCAGGTTTCTTGTCACTGGTGTATTCTGCAGAGGGTTTCTGACCATGCCTCTCAGTTTCAGAAACTCCTGCCAGGGCAGGACGTGGCGGTCAGGGGCAGCTCCCCTGCCTGAGCAATACTGAAAAGCTGTTAATGGAAGCTGGGTTGGAGCCAGTGCTCCTTGCTGGCTCTATGCTGCTCTTGCTGGGTTGATCTTCCCATCCAGGCTGCCTGCTCCTACAACCTTGCCAAGCCTCGACCAAAGACGAGGTGTTACTCCAAACTCTCCCTTGGGGTCAAGATCTGGAATTGCATCATCATGCTGCCGTCACCATCACTCCTTTGGAAGGGCAGGAAACCTGCAATGAAACAGATTTTCAAGACATGGAGTCAGTCCAGACACAGTGAGTCCATCCACAGTGCCTGGCAGCAGCTTCCCACACCCATCCCAAAGGGAAGGTGTGTGTTGACCCCTGCTGTGCAGCTTTCTCTGGCTTGACTTGAAGGTGAAGAACTAATGGCCCATGGCTCTTCTGTCACCCTGATTGCTTTTCACAGTCCTGCTAGCCCAATCCCCAGGGCTCCAGTTTTTGCCTAATTACAGACTCAAGGGCTCGTGTGTGGTAATTTCTTATTCATTGATTTCCATCCATACGTTTGATAGTTTAACTTTTTACATTTAAGCAAGTTAACATCTTCAAAATTATTAAAAAAAGTTCTAGAGTCTGAAAAAATAAGATTTAAAAAATTTTAAATACAAGTATTAATACTGAATCATGTTCTCTGTGACCTGCCTAGATTTCAAATCACTTCAGTTTTGGAGCCAATTTTCAGAATATTGAAAAAGTTCCTTCAGTATGTTCTGTTTGACATCTGAAGGCACATAGAGAGGGCTTATCCTTGAGGCCTGAGGGATGAAACATCCTTGACTCACCTGAGAGCAATGTCCTGGGGAAGGGTTTTCTGGCCATGGCAGTTCATCACAGCTGACAGTGAGCAGGACTGGTCCTGCAGCTGCAGCATCTGGCAGTGGAGTAACATTTGCAGTTGCAAAAGGGTGGTTGTATGAGAGCAGCCACAGCCATCCCAGGTGGGCTCCAGTTTCCTGGGGGGAGACCAGCTGGAGGGTTTTGCCAGGGAGCAGGGTAAAAGCAGAGGGACTTTGTCTTTCCCATTAGTGGTTCGTCTCATTGCTCCATCCAAACAAAAGGTCTGTTTTTTTCACAAGCTCTCACTCAGACCTGCCAGGCTGGCATGGTTTTCTGTGCAATTGTTTCCCTTTCTCCCTCTGCAGCATTTAAAATAATAGTGTTTATCTGGAAGGACTGGATGGGCTCTGAGGCTGGATGGGGAATGCATCCCAGCTGGGAACTGGCAATACCCCAGAGTGCTGAGAGGGGAATAAAAATAGCATCAGATGAAAGGTATAATACACACACAGAGAGAAGAGCTTTATGGGAGGGTTTTTTTACCCAATCCACACCAAACCCTGACATTTACACTCTAGAGGCAGGGGTTTGGATACTTCTTATCCACCATCAAATGCGGGGTGTCTGCGTCCAAATGACATCCAGAAAGGTCCCTCTATAGACACGGGAGACAAACAGGCATTGCAGAGTACAGCTTATCTGACCTGTTTCAACATCTAGCTGCAGGTGAAATGACTCACAGCCTACCAGGACCTTTTTCTCTCTCTCCACTGTGCAGGGCTCCTGGAGGATGAATTCAGATGCAGCCAAAGGCTTCACAGGTGAAACCTGTTCTGAGTGTCTGTGCTCTGCAAATTGGGTGTGTTTTGTAGTTTGGTTTTAGAAGCAGGAAAGTAGCACACTCATCTGAGCACTGTGTGGGTTGGAGTATCCTGTGTCTAAATCCTGGATGTGACTCAAGTTTGACT
Source organism: Florisuga fusca (assembly GCA_038090715.1). Classification (NCBI taxonomy): domain Eukaryota; kingdom Metazoa; phylum Chordata; class Aves; order Apodiformes; family Trochilidae; genus Florisuga; species Florisuga fusca. The sequence continues at coordinate 15,774,527 of JAAWXA010000014.1, forward strand.
CCTTCATTAGAATGAGAAAAATGGCCATTACTTTGCTACAATGCACCCTGAGATGTGAAAATTAATAGTATTTTTTGCAAACACCTTTACAAAAGTTTGCTTTCTGTTGTGCATCCCGGTATGAATTAGGCTTTCCTTATTCTGATGTGGTTTTTATTTTAATTTGGTTTTGTTGGGCTATTTTTGAGCTTTGTTTCTGAAGAAAATGAGGTATATATGCACTATTGTGAGATTGGTTATATCATCAAAACTTTAAATCCTGTTTGCCAGCTTCAGCCAAGCTCGTATGGAGGACTCCTGTTGAATCATTTTAGGCTGAAGAGGCAGTGGAAGACAATTCTCCTATTTAAAAAAGAAGCCTGTATAAAAGTGTGCCAAGACCAACACACCTTGTAAGGACACTGACCCTTTTTATGGGAATTAGACATTCCTGCTGGAAGTGGCCCAGGTCAAATCCCTCTGGTGGGATCTGAAAGCTGGTGAAGGAGCTGCTCTGCAGGTCTTGGCAAGCCACAAGCATGCTGGGAGCCACCAGCTCTCCAGTGTTGTCCAGGGGAGGGTGTGATTCCCTAACACTCTACCTCCTTTGCTGTGACCAGCTTGGAAAGTCCCCATGTGCCCTGTACACTCATCCCACTCACACCATCTGCAGTGCTTTCCCACACAACTGTGGGTGTGTGCATGGCATGGTAGAGGTTCAAAAGAGTCCTTTTTCTTTCTTCAGATTCATTTCACTGATCTAATTTTCATACAATCATTTTGTTTGGAAAAGACCTCTAAGATCATCAGTTCCAGCCATTAACCTAGCACACACTCCAAGTCCATTTTCAGTGCTGCTGGAAGAGGGGAACAGTGAGGGACACAATATTGGATTAATACTTACCTGGAGAAATATGTTGGGTTGTGACTAACCAGATGTGTTGGAGATGGGGCTCTTATGGGGCATCAGTGCAGCCAAGATAGCTACTTGTGTGTGCACTAATGAGCGTGACCTATCAGTTACTACTTGCAGCCCCAGTTCAGCCTCATGGCAGAGCTCCTCCTTCTGCTCAACAAGGATGTATGTAGCTTTGGGGACTGCAATGCTGTGTTTGCTTCCTGTTCCAGTTCTTGATGCTGTATAAACACCCGGTGAGCTGAGTCAAGCCAGTTCTCCTAGGTCAGGGTCCCACCTTGCTGCAGGACTCCAGCATCCCTTGCTCATCAGCTAAGTTTGTCAGATGTCTCAGCTTGTCCACCCAGAGTTTATCAGTCACTGTGAAGATCTTTATGTTGATGGACTTGTGTGGCTTTTCTCTCTCGGTGCACACCTGCTGTGTTCATCACCATGACAACTGTGTGCCCTTTAGCTATATCGTTATATTTTTGTGTCTGTGAATTTCTGTGGTGAGGGGCAGGTATGTATTGAACACTATGAGAAACAGCATGGGATGTTCTAGGAATGGGACAGGATGATCCCTGATCAAATATTTGCCACTTTTATGAGCTTAATGTAAATCTTCAAGACTTTTACATGTTCTTCAATCCATTCATGTCCCTTCTTTGGAGTCACTTATTAAGGGACAAGGTCGTGGAGGGAGGATTTTCACAGCACTGGTACAAAGAAAGAAAAAAAAAAAAAAGACTGCAGACAAGGGATGCATTTCAAAGCATCTCTAAAGGCCACAGCTTTTCTCATTAATTCAGCAGTAGATGGAAGGACTTGTGTGTCTCAGCCTTGAGCTGGCTTCCTGACCTCTCATTAGTGCTGCCCTAATCTGCACTTGGCTTTGAGTTCAATTGTACAAGCCAGCACCTCGCAGGAGCTGCTCCAGCATTAATGGACCCATTGCCAGTCCCTTTAGTAAGGCCCTTTTCAGGAAGTGGTTATGGGCTGAGTTTGCAGTCAGGATGAGTTACCTCTCAGTATGGAGGGGAGGGAAAGAAGGTTGGGGGTAAGATCAAATGGAGAATCTTAGGTTGGTGGTGTCTTCTTTGTGGCTGCCTTGTAGATAAAACAAATACTTCAGTTCTCAGGGCTGGCCATCAGTTAACTTCTACTTAATCTTTGCCAGCTCAATAATTAATGTCACTTCCATTCCCCCTCCCTCTGAAAATAAATACATTAAAATGAAGAAAAACATAAACCTGGTCTCATGGGACAGGATTTTTGTCACACGGGGCAGTCTTTCATAGTCCCAGCTGTAAAAGAAAATGGAGTCCCCATCACATTAATGAATTTAGCACTTGGTGAGACAGAGGTATGGCTCTTTCCTCCTTCAGGTGTGCTATAACACACAGTTAATTCAGTTTCTTCTGATTAACTCCTTTGGGACTTGTGTCTATTCCTGGGACATACCTTTGGGCAGGCCAATGTGTAACCTCTGGAAAGGGTCAGGAACAACTGAGATAGCTCATCCAATTCAGGATTTCAAAACAAGCCTCTCCCAATTTCCTGAGGAATGTCAGAATGCATTAGATGGTGTTCTGTTTTTATTTTTAGAGAAAAATAGCCAGTAAAAGTTATTAGACATTAATAGAATTAAGTTTCCATGTAAAAACATTTAATCCTATTCTGTTTTAGGTTAAATCACTGTGAAAGTGGATTAAAACCAACCACATGAAAAAAATTCCTAATATGGAAATAACTGGTAGTGAAAAACAGCTATTACTGCTAGAATTCACGTATCATTTTATTTCCCCAGTTTTTTTGTCTGTGTAAGAGTATCTTTCTTTTCTTTTACTTGCACATATCTAATTTTATTTAGATCCCTTCTGTGCTAGGCACAGAGCTCCCTTGGTTGAGGGTGGACATGCTGAAGGGGAACAGTCTCCATGGAGTGACCCAAGGGTGTCATGGTTTCCTCACAGTGACAGAGTAGTCCAGTGGGTGCATGAGGACCAAGACTCTGGTCTCCAAAGTGCCATAATCTCACAGTTGTCAGCTGCAATGCAAGGATCTGCTTGGTTGTGAAGCTCAGGGTGAAAAAGAAAATAAGAAACACCTATGAAGACATACAGGTTATGTGAGGAAGCTAAGGGGAAGGTAGGCACAGGCTCCATGTCAGCCAACCTTTGCTCCCTTGGAAATATGGCTCTGCCAAGGTAGATCAGTCCTGAATTCTTGGCTCCCAGCTAGCCCCTGGATTTCCAAGCCTCTGGACATATTCTGCACTAATGCAGAGTGCAGCAGACTTGCTTCTTCAAAGGAGCAGCCCATAATTGTTCCAAGGTGTAGCACCTTCTTTCCCCAGCAGAAGGAAGGGATTATTTGCCTGCATCCTGCAAGAGGCTGAAGGAACATCTCATCCTGGGGAGGTGACAACAGGACATGGGCAGTGTGTCTTCCTCTACTGCGTAAGTGTAAAGTGGGGACAAAGTGAGGGGTTGCCGGGTCTGTGGTGTTGCTTGGCTGCAGCAGATTTGCTCCACAGATCCCATGGCATTTTTCACCTCAGCCACCTATCCCTGCAGCAGGGACACACTCAGCATCCCCCATACTGCCAGCCCCATGCTCCAGCACAGCAGCATTTGGGCTCAGACCCCTGGTGCTGCTGGGCTCAGCTGATCTGAGTAGTATCTGGCCAACAGATTCTGGAGCAAAAACCACAATAATGGTTTCCTGGCTTTCAGAAGGACCCACTTCAGGAGTGTTAGGTGTGAGTGTTGTCAAATTAGTGAATTCTTCGCAGAATTTCTTCTGCAGAAAGCAGCAGCAGTTATGGGTAATTATATTCTGTGCAGGGAGATCACCTCTGGCTGAAGAAGCATGGAGCTAAGAGGAGAAAATGTAGAAATGAAAGAACAAGATTCAGCTGGTGGAAAAAAGGTAGATGAGGGTAGTGTTCAGGCAGAGGGAAGAGCAGCACACACTGCCAGATGGGGTGACCAGGAGAGGGACCAGTAGAGGACCCAGCCATCTTCTCTGAGAGACATCTTGTGAGGGACACATCCTTGCAGCTGGTTGCTTTCAGCTTTTCATCACCTGCCAGAGATTCTATGCTGCACTCCAGGAAAAGAAGGGCAAAAACCAAGAAACACAACCCACCTTCCCAATCTTTATTCAGAGAGAGTGCCTTCAATTAAATATAATTACTTCATTTTGAATCAAGGGCAACTTCTCTTGCATTTGTTTGCTCTCTCCAGTGGCTCGTCCAAGAGAGATTTGTTCCATGAGGTTAGGTGCTAATTAAAGGGGGCTTCAAATGGGTGGACATGTTGCTGCATCTAGGTCAGAGCAGTCAGATGAAAGTATCTGCCATGCTTCTCTCTTGTATTTTGGTTTTTTTAACTGGGCTTCTAATAAACATGTTAATTATTATAAACAGCTGCATCTATTAGCAGCACACAAGGCTGAATTTACTGCATTTGAAAGCTCTCTAACAAAGCTTTGAACTCCACCTCATCCCAGATTTATGCAGGGAAGGAACTGTAGTCATTGTGGTACTCGTGTCCCAACTTTTGAAGATGTGAGACATGAAAGCAACTACTTCTTTGCAAATATGGACAGGTGTGAGAAACCATTTTGTAAAAAGTAAATAGATACTGAAATATGGATACTCAAATGGATACTGGAAGACCTACATCCTACATCTGACTGTCATGGAGTTTTGTTTGTGTATTGCAGGGGCTTTTCTTATCAACACTACCCCTACACAGTCCATATTTGCATTTAATCACATGCTGCTTCTCACTTCAGTATCATCATCCTGAGAAGCAGAGTTCTCCAATCCTGCCTAAGTCTCACATTCAAGAAAACTAGATAAACCTAAAAGAAGATTACAAAATATATATATATATTTAATATTAGTTTTTTTAAAAAAAATCAACAGAAAGGTTTTTACTGTGTGGATCTTTCTGCAGATTCCTTTTTTTGTGGAGGCCTGAGGGATGCTGCAGAGTAAAATAGCTGCAGCTTTAAATAGGCAGCATCATGCGGGGGTGGCTATTGCTGGGTTTCATAATCACACCCCCCTATTAGGGTGCTTCTCCATGGGCCTCCTTTAGATATGATATGTATCATATACATATGAGATGTATAAACTTGCCAGGAAATGCTTGTGTTGCTATGTGAAGCCACGCAGCACCACACATGGGCAACCTCATTGCACCCTCCAGCCATTCCTACAAAATCAGCAATAAGCAAAGCTTATTACCAAAAGAAGTATTGAGCCCATTTGGATTTTCCAGTCTCTGGAAGGAGATGTATGTTGAATGATCCAAACAGCTGTGTAGTGTCCACTGAATTGCTGCTCTCCTTTGATCTGTACTGAGGAAAGTGACAGAGCCAGTGTGAGTGTGAGGAATTAATAGGTCCCAGTGTTTGGGCTTTTGCTTGCTTGCTTTCTTCTCTTTATGTAGTTTCTATCCTCTTGATGTCAGGATGTTTTTAGTTCTTCAAGGCTCTATCTTCTGCATCAGAAGTAAAGGTGAAACCCACTTTTAAGTGGGTTTGTACAATTGAACTTAACCTACTTCTAAGAAAAAGAGTGTGTGTGTATGCATACCCTATCTGTGCAGGGGCATGCATTGGAGCTTATCTCCTGATCAGCTCTGTTTGAATTCGCTACAAGAAATGTAGAAAGAAAGGAACAAGAAATAGCCATTCTCTCATTAAAATTTCAATGCAGTAATGTTTGCTGTGTGCAAACATTTGTTTGGGTCATTTGGGTACTGACTCTGTTGTGGATTTATCCCTCATAGATCATCTTCCGGAAGATCAGCGATGTCAAGAAGGAAGAAGAGGAGCGCCTGCGCCAGAAGAACGAGGTGACACTGAGCATCCCCGTGGATCATCCTGTGAGGAAACTCTTCCAGAAATTCAAACAGCAAAAGGAGATGCGTAACCAAGGCTCAACCCACATCGACCCGGAAAGGAACCAGCTTCAGGTGGAAAGCCGGAGCGTGCAGAATGGGGCCTCCATCACAGGCACCAGTGTGGTCACTGTCTCTCAGATCACCCCCATCCAGACGTCCCTGGCATACATGAAAAGCAGTGAGGCTGTGAAGCAGAACAACAGGGATGCAATGGAGCTCAAGCCGAATGGAAACGGAGACCAAAAATGTCTAAAAGTGAACAGCCCCATGCGGATGAAAAACGGGAATGGGAAAGGATGGCTTCGGCTGAAGAACACAATGGGGACCCAGGAGGAAAAGAAGGAGGACTGGAACAACGTCACAAAGGCTGAGTCCATGGGGTTGCTTTCTGATGATCCCAAGAGCAATGACTCGGAGAATGGTGTAAATAAAAACCCACTGAGGAAAACAGACTCTTGTGACAGTGGAATAACAAAAAGTGACCTTCGCTTGGATAAAGCTGGTGAGACTCGCAGCCCCCTGGAGCACAGCCCCATTCAGGCTGATGCTAAGCATCCTTTCTACCCTATTCCTGAGCAGGCCTTACAAACCACGCTGCAGGAAGTCAAGCATGAACTCAAAGAAGATATCCAGCTGCTAAGCAGTAGGATGTCTGCCCTTGAGAAGCAGGTGGCAGAAATTTTAAAAATATTGTCCGAAAAGAACGTACCCCAGATCTCTTCCCCCAAGTCTCCTTTATCACCCCAGCAGCCCCCACAGATACCCTGTCAGGATATTTTTAGTGTTTCAAGGTCTGCATCACCTGAATCAGAAAAAGATGAAATCCACTTTTAGCATATTCCTATGTTTATATATGTATACAGTATATATGCAGAGGTGTATATATACCTTTATACATATATATGTGTGTGTGTATACGGTAAATATATATACATATATATTTTCACTTGCATCCAGTATGACTTGAACACACCAAGATTTTGATATGTAAATATTGCATGTCCAGCTGGATTCTGGCCTGCCAAAGAAAACAATTATTAACATAGATATTGCTTGTATAATATGCAGTTGACTGCATGCACACTTTACATTTATTTATAATCTCTATTATGTAATAAAAGAATGACTTTTGTTTAACAAAGGCAATGTACTATTTAAAGAATCAGGGTCTAACCTGCCAATATTGCCATGACAGTTTTGATCTCAGGCTGGGTGAATTGAGCTTTTATTTCCTCACTGTCTTTTCTGCTGAGATTAACGTGACCAGGTGGAGGACACTTTCAGACTGCAATTAGGATTCTTTCCTGTTATTGTTCCATACAATATACTGTATATTTGGTGATGAATTCCCCTACTCCTCCTAAAGGGAGGGCTCAGCTCTGTGGCCAGGGAAGGGCACCGTGGCCGGTGCTGGGGTGGATCACTAGAATTTATTTGTGTGGGTATTGTGCATGCACAGCCTTTTATTTCAAGTATCCTCCTGCTCTTTTAACATAGAAATAATAATGGTGATTTATGTAACAAAACGAAACTAAGAGAAACTCTCTCAGCTGCACTCCCTGAGTGCTGGGGGGTAACTTCTTTCTTGAAAGACTCCTTTTACTGATGCCACTTCTACTGAGCTGTTAGAGTAACATTATATAGATTCTCTTTGCAGCATTCAGTGATGGTGTCCGGTTCTGTCAGTATCTTCATTAGGATGTCCCACTTTTGCAGTGTTGGGGTTGCTCTCCAACTGTCCTCTCCATTGCCCCTGGCAGAAAAGACTTTGCATGAGGTCTGAGCAAAGGAGAGAACATTTGTAGTTCAACTCCTCAGGAGTTGTGAGCAGGTTTGAAAGCCTGAAGTCAAAAGGCTGCAGTTAATCCCCCTCCACTCTCTTTTCTGGTGATGTTTATCAGTCTGTAACTGTCTTTAGGAAAGAGAGAAAATAATGAGTCGGGATGAAATTCCTTTTAGTACAAGGCACCTGGATGACAGTGTTTGAGTGAGAGGGTGGTGGATGTGTTGGGGAGATGAAGGCTTCCCTAGGGTGCTGCTTGATGGTCTTGCCTTGGACTCTTGGAAGGTTTCAGTTCATGGAGGCAACATGCTTCAAGAGCAGGCTGGCAGTGCCCCCACACAGCTGATTTTATCATGCATACTCAGTCCCTTAGGCCTCTGCTATATGGTCTGATCCTCCTCTTAGCTGGCCTCCATCAGCATCTCCCAGTCTTGAACCATGCTCGGACCCTGTCTGCACCTCTTGGGATGGAGCATCACCCTCCACATGATTCTCCTGGTTTCACAGGCCTGTTGCAGGGCAAGCACTTGCTCTTTGCTCTCTTGTTTGGAGCTGAGGATTTGGTCTGCACCTTAGTGTGGTGGGATTTTTTGCCTCTCTCTTTGCACTGGTTTTGAATCCAGATCCATGAAATGACCATCACAGCTTCAGAGGTGTTAACTGGTACATCTTGAAGTCATCCCAGCAGAATCCAGTGGCTACTTCAGAGAAGGCTTTCCCCTCAACGCTTAGATGACCTCTTGCATCAAAATCCCATGTTTTCAAAAGTGCCTGGAGTAAAACATATCTGTACAGCAAGGCATCACTGTCAATCAGGTAAATAGAAGACATGTTTATAATTACTTGGCAGCTGGGCATCCTTACCAGACACCAGTACCAGTTCCATTACTTAACATTAGGAAACTGAACTAAACTAAATAACTTCCTAGCAAACTAAAAAAAAAAAAAAAAAAGCCAACCTCCATCATACATATCTTCTGCTGTGAGACCTATAAAGCCACTAAAGTTTGTAAGAAAGCCAGAGAAGTCATTGCTTCTGTTGTGCTTGTGGAGGCTTTTGGGGAGATGATTGTCTTTCTCATTTGCTGTTCTTTTCTGGCCTATTTCTGCCCCTTCTCCAGTTCCTTTTTTTAGGTAGTTATAGACAAAAAGAATGGGAGAATGAAAAGTAACTAAACAGGGCAACTCTTCCAGCACCTGGTGGTGGGCTGGCTGCTCGTTTTAGTTTTCCACAGCTGCAGATGCTGCTGTCAAAACTTTCAGCTGTGTTTTGCAGCTGGTGTTGTAGCACAAGTGCAGATTGGTAGCTCTGCAGCCATACTTTGGTCTGCAAGAGCAACCATGACTTGCAAAACAACAGGACTTTTGAGGTCCTACTCTAAATCCTACCCTAGGACTCTGAAAGAATCAGGAGGTTATAGGGATAGGGAGTTACAGGGTTGCTGCAGGCTGATGGATGTACAGACCTTGCGGGTGCAATTCAAGTGCCAAGCTTTGAAGATTTGAATGTTCTTGCCTGATGTGTGTTGCTGGTTAAGACAAACACCCAGCAACTGCCCAGTGAGCAGGTGAGTCACACAGGCTGTCTAGGGGCCAGGTTTTGGTTGAGTTCCTTGAATGTGTGAATGTGATGCTGCAAAAGAGCCTGCAGTGTGGTGGGGGTGACTTTGTTAGAGAGCTTTAGCCTTAATGCCATTCCTCTGCCTTTGTGAGGGACTTCACTTTTTTCTGTAACTGGTATTAATTCTAGATAGAACTGCATGGCATGCAAAGGAATCTCTATTTACGTTTATCTTGCAAGTCAGGTGTAACTTTGTGGCACTTTACAATGAGAGAAGATTTAATAGGATGAATCTGACCTTGCAGATTATTGGAGTGCAGGATGTCTGTTACAGTTCAAGTGCAGCTCGTCTGGTTTAAATATATAGTGTTGGCTAAAAGCTATAAATAGTGTAAAATACCAAGTTCATGAAACAAATATTTCCAGGTCCACTTCTCCTAGTGCTGCTTTGAATTTGATATTCCAATATTGTCCATTGCAGTTTCAGTGTAACCAGTCTGAACCTTGTTGGAGGCAGTAGTGCCACGAGTGTCTTGCGAGGATGCTACACGCAACCTGCAGATGGGCTGCCCCAGGCCTTGGGTGCCAGGGCCCGATTTGCAGGATTGACTCTTGTGGCTATTGCTCTGAAAATTTGGCTTGTACAACTCTGAAGCACTTTGCCTCCCAAATGTCATGGTCAGAGCATTACTTGTTGTTTCATGGAGTTGTTACCAGGGCACTGTCTCTGCTTGCCCGGCCCTTCGCGGTTGTGCATGATGCAGTGGAGCCCACTGGGGTGTTCCTTTTCTGTTAAAGAAGCATGAGCCACAGTCTGGTCGTTGACTGCAAGCAACCACCAATAGTCATTAAGTGCAATAAGGACACAAACGTGTCTCTTCCACCTAAGCCAGTGCTCAAGCAGCTACCTGCTGTGTGGAGGGAGCCCTCGGCTGCATGCTCGCCTTTCCTTTAGGAGCTGTGTACCTGTACGGATGTTCCTGCCACGTGCTGGTAACAGCAGACTTTAGCACTTTTACCTTGTGCTTTGTGTGTTCAAAGCATTTTACCTGCACACAAGTGGATTTTATCTTTCTGGACTTTGGAATAGAACTAAAATATGTACAGAAAAGTAAACACTTTCCAAAGCAAGCAAGGGTACCTTTAATAGCGTTTTTGTGTTATATTACATATACGAGATAGAACAGCACTTCAGGATAATAACTGGTAAAAACTAATTGTTGTGGTGAAGGTTCAGTTGTTCTGAATTTGTGTTTGTAAATCCTTTTTTCCATCTTTCTGTCTTTGCCAGGGAACAGGGGTTAGAGCAGAGCTGACTCTGGAAGTGGCAAACTTAAGCTTTGCCTATTTTGATTTTCCCTGTTCTGCAGAAGTAGCACAATTATAGGGACTTGATGCTGATGGCACTGAAGTTTGGGCTCATTGCTAGATTCAAATTCAGTCTTCATTTACCACCACATGGAAGGAAACCTTGTTACACAGGTGTGAACTGAAGGTTGAATCTGATGATCATACTGGACCTGAAAGAACATTTTGGATCCCAGGACAATTTTAGAGGAGACCTGGCAGCTGCAGACATGATGTTGTACTATTTGCAAACCGTGAGCAGTCACTCTGGAAGTAACTGAGACTGTTACACAGATGTCATCATTTGCATGGGTCAGAAAACAGATGATGTGCTCATGAAGTGGCTTGGAGGCTTTCTGAGGAAAAAAAAGACATTCTGAACTGGAAGGGAAAATAAAAAGCCAAAGGTTTATTATGACTTTAGGAGGGAGGAGGTAGAGAAATATATTATATTGAATTGACACCTTTTTTTACTTGTAATTTGAGGAATTAGAAAACCCAGACTTTTTGGATGTCAGAATTGGACAAATTGTTTGTTAATATAAATATTTTTTTCCTAAGTGAGGTGGCATCAAGGTGATGGCTGCTTTTTTAAAAATGTGTTCAAATACCACTTTCCTACAGATGAGGGTTTTAACAGATTTTGTTACTGTTGTTTTTAATAGGCTGTACGTAAAGGCTTTTTTTGGTTCTTTTTTGCTCCTGTGTTAGCACGGATTTTCAGGCCTATAGGACTGAAATTGCTTTATAGTCATGCTCCTAACATATGTTAGAGAGGGTATGAGAAGTGGGATTCTTTTGGACAAAGGCATCTCTCCCTAGCAGAATGAGCTCTGTGTCTCCCATCCTGAACTGCAGCTGTGAGCACTAAATAGCAGTGCTTTGCATATTTCTTGGCATTTCTGGATCTGTGCTGCTTTCCTTCAGTGAATTTAAGAAAGGAAATAGAAAAGTTGAAAAGGCCATTTTTCCTGGATGGTCCCAGTCCTTAATCCATGTCTATGCCACCAGAGCAGCACTTTCCCCTGGAGCCTACAGGGAGGAAAAGCCAAATCCAGCTACATTTCCACATGTGGGAACAGTTTTAATAACTTCCCCCTGTTGTTTTGTTTTTGGGGTTTTTTTGTTTGGTTGTTGTTTGTCTTTTTTTTTTTGTACAAACAGATAACATGAGCTCTACATTTTTTATTTTCAATTTGTTATAGTGCTTTCCAAAATTAAATACACTCTTAAAGCAAAAGGCTGAATGGAGCTAAAATAAGACTAGAAGTCCACATTATTTCTGGCAGAAAAGCAGCAAATGTTCTTACTGACATAAAGAGAATTGTACAAAGAACAGCTTTGTGGTATCTAACAAGTGACAAACAAAATCATCCTTACTCAGGGTGCATTTAGTCATACAGAAAATTGACCTTGTACTGCAGTGGGGCAAAAAGGCATATATTGATTTTGTATGCTCAAATGAGAGAAGCATTCCAAATTGCTTGACCAGACCATGATAAATAAATTATATTAATTTATTATGCTATGCTAATCAGCCTCCTGATGCAAGGCAGGTGGAACCAGGCATCTGGGGGAGTATTCTCACAGATCTTTTTATCCATTGTCTGTAAAGCAGATAAATGCACTTCTTCATTATTTTCTGCTTGGAGACGTAAGCTTGCTTGGCCCACAGTCTGAGACTACTGGTGTGCACCAACTCTATATCTGGCTGTCTGCCATGAGCACATCAATTAGCCTTAATTAAAAGCCCCAGCAAAAGGATTTTATATTGGGTTGGGTTCAGTCTGCTCTCCCCCCACAGTGCCATGACTGTAAGTTATCTGGTTCAGAGCAGATCCAGTTCAGACTGAGCAATGGCAGAGTATATTTCTCCCTGCCTGCAAAGGATGTATGGATATGGTGTATGGATATGTCCCTACCCATTCGTAATGGGGACTCAGATCTGGCCCACTGAAGACAGGTGGTTCAGACAAGTGGGATAAATCGTGCTCTGGAGGTGCCAGTCTCTAATCATTTGGTGTAATGACTTGAGATTAAACACTTGATTTGTAGACTGCTAGAAGGTAAATGAAGTGAATCCAACCCCTAACTCAAACTCTCAGCCTGATCCCGTTTGTCTAAAAAGTGCCTCTAGAAGGGACCACTTGCCATCTTTCCAGCACAGAAGGAATTTCATACAGTATCAGAACAGGGAACACTGAAATCTCTCAGCTTGCAGACAGAAAAAAAGTGTTCACCTCCTAAACTGCTAATGTCAGCTCCATACAGCTATTCAGATGCTCAGTTCTTGGTCTGTGGAGCTCAGGTTTTTAACTTTTTACTCCAATGCCATAGTAGGGTAGTCCAGGGCCCCCCATTTGAGATTTTTTCATCACACAGCACACTGCCAAGGCACACAGGGGAACCAGTGACCACTTTTTGAACAGACTGCCACTAATTTGGGATCTTTGGCTGCTCTGGGGTATGGAGGATGTTAGGAGTCTTATCACTGAGGTGTGCCACATTGTGAAAAGAGGCCAAGGCTTGGAAATGGACAACAAGGGGAAAAATTGTATTGAAGAGCTTCCAAAGCTCAGAGTGACCGACTGTCAGGAGATTGCCCAGACCACAGCAGGACCCTGACTCTGTGCTGTGCAATGAGAGGAGAGAGGGAGAAGAAAGGATGTAAATAATGGTGTCCCAAACTGGTGACAGATTTCCACTGAAGTCAATACTTGCTAGTCCTGGCATAGTGGCTGTTTGTGTCTTCGTAATTTATTGATTAGGAAGCTGGCAGATTCCTCTCCTTGGGGTGGCATTTACAGATGAGGCTGGCTGCCCTTTCTGGGGTGACAACTGGGGGATAGGGAAGGGCCATTAGAGGATACTCAAATATAGATGCCCTTAGGGGAAAATGTGGGCATCAGGAGAGCCAAAGCTCTTCCACCTTGCCAAAGACGTGTCAGAAGAGGGCAAATAAAATCCAAAGTAGGTAGTTTGTGTATGGACTCTGCTTTGAGCAGGGGCTGGACAAAAATATTTCCAAAAGGTCCCTTCCAATCTATGTTGTTTTATCATTCAGTTTTTCCATAAATTTTAATTTTGCAAGTAGAGAGGAGGTTAAATTTGAAGGTTCTTTGTTATGTTCTATTATTTTCTGGGTTTCAATTTAAATGACATACTGAGGAGTGCGGTGCCAATTTTCAAGATAATAAATATTTCTAAGAGCTCACGCTCATCAAGCAGACAAAGGAGAAATTTGGCATGTTCTAAAACTACAGCATATAAATAAATTAAGCCCTCCACTGGGCATCAGCTAACATGCACACTTGATGCCAAACACTGAGATTTGGTCTTGGTGATCATGCACTTTCTGGAAGCTTGGGGCTGATACAGATGCATCAGCAACTATCACTCCCTCCTACAACCTCTTCCCCAGCCCAGTGAGAGGTGGTAACAGTGTCTAAAAATGCCATCCAGAAAATCAGTAGCTTTTGAGGTGTTTTTCAGTGCTGCACTGACAGATGTGCATCCAAGGCTATAGGAATGGTGTGAAGGACAGTGGCAAGCAGGTTTCTCATTAGTGGCTGCATCTGGAGGTGATTCTCACACCTCTGGGTTCAGTGAGCTCCTCTGTGGACACCATTGATGAAATAGCCTGGGCTTGTCCAAATGGCTTGGGTATGTACATGGGGATCTTGTACATCCCAGCCCCACCCCCAGTCTTATTCCCTGCTTTTCTAGGCTCATTCCAAGCTTTACACCTGATTTTTTCTAGACTCTCTAATCTCCTCCATATCGCTCGCAGGTTACTCAAATAATCATTTCCAAGCTCTGGCTCAGCAGCAAGTCTCAAAAAAAAAAAAAATCTGAAATAATAGGGCAGTTAAACAAACCTTATTTTTTATTTTATTTATGGATCATTGGAAAATCTTGAACAGTACAGTGTCCCATAGAATAGCAGAGACTGGAGTGTTCACAGTTTTTAAAGATCTAGTTTGAGAAAGGGAACTCAAGTGAGACACCAGCTTCACACTCAGTCTAGCACCTGCTGTGTTTGAGAGTTTCCTCTGGTTTCCACCAGCATAGGTGAATTTCATCTTGTGAGAACTTTGAACTGGTGCCATGTGGTGCAAGTACAGGCCCTCTTCATTTCCTCAGGCAGACCATAAGGTTCTGCTCAACTTTTCCATGTGTGCTATGCCAGGACATGCAGGCCCTTTTCTGGGCTTGAGTTCAGAAGAACTTCTGAGCTGTTACACCTCTTTCCTCTGTCACCACTTTGTTTTCCTAGAAAAAAACAAAAGAAAACAAACCACCTTTCTGTACTGGTGTCCACCTCTTCCAGCTGGTGGGGTGGGAAAGGACATGCACAGCTCATTTCAAGCAGGCAATAGACTGTGGTTTCTGTCTGATCAATTGGTAGTCCAGGGATGCTGCCAGGACCATTAGTTGGAGGTCACAGTTCAGTTCGTAAATTTGATGTCTTACCCTCATGGAAAAAGTTGGGTTTAGTTTCTAAAGCAAAACAAAATTTCTGCTGTTCTTCTAATTAGTCCTCTATTGTCCCTGCAGGATTAATTACTGCCTTCTTCACTTGTGTCATCAAATGCTGTTTCATAACAGCTTCTTTTTTATTATTATTATTTTATTTTAGGCATAATTAGGAGTCCTGGCATTACAAACAAGCTCAGTCAGGTGGTACTTAGAAGTTACAGAGATGAAATGTCACCTGAACTAGTAGTTTAAACCCAGCTTTTGATACCAACAACCCCGTTGCACTCACTCCACATTCAGAGCTCAGCTCTTTGGGATCATCAGTATGAAAATGTAAGTGTCCTACTCTTTAAAAAATCAGTAGCAGAAAGGGGTTTTTTCTGCAGGGCCCTCCCATGATATGGCTCGTAGAAAGGGACTGTGGATGCAAGGATGCAATGGCACCTCCCAGCTCTTCCTGCTGCTCATTGATGCTCTGTAGATTTCCAGCCACTTTTTTTTTTTTTTTTTTTACTTCAAGGAAGGGCTGAGTGCCACCGACTGCATAATTCTATCAAGTGGTAAATTCAATTTATCGAGTGGGAGAGGCAGGAGCTAGCAATAAGGCAAGATTTGGGTTTTAAAGATCTGCCTTGTGGGAATTGGGCAAGCTACCAGAAAGACAATAAAGGATTTATCTGGCAATGTGTGCCAAAAGAATGCTAAACATGTGAGCAGGAGGATTTATGATAGCAGTGAAAAAGCTCATTAGCGTTAAAGTGCAGAGGAACTCTGTAAAAGTACCTTTTGACTGTCCCAGTAAAATCCCTGTACCCAGACAAGGGGAACCAAGGCTTGTTTCTGTGCAGTGCAGAGCTGGCTCATCAGCTTTCCCAGAAAACTGGCACACGAAACATGTTTCCCCAAATGTAATAGTTAGCACTATTTTACCAGCATGGGCAAATTTCACAACTAATTGCGATGTATTTCCCCTGCCACCAGTTTCACGGGGAGTCAAAGAACCTCCTGAAGCTGGTACTGTAGCATTTCCCACAGGACAGGTTTGTTCCCTTCCTGGCATGTCACTGATTGTCAATTATTTGCTCTTTAAGAGAACTGTGGCTCTGTAAGGGATATGGGACACCACAGTACCAATCCATTCTTCCTTCCTTCCTTCCTTGACTACTTTTTTTTTTTTTTTTCCCCTAGATTATGAGGTTAGCAACTTGTAGAAATGGGAAGATTGATTAAGTGATGTTGCATCAGGAGATTTAATGAGGTAATGATCTGTTTTGCTCTTGGTGTTCAGACAAATAACATGCTAATAGGAACTGTAGTTGGGGCTGATTTGTTAATGTCTTGCTTAAATGCCAGCCAGTGACCCAGTGGTTCAGTAAGGTGGTCTCAGCTGATCTTCTAAGTTGTGTTCTTTGTTTTGAAGGTAAATATTTTCAGACTTTGAGTGTCTTGTGTAAATGTTTTGTTAAGGTCAGTGGAAATCTTTCCATTAATTTCTCTTAACTCTAACCCAGCTCTCCTAGAGGGACCAGGACAGTCAGTTCCAGCATGGACAGAGATTTCTCAAAACCCAGAAATGCAGGTACTAGAATTTTAATTTCGGGCCCTTACCTAATGCAAAAGGGTCCAAGATTTCATACCCTACAAAATACTGCGTGCATGTTTGAAGATGGGGACAGCTAGGTCAGTTTCCATAAAAATCAGCTGAACAGATGAGGGAAAGGGCACTTTTTAATTAATACATATTTGAGTCCCAATTACTTATTCTGTGTTTGAACTGTCATTAAATTCCATCCAAAGTAACTGCTCAAAATTCATGACTATCTAGAATATCCTTCTGCAAGCCAGATCTTTATATAAGCTGTGCAAACTCTCTCTGGGGAGAAGCACAGTGAAAAATAAAGTTGTTATTGCTACTGTAGAGAGATGGTGTGACAAAGACAGGGGGTTGAGCACTAGGTACTGTGAGACTCCTGCCCTGCAGCCCTGTATCCAAGCTTTGCTGATTTGTATGTGCTCAACTTCCAAGTCCTGTTTGCATTTCTTCATGTCTGTCCACACCAGGGCTGGAGCAAAGCATCAGGCAGGGAAGGAGCAGCTTGTGTAGGACTTGATGAAGTGAAGCACCCAGCCCAGGCTTTGGAGCCTCAGGGTGAAGTCCTGACTTCATAGGGGACACCGGAGTTTTGGCATGGGTTTTAGGGTTCCTCTGCTGCCTCCCTCTTCCCTTTGAAATGCTTATGAGTCTCTTGAATGAAGAAAAATCTGGGGAATATATACCGGGAGGAAAGAGGGATGAGAGGTGGGAATGACCTAGCAAATGTCTCTGTGCCCCCTCAGCTCCCCAGTAATCCTGGTAATGCACACACAGTATTCCCATAGTTAGCAGTAGGGGAAGTTTTTCCAAATGAATTGTTGTCATCACAGAGGAGCTCACTAGAGTCAAAGCATGGGACTATTTTTCCAGCTTTTTTTTCTTAGGCTTCCCCCCTCTCACCCAAAACCAACTGGGAACTAAACTGAGCAGGAGCTGCACAGTAAAGGCTCAACCTCAAAAACCATACAGGGTACCCAGATGGTCTGTGCTAAGCACCCATCCCAGGGATAACCTGCTGTATTTTCCTTTTGCTCTGCCAAAATGAAGCTGAATGGCCATACACAGTTTTAGGGGTTTTTTTCTGTTTGGTTTCTTTGTTGGTTTATTTTGGTAGTGGGTTTTTTAGTTGTTTTTTTTGGAGGGGGTTTTTTGTTGTTTTCTTTTTTTTTTTAATCTTTCCCTGGGATCAAGCAGCATTGCTTCTTCAGCACTCGCTCACCCAGCCTTGTGCTGGGACATCTGTCCCTGCATCCCTGAGCACCTCATGGGGACAATCCTGCAGCACGATCCCCAGGTTTGCGGGAGTCATTCCAATCATCACACAAGTAGGACTTCCTTCCCAAGCAGAGCATAAAAGGCTATAAAGTCTCCTTTTTTTACCCTGAGGTCCTTAGTTCTGGTTTCTAATTTCGAGGTGTCCCATTAGCTGAAAAAGCACCAGCTGGTATAATCATGTTTGTGCAACCCTCATGGAGAAGTTGGGCAAAACAAGTTGATTGTAAAAGCTCATATTGGAAAAACTGATGTACAGAATGAGGGCAGTTCTTGAATGTATGTGATTCACAGACACTGGACTGTGGGGAGGAAAAATATTTTGAGAAAACACTTTTTTTTGCAAGGGAGAAATTGGGGGAGAGGGTTATTGCTTGGGTAATGTTTCTTTTATTACTACTTGCTGCTCTTTGTACACTTAGCCAATGCAAATGACATTCATGTTACTGATGATATTTTTGAACAGCCCAGCTATCTTTTTTGCTGTTGTTAATATACTGAGGATTTGGGGGGATTTTAAATGCCTCTGCCTTTCAGGATTATTTCTACAAAAGCAATTGAGACTGTATTTTGACAGCAGGAAGCTTGTAAAAACCTATAGAAAAAACCAAACCCAAACAATAAAATATTTGAAACTGCACAGCTATAAAAGGAATGCATCTCTACTACCATATCGAAAATCTGCAAAGAGATCATGAATTACATCAAGGAAGGACCAACTTTCCTCTGAAGAGTCACACATCAGTTTGTGCAGTGTGGATGCTCCCTTGACCACTGGCATGGCTGCTGAGGAGGAATGCGTGGGAATGCTCTGGTTAAATGTGACAACCCTGTCACTTTGGGACATTGCCATGGGTGGTGGATTGAAACCAGTTAATCTGTAGCAAGTTTCTTGTTGCACTTTTCAGTTGGCTAAAATTCATCAACAAGGAAAATGTGGGTCACTTTAAAAGCATTGGCAGACAACTGTTTCTAACCCAAAGGATTATGGGTTTTAGCACAATGAACTGTACTTCTTCAGGGAGGATCAGCATTGATTTTTTTTTTTTTTTTCCACACGTCTTTATTTACATGTGGCTATATTTTCATTGATAAAGAATAAAAAGTGCATTTTATTGACCTTGTGTGCTCGTGTTGTTTCTTCTCTCGAGCTCTGGCACGATAAAAGCAGTAGCTCTTGTTTTTCTGGCCAGAGCAGAACACAATTTGTTGAGAATAATGAGCAAAGCATACACTTATTTTTAGGAGGCTTGGGGATGGGGGAGACACATGAATCTATTGTTACAATAGTGCTTCCATACAGTACAATAGGAACAATGCTTGACCTTCCTCCTCACTAGCCTGAAGACACCAGAAAATAAATCAAGCTGAGCTGGGCATAGGTATCTCATCCATAAAACTTTTCTAGCACTTAATTCCCTTGTTCAAGCAAATCAGGATAAAGAGGGAATACTTTATCTAAGTAAGTATTTGCTTATAATCTTTTGTTTATAAAATGTTGCATTTTATTTGGTGCAAATGCATAACTTTGCTTGAAAACAATTCCAGACATTAATTATATTCCAGACAAAAAATAAAGATTGGGAGGGTGGGATAGAGGCTGAAGTGTTTCACTTGGAAATAGCAAGTCTAATAATTTCCAAGACATTTTCTCCCTTTGCTTCTCACATCATTACATGTATATACGTAATTACATGTATATACACAACATTGCTGTCATGTCCTTGAGGCCACAGTTGCTCCAGCACTCCTTCAGCTCAGAAACCAAAACGGGGAAATTGCTGGAGTTTTTTTCTTTTCCCTTGAAATAGGTTTCAACCCAGATCCTCCAGGCTTTGTTCTGACCTGTGACAATATCAGGGAGTGGAAGGGTAATTACAACTGTGACAGTCAGAGTGGAACTAAATAATTTTGAGGGTAAAGCATCCAAATCTAACTGTCTACAGGTAGGTGCTGAGGTCTGTAGGGACGGCCTCTCTGGGAAAAAAAATATTTGCTGTTTATAGTGAAAAATACCCATCACTGACCTTTTCTTTTTCCAGCTTGCTGAATGCTTATTCTCAGCATCCTCAGCTGGGGTGAAGAGACCCTGGGCACAGGACAGGAGAGAGCAGAGACGTAAGCCTCCATGGCAGGCACTAGTAGAAAAGGCCATAATTTTCCTTCACTAAAAGCCAGTGGCAGGGATGGCTGCTCTTGCTCCTGCTGCTTGTCCTTTGTGCATAGGGTTGGCTTTCACCAGGTAGGAAGCTGGCAGCATCAGAATAGCATCTTTTTCCAAATGGGTGGTTGGGACCATGTCAAGGCTGTCTCCCACACTAGAAAGGGAGCTGCCAGGCACGATGAAGGGAGTCTGAAGGGAGAAGGAAGAGGGGTTTTAGTTGCAGGAGCTAATTTGTTAGTAGCTGACAAGCATTGGTTTAAGGGGTTATGCAGCTGTGCCAGAGCAAGCTGGCACTTTCTCTCCATGGGACTGGTCCTCACCAGCATCCCAAAATCCTTCCCTCTCCCCAGACAGGTTGGTCTTGTACCCCTGGAAGCACAGCTTCACCTGTGCATATTACCTCTGCCTAAACAAGCCCTGAAAGCCACAAGTCAATAGATATGCACATCTCATGCCCTTTACAAGAGCACCACCTGACACTGAAGATTTATTCTCCAGGGCTGATGCTCCCACTGATTTAGGATCCTGCTATAATCACGTGTAAGCTGACACGGGACAAGAGCACAGGGCAGAGTCAGAGGCTTGGTTTAGACCACCTCCTCCCTCACATCAGTGCACCTTTTACAGACAACTTCTTACAAAAGTTTTGGGGTTTTTTTGTTTTGTTTTCTAATTGTCTGCTGGGATGTCATTTGGTAGAGAACAAAGATAAACTGATGATGTTACACTGCTGATTAGACAAAGTAATGAAGACAGAGTGAGAAAATTCTTTAGTCCTGGAAATTCTTCACTGGCTCGCCGTGTACAATATAACAGGCCACAAACTGAACCTTTTTAGTGAACAACTCAGAAAATTGATAGAGAGGTATACCACTGATGTCAGTTGTTTTGGGGGTCACCTTGACCACCTCTCCTGACCAATGATTTCCATCTAGCCAGGTCTGCTTGAGTATTGTTTCTTGCTCATGTGGTTGCACCAAAGAAAGTTCATAAATCATTTACCTTCAGCTATAAGCAGGATGCTCCTGCAAGCTTGGGAATGGAGTGTTGAAGCACTGGGGCAGCATAGGGCAGGTAGGTACAAAGCTATGCTCAGCTCACATGCAGAAATACATCTCTGCAAACACCATTGTGACAGCACTGCTGAGTACTTTTGACTGCCAGCACCAGCAGCTGCTCAGTGGTCACTGTCACGTGTTGGAGATGCTCTTCGGCCCTTGGTCAGGTAGAAAGTCAGAGAAAACACATGCTGATTGCTTTGCTCAGGTGTGGGAAATAGAGGTTTGCCTCGCAAGCCATTTGGCAATGGCTTCTCCTGCCCATAACCACTTCCCTTCAAAGGCATCCAGACAAATAAATACAAATATATGGTGTGTTCATAGAATTAAATATAAATCAACTGTGTAAAGATGGTAAATAAAGACACTAGTGAAATACTTTAATTTCTTAAATGTCAAAAATGGACATGGAGAGCCTTAAATTCTTCTGATGTTCATCAAAGGAGAGAGAAAAGATCTGAACTGTCACTTTCCTATTCTACAACCTATGGTCACTGTTCCTCTCACCTAAAATTTAGGTAACTAACTCACGGAAGATACCAAACTGGAACCTGATATTGCTAAAGATCCCTCATGACAGGCAAGACATGGGGCACTTCCAGCTCACTGGAAACCCTCAGATGAGTTTATCTGTCCCCAATTTTCAGATGGAGGGGCTTTAGATAACAAGACCTTTGTCATTAGTGTCCTGGGATGCTGGTTATAAAGAGCAGTTGTGCTGCACAAACAGAGGCATAGAAACATTAGGTCTTTGCAAATACCCCTCCTGCAGGTGAAATGCAATGTTCAGAGTCATCACATAAGTCCTTGAAGAGCAACAAGTACAATACATCAAGGCCATTCTTGGAGAGCCCCTTGGAAAAAGGCTGAAGGAAATCTGTTTTCAGTACAGCTGCTAAAAGCTTTCTGTGAGCTTGTTATGAGGGTCTGGCTAGATGATTCTTACAAAGCAGGCTATGAAAGGGAAAGTTTGATTCACTGGTGTGCCTGTTCTCTGCACACGGAGAACCCATGGTTCAGGAGAAGTGAAGGAAGCATCTGTAAAGAAAGGACACATGGAGTTTTCATTACTGGAAGTGAAGCCACAAATGGAGCCACGCTGGGAAGAAAGGTGTGCTTCCCCCCAGGCTTTTTAAAAATTCCTAGAAGTGCAGAGGAAAGCCAGTGAGCTGGTGTCCCCCTGTGAATAACAAGTCCCTCTGCTTGGAAGAGCCCAACAACAGAGACAGCCAGAAAGCACAAATCTGGGTGACAGCTCCTGG
This sequence comes from Florisuga fusca, assembly GCA_038090715.1. Classification (NCBI taxonomy): domain Eukaryota; kingdom Metazoa; phylum Chordata; class Aves; order Apodiformes; family Trochilidae; genus Florisuga; species Florisuga fusca. Next base: position 15,796,843 of record JAAWXA010000014.1, read on the forward strand.
CTTCCAGCCTGCCAGCTGCTGCACCCATTGCTGCCTGTTGTCTCTTCACTCCATGCCTGCAAATCACTTGCTCCTGCCCAGCTCTTGCAGACTTTGCTGCCCCCCAGGAACTCCAGGCACCATCAGCAGTGCCTGCTGCTCCCCTGGCAGCTGAGCGAGACAGAGAGCTGAGCACTCCTTTACTCCCTATTCAGGGTACAATTTTAAAGCTAGCCTGTGATTCTGCATGGTAGAGATAGATGTTTAAAGAGATCCCCAAACTGATTTTTCTCTACAAATCTGGTTCCTTTCTGATGTTCAGAGGTGCTGAAACACGACGAGAGACCCTGAAATCAGACGAGCCCCGTTACTGTTTCTGGAAGGCTCTTGTCTGGTTGCCAGGATGGAAAAACAATCTGAAAGCTTGAGTGGTACACCAGTTGGGATAGTGATGTGGACATATAGTCAACCACTTCTGCAGCAAGTCATAGAAGCCCACCACCGACCCCCACATAGAAATGAAATGTGTGCTCAGGTCGAAACAGAAGTTGGCCATGTCAGCCAAGTGCTGTGCTGGCCCAATAGCTTCCAAAGCTGCCTAAATGCCATGGGTATTTTGGGGGATTCCCAGGTCAGACAGACTCTTTGAAGGGTTTGCTTCTCATTAGGCCACCACAGCTTTCAGCCTTTGCTCTTGAAGCCCAGAAGCCAACCATACTCTGGAGCTGAATCAAAAGAAATGTGGCCAGCAGTTCATGGGAGGTGATTCTCCACCTGGAGTCCTGTGTCCACTTCTGCATCCCCCAAAACAGGAGGGACATTTTATGAGGGCGTGGAGTGCTAGGACAAGGTGGGGGAATGGCTGTAAACTGAAAGAAGGGACATTTAGATTAGGTATCAGGAAGAAATTCTTAGTGTGAGGGTGGTGAGACCCTGGCACACTTTGTGCAGAAAAGTTATGGATGCCCCATCCCTGGAAGTGTTCAAGGCCAGGCTGGATGGGGCTTGGAAAAACTTGGTCTCGTGGGAGGTGTCCCTGCTCATGCAGGGGGGGGGTGGAATTGGATGACCTTTCCAAGTCAAACAATTCCACGATTCTATGAACTTAAAACATTACTTTAAAATAGGCAATCACTGAGGAAATTCAAAAGTCTAGGCAGGTAAAATATTATCGCTAAAAGTCTGAATCTGAATCTGCATCTGTATCCTATTGGCCTGGAAGGGAACACAGCTACATCTGTGGGAAGCATCCCACTGAGGTGAGCTTGCTGCTAAGCAGCAAAGTGTGCCCACACCAGAGGAGCTTTCTGGCTCCACACGTGCTGCTGGCAGGGTTAGTGCTGCTCCACACCTCCTGCAGTGAACAGGAGGAAGGTCCCCCAGGTGTGTTTCTGCCTCTCCCAAATGGAAATAAGTGAGGAGGGGTGGACCAGGAGCTCAGAGAGAAGATGTAGGATGTGCTGCCAGCTGAGTGCTCCTGACACAGGATGGTGCAGGCTGGGGAAAGCCCTCATGGGAAGGGACCAACAGCTCATCACAAGGAGCTTTGAAAACATCAATGGAGTGGAGCTGGGAGTGTGCACTGTTGGGAATGGCCAGTGATAGGCAGGAAGATGGACTGAGCAATTTGATACAGCTCTTCTGTCTCTCTCCTCTGTAATTCTGTGACATTTTCTCCAGGACAGTGACATACTTCCAAATTAATCTGATTGCAGTAAAGTGGCTTGTTGTCAGCCCCTGCAGAGTGCAGGGCTTCACTGCCAGAGGCAACGTGGTGTGATGGTCCCAGCTGAGAGCAGGTGAGTCCACTGTCCCCATGGCATGGGACAAGGGGGTCACCTTCCGAGAGGCTGACAATCCATTTACAAATAATTAGCAGAGGAATAACAAAAGGCTGGAGAAGGAGATAGACTACGTTGTTTTATTGCCTGCTGGGTAAATAAAAGCACAAGCAACAAAAGAACTGAGATGAGAAATAGATGGATAGACAAAGTTATTAATCAGTCTTGTCATCTGCTTATATGTAGGCATCAGGACAACATCATAAATCAGTGACATAGAAACTGCTCAAAGGATAACAGGTTGGTATGTAAGATCTAAGACTTCAGAACAGGCACTGTTCAACACAGGTGGAGAATCTGGGCATATTTAGCTGTTTTTCATTTGTATAGATGTGTGATACCATTCAAAGACCCCAGGTCCACTGTGCCACAACTTGGCAGGACCCTGCAGTGGGGGCAGGAGGTACCAGTGGGACTAGCTGGGAGGGGAGATCTGGATGGACACAGCCCCACCACTTGGTCATCTTTCTGGTATTTATTCCAGTCATTACAGCTGATCAGAGCCTGAGGGAGGGCTGGGTGGTGCAGCCATGGGAAAACACATCCCTCATTCAACAGTGAGGGGCCAGCAGGGGAAAAGGAAAATCTGTGATCATGCAGTACATAAGCAATAAGAAGTCAGATGTAGGGATTCAGAAATGATGGCAAGGTTTTGCATTTGTTGAGATGGAAAGGAGGGATGCAAGAGGGTTGGGGAAGTATAATTCTGTCCCTGATGTCCCTTCTCCTCCAGTTTCTTGTATTCCATTCAGTTGTTATAAATTACTGACCTCAGCTGGGAGTGTAGAAAATAGCCATTGGAGATAATTTTTCACAAAAGTGAACAGTGAAAAATGGCACCATGAAACCATGGGTTTCATGGGTGAGGGGAGGCCAAAGGGTCGTGAAAGATCCACAGCTTTTCAGAAGTAGCTCCATCTGTCATGGCTGTCCAAACTTTCTCACAAGCACAAAACATGCTTTGAGCTGTGGACACCAGACTTCCTTCTCCAACAGCAGGTTTTTAATAGGAGAAGCCTGGGATCAGTGAGTAGAAACAGACTCTATGAATCCCATTTGTTCATAATCTGATAACATAAAGCATATTATTTATCAAAGATGCCCCACCCTCTTGATCTTCTACTTGCTTTGTGAAACATGGTCAGGAACCACAGAGATTTCCTCTAGCCACAGTATCACCCATTCTTGTCCTTCTCCTTCCTTCTGAAAATTAAAAAATGCTATCTTGTTCTTTCACAGCATAATTTTTTATCAGCTTTTCTCAGTGAAAAATGAAAACTGATGAACAATAACCTCTGAGACTTGTGCTAACTTCTGCATCCCTGTAAGAGATAAGACCCTGGCCCAACATAGACTCATTTCTAATAAACTTAGAGCTTTAAAAGTTTAGGAAACTTCATCCTGAGGCCATGGGGTTTTACAAATGACTCAGTTTTCCTTTAGAAGGAAAGAAAAGTTTCTTTCCCTTTCACTTTTTTATTTCTTTTTCTCCTTTCACCCCACTCCCTCCTCATTTTTCCTCTTCCCCTTCCTCTTTTCATCTTTTACTTTTTTAAGCACCAAGAAATGCAGACTAGTGTTCTGGCCTGTTTGACTTGCAGTTTTGAGGCTGGCTTTTTGTTCTGACCAGACAACTCTCTAACTGTAGAGGGAAAAACAAATTAAGAGAGAGAGAATCCAAGACATCAGTTGTGCCAGCAAATGTACGCTAGTAGCCTAGTACACTCCCTATTTCCATCTAATCTTGCTGGAAACAAAGACAACGAAGAAAACAAACAAAGAAAACAGAAAAAAACCAACCCTGTCAGAACTTGCCAGAACTAACCCCTCACCATATGATATTTGCTAATGAATTGCACACAGCGAAAAATGTGTGAGAACCTTTTCTGCAGCCTTTTGGGGAGGGTGATGAATTATTATCTAGTAATGTAATAAGTGAGTCTGAAAATGGGTTGTGGTGGGTGGTTGCTCCCCGCCCTCTTCCCCTTCCCCCCCCACTAAATCATACCATAAATGTTTCTCTCAGCAGATGCAGACGCACATCATTTCTTTCGGGATTTTTATAACCATGACAACCAGTTTTAAAGGAACGTTGTCAGTTTCCATCGTTTAAATTAGAAGTGTATCCAAAAAGCAGGTTGTAAAATGAGCAGAAGCCTCTATTTCCACAGTTTCCAAGGAACAACGGAGTGTTACATTTTTGCCTTTATTGTTATTATATACAAACATGATGCGATGTAAAATAAAGCTTCTATTCTAACTTTTACTTTAAAAATAATTTCAAAATGAAGTTTATTCCCTTGCTAAAACCCCCTTCATTTTAAAGATAGTGAAATTAAATCTGCCTCATTTTAACTCATGTTAGAATTAATGATACTGTAATTTATAATGAGTAAAGCATGTTGACATTTAATGCATATGACTTCTTTGAAGTTACATCCTTTTAGCAAAGATGAATTTTGATGAGTTTTACCAAAAGGGTTGAAAGAGTTTAGGTAAGCTAAAAATAACTCTGGAGCGAGTTTAATCTGGGTTAGACACGGTTTCTTTTATCTTACATTGAAATCTCATTAGCAGCAAGGTGCAGAGAACCTTTCAGAGCTTTCAAGTACTTTAAAAATCAATGCCAAGCTCTGGACTGGAGCCACAAGAGGGGCCCGTAGCCAAGCCTGACATGCTGCCAGTGTTAGGTGACCTGCTCAGCTGGGGCTTCACCCCAAAAAAGGTTCCTTTATGCTCCCATTTCTGTTTCAGGCCATCTCTAGCTCCACCCAGGGCTCAGCTGCCCTGACCTGCCCATGCTCACCTGATGCCAAGCCCTGGTATCACCCATTTGAACACCTGAAGGACCATGACAAGAGGACAAAATACATGTGCACCACTCACGCAAAGGGAGACAATAATGATCCTGTCTCAGGATTCCCTTCTTTCTCGTGCAATGAAGAAAATCAGAATAAGACTTTCTAGCAACTTTAAAGAGAGGCCTGGGAGCTTGCATGGGTGCAAGAAAAGCACTGAGCAGTGCAGAGAAAGCCATGCAGGGAAAAACTGTTCCCTCCCAGGTGCATGCTGCTGTCACAGCTCCATGCAAGGTAGCATTCATTTGAGGCTCATCTGTTCACCCTTCAGTGCCTGACTTAGAATTGTTCACATCTGAGTCCTCATTTTCAGGCAGCAGAATCACAGAAATTATGTGTGTGTATGTATGTGTCCTCATGTGTTTGGGCACACACAGTAGGGTGCCTAAGCAGATATTTTTTTCAAAATTGAGCATCTACATAGGTCAAATGAACAGTGCTTAATGAGCAACTCTTCCTCTTGGTTTAAATTAGGAATCCAGAACCTCACTGAGATGCAGATGCATGCCTTCGCATGGAGAAATGACACCTCTTTGAGGTTCTGACCTTGCAAAACCTTCCCCTGTAACCAAAAGATGACTATGAACTGATAAGGAGATAACCATGGTCCTCCATCCTCTAATTACAGCAGGCTGGCTGTGGTGTTCAGGCTTTCACGGAATCACAGAATCTTTTTGGTTGGAAAAGATCTTTCAGATCATCAAGTCTGACTAAGCCCAGCTCTGTCAACACCACCATTAAATCATGACCCTCAGCACCAAATCTACATTAAATCCCTCCAGGGATGGTGACTCTACCACTGTCCTGGGAAGCCTGTTGGTTCAGTTCTGAGCTTTGATTAGAAGAGCATTTATTACTCTGATTACTAATTTTAAAGTTTGGTGGGCTCACTTGCTTAATGTTAAATGTTTTTTAAAATGGAGTATTCAGTAGGGCTTTTTCAGCACTGCCACTTTGTGGATATTTGTTGGCTAGTGGATATTTGATGGCAAGTTTTCACTCTCTGGAGCAAAGTTGTTTTTAGAATGACCTCTGAGGAGATGGCAGTGTGAAGGGGTAATGCTTCCACTGCCTCTTCCCCAGTTTGTGCTGCTCCCTCCTTTCTGGTTTCTGCCAAAGAAGTTAAACTTAAGGAAAATGCTTTGCACCAGCAGCAATGCAGAACCCGTCCAGGGCTCTGCTCCTGCTTGGTTTGTGAGGAAGGGTCTTATTCTACCATAAGCAGTTCTACTTTAACATTTGTGAAGGGCAAATGTTAAATCTCAGACAGCCAAGCCCATTGCAGCACAGTGATTTCCCTCCCATGGGAGAGAAAGCAGAGCTTATCACAGCTCTGTGCTGGCTGAGGAAATGAAAGTGTGGACTTGCCCCTGGTTAGGACAAAGGAGACAAATACTTTTGTTGAAGAATATTGCACAACTGCATATCATTTGACTCGGTGAATGGCCTTGCTCAGAAAGACAATAACTCTTAGAAGAATAAAAATAGAAAATGCCTCAGTTTTTTTTTAGGGACCATCCTTTCAAATCAGCTATAGCACCCCTAGTAAACATGTGAGGCTTGATAGGGCTGAGTGGTATATTACACTCTCTTCTCAGGGCTCCTATCTTAATTTTATCACAGCTCTCAGGAAATTAAATGCACTTTGTATTGTTCTTTCATTTGTAATGTACCTGACCTTGGTCTGGCATTAGATTTTTCCAGTTAGAACAAATTGGACAGTCATAAACCCTTCTTTCTGCCATCGCTGAATCTGAAATAGCAGAATTAATGAGGTCTCTTTTTTCACTATCACATGATTTAAGGTGCCAAAATATTTACCTTTTCCCTGAGTGATGTGCAAAAGAACGAAAATTAAAATTATCTATGTGCACCTTCAAATGCTTCTTTACATATAAACTGCTAACCTAGCTGCCTTTTGCTTTCCAAGCTGCACACTACAACACACAGAGAATGCTCAAATTCTGTCAAATTTAACCACAAGTATGAAGATAATCCCAGGCATGATGTGCTTTAGACTCACTTAGATTGTAAAAATCAGCTTAAATAAACTATCTGCTTATACTGTATCTTTAGACTAAGTCCCTTGAACAGAGAGCACCCAGCCCACAGGATAAAGCAAAAGATACATTATGAACTCAAATGAAACCATAAAGATTAAGGATAGCTAAGACTTTAATGTTCTTCCAATATTCATTTGGAAGTGGAACGGACCTCTGAGAGGAAAGGAGAGCTGCAAAGCTAATAAAAATACTTGTGCTTTATGCTGCATCTAAGGAATGATCCTGTAGCAAATGGTAATGGTTAAATAAAGCAAAAAAAAAATAAAATCAGTAAATCACTGTTGGTCTGGCCCTACTGTCAACCAGCATAACTCCATCTCTTAAATGTAACAAAAGCCAAATTGGCAGCAACAGAAGACCTGGTCCACCATGTTTGAAAAGAAGCAGAGGAGCATCTCATCTGTAAGATGTGAGAGACTTTCCTTTGCATTGCCTGCATAGTTCTAGCACATGAATGGCTGAAGCAACTTTCCACTTTTCAACTTGCAGCCTGGTGAAAGGAGGGAAACACTCACTTGTTGGCTGTGACAGTCAAGAAGCAGGCAGCAGACACCATAGGTAATCTGAATGTACATGTGTCTAAGTGTTTCTGAAAACCAGATGTGTACCCTAGCATCTGATATATCCCATGTATTTAAGAACAAACATACCATTGCTTCCTTCCAAGTTGGTAGGAAATACTTAATAGTTTAGGATACAAATAACTGCAAGCAAGGAGTTTACTAGGAGTAAGACAATGTGTCTCGTATTTAGCACAAAATACACAGAAAAGGATGCTCTTTTGGTGCTTCTCTTCAATCCACAGGGATTTTGAGAACCTTGACTGAAGCAACAGAAACCTCATGGAGTTCAAAAAGAGAAAGATGCAACACCTCCAATTACCCCATTCCCTCATGCAGGTTGGGATGTGCCTCAATAACCAGTGGTCCTGCTGAAGAGTACCAGGGGACTGAGGTGAACACTGGGTTCAATCTAAATTAAGAAAGTGCATGACCTAAAATGATGTGGGGAGGAAGAAGGGATTGTTTAATCCAGCACAGAGAGGACTAAGGCACAATCAGGTGACTTGAAAAATGGTTTAACAACTTGGAGTCTAATTACAGAGATTATAAAGGCAGACCCAGAGGGGACAGACAATGTAATAAGGGAAAACTTCTGTAAATTCCCAATCTGGAGGTTCAGGGGAAGCTTTTTCACTAGGAGGGTGCTGCTATTCTAGACCAAGCTGCACAAGGAGGTGCTAAAATCTCCAGTTTGTGTCTTTGAGACGTGAACAGACAATCAAAGCTGACCAGCAAACTGGAATATAGACCTCCAGAGACTATTTCCAACCAACTGTTGTGTTTGTAATTCCTGTAAGAGATATCCCATGCTTATCCACCTTCCTCTGTTGGTGGTACCTGTATTGTCCCAGATGAGTGGAGCTTTTATGGAATGTCAGAGAGTTCTGACAGAGCACAGGTGTCTAAGCCTCCAAGGTAAACTTTGGTCAGAAATGTTCAGGCCTTGAACAGAAATCTCTTTTCTTTGGGAAAACCTGTGTTCCTGCTTTGCACTTTTCATATCCTCAGAGTGCTGCATAGCAAAGAAATGTTCCAAATATCATCAGGATTAAAACAAAACACAACACAACACTTAGTAGTGGGGTATGGTCTGCTTTCAGCTACAGGAACTTTGTCTCATTTGAAAGAGCAGTACTAACTGCAGAGCCAAAAATCATTCATTATGAACAGGGCTACTAACACACCTTACATGAATCCAAATGGAGGATGGGCCACAGGCTCAGCTGGTGTAAGTTGAGTCTGTAACAGTCAGTGCAAATATTATGATTTACACCAGCTGAGATACGGCTTTCTGTTTCTATTTTAATAAAACAGCTGTAAGAATAAATTTCTCCTTACTTGCCTGGCATGGTTCTATTGAGATGTTTAATGACACTAACACGATGACTGTGTTTTTAGTGCACAAATGAAACATCCATTGTGCCACATGAAGCACATCTTCCAGCTCAGATTGATTTTAAAGGTGATAATTATATTATGCAATGTTGCAGGAACCACAGTAATTCACTCCTAAAATCCATTTAATTTCTTTTTAATTACTCATGTTTACTGATTCCTTTAGATTCAGAAAAGGCTCCAAAATTGCAGTTAGAAAAGCAGGCTTGAAGAGAAATGATTAAGAACATCTGGTATATACATGATTATATCAGGCAATTTATTCTGCCTTTACCATTTCACTGTAGCCATGGGAATGAGGCAGAGCTGGGTTCTATCACTTTGCTGAAAATTTAGAGGTACCTTACTGTGCAGTTTCACTGAAATAACTGGCAATAATTAAGGTGTGTAACACCAAGACTTAGAAAGGGTGGCAGATTCTTTCCTTTCTTAAGTGAAGCTGCCAGTCCCAGATGTGTGGTCAGCTTTGACCATCAATTAATTCAGACAAATCTGAGTTCATTTGAAAGACCACCTGGATGTAACTAACTGTAGCCAACACCACGGGCAGCTCGTCACAGCTGAACAAAAATATGAATCAATACTAAAATCATGTTGATTCTGCCAGCATTTTATCTTTGGCAGCTAACAGAAGTGGAAAAAAAAAGCAGACAACATCACACCATAGCATTTGAAGGATTTTTGGAGTTAAACATTTCATTCTTGCCTTAAAGTCTTGTGCTACGTGAACATAAAGGAGAAATGAACTGAAGCATTTTACTTCCAAAGCACCTTCTTAGTTTTCCTTCATGGACAACTTAAAAGATTTAGGTTCCTTGAAGTTTGCACAAGACCAGATTTCCAAAGTTTAGCAAAGCAGAATTGGGTTTTTGAGCCAGCACATGTAGGGACCTCACTCATGGATGTTTTGCCTCTGCTGGCCAGGTGGATCCTCAAGTGAGTTCAGACAAGGTAAATGAAAGACCTGTAATATTTGTACCTCTACAGCCTTGTGCTATCCCTTCAGCCCACAGAGTATCCCACCTGGGCAGTACTCAGGGGGGTGAGAACAACAAACAGAGCAGCAATGGGAGAGGGAAGAGGGCCCTGCCTGGAGTTTGCTCCTGCATCTCACCACTAATTATGTTCCGGTGTGCAACACACAACAGAACTTTTACCCAGTACAGATACAGTCAGGGAGACTTTGATGCCCTTTTTCTGTTAAACCAAGAGAAAATTATGAAGATCATGGTCAAGATCATGAGATCATGGTCGGCAAGATGTCCCAGATAATCAGTGGTTACTTTATTGCTTGTGAAAGACATTAGAAAAGCAGTGAGCAGGCCACTGGACAAGGTCACGCCAAAGAAAGAGCACTGCACTTGTACTGGCAGTGACTGCCTTCCCAAACTCGTGGCTGGGAAATAGTGGGTTCATCCTTCGGTGTATTTAAGAACACACAGAATTCATTTAGAATAACTGAAAACAACATCAGGAAGAGCTATGACCTTCAAACACAGCCTGAATCTGGCTTTCATAATGCAAATGGTGAGACTCGGTGATCAGGGTGACCCTTTTGGACCTAAAAAGCTGTTGAGCTTATTCCCTAACGACCACCTTTTTGCACCATTTTAGCAACCATTGACCAGGCACAATCCAGATCCATCTCCTGGGAAGTGGCAACACCTTCTATTCCCATGGTACTGTGAGAAATTGGAAGAAGCCATCTCCTGAGAGCATTCCAGGGTGATGTGACCAGCATCAGGAATAACCATAAGACCTAATTTTCTACAGATGACTGTAGAAAGCCTGTTAACTCCTTCTAAATGAGTTCTTAAAACAGAAAAATGAGCAAATAAGAAATCAGTGAAATGTGGGCTCCTTTCTCTGCAACATTTCACAAGAAAAATATTATCACATTAATTTAGAGTCTCAGCAGTCTAATTTGAAAACCAGTAGCATTGTTTCTGAAAATTCTGCTTCAGGGATTTCTATAAAATATGTAATGGAAAAATTTAGCCCTCCCATACAGTCAGAATATATTCAGCTGGAAGGAGGCAGGGTTCAATAATGAAATATAGAAAAGGGATATTAGTAGGTTTGAAAGTTTTGGAGTGCTCAGTCTGCTATGGACAACCACAGTTGAGGGCCATTACAGCTCACTGCTCTCTGCAGCTGACAGAGGGGAAGCTCACCATCCCTATCTGGACTGGTCAGATGAAGGAACACTTCATGTCTAAGCATCAGCTAGGGCTCAAAGGAGGTTAGCTAATGTATCCTCACAAACACTCTGGATAGTTACTCTTCTCACCATGAAGCTAATTGCAAAAGGAGTGATACACCAGGCCAGAAGACACTCGACTTAATTTTAAAGGATGGTAGGATACACCATATATGGTTCCCATGTACTGCAAGTTAATAACACTATAAGTAAGCAACTTTATCCAGTATCTATTTCTTTGTGTCATTTTTTCATCTTCTTAGACCAAGGTCATCTTTCTTCAGCCATCTCCTATCCTTGTTCATTTGTTGTTGGCTCCTAGTTGCCATCTGGAACTGATTTCCTTCTTTCATTCAGGGAGTCTGTCATGTCTGCCACAGACATGCAATTGACTTTTATTTATCTTCTCTTGTGGTTTTGATTGCCTCTTGCTCTATCTTCCTGTTGGCTTTTTTATGCACTTTCAAAGTACCTTGCTCTGGTCTACATTACTCTACTGCATACGGTGACAATTTTATTGATGAGTCAGCTTTTCTTGTCTGGTAAACATTGGACCAAGTTATTTTGGAGCCCAGTGTTCAATCCAAAGCCAGCAGTTTGCTTTACACACTAACATTAGCATGTCCCTGCACAAACTGAGTCTCAGACTGCATGAGGACAGCTAGGATGACACACAGCCAAGATGAAGAGGGTGAAGAACACCCAAAACCTGAAGCACTGATGGGGCAAAGAAACAGGGAGGTGAGAGTTTGGGATGAGGGTCCAATAAATCCTCATGGAGAATGAGGAGAATGAATGAAGAGACAAGACAGTGTCTGAACTTGGAAGGTATTGCTGAAGGCAGGATGATCAGACAGCAATCAGTCAATTAAAAAATGTATCATAAAAAGTCTGAAAAAAATGGACCGTGCACAAGCAATTTAAGCTTGGCAGTTAACTTTCGAGTTCATAACTGCTGCACTTGATGTTCCTGGATAATCACAGTTTTCTCTGTAACAAGTGATATTTTAAGGTAAGATCTTTGAAGCACTTAGTGGGGGTTGTTTTCCATTGACTGTGGGTGAGCCCAGTATCAAGATGTTCTAAAAGTCTCAGTCTTACTTTACATAGATGTTTTACTAAGGGCAAAAAGGGTTTTTCAGGTGTGGAAAAGCAGCAGTGCCAAGCAGACCACTGAAGCAGGAAATAAAGTAGAAAAAAAAAAAAGAAAATCTACTCCTTTTTTCCCCTAAAAAAATCAAATACATAACTATTTACGACCCTCAGAGTATTCTAAATCTTTCTCACGTTGCATTTGAACTTGTCTCCTTTAACAAATAGATGACAATACTGTCTTCTTTCTCCCTTTTTCCTCTCAGTTGATGAGTATGGACAAGAAAGCCTTTATCAGTAAATAATAAAGGGATTATTTTTAACAATTTCAGTTTCTCAGTGGAAATAAATAATGAAACATTTTTCCCCTGAAGATCTCTGCAGAAATCATCACATATGTGTAGCTCATAGGCTTTTGCTTCCAGCTATGCCAAAATGACCTTGGTTTACTCTCTACCATTGCTACTATTTGCAAAGTTGGTAAACACCTTAAATCCAGTAATTGGCAGGCTCATGTCAGCCTACCAAGTCAGATGAATTACTGGAACCTGTGCTGGTTTGGGTGGCATAGCTTTTGTTTAATCCTTAAATTCTTTTTATAATTAAATGCTTTCTTCCTCCCTTTTTTACTGGACAGGCACCATCTGCAGGTGCCCAATCTGCAAGTACCAGACTGATAGAAGAGGGCACTGTGCAACAGACCCTCTCAGTGGAGTTCATTATGCAGCACAGCACATTTCAAACATACCATCACTCATGTTAAGAGCCATTTTTGGAGGGTTGAGGTAAATGTAAACATGCTATTAAATTCAGCTGACTTGATGTTGCTGAATTAAACAATAAACCCAAAGAAGCTCTTCAAGCTATTGCTGTCTGCAACGTATTGTATGCATTCACATAAATCTAATTAAAACCCTGTGCATAACCCAATTATGAGCTATTCCCTTACAGCAAGTTTTATATTTATCTAAGCCAGGATGTGCCAGCTGTGAGGCAGAACCCTGGATTTGCTAAGAGCTATTGTGTAACAGCTGGAGTGGTCAGATAAATAGACTGATGATTTTGTCTTTCTGCTAATGGATCATGTACTTGTGGATCAGGACCATTTTTTGCCATCTAAGGTTACTGAGATTTACTTGATTGTCATATTTCTTCTATCAAAGTGCTCAGGAGATAAGTTAAAGATGCAACTTAAAGGGCAGGCAGTTGAGAGGCTGAGGGACAACAGAATACACACCCTTTGTATTCCCCTAGTAACTGTGAAGGCAGATCCGAAGAGGTAGTATTACCACTCCGAATCGTTATCGAGGGGAGGAACTTCCCTCCACTGGGAATACAGCAACATTAGCAATACAGGGAACTGGTCTTCAAATGCAAGGGTCTAGTGCTGGGTGCTCTGAATAACCTTATTCCAGCCTTGAGGTTGAATATAGAATCCGTATTTAGATTATGACAGGGATTATCCCATGGTTCATCAGCATTCCCCTGACATCCTTGTAAATGCAGATCCATCACCTGAGTAATAATGGCAGAAGATGCAGCAGGGACCAGTCCTTGCCATTTTCAACTAATAGCATGCATAACTCTTCCTGCAACAGATCTACACAATGTTTGTGACACTAATGTTCTCCATACATTCTTCTCTAATGTTGGATGAAATCTAAGGTTCAGGGGGAAGAAAACCCTAGACTCAACTTTTCTTTCCAGAAGTAGAGCCACCTCCTTGTCCCCTCCAGGAGAACTTTGAAGAAGTGCCCTCATTCGAGGCTCAAATCTGTGCTCTAATCAGTTTATAAAGAAGAGCTAACTGAGAAGAATCTTTCCTAATCCTGGAAAAAGCGAGGAGGATTAACCTCGCTGAACCATCTAACAGAAGGACTAGTGGAGTAGGAAAGCCCCATTGGGCATATGCAGAGGCAGAGAGAGGAGAAGAGGAAAGGAGAAGACAGAGAGGGAGAGCACTGGTGAGGGTGATGCTGAACCAGAGGGAATGTCAGCAGAGCATGGGTGGGACAGCACAGAGTGACAGTGGGAAGAAAGGTGCAAGACTCCCTCCAGTGGGTCAGTCACTATGTCATCCCTCTAAGGTAGGAACTGATGCTGTTGGGTGGAAAGCCCAGCATCCAAGTCCCCATCTGTGACTCTCAATAAATTACTTTTTCTTTCCCTGCTTCCTTGATGCCGGAGGCTCACAGGGACAGCTTCAGCTGGCCAGTAGCTCAGTGACTCTCCCTGCTCAAGCATCATTTTTCCAAGCAATGCTCCAACTCCTAGCACAGCAACTGCAGAGACAAAGCTGCTGGCTGCAGAGCAGCATGATGAGTAGCAAACTCTCCTCATGTGACCCTTAAGTGTAGGCTTTGTGCAGTGCTACAAGCATTCCCTGGAGCAAACAAGATTGACATGGCACCTGAGCACATGTAGTGCCCAACTCCGGGATTTCAAACTACATGCCATTTCCTTCCAGTTGGAGACAAGTTTATGAGCTTGAGCAAGCAATAAAAGCTTCTCTCTATGCTAATGAAATGTCCAAGTCCTGATGGATTAGCAGTTTTCATATCAGATTAAATCTGCATTTTTGCTGATAAAGGCACAAAAGTCACTCCTAATAGGCTTTCAGATTTTGTTAGCACAAATACATCTCAATAGAGCACAGTGCCCATGGGATGTGAGTGGGACAGAAAAGGCACTAACACATTATGACGGACTGCTCAAAAACTCTGCTTTCCTCCAGCTGGCCAGAACACAGCCAGGCAACAGGAAAAAAAGCTATTGCTGTTGCAGAGAAACCCTGTAGATACTTTCCTAGAAGCCCATGGTACAGCCAGAGCACCCGTGCTCTCCACAGCAGTCCCTGGAGCTCTTCTATAACCATGGTTAGATATGGGACCCCTGGAGCCAGAAGAAATTCTCCCACTCCAAAGAGTTCAGACCCTTTTGGTACTAGAAGCTACTTCACATAACTCCTTGTGTAGCCTTTGAATGAACAGAGATCCTTAATGCTGTGATTTATCCGTAACTTTCCACCCTAAAGAACTGCAGGCATTATTTTTGGGATACAACACTGACAATGCAATTCTTCTAGAAAGCTACTTAGGCCATATCTGTGCTGCTAAAGGAAGCAGCCTCAGAGACAAGAGCAAGTAGAGCTATCTGGCTCACATCTGCTTTGTTTGGAGCTTACCCTTACTGTCCTGAATTTGTCTAGAAATGAGTTGGAGAGAGAGATGCACAACAGAGATGGAAAGCAAGTTTTCAGCTAAGCAATATTGATGATGAAGGTCCACTGCTCAAACTGGCTCCTTGGCTTTCTTTTCACAGAAACATGGCAAAGGGCAGAGCATTGCCGTGAGCTTGGACTGCTGAAAAAACACAGCATGGTGCTGGAGAGCAAAACCTGTGCACAGGGGGGTGGCACAGGATGGAGCTGCCATAAGACTCCAGTTGCAGGGATGAGTTCCTGGCTGTGGATCCTCTGCCTGCAGCCCACCAGAGGTACCCAAATGCTGAATCTCAGAGCCTGGATCCTCCTTCCTGGGCACCTCACCATTCCCATAAAGCAGTGCTGTGTCATATATCCCATTGGGCTTTGCAAGCATCTTAAAACTCCTGCACATGCCAAGCCGTTTGTTGACTGTCCTGTGGAAATGGTTTGACATACAGGAAAAAATTGACATAACCCAGGGGTACCTTGGTGACATTTTGTGCACATGGGTGAATTATTTATTTATTTATTAATCTTTTGGAAACTTTTCCATTTGTTATTTGGGACCTTAATAGAGTGATGCCATTTCCCATTTCAATCATTGCTCCAGTTTACTTCTCCACTTTAATTTCTGACTGAGTCTAAGGAAACTTTTTAAAAGGAAGGAGAAGAGAGAGATGAATTATGGCACTTGAAGCCAGACAAGAAATTCTGAAAAGAAAATGTAATTAAGAAATAAATTGAAAAATGGGAGCACCTGTGATACAGTGGCCAGGACTGATTATTTTAGGGGGGAACCCATCACAGGCAGCTTAATTCCATTTCATTCTGTTGCTCTTGGGATTTGGACTGTTTGGTCATTTATTTGGATTCAACATAAACCTCTTCTACTTGCATTGTTAGATGTAATGAGCATAATTTTGCACTTTATTAAACTACAAACATGTTCCTACTGCTGGAAAAGTTTCCATTGCTTCTCAGGAAGCACTAGGTCATTTGCTTTGCAGGATGGAGTTATTAACTGCTCAGCAAATACCTGGAGTGGAAATAGTTTTACCTATTGGGAAAAGCACTACTGCTCCTGTAAAAACAAAGGTTTTAAAGAGATTGAAATGTCTGGAAGAAATTCATGATGGGAAGGGAAAATACACAGGAGGGTGACTGTAAAAATGATAAAGTGGAGTTTAGAGTGTTTGATCAGTGACTGATGCAACACTATTTTACATGGAAATGTGAGTATCCAGGGCCAGGAAACACTGCTGGAACTGTGTCAAGTTCAGATTCAGTTTCTGATTACTGAGGCTGAAGTGGGATGAGTTGCAATAAAAATATTGAAATCTGAATACCTACTCTGAGGGACTCAGCCAAAGCTGCCCACAGTCTGAATTTGTGTGGTATAAAAGGGAGGCTTTCCTTAAGTGAGTTTGTTGCTCTCCCAGTAGCATCTAAAGTTGTTTCATTGCTATGGAGAGGGTGAGGAGGGAAAGAAACTGACCCGAAGTCCAAAATGAGCAGTCAGAAAAGTTCAGCTAAGCAACAGCTCCATGCTATCAGCCTCTTCCTCCTGGAATTTATCCTGCCCAACATCACAACTGCTCCTCCCAGTACTTCTCACTCCTACCGAAGACCGGCTAGTTATCTAGAAATCAGGTGGGACTGTGACTCTCACAAAGTTTTAGGAATTGTCTCCCTGGAAATGCCTTCTTTGTTCAGAGCAAACCTAGAGCATAAACCCTTACAAGATGAGGTCTATCTTCTCTGGTTTATCATATGTCTGGACCAAGACAGAAACTAGAGAGCTTCCATAGCTAACTCTGCTACAAAGGAGGAAACTGGTCCCTTCATCTCTTGATGGTCTCAGTCATCACCATAATGTGGCACTATTCAGGAGGTTCCCTGAAATGATGGGAACAGACTCTACCCTGTGATACATTATGAGCTTTGTCTCTATCCCCTAACACTTGCAGGTCCTTCTCATAGGGCCTGGAATAGATGTCCAGTTGAAGATCTTGTCTAGTAACACAGGTATATTTCTTGGATGGGTCTGGAGATATCACATCACCACAGAACATCAACCCTTACCACTATTTTTACCGAAGCTGCAGGAAACTTCTGTCCTCTTTTAAATTCTTTAAATTCACAGGCAATCTCTGGTAGAAATGAACACTGTGGAATGAGAAATGCTGCCTGAATGTGTCAATATTCCTACCTTGTAGACAAATTATCTCTTTTTTATTTAAAAAAAAAAACCTCTAAAGAGAAAGAGATGTGTCACATCTTGAAGTTATACCCCAAATGATTTCAACACACCTTAATTGAAACTCTGAGGAAAAATAAATCACTTCTGAACAGATCAAGATATAAACAATCTTGAGTCATGATTTTTTGATAGCACTTTTAGTACACTGTTCATTTCTGTTCTATTACGTATTTATCAATACAAACTTAACAGCTGAAAAAAGATTGAACCCATGTAATTCCACTAGAACCTCACAAGGGAAGCCAGAGAAATGGATGAGATTACATTAATCTAGTTCCTAAATTCATTAAACCTAAAGTACCTGTTAAAAGTAGAGATGAAAATTGCTGCAATTAATTGTCACCAGAACTCAGACTTTGAGACAGCAGCAACCTGCACAAAGAATAACTGAGATGAATTTATAATGCCTGTATTGTCCTCAGCCTCCCTGAAAAGCACGCACGGAATCTAGTTGGCAATACATCAGATCTGATAGGAATTCAGAAGTGGGCTAGACAGTAAGTCTTCCAGTACTGGTGTCCCTGCCTCCAGAGCTGAATAGATTATTACAGATTTGCAAGTTTTTCACACAGCCGCTCTGGGAACTACAGCAGTGAAAGTTTTGCAAAAGATTGTTTTCACACTAGAAAATCACTTCCTAGCAGACTGGAACCATGTTCTGAGGATAGAGATGTACTGAGGAAAAAAGCCAACACCAACAAACCAACACAAGGAAGTGTTTTCAAAACAAGTATTTCAATATTTATGCAACTTAACGGAATCACAGGCTCACAGAATGGATGAAGCTAGATGAGATTCCTGGAAATTGTCTCGTCCCACCCCCATACTCAAGGAGGGTCTCCTAGAGCAGGGTTGCTAAGGGCTGCTCATCTACCAGGCCTGTTGTTTCACCCCCTCCCCTAAAACACACCCATGCAGGAGGGTTGGAACTGGATGATCTTCAAGGTCCCTTCCAACCCAAACCATTCTGTGATTCTATGAACATGGCCCACCCGCATTTTACAGAAGTTCTCATATGCTTGTGAAATAGACATTGGTGGTCAGGATCATGAGTTTGTTAAGGAGAGAATATAAAGTTTAGTGAAACAAAGTCTGTTTCAATATATTAAGGACTTCATTGGCTGATACCAACAGCTAGAGATGATTGAGGAAGTAGAAAATCCTGGGTCATTTCAAAAATTTTGTTCCCAAATACTTGGCTCAGTGGGATCATGGGAAGACTGTGGTCTTTCATGGATTGCATGAAGTACGTGCACAGAGTGGACACATTTATGAATTATTTATTTTTTCATACAGTAGCCTGGATCAATACTGAGCTCTGACTCAGCCTTTGGGGGTCTGCAGAGCAGTCACAGGCCACTGCTCTGAAGGAAATACACAAATGATTTCTTCAAATGACCACTTGATGTCACTTGACACCATGCTAATATACCTGATGAAGCCCACTTCTGGGCAATATACAAAAGTTCTTAGAATCAAGTATCTGAGAAAGGGAAACCAAGAAGCTAAAAAGTCCTTTGAAAAAAAAAAAATTATGGGCTTTTCTACTGTTCTTCTAAACCACTGGTGACAACTACTAAATTACTTACAAATACTCAATCTCTTCTTGTCCAAAGAGGTATCAGTACCCACTTTCTTCTCCAGAGAGAGTCTAGACGTAATCACTAAGACTAAGTGATCTAAGACTTACTAAATTTGAATGTATTCCCAGTTTTTGGGGTGTCCAGGTTTGAAAAGACAGAGACATCAGTGTTTCTAGATTACTCTTCCAGAAATGATTCCATTAGCAATCCAGTGTCATAGTAAAGCCTCAGTTTTCCCTCCCCTACAGCTTCATTCCTCACCGACACAGGGAATCTCACATTGTCCATATGTATGAAATACCACCTTTGAAAACTAAGCCAAGATGCCATGTTTCCTAATCTATCCAGTCAAAAGTAAAGTGATTTATGGTTCCCTGACAACATTTTTCACACATCAGCATGACCTGAATTCTAATACACTCATATAATCACAGCCTTACAGTGTCTTCTCTCCCACTTTCCATTTATGTACTGCTCGGACATGGATTTATTTCTGACAGAAGCCTTTATACTGAGACTTGTATATCTTGGTTTTATCCCTTGGCATTCACAAGCCAGGTGGGCTTCTCAGGGTATAGACATGACTGTCTATGAAATAAATGCCAACCCAGGACATTTTTAATCTCAGAGCTGGTTGAAATATTTTAGCCACAAGAGATTTTCCTCTCAGTTTCATTGAAAGTGAAATGCTTTTCTGGATA
Organism: Florisuga fusca; assembly: GCA_038090715.1. Lineage (NCBI taxonomy): Eukaryota > Metazoa > Chordata > Aves > Apodiformes > Trochilidae > Florisuga > Florisuga fusca. The sequence continues at coordinate 15,816,583 of JAAWXA010000014.1, forward strand.
CTGTTTTCAAACTATTACTAGACAGAAAAAAGTAAATGACTTACTGAGGTTGTCCCATTTTGTTTTGAAAATGTCAGAAGAGATTTGTTCTGACTTTAATCAAAGCAAAATGAATGAGTCGTATTGAAGTATATTTATATTTTCTTAATATTGATTTTGATGTCTTTTAAAAATTTGAGTGGTTCCAAATTTAAACAGTTTGGAACCCCTGTTATCCAAATTTTTAAGAATAGCATGGATTCTCCTTCTTGTTTGCCTTTCACAGAAAGGAAATAGTCAACCTTTCTGATACAAATGCTAAACACATCCTCTTATTTATGAAATGTTTTACTTGGGGACTATACAGTCTCACCCAGGTAACAAGCTTTCCTTTGGCAAGTTAGTCTGAATTGATAACAACAGGTCAGTTGCTTCTCCTCATTCAGTGGAAGTCTACCAAAAACTGCAAAAATTCTATCCTTACACTCAAGGACTGTCTAAAAACCCTCCAGGTTTCTCATTTATAATTTGTTGTGCCTTATCACCTATCACTCTTCCTATCCTGAGCCTCAGTTCTTTGATGGAGATGTGGAACCTTCCAAAACATTCATCATCCTTGAAGTGATGCATTTAATTGTAACTCTCTGTAAACAAATCTAGCTCTCCTCAGTAGCTAGGCTCCTGCTTACTTTAGTGCATATCATGCAAAAAGCCCCAAAGGCTGGGTGTCTGTATAACCATCAGGAAGGTTTCTGCAGAGCTCTTTGGAATTGTCCTGCCTGGAGCCACAACTGCGAGGGAGCACCCACAAGTACACATTGCTGCAATGCTGAATATTGTCTGGGAAAAGGGGAGGAGGGGTGGGAAGAGGGTCAAGCTTGCATGTTTCTGCATCAAGCAGTCAACTTTTCTACGTCAAGCAATACAAACTAAATTAGGTTTATTCTGAATCTGGCTGTAAATTTGGGCTAGCTTCAAGAGGACAGAGAACTTAAAAATTATTTTGCATAACAGACAGAAACATCTGTTGGAGATTTTGACCCACATTACTTTCCATAGAAATAAAAGTTGGAATATTATAAAAGATCAAGATCCAAAGGTGCCTTAGATAGGTAGGAAAATTACCTGGCATGCTCCTCTCTCTGCAAGAGAATGCCTTGGATACTGCAGCTTTTGTATTTGGGGGCATTTCTAGATTTGTCTGCCTACACCACCGCTCAGACAGTTACAAAGTTCTAGTACCCAAAGAAATGAAAGAATAAGAATATTATTACCATAATTAGCTGTCTTCCTTAGGGAGGTAACTTTAGAGACAAACTACTTTCCAGCACCATTTTCTCTAGCTGCTAGTGCTTGCAACTCTCTAGTGCTTTATAATCTTCATTTCTGCAAACACCAAACAGATATTGGTGATGTATTCCTGTAATTATTGTGCTCTTGAAGTTGTACCAAATGGAGTTCTTTGCTAAACATTACAAGTCAAATCCCACTGGTGAGGAAGGAAAAAAAACCCCAAACAACCAACAACATTGAAATCTAACACATTTCAGCCTTTGCTTGGCTGTCCATCAAACAAGATGGTCTACAAGACAAAAATGAGATAAGAAAGCACATGCAATCCATCTTCTTTCAGTGTAGGTAGTGCATGCAAGTTATTTATTTAGCACTTAAAATTGTGTCTTTTCTCTAAAAAGAAAGCTGACAGGAATTTCTTGGCAGAGGAGGTTTTGCCATTTCATCACAGATCAGAATGAAACCCCAAGTATTTTAAGAAATTGTGGAAATAATTGGTAAAGCCACTTTCTCATAATTGCAGTCAGAGCTGGGTTCTAATGCACCCAGAGATGTGATAATTGTGAAAACTGACACAAAACTACAGCTTAAGAAAAACAACAGAGACAGAGATAATGACTTAATCCTACCAAAACATTTTGCAGAAGTAGGAATGATGGAACCACCTGTTCTCATAGGAAAGCATATTTGCAGAAACTTTTTAAAAATAGATGTGAAAGTTTATTTATTTGCTTAATGTGGGATTCCTGACCTCATAGTCTTGATGCCATCTCATTGTAATCTTAATAAACAACGAAAGGCAAACGTCACCCAGGCAGTGAATGGATGGAGCCAAAATCTTCAGAACAAGAGCATGCTCATTTTTTTTTTCCTCCCATCAGGTTAGCAGTCTGAGAGGCAGTGGGTTTGCTTTTGCCTGACAAGTTTTCATCACTCTACATGGAAATTAGAGCACAAAAGGAGAAACCAGCTTCCTGGACCTCAGCTTAGCAAAGCGATTCTGCACAAGCTTTGCTTTAGGTTTAGCACATGGTGCATTTGCACCTGAAGGTGGGTACATCCATCCACCTTCTGCTCAAACTCCAATTGTCATTATTTAACTCAGTCATGTTGTGTGTCAAATAACCAGTTGCCCGTAATTACTCCCCTCATTACACTGCATTTCCCCCTTTCCATTGTCTTTGCTGTGGCTATGTTTCCACTTGCCTGAACTCAAGAAACACCGAGGGCTAAATCTGAGCTCAAAGAGTTGTAAATCAGGTGCCCATACTGCTGTGACAGCCATATAAATGAGATTGAAAGAGAATCACAATTTCATTCTATGAAAATAGAGCTCTTTGCTTTTTCAGCAAGTTAACTTAGCCTTCCTCCTGAGAGATGACCCTACTTAAATATAAACCAGGGAAGAAGTGGAATGAGCCCAAGCGATGTGCAGCTTGCCCTGAATGCAAAACAGGGACAAGCAACATTCCCAGCAATCTGAGAGCCTAGAGAGTTAATGTTCTTCTGAACACCTTTAAACTGTGATGAAGCCAGCTTTGAGAAGACTATTACTTTGGATAAAATCACAAATTAAAGTGAAAAATTGTGGCTGAGGTTCCCAGCTGTGTTTCATGTCAGTGCTCATTTACAGCAGGCAGGCTTGAAGGAGGTTGTGGATAGCAATTTATTTACTAGATGTGCTCTGGCTTTCCACCCAGAGGCATCAGGAAGGCATGCAGGTACTTCATTAAGGCTCAGGATATATTGCAGCCCTGTTGCAAACATTTACCTTATAACTTCTCACATCGAATTCTTGCCAAAATTTCATATCAACACGAAGAGTCAATTAGTGGAGACAGAGAGAAGGAAATGCCATCCAGAGTTCTCCCTGGCACTGATCAAACACAACCAAGTGTCTTTCTGCAGGTTTCCCCCTCACCAAGAAAAATTCTGAGAGAATTTTGGAGCTGGACCTGCCCAAGGGCCACATTAATCACTCTGTGTTGGCACAGTGCAGACCTCCAGCGTGCCACAAGCTCATGGGTCCCAGCAGTAACACCAGCTCCACCAGGAGCTAACTTCAGGGTTTTTTGGCTGTCTCTCCAGTGACACAGGACTGCAAAAAGTAAAACTAAACTAACTAACTAACTGAAGTGCTCAATCAGAGCTAGGATACTGAGTGTAACAAAACCAGATTCACTCTTTCTATCTGCCAACTCTGTGGCCTGTACAGTATTCATCATTGCACATTGTAGATGTTCATTCAGCATGCAAAGAAGTCATGTATTGGATTTATGAAAGAATGGATGATACAGACAGTGCTGTGATTTTCTGTACATCTTAACATGCAGTATGGAGGCTGTGATTCTCAGCTCTCCATGAAATGGTCCATAGCCTTCAGCTTGCTTCTCTGTGCCCCAAGTGTCCTGACACCCTCACTGAGACGCTGCTCCATAAAAAGGGCTGGATATTCCCTTACTCAGCTCTTTTTATAGTCAAGAATTTTGGTCCAGAATTATCTGTGCACTGTGAGAAACACAGTTTGGAAGTGACACCCAGAACACACCCTTGAAAGTAGGTGGCTTTCAAGAGGAAGTGTTTGGAAACGGTGGTTTCCCTTGTCACTTGTCTGAATCAGATTTCTTTGTTGATTTTCTGTTTGGCACAAAGATAGATCTTGGTAATTAATATATTGTGTCAAGCTCATCTTACATTTCTGAAAGAAATAATTCAAGACTGCCACTGTGATTCATTTGAACTATTGAACTCTATATTGTTTTCAGAAAGAAAATGCAGGATGAGTATATTTACAGGGCAGAATTCTCTGAAAATCATCTATTTATTTTCCCAAGAGCTTTCCTAGAGTACACATTAGCACAGATTCAATATACAAAGGGTGCTTGAAAGCCAGGATACCACTCTAAGGTAAAGCACTATGAACATAACAGACCTGCTACTCTTTAGAGGGATACATACTCTTATACTCTTCCTGGTCCCTCTGGACAATCCTCTTTGCTCCAGAGCACTGGAAGAAAATCTGAGCAGAACACAAAAGTATCTGTAGATAGGAAATCCATATCCAAGTGGAAGAAAGAAAATTCTTCACTCATCAGAAGTGCAAAAGAAGCAGAGCAGTATCAAAACCAATTAGGGAGACAGTGATGTAACTCAAAGACATAATAAGCAGTCTTCTGTGATGCAATTTATGAACAATTTATCACTACACTTTGACTCCGACAAGAAGTCCAATAAGCTACTGGCTTCAGCTCTACCTTTAGAACTCCATAACTGACTCATATTGACAGAGTCAGGACCTGACAGTGGTGATAAAATGAACTGTTTCTAATTATTCAAAATCATCGAACAGTTTTCTAACAAACACATCAAACATTAAGATGAATTAGTTTTCTTTTATGGATTCCCAGCACTACTAAAATCAGTGGATTGGAGGAGTGCAAAAAACCAAAAGTGTGCTGAAAAGTGACAGCATTAATCAATAACTAGATACAAATGTGAAGATAATTTATGCTCCTTTTGAATCAACTTGGGTTGTTTTTTGTTTGGTTTTTGTTTGTTTGTTTTTGGTTTTTTGTTTGTGGTTGGTTTTTTTTTTTTTGTCGGCTCAAGTATTTCTAATGTGCTCCACTATCTGAGCAGGACTGGGACTATTTTGATAGGCAAGATAGGATAGGGAGGGAGGGAAAGGGATTTTTGGGAGGTGACAGTGTGCAGGAGTGGATAGTGAGGACACTCATCCCAGAGACTTGAGCAGAACTTTAGATGGTAGATACAGTCCCAAGGCGAAGTGGCTCTGAAGTAGAGCTCCTGGAGAGAGTCAGCAGCACTAAGATTCATTACCAAGGGTCAGACCCCCCTGTGTGAAGAGCCTGTCACCAGGTCAAGGGACAGAGGTGGTTTGCTCTGTTACAGTCATGGGGCACAGGGCTGCACCACGCAGAGATGCCAGCTTGGAGCTACATCAGCATGGCAGCATTTCCCAGCTGCCAAGTCCCAGCCAAGATGTCAGGGTGAGACATCATCCTGACATGACTAAACCATTTCCAGCTGTACTTAAAGGGAAGCAGTTTGGGTGCCTACAACTCCCAGCAGCATGGGAAGGGAGAACATTAAGATAAAATACATTGAGTGAAGGTACATTAATGGAGGCAGGAGCAGAGCATTCATTGAAGCAGTAGAGGAATTAAAAAAGCCAGTTCCAGACAAAAGAAGCCAGGGTGAGTGTGCTGGAAATGCAGAAATATATCAAATACAAATTGCATAGGCACTTCAGAAAGGCTTTGTCAAGGAATAAACAGATGACTGCACACCTAATACTCCCCTGATCTTTCCTTCTGCAAATCAGGAAGACATGCAGCAAGGATTACAAGCCTGGGCCTTGTTTCCTGTGAGCCAGAGATCCAAACTAGCCCATGAGTTTGTTTTATTTCTGATTCCAGACTTGCATTCCGTGCTCTAAAGAATGAAGCTTCTCAGGGAGACGTTTAAGAGCAGGACACAGCAGCCAGACAAGATGGTTCTCTAGGATTACAGAAGGATTACAGATTTCAACAATGAAATGGAGTTACATCACAGTAAAATAAACCTTTTCAATTCAAAAGATTTTTTGGGGGGGTTCAGCCCCATTGATGTGGCTGGTGGAAAAAACAACAAGCAGGTAGTCCCAGACTATCACCTACTGATCTGGATACCAGCCCATAAACCCCTGCTTGCCACAAAAATCTTTCATCCTGAATGACCCTGAGCACTAACAGCTTGCTAAGGTCACTTTGAACCAGGCTGCCCCATTATTTCTGTTATGTCTCACATATCCTGAACTCAATGGGACACAAGGGAGGGAGTAAGGTTAAATGACAACCAAGAAACCTCAGACTTCCTAGTCTGAACAACCACAAAGTTTGGCATAAAGCCTGAACTCTGTAGCAAGTCACCCCCGGTATTCTCCCCTTGCTCAGAGGATCCTTAAGTTATGTGCCCTATTTTCATTTGCTAAACTACCCAACATCTCCATCCCTTCCTTTTCAGGAAGTCTGGTTCTTTTTGTCACATAGCACTCCTGGTTATAAACCAAGTAACAATAGCTAAACTTGCTGGCAGATGGCACATTTATTATTTTGAGTTTCTTATCCCCAGAGCCACCACAAAAAAAAAAAAACCAACAACAAAGTTGAAGAACTAATAATTTTAGTTACACCAGCAAAGTGAAGGGCTGATACATTCCCTACCGAGCAACAAATTAAAATAAGCCTAAAGCAACAAGTGATTTCTGACTCTTCCATGCATGGTGGAGTTTTTTTATTGTGTCTCTGGTGTCTACCTACAAGGAGTAGTATGTCAAAAGCTTTTCTTAACTCTGAAATTCAAGACTGAATGAAATTATTAATGCCAGCAGAAGCTCCACCTAACTTATTTATCTCGTGTATTGTGGAGCCTGCCTGCCAGGCTGCCTGAACCTGGACAGGAGACACTTCCTCATGAGCAGCCCCATAGGAACTGGGGAGGTCTCGGTCAGCACGAGGGGGTTCAGCCTTGGCCGTGTGAAGGTCTCTGAAAATTAAACCCTGGCTGCTTTTGTTCTACCTGAGGATGGACTACCAGGTCTCACATCTCCTAAATGTCTTTCCCACCACAGTCTATGGCATTTCTGAAAGACCTTTGATTCACCAAATTTTCCCTGGACACTCCAGATAAACTAAGGGAAGCCTGAACTCAGATCATCTTCCTGGAATAATGAAGAATAATCATTCTTGATTATTCATGATGGGAAGACATACAGATCATGCTATGGCACTTCCCCAGTGCCACAAACCTTGGGTCACTGATGCCAAATGGACACTGAGTCCTCTCTTCCCACACGTTTGGCAGCCTGCAGCTGCAGGTCCGTGCACGCACTGAGTTTTTTCTTACACCCCTACCTGCCTGCAAGCCTGTGAGTAAATCCCACTGCTCTCTTTGGCAGAGGAACTGTTCACGTGGCAGTCATCAGCCCACTGCTATACCAGTCAAACCTGAACATCTGTAGTGCTCAGCTAGCAGTAATCAAAGCCACACATCACTCTCTGCTACTCCACTCCTCCATCACAGCCCCAGCCAGGCTCCTTCTCCACTCCTGTGAGCCAAAAAAGGACAGAGGGCACAAGTTCAACCTGAGAAATGTTTCTCAGATACGTTCTGCTTTGTAAGAGTTTGGTTCCTTCTTGACTTTGTTCACTGCTATCTGAACTGCCTGAAAAGAAATCAAATGCAGCCTTTCCTAGCAACAGGGTATCAGAAGAGGATCAGACTTACAATACCTGCAGTGTCTAAAAATGGAGTATTGTACTGACTGCTGTCAGTCAGTTAAACCTAAAATTCCTAAAATTAGAGCCTAAAATTTTAGGCTTTAAAGTGATGATTTTTTCACTTGAAGGGTTTCAGACTTTAAACACATAATTCTTTAGCTCCGTTGGCTGAGGGTCAGGCTTGTCTTATGAAGAATGTTGTGCTGTTCCCTCAACTCTTCTGTGAGCTCCACTTGGATTTGCATGACACCTTGCCTTGTGCTGCCTTTCTATGTACAGTAACTCCATTGTATATGCCATATAGCAATGAACAATGTATGGTTGGGTTTTTTTCCAGCAGTAGAAGAAAATTTCCACAAGGATGAGAGATTTTAGAATAGCAATGGTTAAACTCTTCTCAACCTTGGCCCAGGTCTCCAAAACCAGCTGCACCATATCTTTTTGCAGGTTCAGGAAAGTCTAAGAGCTTCCTTTTTTATTAGTATTATTTCTAAACATTTTCTGTTGTCAGCTTTCACTGAGAGTGCTGAGGCTACAAATGCTTCTTGGCATCTGTAGATAGCAATATACCTCATTCTCTGATGGCAATGTACTTTTCAAGCCTCATATTCATAAATCTTCCAGATGCCTGGGAGATAACTAAGTACCACTGTGAACCTCTGTGGTAACCTGAGGCACAAAGAGGTTAAGAAACTTTTCACTCATTACCTACTGAGGCAGACCTGGATATTGAACATCCTAGTCCTGATACCTCATTTTTCTTCCAACCACTCACCAGTCATCCCTCTCCCAGTAACCAAGGAGTTTGGTAATTATAATCAGATTCCCAAACTTTAGCTGCTGATTCTTTTCCTCCCCTTTAGCAAAATCATTAACTTTTTAGATTTAGCCCACTGCTTATGTAAAATGGAAAAGATATTTAAAATTCTTCATACAGAAGGAGCTGGATTTTCATCAAGGAAAATACATCTCTGAGTGAGAGGGAGATAAGGCCAATTCCTGCACCACTCCATTGCTGTCTTCCCTTCCAAGAATCCTCCTTGCAAGCAAAAGTGTGATTTAACAACCACCCTGCTGCCTTGCAGCCACCTTTGGATACTCAGCCTAAACCTGACTGTACATTACACCACCAGTGAGACAGTGGGAGGAGGTGAGACTGCACAGCATGGTATGGGAAGAGAGGAAAGAGAAAGAGGGAAATGAAACAGAGAATCAGCACCACTGAAAGGCCATATCTGATGAGATGAAAGCCATTTGGAGGTCCCTGGTACAACACCTTCCTGCATGCCCCTTTCAAGGCCTCTCACCCCAATGAGGAGGATGGGTGCTGTATATTGCCTTGGCTCCCTGCTGGTGTTGGGCACACGGTCAGGGTGGATACTGATGAATTTGGCCAGGGGCCTCCAGGTTTTGTTCATGCGTTTTCCAAAGCAATTTTTATAAGGTGACAACACTAGGTGCATTTTTCATTTTAAAACTAGAAGGCTATTTTAACAGGACTGGGAAAAAAAAAAAAAAGTCTTAGGACTAAGTTCTAGATATTAAATTTTTCGTCTTTTAAAATCAAGATGTGTAAAGGTCACCATCCATTGCATCTCCCTGTGCCCTGCTCTATGTCTTGTTTCACCTAAAGTATTGCTCATTCTCCTGGAGATTTGTCCTAGTCCACTGCTGTAGACTAAACCTGGGACACACCGAAGTCTTAACCCCTGGGGCTATCAAATACAAAAAGGCAGAGTGCATATGGGCTGTCTCCTCAACCTCAGAGTCCTCCAGGGTCCAATCCAGGCTTTCTTGGGTTGGAGGACAAGCTTATTTAGCAGGGAATTGCTTTACATTGACATGTAAAGTAAATAACTGCACATCCCACCCAGTGGAGGGAGGTAGAAGGAAAGAGGGTCCTGAACATCTTTGACTTTTGATTGAAGCCTCCATGGGTCCAATTGACACTCTGCAAAAGTGGTCCTCATCTTGCCATCTGCAGACTCTGATACAGGAAGAGCAAAGGTCACACCAATGGGAAGATCTCTTCCCGTTTTAGCTCCTTTCATACAGGCAAAGGCAAAGCAATGCCTTTCTTCACAGGTCTCAGCAGAAGGGGCTACTGCAGGGGAAAAAGGAGCTGGGTGTTGAAGCAGCTCCCCTGAGAAATGACCTGCGGGGCTTTGGAGAGGGTCATGTTATCCAAGTGCTGAAGTACTGGAGACACAATCCTCTGCCAATCTCCTTAGCTCCAAAAAATGCCTTTTGATAAGTTCTTCCCCAAAGCCCTCAAGCCCTACCTTACTTGAAGGAAAAGCTAGTGATCTCAGATACCCAAACAACCCCAGTTAGCCACCACTGTACAAAAAACGTGGCTTCAAGCAGGCTTCTTACAGAAGGGACGACTAGTAGAAAATATGGATTATTGATAGCTATCCCAAAATCCAAGAACAGGTTAAAGCAGTACCTACCAAGCTATCTGCAAATTTGGAAGCCTGGCAGATGCACCCTCTGGTTTTGCCTGAAGCCTACTGACAGAAGCCACTAAAGGAGCAGGTGTTTCCTACAGACCCGACTACTGAAGAGGTTAAAAGATGACAGCTGCGAGAAATTGAAGCCATTCTCTGTGAAGTGGTTGCTGGAGGAGTGGGTGAACACATCTTGGAAAGAAGCCCTGCTGCAGTTTTATTACTCAGGTGTGAAAGGACCATTATATATCCAGGAGACACGTGCTGCAACGCTATTTTTCCCAATTAACCCCACTCTTCTTTTTAAAAGGGATGGAGAAAAAGCACTTCTTGTAGTGCCAACAAAGGCAGACCTCGACTCCAGTGAGTCTGTCTGATGAGTCTTTTGCAGTGTTTAGTGGCCAAGGATGTCAGTGCAGGTTCAAGTCTCTATGCTGGAATTAAAATGAACTATAAGCAGACACCTGAAGGCTCTCACTTCATCTGATGGCATTTTCTGCAAAAGTTCTCGGTGACCATTGCCAATACTCCACTAATTATTTTTAGAAATAATTGCTTCAGCAGACAAATTGCTTGGATTTGCAGGAAAAGACCTAGTTGATGCCAATTCCTGTTAGAGGAAGAAAGCACAACACAGAGTAAAAAAAACAGAGTAAAAAAAAAGACAGATAAGCCTGATTAGGCAAGAGAGCAACTATATAATTACAGATGTACTGAGGGAACCAGGGTCTTGGCAAAATTAAAAGCAAGACCATTACCTGATTGTCTTAACAGAAAGCAAAACAAGCAAGGATTTGCAGAGTCATTGTTGAAATTCTGAATAGATAAATAATGAACGTGTCTCTGCTTTACACCATCTTAAGACACTACCTCATGCTCTATTTTCATCATCCTGTATTGTTGCTGGGAATAAAGCATTTTTTCATATTTGTGAAGATATCCAAGCAGGTTTATTAAAATAAAAGGTGACTTCTGTTTTAGCTTTGTAGCTACATGATAAGAGTCTCAGACTTTGGGGCTGTTGCTGCTTGCATGTGATGGACAGTAAGAATTTCCCATTAGTAAGAATTTGATCTCCAGCTGGTTGTATTTCTCTGCTTTCTGGGGGCACCAAAGAACAGCCAAATTTAAGTGAAACACTGAAACATGTCCAGAGAAGTGTTTGAGGCCTCATCACTGGAGACATTCAAGATCAGGCTTGATGGGGCTCTGAGCAACGTGATCTAGTTGAAGATGTCCCTACTTGCTGCATGGGGTTTGCACTAGATGACCTTAAAGGTCCCTTCCAAACCAATGTATTCTATGGTTCTGTGAAATTTCAACAGAAGAGAGAGGTTGCTTTTCTGGGACTCCTAATGACATTCTGCTCTCTGAAGTGTGCAGCACTTGCACTCCAGCACCAGATTTGGGACTGGGAGTGAGTATTCCCCCCAGTGTAAGACTGGCAAGAAATTTTAAGGCATTTCTACCTTACCTCTATGTTGTGCCTTATCTCTCTACCATAAACTTAAGGGAAATCTTTTTAAACAGTGTGTAAAACATTGGTAATTCCCTCAGTTCTGTCCTTTTATTCTCACAGGATTACAGCATTTGTTCATCTGCTAAAGATCTTACACTGATCCCAAAAGGGGCATGTTTTATAGTGCTGGCTGCTGTGAGAAGTAGCCTGTGGACTTTTCTCAAATTGCTGCCTACTGCTTGGTGTCCTGCTCTTGCAAAGGACTGCATTCAACCTCCTGGGTGACCTCTTCCAAGACAAGGTTTTTTGGACTTCATTTATCCTTCATTAAATTCAAGAACCCAACAATTCATCACCATAAAGGGAAACATTGCCAGGTTGCTAGTATGATGCTGCAGCTATACATGAACCCATAATTCTACTGTATCAACTCAATATACTTAAAAACTGGGTTCTGTGCATTTAAAAAAATGCTGTATAATAGCTATGTTCTCCCTGCAATCATTCTGTTCTGACAGTGCCATGAACCCAGTTCTTAAGGGTTTGAAAAAGCAGGAGGAAGGCAAAAGTTTTGCTAAAAATGCCCAGATATTGGTTGCTTCAGGCTATGCTGGCAACATCAGGGTTTTTTCAGTGCAAGAGCAATTTCACACAGTGTTTTAATCGTGCAGTTAAAATAGCCACTTTTTTAGGACTCAAAGTCTCTTACAAGGACTTTAATTGCCATTCCTGATTACCACCTCCTACCTTGCAGATTCTCTAGGGCAATGGCTAACATTACAATACCAGTCCCTTTAACATACTTCACAGGCAGTTCAGCTCCAGCCTCTGAAAACAGCAAGTATTGCAAGGGAAAATATCTCACTTGTTTTGCACTTAAAAATACTGTAGGGATTGCATTGCCTTTCTAATATGATATATTTTCATTTGATTCTGTTTCTCATGTGGGCAATATGGCACCAACAAGGTGAGTGTGTGGGTCTAGTGACACTCCAGTACACATATATGGAGTAGTTCCTTTTACTAACACCATCTTCTAGAAGCCTTTTCTGCTATACTTTCTCCCATGCCCAGGAGAACCATCTGTGATCTATAATTAGAAACTTCCTAGAAGTATTAATTAATATAATAATGTTATGGATAATGGAACAAACAACCTACCACACACACAAATAAGACACAGATACATTTGCTTTTAAACAATCTCTGAAGTATCTCACTACATTTTAGAGCAAAGATTTATAGAATAAAATTCTTGTTACTTGAAATACTATAGTAATTGATGTTTAAGCTATTCACCAACACTGGATCCATTTGTTACCAGTCATTGGGAATAGTTCTTGGATTCTGAATAATACATAATCCATCTCTATGTGAATCTTTCCATGTTCTTTCTCTGTATAAAATAAAATATTGATGCTCTGGAAACATAGATATCAATGTAGAATACTTTGTTTTCACAGTATTGAATATTAACAGCAGGCTATCTGTGTTCTCCATTAAAAATCAGGCATGATACTTAAATGGACATCCTTCAGGCATAAAATATGAGTATTCAGTCAGGTATATATTTATTTTATTTTTCCAGTCTGAAGTATTAAATCTATAACAGAGGCGGGTCAAGGGAAAAGAATACTGGGAGACTCCTGTGATAGTCTGAACTTTGAGACTTCACTGGAAGCTGCTGGAAGCTGTAGGTTGGTGGCTCTTTACAAGCTAACATGGACCATACCAAACAATTGCAATGTTGTTTGCAGACAAGATTGAAACTTGAAACTGAAACCTGTGGCTCAATATCAGGTTTCAGTGAGCCCAAAGCTAAAGGCAATGACCACAGGAAGGAGACTAGTAAGGAGCTTTTAACCTTTTAGATCCCTTCTTTCAAGAAAACCTTTACCTGAGGGTGGGAGTGGGAGGTTGTGTCTGGGAAAAAACCTTAACCACATTTCCTTTGCATCTCCTGAGGTGACTCCTGTTCATACCTTCCTCCTGCTTTTGGTTTCCTCACTGCCTTTCTGTCCTACAGTACTGAGCTCTATGGAAAGACCAATTGCAATAGTCACAGCAGCGTGTGCTGTTGCTCATCTTTTGCAGAACACCAGCTGTGCCAAGGCTGTCCAGTTTGACTGGAGTCCATTAAATGTATCTTTAAAAAATGACTCAGGAGCTCATCTGGAGGGCTGTGAAGCTCTCCAGAAATCAGTGCAACCAGCTGGCCCAGTGGTCAGCAAGGAGTTTGCTTCCCTCACTCTAGGTGATACATTTCACATGTGTTTTCAAGGATTACTAGTCACAAAGTCCGAATGGGCAAGAAATACAAATATTTGATCTGCAATCTTTGAAAATGACCTGTAGTAAAGGCACCATTTGGCCTCCTGACTCCACTGGATGTGGGCTACCACCTTGATGGATTGAAGTGCTCATGCTCTTTGCAAATACATTGACAAGGACATATCCATTAAGTTCTTGAGGTCGCCACTGACTGCACTGCCCCCGTCAAGTTCATTCAAGGCAACATTTTTCTTGTTATACCTGCCAGAGCTGCAGGGCTGTAAATGAAGAGCAGCCTGACAATCTGTTAATCAAAGGCCAGAAGAAAAGAAATTAAGATGCTTCAGCAATCCTCCCTGGCAGCCTTCTACCCTCTGAGCAGGACACTTGTTGGGGTGAGCTTGTGGCTCACTTCATCAAAAATACCATCTATAGAACCTTTTATGTTGCCACAAGCAGGAAATCAGAAATAGCCTTGACACTGTGAGGTTTGCTCTAGCAAATCTCTAGTTTTCCTCTATGTGTCCCAGTGCTACATTAGAAACTCACAATATCTGAAGATCATAAAGTGGAATGGCCAAGACATCATGCTCTACATCCAGGCATTTAAGGCCCCATACAGTGCAGTACCAAATCTTTCTTGAGCTGAGCCCACTTTAAGTAGGCATATATTTCTTTGATTGGCACATTTTTCTTTGGACTGCAAATTCATTGAGTCTGAACAAACAGGCACCACACCAATATAAATGTTGTGTCTCATTAAGTGACCCAGAACCACGTAAACCAAAGAGCTTGACATGATGTCAGTGATTAATATTCAGGGACTTCTGAAAGGACAGAAGAATGTTGCCAAGTAGAAACAGTCCCATTAGAAAAGAGTGTTCTACTGCAGGTTTTTCAGGAAAAGAATTTAAGATGCTCTTGCAATAAAATATGGATCGTCTTTTCCAACAGGATCTCTTTTTCATCACTGCGCACGTTCGTGTCTTTAAAGAACAGATGGTGAAGAAGACTTACTGTTGTTAACTGTCTACAGAGACAGCCTAAGGGGCAGTCAAGCCCAGCTATTTTCTTTTCATCAGTATATGAACCAATTCATGGCTAACAACCTGCATTCAGTACCAAAGCTCCTCCTTCCCTATCTTCTTGCTCAAAAGATAACACATACTGATCAGAAATATGCCAGTTTTTCAGTAAATAGATAAATCTGCACAAACAGTCCCATGCAGCTGCCAATTTCAGTGTAGAACAGTGTATTTCAAACATTACAGACTGAGGCCAGAACACATCACTACTGGATAACTCTCAATCTTGATTACAACAGCATAAATTTGAGGCAAATTCTCTGATATAGTCAATTAGTCCAGATTGACACTCAAACAGCTGAGAGCCCAAGAGCCACTAAATGTCTTTATAAGGCTGATTTAATTATGATCAGCTTTGATGTCTTAAAATACTCATTGTGTAATACCATAAAGTAGGGCAACCTGTAAATTTATTGGGGTGTATTTATCGGTATTTTAATTTGTAATCTCCCGAGACACAATCAGTAAAAGAAACCACAAGTTCCTAGTGATTAGAGACACAAAGAGAAGATCTGCTGTCTAGTGTTAGGTCTGCTGATGACACATAAGTCGTGTCTTTTACATTTGCCTGCTGCACAAGACAGCCAACCCTCCTTGGTTCAACTCCGTGAAACCCACCTGTCTGTATTATTAAGGATACACAACGGGAATGAAAATAATGAAACTTGACTCAAGAGACTGAGTATGAGATTAATGTCTCCCAAGGTGTCTAATGATGAGTCTTCAGAATAGCTACCATACCTCCACCTAGTCAGCCCCTTCCAAAGTAAATTGACACAAACGACAAGGTTTCTTTTCCTGTATTTACTCATTGCCTGGGCTGTCATTTAACTTCCAGCACTCTCTGTTCCTGGTCACAGCATTTAATCCCATCAGTAAAGTTACTGAGTCATTTCATTATTCACTTCCTTTCACATTAACGTCGATGACACATCCAACCCCCATGCTAACCCCCTCCTCAGCTTGGTGTGGCACCTTGCAAAGAGAGCAGAAGCTCCTGCAGAAATCTTGCTTGGGCATTTGTAATTTGGCACATTTGGGTGAATTCTAGTACAAAATTAATTTTGTAATGAAAGCAAAGAAAATCACTTGACACAAGCAGAGTTAGAGGCCATGAGTTTACATCCATGAGTCTATATGAAAAGCATATATCTATATAGGTATCCAATATCCCTACAGGGTGCATGAAATTGTGGGTGCGTGGCATCCTGAGCTAGTGACTCCCACTTGAGGAGCAAGTGTCTACTTTTGAAAACATTAGTTTCTATTTCAGTTTGAGAACAGCTTTGCTGGTGTTCGTTGTTGTTGCTATAGCTGACTGATCCTATACTCTGGTGATATATTATACTCCCTCGCCTGCCTTCACCAATCACTGTATGTCTGTCAAAAGTGTTAGGATCAGTTGGCACAGTCGCATCATGAGTGGGAACAAGGCAGCTCTTTTGGAAATCCGATGAATTTTCATAGCACAAAGAGTTAGCTACAGAACCTGGCTGAAATTTTAGTGCTCTTTGAGACATTGAAAAATCACTCAGGACTTCACAGGTTTGAATTATTGAGGCTGGAGGTAAAAAACCCCACCCAGTAACAAAAAAATCAGTCAGTCACAGGGCACAATTGTGAACTCTGCAAAAGCAATTGGAACATTTAATAGACTTTTAAAAAGCCCTGAATGAAGTCACAAAGTCCTCAGATATTGAATTAAAATATCCACAATAGGCTGTTCCAAAATGGAGCCTGGGATAGTTTAGAAGTTGAATAAATGGGAGACTTCATACTTGGTGCCAGGACTTCAATTCCAACTTTTAGTTGCTTTGCTTCAATATTGTCTAAACTTACCTTTTTTTTTTTTTTTTCCCTGTGTGTTGAGATTTAGAAATGATATTGCTGTGCTGGCATGAACTGTTATTAGGTGCTGAAAAATTCAATCATGCAGAAGGGAGGGGAGGGAGGAAGGAATGTATGTATGCCAAGTTATTTATTATCTCTCTATGGAAAACCTGTATTTTGTCAAGGCAGCATCCTAAGGAAAATTTCAAGCAAGATGACAATGGAAAATCCTGTTAAAAATCTGGAAATTCTGATAGCAGCTTTTCATTCAGTCTAGTTTGATTTAACTACATAGCTTGAGTATTTGCTGATCTATTTAAGAACTTGTGAACAGCTATTAATAGAAATGTATCTTGGATGTCAATAATCATGGCTTTATGCCCCTGCTTTGCAAACCTGATATGCTAGAATTAAGAGGAGCATTAGTGTTAGAGAGAGCTACCATGCTTGCAAAGGTGGGTGAAGAACCCCATGTGAGTAATATCTTCCCATTCAAGAGCCCCTGTGAGCACTAGCAATGCCCCTCTGCCTACATGATGCAAAAGATTATCACTTATAGTTCCCAAGTGGTTCAAAGGATGGCTGGACCTCAAAAACCACAGATGGGAAGGAGTATAATCACAAAGAGAAGCAGTACCTAATAGCTCTCATCTCCTCTACCCTAACATGAGACCCTATCCAGCTGCTACAGCTTTTTGAGCTCAATTCCAATAAACAAATAATTAAATAAAATCACAGCCTCTATCAAAGAAATCCGAGCAGAAAGTAAGAACATTGCAGAGTGTGGCTGGAGGCATCCCATGAAGAGGCAGATGCTAGGGGACTGCCAGGAATATTGAGTGTACCAGAAGTGGTTTCCAATCCAGTCAGGATGGAGAGAGAATGTCTTTTCAGGTCTGGTACCACAGCCTCGTGCTACAGAAACTCAGCATCTTCTGTGTTAGAAGGGAGAAGAAAGATGGTCATCACAAAGCTTTAATGGATTCTCCTGTCATCGTGTGCTAGACTTATGTCTCCATGGCTAGCAGATACCACTAATAGAGGAAGGGAATGAGGTGAGATTCAATTATTAGATCAACTGAAGAGAAAATCAGACCAGACCTCCTATGATTCCCCTCTCCAGGTTGGTTTTCTGAATGTTTGACATCCAATCAACCTTTCTGTTCTTTGGCTTTGATCTTTTGTTGGTTTTACACAAAATCTCACAAATGACAATGGAACGAAAACAAGTCCAAAAAGGCTGCTAGTTCAAGTTTTACAATAACAGGTGCTTTTTTGGCAAAATCAGGAAATTTTGCATGAAGGTATCAAATTCCATCAGTGCTTTCATTGGGAAATTACATTTCACTGTGATATATTCAAATAATTCCCTTTCAATAGAATATTTTTAGCTATTATTATGACAAGCAGAAATAAGAGCAAAATGTTCTGAATTGCCATTACGAAGCATTTCAAGAAAGCCATTTCAATGTTTCAGGAACAAAAAATTTCCCAAACTTCAGCTGGTATTTAATTTTGACTTCTAGTGCTGTTTGAAAATAAAATTATAAGTTTCCTGCAGAACGAAAATTCCATTTTCTGATGAGCCACCTTCAGTAAGAGCATTTCAAATATAATTCAGAGGAATACAATGGGCTTGTTTTCAGATAGTGCTATGGGACACTGCTATGCTCCAGTTTTCCCTTGGTCTGTGACTTTACCAGAACCTCCTCTTCTTCTCACAGGGCAAGCACCAAAGAATATTTCATGGGCAAGAGCAGCACACTGCCCACAGCACATCAGTTCACAGTAACAGCCAGGAGAAATCTTGGTCACACTAAAATATTAAAGTCAGGTTCAGGCAAATCTAATAAACCAAAGAAAACGAAACCTATTTCAGAGAGCACTAGAAGGTAAGGAAAGAAAACAAAGTTAAGGGAATACATTTACCCACTGCGGGATGCAGTGGGTTTCCAAAAATATTCACAGACACAGAAAGGGTCATAAATGTTCTGTCTCTGTGTTTGATAACTTAAGAAACTTATTCTCCTGACCTGCACAAGCTCACCAGTCTGATCTGGAATGATAGCAATGAATATGAAGCACACAGAGGGATTCACATGAGGTTTATTTGAGGAAATGTTTCCCCTTCAACATGCTCAAGGGCTTGCAAAATCTGAGGGCATTTCTCTCTCTCTCTCTCTCTTTTTTTTTTTCTCCCCTTACTGATAAATTTCATGTCTCAAAATATTTCTCTTTCAGCCAGGGGATGACATGGAGGTTTCTGGGGATGAGCATTGCACACTGCAAAACTACAAAACTCTTGAGCAAATTTTCCTGAGAGAAAGCAGAGCAGAGAGCATGCACATGCAGAGGCTGAGATGCCCATCTCTGCAGTTGAGCAGGGCTGAGCCATCCTGTTCCACTCCATCTTGTTCCACTGGGCATGATAAGAAAACCAGCTTGGATTCAGATGGGCTGGGACTAAAATGGGTCATCTCAATGGCACACACAGCCCTGTGCAGGGAGAGATGTACTACAGGAGGCTCTAGGCTACTCCTCCACTTTACTACCCTGTGCTATAAAAGCCAAAAAAAGCTGTTTGATGACTTCTGCCACAAACTCAATGTGTAACCTGGGCCCTCAAGTGGGCTTCATGCCATGAAGTCAAAATGGTACCCTGTGGGGGGACCAGAGAGGCTTTTAGCATCCAAGAGGCTGCTTACCAACATGGAGTAACCTTCTGTCCCTATCCTGCCTCTGGATCAAACCACCCCCTCCATGCAGCAAGGAGCAAGGTCCTTCAGCCTCTTCAGCCTGCTCCTCTGGAGATGGAGGTCCTTGCACTGGGAGCAAAATCTATGGCATTGTCTCATACATCAGTTTTCTGTGCTTTCCGTCTCCTCGCTTAGTTACATCTGAGTTAAAATAGGTAGAAAACTGGGAAGATAAAATTAAGGGGTCTGAAAAAGGCCACAGATATGAACTCAGGGGTGTTGGAAGAGAACAAATGGCCAAATACCTTTTTTGAGAGACTGCAGGGAAGGCTGCACTGCACCACATGCAGCTTGCAGCAGGGGGACACTTTGCAATGTATGGCCAGGGCATGAATCAGAGCAGTTCTGAGTCCTCCCTGTGCCTTTGCTGGTGTAAAAGGCACAATCCTTCTGCAGGCTGAGCCATAGGGATGGGTTTCATTTGCTTTTCATAGGCAGAATGCAGAGATATGACGTTGACAAGCCATCAGGATTTTATTTCCTAGCCTGTCTTTAATTGCAGTGTTAACTTGTCAAATACCCCAATATTGCTTTCCCATGACCCTTGCTGTTAACCAGAGAGTTCAGAGCAGGTTGTGTTGCTTCTCTAGTTCAACAGTTTCTGTGGGGAGCAGCCAACTGTGTTTGGCAGCCTGTAACCAGAGGAACTGACTCAAAACTGAAGTGTGAAACCTGCCTTGCCTTCCCCTCCCCTTTTAATCAGCCCTTCACATTTAAAACCCCTCTATCTACTCTGGTGTCACCATACGGGGGAGGGAAGGGGGCAGTGGAGGGGAAGTTAATACAAGTTATGGCATATTCATTAATTGTGAATATTCATTAAGTGGGCTAGCTACTGCTAATGTGCTCCTATTTGGAAGGGTCTCAGCAGCATGACAGAAGGCTCTTTAAGAAGCAGAATTATTTTTAGGGAACAAAGTATCTGGGAGGAATGAAAAGCTGTCTAAAAAGCCAGAATAATGCTGAACACATTCAGATCCTACTGGGAGATTTTCTTCCAGGAGATACAAACATCTTCTGTGTCCATTAGGCCAAACTTCGGTCTGTTTGTGTTCCCTTGCTGATGCTTCATGTCTAAAGCATGCAAGTACACCTAAACTGATGCTGTTTCAGGCCATGCAACAGAGCTGATTCTAAGGAAATCTTTTCTGTGATCATATTACAGCTCTGCTGGCTTTCATGTGCATGTATGTTCAGATGGGGGGGGGTGTCCATTTCAAAAAATGAAAATATCATCTCCAAGAAAATTTAAATTTTCCACCTAAGCCACAGTCAAAAGTAATTTTGATATTATTGGAATTATTTTATCAAACATTACCAATCTGCTCAATTATCTCTCGCTTTACAAGAAGAAACCCACACATAGAGAATACTATGAATGCTAGAAAATAAAAATAGAAGGGAAAAAAAAAATAAAGGAGAAATGAATGGCTTCTAAGAGGGAGAGGAGAAAGCATCTTCAACCCTTCCAAGAACACTTTCTCCTGACAGGTGAACATGGGTGCCCTCTTCACACTTGCCTCATACCTGTGCCAGTCAGACATAGCCTGTATCTGCTACACCATTCCCTGTCATCTCACTGCAACCTTGCATTCCATCTCTTCTGTGGGAGCAAATAATCATAATGTCCACAATTACAATTAAATACTCTGAGTTCAGAGCATTTTACAAGCAAACTGCTGTTATTACCTACATAATACTGACAGGGCAATGCAGACAGAATGGGAGGGCTCCATGCCAAAAGTGATGGTGATGGGACTGCAGAAGGACACCCACCAACAATCCTCTAAGCCTCTGCTGCCATCGGCCTTCCAGGGCCACTGTCCCTGCAGTGGGGCAGGTGACAGGGACCATGGGGAAGTGATAACTTGGGTTGCTTGGTCCCAGTTCCCTTTTCAGACTCTAGACCAGGACCCAAAGGAGCAGCACAGCCAAGGCAAGCCAAACTGTCTGGGCAAAAACACAGTCAATACTATTTTATCAATAACAAGTTGCAACATTTCCAAACTATTTCTCTTGGAGGCTTTTCACATGCTGTGAGGAGTGTTGCCTGCTGGAGACCTGGGGTTTATTTTGGGGCAGGATAGGTTTCTTTTAAATAGACAGAGAGACAGGTAAAGAACTACAGTAGTGGAGGAAACATCCCTGGTGTAGTTACACCAAGATGCAGACAGCAAAACACCCAATAGCATTATAACTTCATCTTTGAAGTTTATCAATGTGTATTGGGCAGAAGTTCAAACCCAGGCACAGTCGATTCAGCACCTCAAGTGTTCTCAACTACAGAAGAAAACCAAGGGTCTACCAGCCTTGGTCCTTCAGATGAGAGCAAAAGGATGCTCATGGGGCATGATCATCCAGGACTTCACAGAACAGCTTGCCCTCAGGCCATGATTTCACAGGACATAATCCTGTGGCTACTTATCTTTGAACACACAGATACACAGTATATGTCACTCCTGTCTTCTTCCATGTCTCCTTCCATCAGGACATCGACGTAGTAAATGGTGACACTTCAGTGTTGCAGGTTATTTATGATTTGGGAGATGCCTCTTGGTCCTTCAACAAAAAAAGCACTCTTTGAACCAGCTCATGCACACTTAACAGGGAAGTCTTCAAATATTCAAGCCTCAGGACCACACAAGTGGAATGAGTTTGTGCAACAAGATCAGTAAAAGAAACCCCAGGGGTGTGAAAACTTTGGCTCAATTAGAGGGAAAGGAAGTCTCCTAGGTCAGAGCAGGCTTTTTATAGCTTTCCCTTATGCTGTGATAATCAACAATACAGTTCAGCAGTTAGTCTGTGATCAGGAGCTGTTTGGGATGGGAACAGTCAAGGGTGCT
This sequence comes from Florisuga fusca, assembly GCA_038090715.1. Classification (NCBI taxonomy): domain Eukaryota; kingdom Metazoa; phylum Chordata; class Aves; order Apodiformes; family Trochilidae; genus Florisuga; species Florisuga fusca. The sequence continues at coordinate 15,838,830 of JAAWXA010000014.1, forward strand.
TTACTCCAAGGGTTCAACACATCTCTCTGGGGCAGTCGTACCACAGCCTACCAGTCCCATGTCTGGCTCATACCCATGCTACTCATCCCTTGCTCTCAGAAGAGCTGAGCTCCATCTGCAAGCTTAAAAAAGGGAAAAAACAAGCAAACTTTTTTTTCTGCCTCCATCAAATTCTGTCTAAGCAGACAGCTTTTAAAAGGCTCAGCATTTTCTGAGCTGCAGGTTCCCTATATGTTTCTCAGAAAGCAGTTGCCCACCGTCATCAGATCTGTTTGAAAATCCTAGCCTTCACCACTAGAAAATTAGATGCACAATTGTATTTCTCCAGGGTTTTAGGATGGACTCTGGCTCACAAAACAGAGGGCAAAAGAGGCAGGTTTGTGTCTAAAATGCAAAGAAATAAATGGCACCTTGCAGTATGAGGATTTGTTTATTTAGCAAAGGCTCAGAATGAAACAGGAAAGGGCAAATGTGATCCTTATTTTTTCCACCATGGAACTTATTAATCCTTCAGCCATTTGGCTACAACCACGCCTGGGGGCCACCAGGATCAGAGAGACAAAAGGGTAATCCTTCATGTAAGCACCAGCCCTCCACTTCGAAATCTCCCTGTGCAGTCTTTCAACTTATATCCCCAATTATACTTTTTTTTATGTTTGAAAACGCTTTAGGACAGCAGGTGCCTGTCTCACTCGTGTATTGTTCACACATCATTGCTTGCTTTCCCTGGGGCTGTTCTCTCCTGCTTTAAAACCTCACATTTCTATGAAAATTAGAGTAATAGTCCTTTTCCCAAATGAGAAAAAGTGGGAAAACAGAGGCTGTGCCATGCTCTGGTACATGCTGGCTATATCCCAGCTTGACCTGTCACAGGTTTGTGTCCTGAGGTGGTTGGTCTAATTACAACACTTCTGCTACAGGGAGTTGAGTGCATATCTGTGTCAGGGCTATGGGCTGCAAACCACTGGTCTCTCAACATTGAGGCTCTGCTGGCTGCAGCCCAAACCAAAACCTGCTGCTGGGCTTGGTGACCTGAGCTCCAGGTGGAGCTGGCAGAGCTGGCAAGAAGAGAGAGCAAGGACCATGCAGCTCTCAAGCAGCTGTGACTGGTGACTGAAGTGAATCTCATGTGAAAGGGTGAAGGAATGATAGCAGCCACAAAAGGTAGGTTGGTTCCTTGTTTTGTTCATGGTGGGAACACTTGAAGCCACAGTCTGCCTATATAAAATGGATAGATGGTGCCAGGCTTCCAAATTGCTCTGAAGATGATGACACTATGAGGTCCATGCCACCTGTCAAGAAGACCCTGTGCTTAACTTGAGTGTTGAAACCCACTGGAGTGATCAACTCAAGCAAATCTCTGAAACTACAAACTGGGACAAGAGCTCAGATTTCAAGCATGTCCAGTGCACTGAATACTGCTTGCATAAGAACTCAGCTGAGGATTCATCAAGTACAGCATTCAACTTCCTTGCTGAGGATGAAGCTAATAAGCCAGACCTACCATAACAGTCATCAACTATCTTATAAAGGATAGATAGCTCCTCAAAGACCCAGGGGATGAGCTTCTGAACTTTGGGCTACCCAGTATTGGAGTCTGATAAAGAAATCAGAAGGTAGTGGAGATACACAATTTAAAATTTCACATCTCCATAGTGAATCATGCAACTGCTTCCTTTACCCAGGATGGGAAAGGCCCATGTGACTGGGGAAAGCATTTAAGGCAATAGGAAGGCACAGTTTCCTCCAAGTGGTTCACACAGACGTTAATTCTGCAGAGTTTGTAAATCACCCCATCCCACTGCAGAGCAGCTCACACAGCACAGTGCCTGGCTTGGCTGCCATCTTGGTTGCCCTTATTAAAAAATAAATTGTGTACAGAAAGGGAGGAGCAGCTTTGTGCTCCTTCATAAGTGCTCCTGATTAAGCATGCTGCTGCTTTTAATGACCCTCAGATCTGGCATTTTAATGCCTGGCAAGAGTGCAGAGCATTGATTTTACAGTATCAAGGGTGCATGAAAAACAGATTCAAGTGATTAATTTTATCAATGTAACCTTTTGTTTCTCATTTCTTTCTAGAAAACACTGGGTTTAAGATGCAGATAAGACAAAAAACTATCCTCATTACCTCTAGCCTCATCACAGATTTTACTCTTATGGCCTAGCTGCAATCAGTGACTACCAAATATCCATCTTCACATGTGGATGGAGCCTGGAAAGGACTAATGAGAACATTTTGAAGAGGGAAGAAGGAAGTTTATTGACTCTATCATTCCCTTGGTCTTTGAATCCTCCCAGGTACTGATGGAGAAACAATCTCATTCCTCCTGACTTCATACCTGCTACAAGCTCCAAAGTGGGCAGATGGAATCCTTACTGCTTTCAATTCTCACCCTCCAGCCACCTGTGCAAAATGCTAAGGATAAGATTCATCTGGATATGGGCCAAGGGAGGGGAAGGTTGTGACTGGTTTCTCATCCCCCTTCACTTACGACAGCACTCAGCTAAGTCTTCAGGACTGCAGCTGCAGGGCATTTAGAGGACCTTCTGCCTCAGCAAGGCTCCTTGAGGAGAAGAGAAGAGAAGAAGAGAAGGAGAAACGTGTAGGGCATTTCTGTTGGCAGGACAGCAGCAGTAAAGCTAGAAGGAAATGCTCTCTGAATTCAGATTCATAGCAGCACAAAACGTGTTCACTCCCCTTGCCCCACAGCCTTTCCTCTCTAGTGGTGCAGCGTTAGCACGTGGTGTGTAACAGCTCTTCAGACTACAAGGTCAGGAGGAATTACTGAATTACTGCTGTGAACTTGTCTGACTTTCTGTGTAATGTAGAACCAAGAAATTCCAGGGATTTCTTCCCCGTTCAAGTACTGTTCTATTTTGAAATCCAGTCTCATTGTAGGAGATGCCAGTAACAAACAGCTGACAAGGACTCATCACATTTGCTCCAGTGATTCCTTGCCATCATCAGGAAAAATACAGTCTGTTTCTAGCCTAGTTTTGGCTTGGGTTGAATTTTCAGTGCCTGCATCACAAGACTGCAAAGAGGAAGAGCAAGCTTAGCAAAGATGTTCATAAAGGCAATCATGACATGAGCATCTACAGCATGAGGAAAAGCTCTTTAGCTGGGCTTGTAACCCATTTTTCTCAAAAATCACATGTACCAGCCCTTCATAATGAGTTTGTCAAGAAGTTACACCTTTTCTTTAATTTGAAACCAACCAGTTTTAGATAAAAATTTCAAAAATGTAGCTTTGTGATACTTTTCTCTTACCTTCCAACCCATGTTAGCAACTCAGGTTAAAGTGAACCCAAAGTGTCAGTTTTGGACTATTTCAGAGGTGGAGTAGATGCAATCACTTTCCTTCTTTAAAAGCTGATTGATCTAATGCTGTCACAGAAGAACTGGATTCATGATGGATTATAATGGCACAGACTCCTCTGAGCTGAACCTAAGGTGTCACTCTGTGACTAAGATACATCATGAAATTATGTATGAATCTTTTTTTTTTTCTTTTTTTTTTTTTTTTTGAGCTTAGGTCAGAGATCCCTTATGCCTCATGGGAAATTCTGAAACATGTTTGGAGATGAATTTGCTGACATATAATTTTCTATATATTTCTCTCTATTTTAAGAATGATTCTGTGTTCTTTTTGCCATCAATAGCCTACATACTTATGCAATATCCTGGGCTTTGCAACCTGGTACTTCGATGAGGAGGATGTTTCAAAGATCTGGACCTGATATGCTAACACTGAATATTTAACCAGATTTTGTACTCATTTGGTAGACATGTAATTATGAGACCTGTCTGGTATGTTTCAGGGAGGGATATAATACCTTACTGCTCATCAAAAATTGCTGATTGATTGACTGAAACCAAGCCCTTTCAGGGAAATACACTGATTTTGATGATAAACTTGGTCAGACAAGGTTTATTAATATTGGGAAGAATTAATGATTTAAATGAGTCACACAGTTTTACCCAGGGCTGGAGTAAAACTGGAGTAGCCATTTGTCATTTAGAAACTGGATAAATTAACTTGAGGAATAAGGCTAGAGAGAAAAATACATTTTAAAGTTGAAAACTCACACTGAATCTTATCTCATGGATGTGGCTTTATCCTGAGTGTCCAGAGTCATTGAAAACTCACTCACACCGAATCTTATCTCACGGACGTGGCTTTATCCTGAGTGTCCCCAGTCCTTTCTCCTTCAGTCATGGCACTTCAGAATGCCCATCTACAATTGCAGATCAAAAGTCTCTGACATCCTAAAGAACAGAGTTTTTCCACAAAGTACACATAGGCACAGCCTGAGATGGAAAATGGCAGGGGACAAAGATCACAAGCCAAGCAGTACAACATGGTCTTAGCCCTGAGGCCCTGGCCCTGAATTTTAAATGCATCATTAAAGACAGAATGAGAATCAAAAGAAATCTTAAAGTTTTCCCTCCAAAAATGCCATGGTAACACCTGCCCAGGGCAAATATAGCTGTGGAGCCACTCATGGCAACAGAACCAGCACAACCGCAGAGGGACCCTTGACAGGGAGACCACAGTGATGTGGCACACATCTCCCATTCCTGAAGTCTACACATATGAGTGGTGGATGAAGAACACCTCAGTACTCCATGCAGTGCATCCTTCTCTCATGTAAAAGTGAAGGCAGCCCATTCCCACTAGGCCCTTCCCACAGCTCTCCATCCACAGGAGACCTTACCAGTGAGTTAGCACTAAAAAAATATGCTTTCTTAAACATTTTTAGAAGGGACACATCATTGAAGGCAGACTAGTTGAGCATGTACAAAAATATGGAGGTGAAATTATCTCGGTAGCTCTGTGCTAAGTGAGCAGATTGACCTCTGTGGCTTTACACCAGTGCTGACCATCAGCTGCACACCAAACGATACAAGTGAGAAGCACTTGTGAAAATATGCAAAGATGAAAAAACCACAGATGTCTACAGTTTGTAAAAGAAATGAGAATTGTTTATGAAGAAGTAATTTGGTTCCCGAGTGGATCATGTGCTGAAGATGAGGTCAACATGTAGCTGCAAGGTGATTTATCTGCTAATAATGCTGCCAACTTTAAGACCACGAAGCTGCATTTATTATTAATAGATTAAAGTTGCATTTGGCAGAGTAAGTGGCAGAAAGAGTCAAAGCAAGGTAATGTGGCATGGCTAATCACGTCCATTGATGCACAGCAGTGACAAGAGGAGAAAGCAAATGTCTCTTCTGGAAACTCATTTCCATGATTAACTGAAAAAAAAATATTATAATAACTGAAATTATCATAATAACTGAATTGTTATAATAACTGAAAACTATTGAAAAAGAAGCTCGTGAAAGAAAATTAAACAAGAGAAACAAATGATATAGACAAGAACTCCCAAAAGGTCCTTGAATGTATTTGTAAAAGTGTTTATGTCTCCTCTGTTTATGGAATAATAACCTCACCAAGGCAACATCCACACTTCTCAAAGGGTGCTGGGAAACTGCATTATTTAAAGAAGTATCTTGAAGGAAAAGAGAAGGAGCTCTGGCTAATGAGTGATTTTCCAAGAATATGATCTGACATCCAAAACTCTCTTCACATAAGAAAATTTTTGACACAAAATTGCCTCTTCTTTCTCTCAAAACCCACAAATACTGAAGTATTTGAGTCATATCAAAACATTGCTCCAACAGGTTACCTACTTCTTACAATACAATTTAACTGAAGATGTGCTCTGACCCAATTCACAATCCATTATCTTTTGTAGAACAGAACTTGAGAGAAAATTCAGACATTATTTAAATGAACATTGGAAATAGGTTCCATGAAAAAGATCCTTAAACTAGTAAGCAGATACTGCAGAGTTTCTGGTATAATCCCAGCTCCCACTCATCCCCAGAAGCAAACATTCACCATTTTTTGGCTATGGTCACAGTAGCAGTCTTGCAAGGCATATCTTTATTTGGAGTGGGGAATTCTCAGAAGTGAGGTCAGAAATTTATTTTTTCCCTTTTATTTTACACTAAAGTCAAGTGGAAAGAACTCTTGCAGGTACCCACATCGTACTCCCTGGTACACTCCTGCTGGTGCTGCACCTGATCTTTTGCTGTCAAGGGGCCACAGCTCTGCCCACACTCACACCCAACTGCTCTGAATCACCAAGCAGCCATTTATGATGAAGCTCCAGCCATGGGAATGAACTACAGCAAAGTCTCCACTACAGAGGATTTAATAATTTCTCCAAAAGGAAAACCACACTCATCTCTTGGGCTCTAAATGACATGGTTGTGCAGAATTTCCCTTCTACACCATTTTTCTTCTCTTTGCTCATATATTTCATGCACTACTTAATTTTTTTGCACCTGCTCTATGCCACAGTCCCATGGAGCTCAGACTTTCATCCCTCACATAGAAATTGATCTGAGATTGATTGGATCACTGGTTACCCGAAAGAACACAGTGTTTCCATACTATCTGAAACAACACAGTGTATTTTGAGAAAAGTATCCAGGGAAAGGGTTTTCACAAATATTTGAGAGGCAACCACTGTTTTCTGGACACTTGGCTTCCAAACACCAGTTGTGTATGCACAGATAAATTTCAGGGGTCTCACAAGTCCAGCCCTCATGGCTGAAAAGCACACACAAAACACAGCATCACCACATTAGCAGTAAGTTTGTCTGGGATGTTAAAGGATCTGCACAGGTCTCACAAGATCTTTCTGAGAGGACCCTTCAGCTCAACACCTTCTTAGGGAACTCCTTTACTCAGATATTTTTTCTTGCTGCTTCTTGGGACACTGATGAACTACTGTCTTCTTCACTCCACACTTCTCCTTCAGAGCAGGTGGAATTTCAGCACTTGATCCCCAGGGTTCAGAGTTTGCTAAGGTTACCTTGATAACCAAAACCACCTGCTAACCACAGTCACTCCCTAAAAAAATCCTGATTGTTTTCCAGACTTTGCTCTTGGGGAAACAAAATCTTGGATCTAACCTGGGTTGGTGTGGCCTGGGCTGAGCATGTTCATACCTGGCATGTTCATATTTCATGGCTGGGCACAAAGATCTGAGAAGACAGCATCAGCACTTCAACTCACTTCTGTTACCTATCCCCAAAATTTCAGGACAGTCAGCTCTTTTGCCTGCACAGCCAAAGCCTCACCCAGCTCTCAGGCTGCATTTCAGAAGGGAAGAGTGTCCAAATGGCATTTTACAAGCTACTGGCAAAAAAAGGAGTCACGTGCTGCTGGCCGGTGATGTAGAAAAAGCACTGGATTTACCAGCAAATGCATAGGCAATGAGAGCTGTGAGACAGATTTTGTCCTTTGAGGTTGAGGGGTTTATTGCCTGTCTGGCATCTACATAAACAGCTGGACTGCATGTTTCAAAAGGAGATTAAAAAACCATGATTAATTAACTGCATCAACACCAGTAACACATTTGCATTACTGGAAAGATAATGGCTACAAGAACAACCTTAAGAGCAATAAATTATAGAATTCTGACCTATCCAGAGGAAAAGGTGAAATGAAATAGTCTTACAGTGCCTTACAGTCTGCTTCTGACGTCAAGTCACTTTTTACCAGATGAAGAATTATGAGATTAAACTCCTAATAGATAGCAAATCTGTTTCAAAAATAATTCATAAAAGAGTTTAAAGCCCCAGTTTATTCAGGAACAGTCTGAGGCCTGTTCTCCCACTCAGGGGCTTGCTTAGATTAAAAAGATTATCAAGGGAAGCATCAAATTCTTCACCCCACAGTGCTGTTAAAACATGACTAAATCCCTGCTTCTGAGATCTGTTCCAGTTCAAGCAGACACTGGGATGTGATGCTCAAGGCAGGAATGACTGGGAGGAATTCTCTGGCCTGTGTTAGGCAGGAGGTGAGAATAAAGTATGATAAACAGCTTCTTCTGGGTTTAAATGATGTATTTCTGGTCCACTGCTTTCTGGTTCAGGGAAGTACAAACCTCACCTCCCCAAGCACATGAGGGTTCTCAAGGGATGCAGCCCCTGGGTGGGACATGCAGGGTTTGACCCATTACTCTGTTCTCTGGTGTTCTGCTGGATCCACAGCCAGGGAAGCATTAAATAAACTGCCTCACCAGTGCTGCTTTCACACACTGTCCTGCCTATCACTCCAATTTGTGGCTCTGTGCACCAGTAAAAACCCAGGAAAAATAAATAAATAAAAACGTGTCTTCCCATTGCTACCCTCTCTCCTGTACTTCTCAGCCCCTGGGCTTGGCCTGTGATGGAGGAAGGGTGATAAAATGATGTCAAGCAGAATAAAACATACCAGAAGTCACATTCTATGCAGATGCTGAGCTGCTAGTTGGCTTTTGGCTGATTTAGGTGGGATTGACTTAAAAGAGGCATTTATAAAAATACTTGCTGGGGACTGAGCTGTCAGATACTTGAGTTCACCACCTGGAGTGTGTCTGATCTCTCCACGTGGTATAAAGGATTTTGAGACCATGCTGAGGTTTTTCCCTCAGATAAATCTCTTGATGCCTGACTGATGCCTACAAAGGGCTCCTGGGTAGCCACCAGCTCAGCCCCAGGAAAGGGCCTGGACCTCTACTTTGCTCAGTGGGCACCGCTTGGTGACACTCATTGCTCAAATTACCCACAAGTAAAGGGCAAGTCCTGGGAATGTGACTAGGAAAGGAGGTCAGAAGAAACTGTGAGAAGTACCAGAGTCTTTCCCCAGCCTTGGGAAGTTTCATAGAGCTAACGGAGATGTGCTTTAGCATTAAATGCCTGGCATGGGTAATGTTTTCTCACTGGCTGGGAAAAAGCTTCCTTTCCCATCTATTCACAAAAAACCCACCACAGTTCAGGCCCTATTTCCATTCTCTGAGCCCTGTTCACAATTATTAGCTCTTTTTCTTTTTTTTAAACCCAAACCTTAAGAATATTTTTAGATGCTAGAAAGTATAATCTCAAATAGAATCTTTCTTTCTTAATACTGGTATTCCTTCTTCAAAAGCAACTCAGATAAAATTTTACTTCAGGTAATACAGACAAAAATACAGAGAGAAAACCTCAGAAGAAATTCAAGTTTAAAAAAGGAAATCATATATCTGAAAAATCAATTTTAAGAAGTCTTTCAAAGGCAAAGTTCCTTATACAGGAAAACACTTGTAAATTGCTTCATTTTATTTATCCCAAGTGGAGGTTTCTCCTATAGGGAGCTGGAACTAGTCAGAAGGTGGCTGCATGAAAGGAGAGAACTGGGAATTCCTAATTCCTTTAAAGCACAAAAAAGTGATAAAAACCTGTGCCAAGAACTGAGCAGGGATTTTAAAAATTTTATTTATTCTGACCTGTGGATGCTTTGGGAGTTCCCAAATGTTCCCATCGTACCTTGGGAGAAAATTAGGACTCAAAGTTTTTTGCTTCAGCAAAGAAAGGAGACCATGACTAATTGCATGAAGGATTCTTAGCTGACAAGCTAAAGGATGGATACTGCTTGACCAGCTCTGACTGAAGAGTTAATCCTTTTTTTCTGTCATCTCTAATTGCTTTGAGGATCAAGGATTCAGACTCTTCCCCTCTTGAAGGAGATGCTCCACTTTTTAACCAATCTTTAGGCAGAAGAGACAAGCAGGCTGATGCTCTGGGCTGGTTTGGGCAGCCACCTGCAAAGCAGCATGTATGTGCTCCAGTGCCTGCTAATTATTTCATGACCAGAGAAGTCAGCAGAAGGGTTATAAGTCACCACTTTCTATAGGGTGAGCTAATGCAGCTGGTCACAGTGCTGTGTCTCAGTGAGAATGCTGAGCTATTATTCTGGTTTCTGTTGTACAGGTGGGGTCTGGGCAGCCACAGCAAGACCTATTACTTATACAGGTAGAGTATGTGCCTTAAAAGAATCCTGTTCTGCCTAGTCCTCAGATATAAGGCAAGCTATTTTATTCACATTGCATCTTTTGACAAAAAACTGTGCTATATATTGGGGCCAATAGAGTTGCTGCTGCTTGTTTTCAGTGCAACTAAGAAAACTCTAAAAATAGAAAACAGCCAAAGAACTAAAACTCCACAGCAGCCTGCGTCACTGCTGTATATCTTCAAACCATAGCAATATGAGATGATAAAAAAAAATTAAAGTGAAAACCTCCAGGACATAAAAACACAGAAAAGGAATAGGTTTCTAAGGGGGAAAAGTCCGTCTCTAGTGTTGCTATTTTAAATGAAATACAACATAATGTTAAGATTATCATTTTATTCATTTCAAGACCCAGAGAGAGACCCCAAATATGTACAGGAAAAGTAATGTGGAGAGCAAAGTCTTCACTCTGAAGAAATAAAGAGGTTAATCAGAATCTTGTACTGTCCTACAGTTTTTGGAACAAAGATCCCCCCCACAAAATCATCATCAAACCCACAGGTTCATTGAAACTCTTGGCCATGTTTTAGAAGGCTGTTAACCAAGTCTAGGGTGGTGACAATCCCATATATTGCCTCATAGGCAGTTTCAATAGGGAATTATCCTTACTGTCAAAATCATCTTCTCTGTTTCCAGCAAGACCTTGGCTGGATTTCCTGTTTCACTTTTTTGATCACATTCTGGTTTCGCTAATTTGAAAACCATTTCCCCAGTGTACAAAACTGGTACACTAAAGCCACCTTGGAGCCCAGTTCCTCCAGCACAACAACCCAGGCCTGGAATAGTGCCTGTAGTTTTTTTCCCCAAGATTTCCAATCTCGGTTTTCAGGTTAGTGATGAGATGAACACAGTCTTCCAGTAATGGCCTCGTTAATGCCACCTCTCCTCACCTCCTAACCAACAGCATTCAGCCTGTAATACCCTTGTGTCTCTCCACAGATACCTCTCTGGAATTCCCACCCTCCCACAGCTGCTTCTTCCTGCCTCGAGCTCTTCTACCTCCCCATGCTGACTGCCCAGCCCTCCAAACAGGCACACGGTGAACTGAGCTGAGAAACCATTAAAAAGGAAAAAAGGCTGTGGAAGGTAAGACTTCAGCTTTTGGCAGTAATGCAGGCTTATGAAATTGTGTTTCCAGAGCATTTCAGTGACTCGTCACGAAAGCCACATCTCCTCTCTGAAACCAAACCACCAATGAGTACTGGGTACTAAGCAGGCCATTTAAATCTGGTGAGGAACATTCAGGTGATGGGAATGTGGAAGCTGGGGAGCAGAGTAGACAGAGCTTTTTCCTGAAATGTGGTCCCCAGTGACGGAGGATGGCTGACACTGGTGTTGACCAACTTGCCTGAGACTGGCTGAGCAAGTCTTTGGGCTACATGGACTATGCAAATCCTGATTCCCAGACTGGCCTCCCTGTTATTCAATGGAAAAATAGTGAATATTTTCTCCAGACATGTTCAGCGACAAATGCACTCTCCCAAAATGAATGTGAATGTCTTCTCCCTCATACTCAGGCACTCAGCAGGGTTGCTGCCCCAACCAGCACAAACTTGTCATTTTTCTCCCTTTTTGTGCTACTTTAACTGCTTAAAATCATGAGCACTTACTAACTGGCCAAATATTTATTTAACAGTGCAGGGGCAAGTGGGAAGTTGCTTTCACTTGCAGTCACGACTGTCTCTCTGGACACTACCCACGGTGCCATGAACAGAATTCCCATTGCCTTCACCTCTGGATGGAACTGGGAAGCCTTGCTGCACGAGGGCAACACTCTTTATTCTGCAGTATGAATGCTAAATTTAAATGTCATTAAAATTACATCATGGAGCCTGAAGCTTTCTAAACAAAGTTGGTTAGATTGCATCCCAGAAGAAGCTGCTGCTGAAAGATGGTGTTTACTTATTCACCTGCATTATGCACTTAACTCTCCAGAAAAGAATTTTGGGAAAGATAAAGACCCTGATTGTAGGTCCCAGTTTCTTACTCTTAATTTTCCTCTGCATTTTATATCTGCATTAAGAATGTGACAGTTTTTGTGTTAAAGCTAAATGAGGAAGATTTATGACCCTTCTAGCAATTTAAATATAAAATATAAGCACTTGTGTTTGGTAAGGTTTATCAAGTCTCGTAAATTAGTATTTCTTCTCGATTTCCACTACTATTACTAGGCTGTCCTGTGATAAAAAAGTCTTTTGTAGCTAGAAATAGACCAATAAAATTTCCACTGTCCATGTGGAAATAAACAGAAAAGAAGAATTAGTGGTAAAAATCACTCAAAGTCAGAAGCATACTAAAAAAACCTTCCTGGGTGAATTTGTCAGAAACAAAAATATCAACACTTTTCATGCAACTCTCTCCTCGAGGGCTTCAATAATCCTGGAGAAAGTGGGAACCCAGCCTGGTTGATCACTGTTAGAGCTTTGTGGAAACTGTGGTGCTGCCTCCCTTCCCCACCTCTCACTTTTACACAGTTTTGTCCGTCTCAGAATTAGTAACAAATTACTAGAGGAGGGGATTTTTTTTACCTAAAATGTTTAAAAGGAAAAGTCTTATTAATTCTCAGATGCCACCTAAGCCATCACACTCCTCTTGAAAGTTGGAGAATGCATGTCTTTTTATGGCAGGGTTTTCAGCCCTACAGACTCTTTGGTAACAGCTCAGGGTCTCAGAAGCAAGCAGCTCACTCAGTTTCCTGGTGAGCTTATGAATGGAATGGAAATAGTGAGGTTTAAAAAATGTTAGCACAGATTCACCACCAAAAGTCAAGCTCAAGTTTCTTATTGATAACTCTAGGTGTATGAGATCAACTAAAGCAAAATTAAAATGCAAGGACCAGTTATCCCCACAGATGCCACAACACTGAGGAGTGCAGAATGGATGTACTTCTCTACATCTACAGGCATGCTTTCAAGGTACAGATAAATATCTATTCACATCATATCATATCAATATATGTATGACACGGTGACAAAAATTATAGCAATGTTTTCCTTGATTTCTTATGCTCTCTTAAAATTCCTTCTTTACCAACCCAATGCAGTGCTAGCACCACCCTAATGGCAGACCTTTCATATCAAGTTTTTAAAAAGATAAGGAAGATCTGAATTGTTTCACAGAATCACAGAATCAGCCAGGTTGGAAAGGACCTCATCAAATCCAACCCTTAATCCACTACCACTGTGGTTCCCAGACCATGGCACTGAATGCCACATTCAGTCTCTTTTTAAAAACCTCCAGGGATGGTGAATCCACCCCCTCCATTTCTTAAACATGCCTTCTTCAGCATCACTATGACAAAGACAACTGAGAAACCACATCACTGTAGGACTGAAGAGTGCAAAATACACTAAACAAACAAGGGATCAAAGGACAGAAAAGGAAAAGGTGCTGCAGATCACTGAAAACCCTACAGGTCACTGGAAGGCACTGGATAGTGTAGTTTTAAAATATGAGTTTATAGGAAAGGCAGTCCCATTTTAATCCCTGAACTAGAAAGGTATGTGTCTAACTTCAAATGTGAAACCCTGATTATAAAATCCTCAGGCTCTCCTGGGGCCAATTTAAAAAAAGGTTTATGCACAAACCCTAATCCCGGGAGGGGAGAACACGATATTTTTTAACATCCACAGAAAACCTGACCAGAGTACTGTGAGCAGGTGACTTCAGTAGTACCAAAATCAAAACTTACTGAGCTTGGAGCCAGCAGATCTTAAAGAGATCTCTCAAGAAAGTCACGTTTGGTGGCTGCCATACACAGTGCAGCAGACAGCTTGTTACAAGAGTTGATCAAAACATTTCCAACAGAAATTGAGGGAATGAGTATTTCTTGGTGGTTTTTCTTTGGATTTGGGGGGGATTTTTTTTTTTTCCATAAAAGAGATATTTTGATTTTCTTGAAAAAATTTCCACTTGCTAGAGAAAATGGAAAACCAAAGCACTTGGGTTCTGCAAAGCTCTCAGTTTTCAGCCAAGAATATGACATGTGACTGGCATGATGTTGAAATGCCACATGCTCTCTCCATCTCTCCCTCTCCCTGAGATGGGGGTTTTTTTTGGAAAGCATGGAGACAGGATTTGGGAGACTGAGCAGGGTGCTCTGGGAGAAGGGGGTGTCAGGAAGACTCAGGAGGGAATTGGGTGCACAAGGTGCTGAACTAGAGCTCTCATGTGGAGCTTTAGCAGCATTTCTAGCCAGACCAGAAGGAGGAAGTGAGGGTGTGTTTGCTTTTTTTGGACAGGGATAAAATAAATAGCCTAAAAATTGACAGGTTCTAGTCTGGAAAGTGGCTGAAAAGTCAAAAATCTTCCACAGGGAAGCCTCCCACCCCCTCTCTGATCCCTGACCTGGTTTTCTGCGTACTGGCATGCTGGTGCAGTGTTTCTTTTTAGGGAAAAAGAGGAGACTGTAGTCTGTCATATCTGAGGGAACTGGGTTAGAGACAAGAGACAGATGACAAGGGTGGTTGGACATGGTGTTGGCAGGGTGTCAAGGGGAGCTGAGAGGGGGTGGGAACCATCTGCCTGGAGGAGGAGGTTGCTGAGATGGAGGGGGGGTGGAAGGAGAACAAGTTCGTGCAGTTTTTCGGAAATACTTTTGGTTTCAGATTAGGGTAAATGTGGACCCATTTGTAATCCACATGTAAGAAAGTTATTACAGATGTTCAGAGTAAGCTTATTTTCATTGAAAAAAGGTGGGTGAACTCCCACTCAGGAAGCCTCACAAGGCTATGAGCAATAGCAAATTAACCTGCAGAGAAGAGAATTCCAGCTACAGAAAAGCTCATATAGGATTACTCATGCTCTTTCTAGGTAATACATGCTAGAAGGTCAAGTCATAGGAACCTGAATGTCAAACAAAAACTCCTTCCCAGGTCTGTTATCCTTTCCCTGCATCCATCATTAATCCCAGTATAGGAAGCTTCAGAGAGAGAAAAGCATCAGGAGTGTCCATGTCTGTAACTCTAGATGGGAAGAATAGCAGAGATCAAATATTTGCACATTTTCTGGCCTTACAGAGTAGTTGGTACATTCATGAGAGAAAGGTTTCCATTCCTAGTTCATACCAGAAGAGGTAAAAGCTAAGCAAAGACCTTCAGCCAGGCAGCACTCAAACAATACCAGCTACAACATAAGCTTGAGGAAAGTAGAGCTATTGACCTTGGGGGAATAAGAACAGGGTCAAGAGGAAATCAAATTCACAGAAATTATAAGGGAAGTGGCATTTTCTGCAACTGTTCAAAATATTCAGTTGAATTCTGTGTTCTAATACAAAACTGAGAAAATAATGTCAAGCAAAACAATAAATCATCATGGAGCAGCAGGACACTCAGCCCTACCAAAAATGACAACTCCTGGCTGTGCTTAGCGAAGTCGGGGATGAGCCCAGGTGAACCAGAGCTCTGAGGTGGGTTTGTGAGAGCCTTTCCTACCTACTGAAAAAGGGAAAACATAAAGAGCTCAAGTTTTACAAGAACTTGAAGCAGAATTCTTCACTGCTTAGGGAAAGAATAATTGAAAATCACCAGGAAAACTAGGAACGTAGAAGGCAAATAAAAAGGGGCTTATTCTTACTGCTGGTAGGGGAGTGTCAGTCCTTTCTCCCCTTACTGCCTCTCTAAAGAAACTGTCATTATCAACAACCCACCTGTACAGTGAGCCATAGTTGCAAAGGTGTTGTTTCATTAAAATGTTCAAAATTATACTTGTGAACTCAAAATCAGCATAATATTGAAGCGCATGCTGAAATCCTAGTGAGGTCAAGCTCCTTGGTACAGCCTACTCAGTTGCCACTATCTTAAAATTTGCATTAAATAAAATTAGACTAAGGGTGACAAGATTGCATTTATGGCAAGCCATTTCTCCTATTTCTGAAATCCTTAAAACTCCTCCCCAGTTGGAATTCAGGACTCATTCTTTTGAACAGACCTGATTGTATCACTTCCAGCTCCAGAGAAAGACCAAGTAAAAATGATACAGGTCACAGATGTGACACATCTCTTCTTCACTGCTGCAATTTTCACATGATAAGAGTTCAAATATATAGTTCTGTTTGCATATACACTAAATTGAATGGCAAACATTTAGGTTATCTCAGAATTAGAGGAATGAGCCACATCCTACTTTTATCAGAATCTGAAAAGATCGAAGGAAGGAAATAATTGGAAAGCTTATTAAATCTCCCCAACCTAATCAATCTAAGATAAAATCTGTGAAAAATTATCTTTGCTCTGCTGAGCACTCACAATAATTCTGGGACACCTACTGGATAGATCCATGTTGGATGGGAGGTCTATGTGGAAAATATAAGCTAATTGCTGTCACCAAAGCAAACACAAAATACCATCATGGGGTTGAATCCAAGGACCCACTATGCCAACCCTCCTGCTGTCGGGCTGAGTGGAAAGTGACAGTATCCATGTCCAAAATCCTGAAGATATTTTGGCATGCAATAACCCAGTGGCCTGTTTCAACCACCAGCAGCAAAGCCACAGAAGAGCAAAAGGTACCTGAGGATCCCAGCCCTGCCTGAGGCTTCTGCTTGCCCACTGGGCCACCATATCCCCTCCCTTGGGTTGCTGATTGTTTAAGGCAGAAGGCTCCCATCATAAGTCCCAGTGGATAAAAGGGCACATCTGTGGATGATGCAAGTGCTCCAGAAATGGAAACATGATCAGGTGAATCATTTGATCAGCACTTGCAGAAAGGAACCCTTCCACTCACATAAAGGGAACCAACTAAAAGGATTAAATTCCTCAGGTAACTTGTTGCCAGTGATTAATTCAACTAACTCTAAACAATTGCATTATTTGCTCTTCCTATGGCTTACTATTCTGAACCTCTTTTCCTTCACCTCCCAAGAACACTTGTGCTAAGAAAGCAGAGAAATTATTAATTTTTTAGCATGAGACAGCCTGACCTTGTACTCCACTAAGCAGTGTTTCCATAGTTTCCATGCAATTTATCATGGATGAATTCACCTATGTACTAAACAAATTCTTTACATTTCCAGCCTTGCACAGAAAAGAAAATCTGAATTGCTGTTGCTTAATGAAATACAAAACCCAAAGTGAAACCTTAAAAACCATACATTTGTACTGTCTGCAGAAGGCCAAAACCCACTGTATTTTTTAGTTCTTTCTGTCAACTTGCAAAGCTTTACAAATGAAAAAACACTGCAGCACCCTTTCATTGCTGAGGATGTAAATAAAGCAGAAAAACCTTTGGACAAAGCCTGGTCCTACTGCAATCATCAGGATTTGGGCTATTGGTTTCAAAGGATCATAAGGTTTCATAGGACTTGTTAGAATTTAATTGCAGTCCCTTATTTGAATCATAGAATCATTAAGGTTGGAAAAGACTTCTAAGGACACCAGGTTCAACCATCAGCTGGATGCTACCAGCCAATAAATCATGTCCTCAAGTGCTTTTAACACTTTTTTTTTCTTTTATAACACTGTTTTTTTCAACACCTCCAGGGATAGTGATTCCACCACTGCCCTGTTTCAATGCCTGGACACTCTTTCTGTAAAGAAATATTTCCTAATATCCAATCTGAACTTACCCTGATGCAACTTGAGTCCATTTCTGCTCATCCCATCACCAGTTCTGTGGGAGAAGAGATCACCTCCCACCGCACTGGAACCTCCTTTCAGGTAGCTGTAGAGATGTCTCCTCTCTGCCTCCTTTTCTCTAGACTAAACAATCCCACTTCCCTCAGTTGCTCCTCATAGGACAGGTTATCAAACCTCAAAGGTATGATACCAGAGGTCCTGTTTCTCAGGGCAGACAGTAAATGCTCTTGCAGATTAAGATTTACAATCCTGCTTGTAGTTCTCCCTTCTGCTGCAGCTGAGGCAAAAACTCTCCTGGTAACTCCTGGAGAGGACACATGGACAGCTCAGCAAATCCCTCACCCTGTCCCAAGCCAAGCAAGGGAGGAAGAGAGTAAGAGAAAAGGTAGCAGTGAGGGGGTTGAGCTGGGGTGGGGAGGTGCAGGCAGGTGAGGTGCTGGCTGCCATGGTCTTTGCTCTGGCAATGGGGAAGACTGACCAGCTGAGCTGTGGGACACAGGACCTGTCTGCACGGGTGACCAAGAAATGTAGCAGGAGGATCAAATAGTGGCTTTGAGGTGAGTTTTTTTTTTTTCCTCAGCTAAGCACAAATGAGAGACGCTGGCAAAAGGAATGAAATGTCAGCTCAGCTTTTTAACTCTCTTGGCCGTGGGTTAGAATTCTAAAGTTTCCTGGAAAGGATTTTTGTTTTCTAAATCAGCCAAAAGGCTTAGCTGTGAAAATGTAAGCAAGAGAAATGTTTTGATTTAAAACAAAAAGCAGTCTCTGGATACCACAGTCCACACTCAAAGAGGAATGTTAGAATTTTCTCCCCTAAATTTGCTGAAGGACAATAGTTCATGGTGAAATACTGCTAAATTTCAATACAAGCAAATAAAAACATTCTTTGCAACCGGTTTCACATATCCAGATGTGTTCTTCCCTCTGGATGTAAAATGCATGGATGAACTCCCTTGAGCAACCTTTCAGAAAGTACCCAGGAGCACTGACAGCACGTGGACTCTCAAATGTGGGGGTTTCTATGGAAAGTTTGCATTCTTTATAGAAAGATAACAGGGGAAAACTTGTGTCAAACTTTCTTAATATACTACTAGCTGATTCAAAGAAAATGGAAGTATACTGCAGTCTTTAAACTCACCTCTAAGCAAGAAGAAAATACCACTGAAACTATTAGAGCTGATAGAAAAGGAAATATTTCTACATTGGGAATGCTCTTTGGGGAATACAAAATGTCTCAATTCCATTGATTTCAAAAGGGCAACTTCAATTTAATCAGACAAAGATTGGGACAGTGAATAAGACTACAGGACCCCTGGGCAGGTGTTAGCTGGACTTGTCCAACCAGAGTCAAAATCCATTTGGAAAATGGATAAACAAGAAAATTCTGTTGTTATGGAACTGGGAAAGATTAGGTGTGACTGCTTTCTTCTCCCAGACCCATTTATTTGTAGGGACAAGCAGGAGCTAATCTTCTGCTGGCCTTGAGAAATCAATGCTGCCTGCACTAATTCAAAGGCAAAAGCTGCTGCAAGACAGATGTTTATTGGAACTCTTGAAACAACCCCAAACAAACCAAAGCCAACACAAAACTACTGATAAAGAGCTAACTGGGCAAATCTGCATTAATGTGGAGAACATTTTCACACCTGCAAACTGTAAAACTTCATCACCATTTCTGATGTGATGAGGTTTTACATGGATGAAATAAACCTGCAGTGTGAGCATGTGCCCGTGCGCATCTCTGACTTTATTATGGTTTAGGTACTGCATACCACGGTGGGAAAATGATTGATATCAGTGATGGTAACTCAATTCTACTTCAGCATAGAGTCATCAGTCTTCTGGAACACTAAAAAAAAAAAAACAAACACCGAAAACAACCAACAACAACAAAAACAAAACAAAACCCCTGAATAATATTCTATTGATGCTCTGTAGAGTTTCTACTTCCTGATGTTATGTATTGCTGCAGCCTCTTTCAGAGTTGTAAAGATTTTTATTCTTTACAAAGTGAATTATGCTTTCATATCTTTTGCCTCACTGTTTTCTCAATTGCTTGGCAACAAGTCTCCACAAAGTAAAAAAACCAGAGCACTTTTTCTTTCATGTCTTACATCAGCAGCATCTCTGGTGCAAAACTGGTCGCAGCCAGTTTACACCCAGGATACATTTGGTCCATTAGGTTAATCCTGATGTTCTGTCAAGGGTCTATATGCAACAATTTTTAAGTATTGCCTTTGTGGATCTGTAACTGTTCTAGTCCTGGGGCTTCAGCATCATATACACTATCTACCACTTACAACATTTTTAGAACTGCTTATGATTTCCAGTTTTTCCTTTACAAGAGAAATCAGATCAGTTTCAGAACTGGAGGGAGGTCAGACTTGTGCTAAGATACAAAAAACCCCATAGTAACTCATCCAGCAAGTGGAGAGAACACTGGAAATAAACTTCTGTAGCTGTAACCAATATATAGTATCTACAGAATTGGTTATTTTAGACCCAAATAACCATACAAATGCCCATGATGTAAGAAACATTTATTTGTACTTTGATAGCTACATCTCCTTTCTTTAGCTTAAAATAGGACCTAAACTAGTGAGTCCAATGTCCTAAACTGACTATTTTTATATGCTAGTTGGAAGACCAATAGGTGTAAAACTCTTCTATGTAGGTATTCCATGCTCCCCAAAGTATCTGAATGTGAAAGGACAGACTGGGTCATGACTGTGTACAAGAACTATGGGGAACAATCAGAGAAAGTACCCCAATAACATGGGAAAATAATTTACAGCTTCTCCAAACAACAGAAAGGGTCAAGCTTTCATCATGGAGGTGCCAGCCCTACATTGCCAAGGGAAAAGTGCTGCATTACCTAACATTATTTTCTGTCTTTAATTTTAATGAACATCAAGCTACTATATTCAATGAAATGCATTCCCAAATGGGACTGCTAAATAGGTTTACAGACTTTTATTAGTTTTAGAGTGCACTGAGTCAGATGACTTCCTATAGAGGCTACTGCAGCTCAATCAATCTTTAATATAATTCAGGAGATACATAATAAAAACACAGCAAATGTGCAGTGTGTGCACCCAAGCCAGAACACATATGCATTGGTTTTATGAGTTAGTGGCTGGAAGTGATAAGAGTAGCTTGCTATAGTATTTTGTTTCAGGGTAGAACTGCTTCTATTTGGGTGACAATGACCCAAAGTTTTCATGCTGAAATCCTCAGTCTCTACTGCCCTGGGTCCTTGGTGTTTGTGTGCAACACCACATTAGCACAAGGTAAAATCCCAAGTGGATTTCCCCTATTTTTGGGAAATGAAACCATTTCCTTGAAAACCTGTAACTATGTTCAAAGCAGGAGAGGTCCTACAAGGTTGTCTGCATCACTTAGGAGTCCACTTTTCCAGCTTATAAAACCCTTTGATTTAACATTCTGGTGACAGTTCTCCCATCCCTGCTAAATTAGCACGATGGTGCCTTTCCAATGTCTGACAGGCAGCATTTAAATGGCCCTTGGGACTGAGTGCATTTTCCAGCTGAGCTGTTACTGTCTCCCTTTGTCCATTTCCACAATACACATTTTACATTTGCAGGTCCATTTAGTTTGTCTTCCCAAAGTGGAACTTGCCAAGTAAATGGGAATGCCCAAACATGTTAGTTTTGATTTAAAACAGGGCTGAGCATCCTTACAGTGAGGTCTGAACATCTTTTGTGCAGGATGGATACTTATGACCAAGAATGATAAAGTTCTTTAAACCAGGGGAAGATTTTCAGATGCCTTAAAATTTATTCTGAAGAGCAGAACCCACCTTTCTTTACCTTGAAATTTTGAGTCAGTCTCCTCTGAACTTATTCCATGTGCCTTCAGAGCACAATGCATGCACTGTGCCACAGTGTAAAAGGCAGGTGAAAAACAATTGTAAGAGGTTCTGGTAAACATGAGACATACCACAAGACTCCAGGGTATAATCAATTGCAATAATCAACTCTACTAACATTGCTTCAGTGCAGGGACTGAAATTTTCTGCTCTGGCCTTTAAGACAAGTGCTATTATTCATACACACAGTGTAACACACGCTTCAGTTTAGCTAAGTGGACTATCAAGAACTAACATGGCTGTTCTGTGCAGTTCAACCCCAAGACACTTGATAAAAGTTTGGGCAGAGGAGAAATCTGGGATATTCTGTGATTTGGTCACACACTGTGTATAAAATGTCATCAGGCTTCACTTCTTCAGAAATGGAACATAAAACACATTGTTTTGAGGAGTCATGCCCTGACTCCAGGTTTTCCCCTTGTTCATGCACAGACCATCACTGATGGCTACAGTGAGAAAGAGCAGCCAGGAATTCACCTCTCTCTGCTCAAGGGTCACCCATCCAAGAGCAAAGAGAGAAGAAAACAGAAGTGACAGCCAAAGATCATGCAGACCTGCAAACAGATAGGGGTAGTCTTCTAGAAGAGCCTTCAGCATGGCAGCTCTCTTCTCTGCATTAGAAAAGACTCTTGACAAGTACTGTGAAAGACCTTCATTAGTGTTGAGAGAACCAGACAGTACTGGAGTCTCCAGTCCAAATCACAGCTCAGCTGTGGATGGGCTGCACAACCTTGCGTAAGTTATCTGGCTCTGACCTCAGCTTCCCCAGCTGCAAAAGGAAATAATTGCTCCACTTCTCTTCCTTGCAGATCTTAGCAAGGCTGAAGTCCAGCGAAGACTGCAAGGTGCTGCCAGGCAAATGAGGACCACAGAGGCCTCTAGGCAGATGAACTTCTTAACATTTTACACAGCAAGAAAAGGTGTTTGAATACACTCGGTACAGTTCAATGCTGTCCATTCTGTCAATTCTTGGGTCCAGAAAGGTGACAACATACTTATGGAAATATGTATACTCTCAAGGATACCTCCCAGAAGCAAGCCTGAGCAAGTCTGTGTGCAAACAGCTTTACCCACTAACAAAGGCATTTCTAAACTAAAACAGACAGCTCTGCACACTTCATGTACAGGTAAGAACATCCTATACAAGCAGTTGTGATTTTCTAGCCTTTTTCCACATTTGTCAGCGCAGATAAAGGCCAGCAGCACTTATTCCAATAGCTTGCTTCAGTGCTCTAAGAGTGTTTCAGACCAAAAGCTGAAAGAACCACCACCTCAGGCACACACTATACAGCAGCATTTAAGCAGCAGTGTGAAAGCCAATATCCTTATTTGCAAAGCAATCACAGCTAAGGAAAGTGTACCTGAAGGGTATGGGCAAGGCAATATGAGAAGATGAATTATTCCCCAAGGAAAAGTTACATTCCACACGTATTCCTTTTACACAGAGTTGATTACTTCCAGTACCATGCAAAGAGGCTGGCAGAGTGTTTCAATGGCTGTTATTAGCACTGATTTACAAGAAATCCAAAGAAATTTTTTGAATATTGCAGATTGGAAGAAGACATTAAAGTGAAGCAATCTGCACGCAAAGATAGATTTAAAAATATCCATGTCGAGTTTCTAGCTGCAGCTTCCCCTTGAATTGATTTGCTTGATAAACAATTCGGGTTTTGCTGCCTTCAATAATTCTCCCCTGCTTCTGCTCACTTATCTATTAAGTACAACGAGCCTGACTTGATTCCTCACAGACAAGCTGATCAGCCATTGCCTATGCACTAGGTTAAGGTCCTGCCTAATACAAAGGGTCTTTACCTACCTTCATATTTCTTCAGCACAATAAACAAACCTTGACTTTTTACAGAGTAAGGCTTCCTGTCATGAAAGGTCAAAAGATACTGAGCAGGAAAACAAGCACAGAGAAATTAAAAAAAAATATCCAGCAAGTATTTCAAGTATCCCAGAATCCCTCAGTCACACTGAAAACAGAGTTCTTCAGGACAATCCAGGTTCCCCACACACAACATCCCACAGGTTTAACAGAGAGAGAGAGGGGAGGTTTGCATCAAACAGAAGGCTCAGAGGGAATGTACTAAGGAAAATCTGAAGGCATATTGAGACAGCAGAGCACAGTGTGTCACTGGCAAGATCTCCCCACCACTGGAGTCACTGGGCCACAAGGCAGCTCTGGACTGGAGGCAGGATAAAGCAAACAACTACAATGGCACTACTGAACCACACATCTCAGCTGGGCTTCCTGGTCTGGGCAGAGTGCTCCCAAATCACCTACATGACTTCTGGGCAGAGAATAAAGTCCTGCCAGTTGTCAAGGTAAGGTGGGACTGAATGCATCTGTAGGCTCCTAGTTACTCAGACTGGGTCACCTGAAGTCTTAGACAATACCCTGAGTCTTACCTTTAGAATGTCATGGTTCTACCACATCCTTTGGTCCATGATATCTTCAGGAACACATTGGCCATGGGGATGTAATACCTAGAGGCCTAATGCACTGACAAAATGCACCATCTATTTCAATAGAGCTTTGCAGGGTAAGCACAGTTTTTCATGCAAGGCTTACACAGCTGCAGAAATCAAGCCTGACTCTGCTTGGATAAGGAAAACTGAGAATGTGAAGCAATGGAAAATGTATTGCTAACATGGAGAGTTGCCACAAGATTTGGGGGGACTGGAGAGAAGACGGGCAAACCTAGGAGATCTATTAAGATGTACCCCATCCTAGCAGTACTGTGAATAGTTTGTATTTTAGCCCAATGGAAGGGAAAGAGGAAGGAAATCCATAGTTATTGTCCTGATGTACACTACAGTAAGGACTGCAGCTGGTCAGTCACTCACACGAAGTCAGTAATTTGACACTGTTGGCCCATTTTTAATTTTTTTTTTTTTTTTTTTACATTTCTGCAACAGTCTTTAACAAGTGCTGACAGGATGAAGGCTGCTCATGAATTATTTAATGCTTGGTACAGATAAGGTACTGATTTTCACCATATCTAGAAGGTGATGTGAAAATCCATGGGTCAACTACAAAATGAAAAGCAAGTAAAATTTCCTACCTTTTACCCAAATATGTTCACATGATCCTCTCAGATGCTTTAGTACTTTCATTAAAAGGTCTGGTTTATTTATAAACACAGAAAATTAAATTAAAATATTGTGGAAAACACAAGAGCAAACTCTAAGTCATTTACTGAAATATAACTTTGTGTGGCTTTCTGCTCTGCATGTGATTGATGGTCCTTCTCAATCAGCAATTTTTTAGAGGTTCTTGGAAAAAAAACATACATGCCAATAGTTCTACTCCTGATCATGTAATATTTGTATCCAAAATATCCCAGTAATTTCCCAACAACACTGAAAATACATACATCTCACAAGCTTTTGTTCTTTGTAACCTATAAAGGGTAGAGCCATCAATTTCAACAGTTATTTGGTACATTACTTTTTTGCCATGTTGCTATCATAATCATTAATGTGATGGATGTACCTTCATCCACCGTGTCTTTTAGACAGGTTTATTGGCTAAACTACAAATGCTCAAAGACCAGGTTCCTTTTACAGAGGAATATTTTATCAGCACAGGTTTTAAAATGAAAAATCTATTGCAATTCCATTTCTAATCTGAGTATGGCTTTAGAATTTGCCTTCAGATAAAACTGCTACAGCAGTGTATATGCTATGTGTTGCATCTCAAACTTGGTTAATACTTAACCCTTCAAAGAATGTATCATTTAAGTATTTATTTATTGCAGCTCTGCCAACAAAGTCAGGAATAATCATTCACAAACTGTTTTATTTATTTTACTGCTGGCAAGACAATAGATCATATACTTAGTTTTTATTGCATATGAAAATATAACTATGAGATAATTTGCAGATTCAAAGCAGAACAGCAAATAATTATGATGATAAAATAATGTTGGGAAAGGAATTTATCAAAGTTTATTGCTCAAATTATCAGCAAGCAATTTGAATTTGGACTAAAGCCATGGTGGTCTAACTGTTTATGCTAATAGTTATGCCCTGATTTTATTGCCCTTCATGTAAATGGCAAAATTTCTGAATAGAGCAACTGGGAGTGGAACTAGACCTGACCTGACATTCTAAAAACATGGGTCTCACCAAATGCAGAAGGCTAACACTGGAAGACTGCAAAAATATAATAGTTGATTTAAGCTGTTGTTTGTTTTTTTTTTTCCCCTGAGAACCACAAGGGTTGATTTCAATTAACCAGCTGAAAAACTGAATTAATCCTTTCCCTCTTGTAGAGGTAAAAATGGATGACCCATTGTCTTTGGGTTGAATACTGATAAATTCAAAACTAACAGGTTGCAATTCAACACTGTTCAAGTTACAAGTGATCTTATTTTTCACATTCTGAAAAGCCAGTGTAAAGTTTAGCATTAAATTAGCCCAAGGAAGTACAATTCCAGCATCAGACTGCAGACTGCCTCTGACCCAGTTCAGATGGGAGAGGAGCTGCAGCAGCAGAACCAGGGGGTACCAGGCAGATGAGGATATTGTGATGTGATAGCATGAGAATTTCAGTAGTTCTCACTTGGAGGAGGAAAGGAGGAATTTTCCATTGGACAGGAGCTGGGAGAAAAAACTAAAGCATGATTGTGTGGACTGACAAGTGTAGCAGCACTTCTGAACTGCCAGGGGCACTGGAGAAAAATATTGCACCTGTGATGACATGAAACTGGGGTCAAAGATGCACAGTCTCATCTACTCTATTCTAAACCACTGGCAATCACTTTGGTGTGACTGAATCAGCCCTATTCCTACAAAGGGACCAGCTCTTCTACCAGACAAATCCAGTGCTACTGCAGGTGCACTTTGCTATTTCACTCTATCTGGGAATCTGAATACCAAAACCTATTAGTTTATGCCAAAGAAAAGCTACCAGAAGGATCAGAAGAGACTAGGGGAGAATTCACCACTGATTAATAAATTAGAGAGAATACTAAATACGTGTCAGCCTCCCTAGTTAATGCTGAGCAGAAGCATGTGGGCAAAGGTGCATCTTTCATTAAAAACACTGCACCAAAGTGAAGCTTGATCTATTATTCAATCAATGCTCTTTTGAAGCAAATGGTCATTTTACATCAAACCCTTTTTCTTTTTTGTTTTCTTTTTAATGCCATGGCTACTGAGGAGGTGGGGGCACTAAATATCCCTGGACAGCATTCATTCAGCTGCAATGAGAAAACAAGGAAAGGAAAGCAAGTCTGACTGTTTCTGAAGCTACTGAACACACCATGATGGAGCCTTTTGCATTGTCTGTGGGTGTAGACAGATGAAAGGGCTTTGTTTAAATCTATGAAATCTATTTTTTGGACAAGACTACAATGGAGTTATTTATGCTTCTGGCCACATTGGAAGTCCATTTTCCTAACAAATAGAGGCCTCACAGGTATGTCTGTATGCACCTTTATACAAGGAGAAAAGCTGCAGGAAGTCAACAGAGCCAGAGACCCTGACAGTGCATAGACTGAGCAGGGAGAGCTGACAAGACAAATCAATAAAGACTTTGCAGGTTTCTGTAAGGCAAAGGCTGCTGCAAAACCGGAAAAGCAAGGCATATGGGACATGGTTACGTATTAAAAGAAATAGTCTGGCAATAGCATAAACTGGAAGTCTGCCCTTTGGAATGGAAAGAGAGCTCCCAGGGCACTGCCTGTGACGGTGAGATGGTGGAAGGGGATGAAAAGCAAAGCAGCTTTAAGTGGGAGAAGATCTCCCTGCCTGTGAAAGGGAGAGATGGCACCAGTGAGAGACGGATGTGAGCGAGGCAGGAAAGCAGGAGACAAAACAGAAGGCAGCTTTGCTAAAATAGCTGCCAGTCAGCAGCCATGGACTGGCAAGGAAGCATGTGTGTGCATGCACACATGTGGTGGGGGCTGCATGGAGTGACAGCACAGTGGCAGTCTCTGCAGGGAAATCATTTTGGAGGGTGATTAATGTGCATATCCCAAGCAGTGCCACCACCTGTCTGAAAACTGAGGAGTGTCAGATTCTTTTTTAGAGAGACCAGGACCAGGCGTTTACACGAGACTCTGTCCCAGAATAGCACAGGCAGCAGCACAAGACTTGCTGTCATCCACCAGGAAAATGCCTCCTCTCTAAAATCCCAAGTTGCCATCAGGGGAGAACAAAGCTAGATCTAAAGCCCTGTCTACCAAAGTCAGTGGGGAACAACACAGGGACTGATCAAGCCTATATAAAGGTCAGAATATACTGGGATTCTGGGAAGAGGGACACAGCATTCAGCAGTGCTAGTTAAAGGACAGACACAGAAATATCTGGCAGGAAAAAAGAAAAATGCTTAACACATAATTTTTCAGGTTATCAGTGCATGCAGTTTGGGGTCACTCCACCTTTCCCTCACTCGTAGGGCATCAGTCTGGTACCAGCAGATGGAGCAGACTGGACATTCCCCACCTGGAAAGTCTTCTGATCACAGAATGGCTGAACCTGGAAGGGACCATTGGAGATGGTCTAGTAGAAGCTCCCTGCTCAAAGTATGGCCAGAGGACCAGAATGCTCAGGTCTGTGTCCAGTTGAGTTCTGAATAGCTTCAAGGATGGAGACTCCACAGCCCCTGTGGGCAACCTGTTTCACTTTCTGACCACATTCGGAGTAAGAAAGTTATTTTTCATGATTTAAGAGTCTCCTGCCTAGTTGTGCCCACAATACAAGGTGTAAAAATACGTGCACATGAGAATGGCCCATCTTGGTCCATGCTACATGGATTCTCTGCTCTTCCTCAAGATTCCAAAAAGAACAGTTGAACAAATGCAGATCCATATGTTCCCATTAGGAAAGGCTCAGTACTCATCTAAGAGAACGGAAGAATTTCCTTATGCCAAACAATGCTTGATTTTGCAAATAACATGAGACAAGAACACACCTCTGTCTGCCTCTCCTGAGGGAGGATCAATTGTCTGTCCCAGAGCCTTGTTCTTGGGGAGACCAAGTAGATAAGGCCACTGCTCTACATATCACACTTTCAATTAAAGCAGCGTTTCCAGGTTCTTTTGACTGTCCAGTTTTCCAGAGGAAAGAGGAGGAGGATGGCAGCAGGGCAGGGAACAACAACAACAACAACAACAAAAGATTAGAAAAACATTTAGTTAGTCTTCTTGGGGAATTACTGTGCCTCGCTAGTCAGATTCTGCTCTGTGCTGCATTCAGAAACACCACAGAAGCCTCTGAGAGTTCGGTCATACTATGCTTGACTTTTTGCAAGAAGTCTGTTTGTCCAGGGAAACCCAGAAAAAGCAGCTGTGGAAACACTACTTCAAGGGGAAGCAAACTTTGAACATGGCCACCCCCCACCACCCTCATAGGGGGGACATCCTTAATGTGACTACACGATGGCAATAAAGTATTGAAGGTCTGCTGAAGTACTTCATTTCTACCACACATAAATAAATCCTGTCTCCTG
The DNA here is from genome assembly GCA_038090715.1 of Florisuga fusca. Classification (NCBI taxonomy): domain Eukaryota; kingdom Metazoa; phylum Chordata; class Aves; order Apodiformes; family Trochilidae; genus Florisuga; species Florisuga fusca. The sequence continues at coordinate 15,867,645 of JAAWXA010000014.1, forward strand.
TACTTCAGCTTCAGATTGTCTGATTTACATATTCAGGTGCCTCTGATTTCTAAGCCTAAATGAGTAGAGCTTTCTTCATGGAAGAGGAAAAGCTTCAGAACACCACAGAGCCTTCCCCTCCCACTCTGTCCATGGTATTGCCTGACTCACCAGGGAAATCTTGGTTTTTTCCACATCCATTATGGCCTTGGTTCCTGCAGTCAAATGGACAGCCAAATTTATTTATTTATTTTGGAGAGCAGTAATGTTTGCAAAAAGCTGGCATTTTAAAGCTTGAAGGATCAGGTCCCATCAGGAAGCATTTTTCCATCACTTGTCTGCAAGCCTGCCCCATTCTGCTTGTGCATGTGGGATAAGAACACATTGAAGAGAAGGGAAAAATGTGTAAAACTGCAGAAGCCATAGTTCTATGGACAATCCACACAAAGAAAGAACTATAGCATTTTTTCACATGCTGTGAAAACCTCTTACAAGTCTGCTCCAGCTTGTTCCAGATCCATAAGTAAACTGACAAACAACTCTTTCTGATTTTATACCCCTAACTTTAATAATGTTTTAATATAGCATTGACAAGCTTGTGCCTAATAATTATTAAGAATCTGCCTCATGGTCAGGTTTCCTAGCTTAATGTTGCTGCCAACAATTGAAAAAGGGCTAATATTAAAATACCTCTTTTCATATTGTGTATCGTGGTATAAAAAGAACTGGAAAGAAATATTTCATTGCATATTTATGCTTTTCAAATTCTGAGATTACTGAAGAACAGGAATGGAAGAATGAAACAGCATCCTCGTGCTGATTCCTTTTATCATCTGAATGTTCAGATCAGACAGTGAGATGTATACCTACATTTTTTTAACAAATGGTTGCTCATTGTGTTTTACCACATTACGTAGTGTCTGCTGTAGAAGACTGGCACTTCACACCTATCATAACATTATTGGGGGCAAAACTCCAGATAGAGCTTAGTGCATGACTGGAATAGAGAAGTATAAGAAGATTCAAGGACTGGAAGCTGAAACTAGAACTGATTAAGACAAAGAAAAAGGACCAAAATGTATAGTGTGTTTAGCCACAGCCCAAGGTGAAATATGCCAGGTGTTACCTTCTGTCATTTGAGGTCTTTTGATCAAGATTGGGTGGGGAAAAAAAAAAAAGAAAAACTGTTTAGAGCTCTAAGAGACAAATGAACATTTCAGAGAGGAATCAAGTCAGTTTGAAAAGCCTCAGAAATGTCCCAGCTGGACTCAGGCATTGTATCAGTCAGACTTCTAGCATTTTGAGGTCAGAATGTGAAAGGACACAGACATTGTGTCAAGGTGTGCAGTATGTAAAAAAACCAAAAAACCAAACCAGTTTTAAGAAAAAAAAATCATCACACTCCATTACACATTGCACAAGGATTCACACCTCAGTGCATTGAATAAGTGATGCTTGGGAGTCAACCACTGCTGAAGTCAAGCAGACATGTCCCAAACTGCCACATTCTTGGATATAGGTATGTATCCCAGGATTGCAGAAAATAACATTAGGGAAATCAAAATTCTGGCTGAAGCATTCTGCTCCTAGCAGCTGACCTGTCCATCCTGATTTCTGTCTTCTGCACAACAGTACCTAATCCAAAATCCTTCTGTAGCCAAGAACCATGGAGTTGTAAGGTCAGAAGATGAGCGAAGAGGACAGATTCATTTATTTGGTGCCAGGGAGTCAACAGACAACAGGCAGGTCTGCATACCAATTTCTAACTCCTTAGAGGAATAGTTACTTCAAAGATACTCCAGACTGAATCAAAAGAGACAGAGTTCAAGTGTGTTCTCAGTTTTTGCAAAGATTTCTTTTATATTTGGTGCTGCCCTGAATGATGGCTTAAAGATGGAAACCTAGTGAGTGTCTGACATCTCCAGCTGAAGTGCAGTTTCTTTGTTGGTCACTTCTATTTCATAATTTGACCAATATGCCGTTTGTCTCCAGCTGGAATAATTTGTCATTGACAAAGAACTAAGAGCAAAAATAGCTCACTAGCACTTGCTATCTCTCCTTTCTAAATCTTAAAGTTCTGTGTAAAATTCCTTGTTAGCTTACAGGTTTTCCAGCTCAGAACTTCTCTAATGTTTCTCCTCCCTCACTTGAGGGTGTTTGTCCCCAGATCTCCATGCCCTTGAGCTGGAGCATGTTTCCCCTTACTGCTTTTTCCTTTGTTGGAGCTCACTTATGGTGCTTACTGGTACTATACCAAGTGAACTGACCATCATTTATTCTCACCTCTTTCTCCCAGGAAATATAAATTATTCAAGGAACATCTTATTTTAAATAAACAACAGCAACAAAAATAGTCCTTGCTCTTGAAACAGAGGGAGCATTAAAGATGAAAAGAGCTTTGGCAGGATTCTGGATGACAGCAACCTTTCTATTGCTGCTCTTTGGTCCCCAGCCACATCAGTGGTGGTGGTCATTCCTCACATCTGTTCCTCAGTACGTTCCCAAAACCTAGAGACCAACTTTACATTACCCACGTCAGCTCAGAAAATACACAACTCTGCTTTACAGACATTTTCCTACTGGAAATGTACCAACCATTACAAGAACTGATACCAGACACTGAACTAACCTATCAACCTGATTTTGGAAGCCAAATTATTCTCCCTGCTCTCTGATTCTTACTCCTGTTACAAACCCTGAGTTTAAAATTAAATCCCCCATTGCAAAACAGAATGGAGAGTTTGAAATACACACCTCATGCTAAAACATTTTACACTTCAATTTTCCTTCTAAACTAGTTTGGATCAGTGCTAACCCATTACTATCCCTTTTTTCCAAGGAGTCCAAGTTTATAATCAGCATACTTGGCACCTGCACAACTTTTGTTGCTGAAACAACCCATTTTCTAATTCCCCCCTCACACTTTAATCACAAGTTTTACTAATTAATCCAGGCTTCTCTCACAGCTATCTCTTAGATATCAAAGTCCTTCATCACAATTTACAACTTCCATTTTTTATAGACTTTACCAGCCCACTAGGGTACAGTTTCAAGAGAGATTTGTAGCACTGACCAAGATTCAGATCTGGAAAGCTAAGTGACTGCAGCATATGGAAAGGAAGGAAGGCAAGATGTTATTTTGTCGATATTTGAGATCCTCATGAATGTTCACAAAAGTTTTAATGAGAATGCAGGTGAGCTGGAGTGTGGAAGGGAGAACTTAAAAATGAAAGACTGAAGAATTTCTCTTTGTAGTCAAGAAATAAAGACACTGATTCTTATTTGCACCTCTTGTTAGCCTGATCTTCACTAGCTGCCATGTGTAGAGTCTATCACTTCATAGAATCATAGAATCATAGAATCATAGAATTAGCCGGGTTGGAAGGGACCTCAGAGATCATCTAGTCCAACCCTTGACCCACCGGAGCAGTTGCTAGACCATGGCACTGAGTGCCACATCCAGTCTTTTTTTAAATGTCTCCAGGGACGGAGAATCTACCACCTCACCGGGCAGTCCATTCCATAGCCTAATCACCCTCTCCGTGAAGAAATTCTTTCTAATATCTAACCTAAACCTCCCCTGGCACAACTTAAGACTGTGTCCTCTTGTCTTGTTGAAGGTCGTCTGTGAAAAGAGTCCAGCTCCCACCTCGCTACAGCCTCCTTTCAGGTAGTTGTAGATGGCAATGAGGTCTCCCCTGAGCCTCCTCTTCTTCAGGCTGAACAGCCCCAGCTCCCTCAGCCTCTCCTCATAGGGCCTGTGCTCGAGTCCCTTCACCAGCCTGGTTGCCCTCCTTTGGACCTGTTCCAGNAGATGAGACATGTTGTCAAACCACAATACAGAGTGAGAGCAACTGCTGCTGCTGTCCCTTGGTGATTCTGACAGATTTTCAGTGGAGCCAGACTTCTATCTGATCTCAGTAATATCTTAAAAATAGGGATGCAAAAATATCATAGAGAATCCGTATCTGTGGTACTTGAGTTCGTATTCCTAAATGTTGTGCTGTTTATCCAGAGCCTTTGTTCTGCTTCGACAAAGCATCCTACATTTGCTCATTTTTAAACATATGGGGCAGATATTTGCAATCCAACTGCCCCTGCAATACAGTGCCTCAGCTCCAGTATGGGACAGGCATAGGGATGAAATGAGCTTTAAAGATGCTGGAATTATTTATTTTATCCCACACAGACCTAAGATCCTCAAATGTAAAAGATGTTACTAGATCCAAAATACACATGAATGTTGCAGTTGTCAGTGCAATATATTGCCACGTTGTGCATTCCTTTATCCTTTTGTTTCTTGTGTTGGACTGAGATAAGAGGTAATCAGATTAGCCAGGAGAAGTGCCTTAAGTGAATTTGGCTTGGTTCTTTTGCAACTTTTCCAGTTCTACATTTTAGTGCAACTTTTCCAGTTCTACATTTTAGAAAAGTGTGAGTGCAGGAGATGATAGTCATATACAAAAAAAAAAAAAGAAATAAAAGAGAACCCACTGGTGATACTGAGCTTGTAAGGGCAACAAGTCTTTGAAGGAAACGGGAAGGAAGCGGGATACTGCCAGGGGATGAGGGCAGAAAGTGTGCATATTATGCCTCATTTTAGAAGATGATCATCTAGCAAGGCTGGTTTAATGTTGATAAGGTATTGTTCTGGCTAAAAAGTAGTTTAGAAAAGAGGCCAGGAAAGAAGGATTAGTCTTATAACACTTCTAAACACATATGAATGATGATCTTAACTGCAAAATGTAAGCCAGCATGGCAGTACCCGCAGCCTTATTTATGGAGCTTCTTTACCCTTGCTATTGGCATGGTTCCCCCTCAGTCTATTTGCAAAGACCTCCCTTTTAGCAGGAATATCCTTAGATGCTATGTTGCTCCCATTCATTGAGTGATAGCTGCCTCCACATTCTGAATAGATCAGAAAATTTAGAAAATGCAGCTTGGCTTGCAATGTCCAGTGAATACTGCCCCATCTTTGTGCAACTCCTCACAGAAAACCATATGACCCCTCATGAGATCATGTCAACTGAAAACAGTAACATTTGCTGTTCTGTTTTGTGCAGGTTCTCCAGCTGGGATCTGATATTCTTCCTCAGTACAAGCAAGAAGCTCCAAAGACTCCACCACACATTATACTACATTATTGTGCTTTTAAGACCACTTGGGACTGGGTCATCTTAATTCTAACCTTCTACACAGCTATTATGGTTCCATATAATGTCTCCTTCAAGACAAAACAGAACAATATTGCCTGGCTTGTCCTGGACAGTGTTGTGGATGTTATTTTTCTGGTTGACATTGTTTTGAACTTTCACACCACCTTTGTTGGCCCCGGTGGAGAGGTTATATCTGATCCAAAACTCATCAGGATGAACTACCTGAAAACATGGTTTGTGATTGATCTCCTGTCCTGTTTACCATATGATATCATCAATGCCTTTGAGAATGTGGATGAGGTAAGTCATAGTAGCCTGCCTCAAAAGGATTGTTTTAATTAGGAATTAATTTAGGAGCATGCTCCTAGGTAGCAAGAAGAGGCAACTGAAGCTCTGTGCAGATATGCAGGGATGGCCTTAAGCTTCTGGGCTTTACGTACATGGAATTCCTTGGTTGAAGAAGTGGTGTTTTACAAGTTCAGTTCTGTGTGTGGAAGTATGAACAATAGATTTGAGCTTTAGAATCAGTTGCTCTTCCTCATCACAGCACAACTACATCCCAAAGGGCTGATCTGGTTGGGATGCCCCCTGCCACAGCCTTCCTTTTTGGCTTAGACCCAGTGATTCAAGCAATTCTCATCTGTTTCTGGGCTTTACCAAAATAATCAAAACTCCATGTCTGTTTTGCCTGAAGCTGGTGGTAAATTTGCCACTGACTTATACCAAAGTGGATAATGTCTCTGAATGAGCATTTTTAAAATGCTGCAATTTTCCTTTGTTTGTGATGTTTTTTTTAAATGTCTGATTGAGAGGGAGGTTTGTCTCCAGATTTCTAAACAGTTCTTGAGCTACTGCTGGAATTTTAGAAACTGTTTAAGGAGAGAAAGCATAAATATCTTAACTGGATGTTGAATTAAGGCTTTTTAACTTCTAAATGCATTAACATTTAAGAAACCATGCTTGCAGCCTAAGATAATACAGCAAACAAGAAATAACTATCACAAATATTGCGTGCACAAGTCAGTATAGAGAAAATTCATTATTAAAATGCAACTATAATGGCATTGGGTTTTGTTTTAATTTTTCTCTGGAGCCTTTTATCATTAGGGCCATAAACAGATGAAAAAGCCTCTGATCATTTATTAGCATTTCAACACTTTTTTCTTAGAACACCACTAAGTGTTTTTTTTTGTTTGCTTTTCTTTTTCAGTTCTCAAATTCTGCAGTTACATATCCTCACTATGTAAAATCTAGTCAGCCATGGAGAATTTAGTGCAGGTTTTGTAGAGCTCCTTTAAAATTCCGTCCCTGTCTCTTTGCTGAGTACCATCTTTTGACATTGTTCCATTTTATTTATAGCAAATATGACAGAAGTGATAATACTTGCAGCTTAAATTCAAGATTGTATGAGGGCTGTCTGTCTGGAAGCAGGTTGAACAGTCAGGCTGTGTGTGGAGGTGCTATTATCAAGGTTGTAAATATAATACAGCTTTTTAACATACCAGTTTCAGATTAGGAGGAACCTGATTTTTAAAATAATGCAGCATTATCTCCAGGTTTTCCTGGTTTAATATGTAAAATAAAGAGAAAATTTCTGTGCCTAAGCAGTACAGATTTAAATGATGAGTTTAACCTCTCTCTCTAACATAGAGATGAGAAATAAACCATCTGCAACATTTGTGGCAGCAGAGTGTTTGCCATAGTGCAAAATAGTTGAAAGTAGCTAACTCTAACAAAAACGTGTAATAGTAAGAAGGTATTGTGAGCTCCAGAGATCTTAGAGCCTGCTCTCATACCTTCAAAGAAATGAAATACCAATTCCTTTTCAATAAGAGAAGCACAACTAGCATTTATTTCTTATGAGATGGCATGTTCTGGCCCTAGAGCCTCCAACAGACTTTGGAGTACAACTGTGTGTGTACTTGATTTCCATCCCCTCAAACTCCTTTTTTCTTTTCTCCTTGGGTGTCTCCTTTTTCCCTTCTCTCTTGCAGGGGAGGGGCTTTTTGGTGATATATCTTAATTTGTGACATTTAAGTCTTGAGCTGCTTGATGTGTTCTGGGTGGTTGTAGATATTGATGCTCTTTATCTTCACTTCTAACATTTATTTTAACTGGTACTTGTTTCCTGAGGTTTACCTTTTTGGCCCATGAGGAGCAGTGTGCTCTAACACTGTTCATAACTAAAGACTGAGTAAATTGATAAGCTTAATTTGTAAGAAGTGTTGTGATTGCTTAAAAGGAAAGTATTTCTCAGTAGAAGGTGAATTTTTCCTTCTGCAGGCAAGTAGGAGAGAGAATAGTTCTTTTAGCTCTTGATTCTGGTGGGCTCCAGCATTTTATCTTGGCCTTAGGTGTTGGATAAGGGTATTTGTCTTCAGCATTAAAATTGGTGATTGTGTCATTTCAGAAAAAGTTAAGAGAAAATCAGAGCTTAGTGGTAAAGACCTTGAGGACAGGTCCTGGTGCTCTTTGAGTTCTTGGTATATTTGGTGCCATAGGATGGACCCAAATCACAGTGGATTATCTCAAAAGCCACCTGAGTGAAAGATTTCTTTGCAAATTTGTTCTCCTTGTGTGTCCCACCTCCAGCCCCTCCTTTTTTCACAGAAAGCATCAAATGCACTTTTGTTGGATGTTAAGGGACTAGGGGAGCAGGGGGCACACCACTGCAGGCAGCTTCTTTTTCTCCCTAAAAGCAGATCTCTCATGCATAAGCAAGGAGACAACCAAGAAAAGTTAGGTTTGTCTCTGTTGTAGATGCAGACTCTTATTAGATGTGGTGTTGGTGCTGAAAGGTTCTCATGCTAAGGCTTCTCAGTTGTTGTATAAGATGCCTGATGCACTTGAGCACTGTTGTGTCATGTCAGACTTAAGGAGAGAAGTTGAAACATTAAAAAAAGAAGGGTGAAAAAAAGGAAATAGGAGTTTTCTTACCAAGGGTTAGAGTTCTTCAAATGCAATCAGCATCATTTCCATCATGGACAACATTAGGCCAAGGCTTAGAGTCCTGAGGCAAATGTGTCTGCAAATCAAAGTTATTGGATGCAAAGTTGTGGATGCAGAGCCTCAATAGAAGAATATAGTGGAAAAGATGATGAATGCACAAATTGGGAATGGGGAGGGATTAGGATGATTTGAGGCAGATTTAGAGGTGGAGGTTTCCATGTCTGGAGTTTACAGAGCTAGGCTGTTACAGTCTGCTTCAGGGGCTTGGATGTATGACAAGGAAGGTGAAAGATAAGATAATGAGAGGGAGAGAGAGAGAGCTCACACAGCACAGAGTAATCTAAATTGATGTGATGGATGAAGAATTAAGTGTCTAAGTGCTATTGAAGGGGTAGGAAAACAAGGTGAAATAGGCTGGGGGAAAATGAGCTAAGAGAGAGGAAAGTAGAATCCTTAGTGGGACACGTATTTTATTTAAGAAAATTAGTAGGATGATAGTCCTAGAAATGAGAAAAATGGATGGCATCTTTTCTAATTGGGAAATATTACCTGCACTGAAATACATTCTGGCTAAACCAAAGCCATACAGAAAACCTTTCATATCTAGAGGTGTGAGAAGGGACACTATAAAGCATACTGAGGAATGCAGCCAGTTTTCAAGGTATGAGCCAAAATGGAGAGTGTGTGCTCATCTATTTTTATGAAACTTCTGATTTCTTACAGAGGTGTCTGTATTTCTTAAATTAAAAAATAAAAAAGTTGGGAATTGTGGGGTATATGGTGTTTGAATCCAAAGAAGATGTGTATAAGATGTTCCTATTATTAATTAGGATGTATGTAGCAACTGGAACTTTGACTTTTGTCTTGGGGATACATGTCACTTGAAGAACTTATAATTTTTTTTTCTGAGTACTTAGCTGTATTTCACAATTCTTTCCCTTGGTGTCTGCACTGCCACTTCTTTTCTGAAATCATGAGCCCTAATTCTGAAGCTAGAGAACTCTGTTACCTTGAGGCTTCCCCTTTCTATGTGTTCTGCCTACTAGAGAGTGATAAATGTCCACCCCTGCCAAAAGGGTTGTTTATAGCATGTATAATCATCAGTTCCACAGAAGTCACAATTATCAGAGTCACACTGTGCTTAAACTGTCAGCAGATGGTTTTCTAGCATGCCTGAGGATGCTGATGCTACTGCTTGTTCAGATGTGGTCAAACCATGTTACAACTCCCTTTGGAACCAAATGCATGGATTTACTAACCAGAGAAACCAGGAGTTGTGTAGGTGCTTGGCTCTTTTTCCCATGTGGTACCACACAATTGGGAGAGGACCTGGACCTGGAGGGAACTCAGGTACCCACACACAGGGACAGGCACATTGCTGTCTCTGCTGCTGGGGTCTGCATTGGAGCGTCTGTAAAATAGGACTTAGAATAAATATTTCCAAGATGGGCTGGATGGGCACTTTTTTTGCCAAATGGAAAATGCTTCCACAAGTTAAGTGTTAAATCTGGATTAAAAAGAGACCCTTTTGCTTCTAGAAAAATAATGGTCTTTTTTTTTTTTTTTTTTTTTTTTTTTTTTTTTTTTTCACATATAGGCAAATAGATGGTTTTCAAATGAGTTGTATAAAAGATCCCCCTTTCTGCAAGAATGAGTTTTCATGAACTGCAAGTGAAAGCAGACAAATTTAAATGACCTAAAACTCTAAAGTTCTATGTCTATTGTTTAATAATTTAAGACTACATGACCCCATGGCCTTTAAAATTTAGCGATCTGTGGGCATAATATTAGGGCATGGAATCCTTGTAATTTTCTTTTAATTACTATTATTAATCTGTTTCAGGAGTGGCAGAAACTCCTTTGCATTGCTGCAATTAATTGCAACTAAATTAGCAATGCCTGTAAATGGAAAGCAAATAAAAGTGGATACAACTAGTTTATCCATAGTCATATCTGCAGTGCTTTGCTGCAAATATTTCCTTTTCAGAAAATATGGGAAGAAGATTTTATGGACCCCAGCCTGAGTGGCATATGCAAGGTGAAGATAAAGCAGTGTATTTCAAGAATGTGGCTTTGGCTCTGAAATAAAGTCTGTTGCTAGCTACCTTTCTTAAATCTAGGTGGCTGACATGGAGAAAATAATTCCCAGGACTAAATCCCTGCTGCAGCCAAGAATTAAACTACGACGAAAACCCCTAGCAACATACCAACGGACACACTAAGCCTGGAATCTGGCATTTTCCCCTTTGTTATGCAGTCAGAAGGCAATTAAATGTGAAGAATACTGTCATCCTGCTGTAGTGTGCAGAAAACTGCAATATGATAATACAGTGGCTCGGTTAGTGTGTTCAAATATAATTTTATCTACTGTAGGCATACATTATATAGATGGTCAATCATATTCATCCCTGGCACCTTTATTGACCCCTGTCAGCCTGTCACACTTTGTTGTAGAATTGCACCATGTCTCTAGGTTTTATTCAATTTCTGCTACTCTTTAATTAGCAGATTTTTTTAATACAATGCAAACTCTGGGATATTTTCTGGTGTTTTTCTGCATTCTCCTGTGGAGATGTGAATGTTATCTTGATGGAGGGGCAATCTGTGAAAGGAAAGGTGTGACCTGGAGCTGGTGCTAGGGCTGGTGGTAGGTTTGTCTCAGGAGGTGGATGTGACCTAGTAGCCTTGTGCTGCTCTGATTTGAATTATGGTATGCTGAACTTTAATTATTTTTTTTTTTCTTTTTGGTTAATGTGTTGCATGTGTTACTGGGAAGCGGATGTTCAGATGCTGAGTACAATCCATTTGGATCAAATCTTCAGTCAGAGCCCTATTAAGTGTTACAGAGTCACAGAGTCCAGCTGGGGCAAATTGTGTGTGGAGTACTTTCAAGGGAAGCTTCAAGTCCTGCTTGATCCCTTTGTTCACAAAGGAGAAGGCTTACAATGGAGATGAGGGAAAGGAAATAATCTGTTCAGATTCTCCCCAAAATAATGCTGATGGGAGTAGTGTGGAGTGAAGTGACCAAGATGGCTGAATGTGGCTCTCTGTGGGAGGAGAGGAGTCACAGGCTCAGGGATGTGCAATTGCTTTTCACAAAATGGAGCCAAGGTACAGCTTTGGAGAAACTAACTGCATGGCTTATATAAGAATTAGCAAAATTTTGCTAGAAGAGAGCCTTGTTACTTGGTGTGAGCCTTCGTTTTATTCAAGTCTGGATTGGTGTTAGGTATATATGCCTCCGTGTCACGGTCATATGTAGTTGCAGAAGTACTTGCAGAAACATTGCATCTCAGGTCACTCTCTCTTGACTATTCTTCCCTTTTCACTCCTTCATTGGGATAGGAGATTTCTATTTGTTGCTGGCATTGAAAGCAAATGGCCTGAAGTTGCACCAGGGGAGGTTTAGACTAGATGTGAAGAAGAAATTCTTTACTGAGAGAGTAATTAGGCATTGGAATGGCCTTCCCAGGGAGGTGGTGGAGTCACCACCCCTGGAGGTATTTAAAAACCATGTGGACAAGTTTTTCAGGACATGCTCTAGTGGTTGATACAGATATTGATATATATATAGTTTATTTGAGGGGGGATGTTGACAATTGGATGTGGTGACATAGATTCTTTTCCAGCTGCAGTGATTCTGTGATTAAATTATCATCTCAGTTCAATATCCTGCTCAGAAGCTGTCACAACAACGGGACACTCCTTCTTCTCCTTTTTCATCCTCTGTCCACCTTCTCTAAGTCAAAGAAAAATATCAGATTGTATGATATCATACTCTTTTTTTCCTGGATGGAGCACTCTAATACACTAACAAATAAATAGTGCAAGATGCCAGATCCCTCTTAAGTTGAATCTAGAAGAAATAGTTCAAACTCACCCTTCTTTTTATTACCTCAGCTACTCACTGTTTGAAATGTGTTGCATAGTATAGTTATGCTGTAAACAACTCACTAAAAGTTTATTTATGATGTTATAGCTTATTGACATTTGTGTTAGGGGAAAAAAAAATGAAAAACTCCCTCATCCTCCTGGAAAAAAAGAGGTTCATCTCAAGCAGTAAATATAGAGGTGCTTTCAAAGACTGCATCAGAGAACCTGCTTGCTTTCATTTTGCTGTAGGAACTCAAATGTGTGCTCACTGCATTCACCACTCCCATTGCTGACACTGGAGCAGGGTCAAATATCAGATGGGCTCTGCTTGAGACTGGACCCAGGCTCTAGATAGCTTGTGCAGAAGCAAAGCCTCTTACTCCCATGTGGATCTGCATAATTGAATTCAGCTCTTGCAGTGGTGATTAATCAGAGAAGTTTCTTTTTATTTTTATTTTTCTCATTCCAGCATTTTGATTTGTAACTATGCAATGATACTCATGTTATTAATTGTTTACCTAAAAAGAAGGTGTCCTTAGATATGGTGGAAGATTTATTTTAACATTAACTCCAGTAAAGCAGCATTAAGAAGCTAACCAGGGATTTTGGAGCTAAGCTCTATTTAAGTAGCTAAGCTCAAAAATTTCTTTTGGGACTGATTTGCTGGTTAAATTTCAAACAGCCCTCCTGGAAATGCCTCCTGTACTGCATAGAATAATACCTGCTGGAGAGGTGCCTGCAGGCTCACCTGCTTGTGTTGGCAAGAGCTCATTGTTTCAGTTGTTCTCAAAACCTGTGAGTGCTTTTTTTTCTTTTCCATTGTGTATCACCAAGATTGCCCAAGGTTTACAAAACTGGTGCCTTTTTCATGGCTTCAGTACCAAATGCTGAGCTCTACCTTGGCTTTACAGGTTTAACTAAGTGATTAGATGGGATGAATTTATTTTTTCTGTAATTATTTCTTGTAAGGGAAAAGTAATGAAAATTTTGCCCACGCTTCCTTAAATAAAATATTCAGACTGTATTTCAGAATGTACTAGGCAATGGAACAGGGCCAAGCATAGTCACAAGGAAATACAGAGATGTCCAGGGGGTCCTCATGTTTTTAGATGAATCTCCAAAACAGGGCTGAGGAGTCACCCTTCCCTAAAATGGTTGTTTCTTACCTATGGCTGTAATGACACACTAATGTGATGAGCTCAGGTGCAGATCCTGCCGTGGTACATAGTTCAGGCTGAGATGAGATGCTTTGAAACTGTGTTTGCCTCACTTCAGCTTTCAAAGGATAAAAACAAAAGCAAAAAAAAAAAATAAAAGGAGTCAAATTCACTGGGACATTTTGGGTCACTGTGTCATTGGCTTTGGTGGGCAGGTTCCTCTTACCACAACTCCCCCGAACTGGTCAAAATCCTCTTTAACTCATGATGTCTGCATATTTGTCTTAATTTGCAGTCTGCATGTTTGTCCCTCTGGACAGCCTTCTTGGTTAAACATTTCTTTTCCTTCCCTCATGTTTATTTTTGATGTGCTTAGAAAGAACAGTCATCTCCCACCCTGTGCACAAATGTGCCTCATTCCCTTTCTTTAATCTGATTAAATTGATCTTGTCTAGAAACCCCTTCTTCTGAAATGTTACGAATTTTTTCCAGGCCTTTCCAGCTCTCCCTCTCTGCACGGAGTTAAGAGCTCTTCAGGGCAGAGCTGTGCGCATTACTCCAGGTGGAGAATGTATCTTTGCCTCATAAGTGGGATTTGGCTTTTTGTCTTGATGATGGATTCAACTGGACTCTTCATCATGCAACTGGGTTAATCAGTTCTGAGTGTAACCCACTGATGGCTCTGAGTCACTGTATCTATACCCAGATATTTCTTTTTCTCAGTCATTTTCACCTGAAGAACTTGGTAGTAGTAGAAATTTTGGTTTATTTGTCCTTCATACATACATTGAGTATGCCACGAGAATCTGTAGTGTTAAGCTTTATCACATTTTCCTTTATTCCACCTTATTCTTTGCACTGAGAGTAGGCTCCAAAGCTCTTCCATCACCAGATTTCCATAGCATGTAATATTTCTGCTTATACTACTAAGAAAACAGTGAAATTGCTCAGAGATTTCACTTTTAACCCTTACTAAACATCCTTGATATGTGCTTCACTTTTTAATCCTTTTTACAAGTTTCTCAGTCTCCTTACAACCCCAGTCATAGTCCCTGACTCTCTTGTGTTTCCTAATAATTTCACCTGCTGCTTTACTGAAAAATGCATTTATTTTCTTTAGAAAAATTGAGTGTGTGATTAGAAGAAGCTGTTGGGAAAAGCTGGCTACCTCCCAGCCAACCTAAGCTTAGCAAAACTATGTCTGCACTGATTGCATTTTGATTTAACTCAATACTTATAATTACTTGTTACCTTAACATTTTTTCAGGTAATGTATTTGTTTATTCCCTTCTTGATGCATTAGCTTTCCTGGAAAACATTAACATCTTCTGTGAAAACTAAAGCTCAGAATTAATTTACTTTTTAGCCAAGCCTAGATTATTTTTACTTCATTGCAATTTATTCACTTTTGTTGTTCTTTTTTCCTTTATGAGTCTGAAAAATCACTGGGTATTTGTTTTAATGTTCTTTAAAAGGGAAAGTTCAACCTGACATCTGGCAATTCTCACTTTATTCCTGTTCTTTTTACCCTCTTAGATGTAGTTTTCTGTTGATCAGGTTTTTTATTTGTCCCATATTGTAAGGTTTAGGTTGGATACCAGGAAGCACTTAAGGATGTTCCATGTATCCTCAGCTTCCAGGTGTCTGGCTCTTTCACCTCTCAAAAATCCAACGTCTCAATCATTACTTTCTGTAGTTCAATATAATTTATAATTCACCAGCTGTTGCCCTTTAGAGATCAAGAATCTGAGTCCAGTTTACTTTGTGATTGTTCATTTTTTTAAATGAAGTGATTCAACTACTTCTTTAAGCCAACGGGAACTTCTTGAAAATCCTATCAGAATCAAATGTAGTGTAGCATCACTTTCTATGGAGTAATTGGCTATTCAATGAGGAAATAAGCATGCTACTGCATCTGCAGAAAATCTCAGCCTACTCTTATTAATAGCATTTATTCTCCAAGCTCATATAGAGAAAGTTAAGTCTCACATTGTGAGGCAGTGCTCTGTAATATCCAACTCTGTAATAACATAATACAGTTTGGATGCTGCCCATATCCAGCCTATCCAGATTTCTAAGGATGGGTTTAATTTCTTCACTCATAAGCTGTGTAAGTGATAGGCTTTATCTTCTTTGTGCTCAGTGGGAGGGGAGAGGGGCAGCTCCAGGAGGTGATTCATCCAGTCCCAGCTGTCTGAGGAATATTGGGTGAATAGCTCTCCTGACAAGCCCCTCCCTTCCCTCACCTTGGAGGAAATCTGGTCAATTCACAAAGACTGGATGGCCGACCATAATGTTGAAGCATTACATGAGATAAATCCCACCTCAGAAGGGTGGTTCGAGCTCAGTTGTGGTGTGGCTCTGGCTTGTGCAGGTGTGCTCAAGTTCAGCTTACACGGACCTACTTTTAGGAGTTTTTAGTTTTACTTTATCTCTTGCGCAGAGATAAAGAGCTCAGCCTGGGCTGCAGACTCCTCAGAGGATTTTATCACTTCACTGGCTTGGTTTGCTGAATGCAGGTTGCTGTAATTGCTTGCATCAAGCAACTCTAAGCATATTAGCTTAAATTTAGCTTAAGATGGTCTTTATAGAAAGGTGCTCAGCTCTGGTTCTTGGCCACTCCATTAATTCTTTAAAACCACAATGTGCTGAACATCAAAACAGAAGAAATGCTCCTCTGTTTTTTTCCTCTGACCTTTTCTGAGACAGTCTTTTCTGTTAAATGATGCAATACTGATCCCCATTTTTAGAGTCTAGAGAATTTCAGTTTCAGAACACATTTAAAATTCATGTTTCATTTTTTTTTTCTGTTGCATATGTACCCCCAGCTAACAACAAATAAATAAAAAAATCATGGAGTGAAATTTAATTGAAAAAGTGCCTAGAGTTAAAAGCACATTGTTCCTAATAGAAGAAGAAGCGCACAATTTTACCATTTCAGCATACTGGGATTTAATTTTGAGGTTTAAGCAGATTTTAGTATGTTTACATGGTAGAAACTAATGACTTCTATGTTTTTATTTAATTTTTAAAAACATTTATGCAATGGTATCCTACTACAGAAAAGACTTATTAGAATAGCAAGCAAACAGCTGATTAAGTCTTTTCCATCTTTTATAAAGTTGCAGCTCTGATTTTCTCTTGCTCTTTTACTGTAGAACAGACTTTGCTCTCCCATGTTTTAGGAGGACATCTCTGGCATTCTTTCTAACTGGAATATTTTTCTGTTCTTGTTAACCTTCATTTTCTTTTGGTGACAATGTTCCCTTTATCTTCTTGCACGTTTGGCTCTGGATCCCTGTATAACATGACTTAGGCAGCTTTATCCTTTCTATTGCCTCCCTTATCAGGGAGTCAGTAAGCATATGAAAACTGCTCCTTCTTCTTGCTCAAGGTGCAGAGATCTGTTCCCACACCGTGTATTGCAGCTGCAGAAAAGATCTTTTTCAGCCTTTTGTTCAGAGAAGTTTAGCCAGATGCAGACACACAGCTTAGACACCTTATTTTTCATCTTGGAAGACTGAAGCTTGAAAATGTGTGGTAACACCTATGATCTGAACTGGCAAGATTCGGGTAGTTTTCATAGGAAAGAGTGGTCCCTCTGCATTTCAGATTGTGCCTCCACAATCAAACTGAATTCCTTTTCGTAGTATATCAAGAGAATTTGATAACACAGTCTTTTCAAGGCACTTGTGTTAGTAAACCTGGGCTTCATTTAATCATGAATAATGAACAGCTAATTTAATTCCAAATTTGAACATCCATTCTTCAAAAATGTCTTTTGCTATAAATTTGACATCATTCTTGGTGGCTTCATTTTGGTGTCTGATAAATACAAACAGTTGTTCAAAAAGACCTGGTCCAATGGCCTTAGATATCACTGGAAATGCCTTGTGTGACTCATACTTGTAACAAGTTGATGATGTGCAATCAGATGGGAAATCGGTTCCAGATTTGACCCACAAAATGCAATTCTGGAGTAGGTGTTTTTTCAGTTATGAGATTTCTACAGCTGAGATGACTGAATATGAGCAAGCTGAATGTCTCCATCTCGTTAAGACCAGATCAAATACAGTAGTCAGAACCTCAAGGGGCACAATTGGGTGGTTAATAACAAAAAGAGATACTCTCAGTCAGACAACACAGACCAGAAGATGTTGCTGACAGTTGGCTCTACTGATTTAAGTATGGTGATACAGTGACAAATGCTCCTCCTAGAAGGTTGGATCTTCAGTACCAAAAAATGTGCACCGTTTGCACGACACTAGAGCCAAACAGGATTACCTGGTCCATTCAAAGTTTCTAATCACCTTTCTGCTTCTTGAGTGCTGAGGTCACTTCAGTTAGAGCAGATGCTCATTTTTTAGTAGAAGTGTTTCCAAAATATTAATTATGGAACATATATATACAGTGACATGAAAAAGGAAATAAAGACAGCCAGCAATTAGTTGAGTTTAGAAGACTGAATTTCTTGATAGCCCAAACTTAACTCAAGGCACTTCATCTTTCACATGATTTCTATCCTTGCTGAATCATGGGCAGAGCTTTGTGCAATTAACAATTGTGCAATTATCATCAGGTGATTTTTTAAATAGAAATGTACCATCTTGACTCAACCCAGTACTCAGTGTTGCATTGCATGTTCCTTTAGAATGTGCTTAATTGTTCATTCCTAGGTAGTGTTTATAGAATAGGCTTTTACAGCTTCTAGTATTGTCTATATATTTTGCGAGATTAGATGACATGAGATGTGAACTCTCAATAAATGTATCTCTGACTTTTTGACCTTAAAGTAGTGAGTCAGGCTGAATTGGCTTTAAGACTTACTTTAATTATTCCTTGGAAAGAATATGTTTCAATGTCAGCTAAAATGAATAATTTCTCTTTGTTTAATACATGAGATGTGAATGTTATCTGTACTTAGGAAAAAAAAATAGTCACAGCACAAACTTCTCCTAGATTTTGAAATAAAAGCTGTAGTTTTGTATTAGTTGTGCATTTGCTAAAACATCTACGTAACTTAGATGAGATGTGATATGGATGGAGGATGAAATGTCAGGCTGTAAGGTGGCCTGATCAACAGTTGGCTCTTGGCTCGGCTTTGTGCAGTAGAAACTGCAGTGTAAGCCCAGCCACTGGGACAAAAATAAACTACTGGGTGCAAAAAGGGGACTCCACAAGTTTAGATACAGGTTTCTAAGTCCTTCCCTATTCTTAATCGTAGTAAACAAAGGTGACTCTTTAAGTAAAATGGAAATGAGTATCTCTGACCCATGCAACGGGACCTGATGCTACAAGAATGTACCCTGCTCTTTTCTCCTTCAGATTTCAAAGCAAGTTGTGAACTTCAGAATCAGCAATAATTCACTGAAACATACTGCAGATTGATTTCCTGAAACAGGTTGTTAAATTACTCTGTAGTTTAATTTTTTAATATAAATATTGTTTCTATGGGCTGTGACCCTCATTCTGTAGTCCTCTGTCCCCAGTCCTTTGGTTGATGAACATTGCAAGAGACTTTCAAGTTTCTTGGACAAGTTGGACTGCCTCACAGACAGATCCCAAAGCAAATCAGTAGATTTATGTTTAGATGGAAATGAGAATGATAAACTACACCTGTGTCTTATGTAAATGCAAAATACAGAAATCAAAATGGGAAAATTCCACTTGCCTCCATAGTATTAGTCATCATGAGAGGGTGAATGCAAATATAGAACTTCAATTTATTAAGGATTTGGGGATCTGAAACAAATTCCAACAGGATTTGGAAAGCATACAAGAACTTTGCTGAACAGATTCCATCTAGAAATATCAGGTGCTTGTTACCCTTCAAACATTAGATTTGAAAAGAGACAGAGGTGTGAAATAGATTAATATTTTTCTGGTATGGAAAGCTCCAGAAACTCCAGTCTTTCACTGTTTGATAATATAATTAGCCAGTGTTTTGACTAGACTGATTTGATAATGATGCATAGAAAAGGGCAATTTAATCTTGGCACAGTAATTAGGAATGTTTGCCTCATTGCTTTCTGTGTCTTAATTTCTACTTTAAATTAAATGTCTTCAGCTTCTGAATGTTTTATATTAGAAATCTTCCTTTGCAAACCTTCTATTTTGAGCCACTAATTAATTTAATGCACAAGGTAGGTATATCATGGGATAGCAAAGATCAGGAACATATTTTTCTTTTCTTCGTGTATCTATAAACTCTGCTGAAATACTTTGCAAACAGTTTGTGCAACAAGGAGGACGTACACTTTTCTTGCTCTCTTTCAGATGCTTCTATTAACCTTTTGATAGTCCTTGTGCTTCTGTTCTCTAAATACTAGTGCTTCCATTTATTTGTATTTCATTTATCTTGCATGGCAAGAAACACCACACAAATACTTGCTTTCAGAAAATACCTGCTGTGTCTGTTGGTCAGAAAGGAAATTCACCCTATATGCAAAGGCACTGGGCTCTCTTGGCAGTGTCTGGTGGTCTGTATTGCTGTCACTCAGAAAGGTGATCTTCCCACAGTTGTTAATTCCATATTCACTTGTTGAAACATTTTATAAATAACAAAACATGCAGAGTTACATTCGCTGTGGTGAAGTGTAAAATGAGGTGAGGACCGTTATGCACAATCTCAAAGTTGGTCAGATACTTTCTGATGGATGAGGGGAGCAACAGGAAGATTTCTCATTTACTTTCTGACCTTCCCTTGAGCACCTGATAATACTGAGGGCTGTTGAAGTTAGTGGACCCCTGATTTGGTCAGAATAGCAGTCCTCTGCATGGATTTAAGGAAGTACTGTAGCTCTCTGAGAAACTTTAAGAAGGCTCCCCTTGGATGGTGTAGTTCCATCTGTCACTGCTCTTGCACCATGTTTGGCCTTCTGGAGGTCAAAGCAGAGTCTCCCTTTTACTTCAAACCAGCTATCAAATCTCAAATAAACAAACTATCAAGTCCCTCCTTTTCTGTAATGAACATGCCATTTATCACTTTGGATTTCACAGAGCTCTTCTGCTACTTGGAATGACTGGGCTTGGATTAAGTAATTTATCCACATAATGAGTGCCAAATTTGTTTTACCCTGATGAGGACAAAAGTCCTGGAGGGGGAGGAGGGTTTAAGCTTGTATTTTGTCATCTGGAGCATGAAGAATATTTTATAGAAAGATAAAAAGCAGATGCAGAAATCACTGTACAGCCTTCTGTGTTAATCAGCAGGATACTTCGATGGAATAATGATTTTTATTCTTTTTCTAGGGGATCAGTAGCCTCTTCAGTTCCTTAAAAGTGGTGCGTCTTCTACGACTCGGTCGAGTAGCCAGGAAGTTGGACCATTATCTGGAATATGGTGCTGCTGTACTGGTCCTGTTGGTGTGTGTGTTTGGACTGGTGGCCCACTGGCTAGCCTGCATATGGTACAGCATTGGGGACTATGAAGTTATAGATGAAGTCACTAATACAATCAAAACAGACAGCTGGCTCTACCAGCTGGCACTGAGTATCGGGACACCATATCGGTACAACACCACTGGCTCAGGGCAGTGGGAAGGAGGACCCAGTAAAGACTCCTTGTACATATCCTCTCTCTACTTTACCATGACAAGCCTTACAACGATAGGATTTGGAAACATAGCACCAACCACTGATGGAGAGAAGATTTTTTCGGTGGCCATGATGATGGTTGGCTGTAAGTAGAATTTGATTTTATTGTGATTAAGCCAAAGGTAATTGTAGAGCTGGTGTAATGGCTGCACAGCACACTTGCTGTAGGCTTTCTCAACATCCTAAAAAAAAAAATCTTATAAAAAGTCATGCGGTGAACTTGGAATTATTGAAAAAAGGAATTGAAATTGTGTGTTTGCTGTAGCTTTTAAATTGTTTGTGAGAATAAGTGTAGTACTTACACATAAGCATGCCCAATGACAATTTTATACTGAGTTCAAGGCCTCTTCTTTCCACGTTAAAGATGGCTTTGATTTGGTTTGAAAGGTCTTGGCTAGAATTTGGTTTAAAATTACAATGTATATTCAAATTGAGGTAGTCCAATTGAGTTTGAGTTACACACTCACACGGGTTTGGAAATGTTTGAAGTGGTTTTAGCCACTTCTCCAGATACCATGGGATTTCATGAGGTGATAGTGTACTCTATGACACTGGTGTGAGTTACGAGCCCTGATTTTATTTCCTGACTGAGGTGACCTTTGTCACCAGCAAAGCTAGAAGCAGAGGAAACCACAAGACACTATATTGCACCTTTTCTCTGTTTCCCGCTGTTTCGCAGCTCTGCTAAAATAGCCTAAGAGCAGTAGTGGAAAGACACGTTTCTCATTTCATGTGTTGCCAAGGTTATATCCTGAAGCAGTTCTCCAGGTTAACAGAAATCTTGAAAATTCAGAATAGAGACTGCTGAAAATGTTAATATCATTTGCGAGACCTATTTTTATGTTAAATAAATAATGCCTGGTATTTTCTCTGGTGCTTTCTATTTTCTGAGCTCCGTACAAACAATGAGCAATTATGTAACAAGAGAGCAAACAAAACCTTTTGAAAATAAGATCTGCATAATCTCTCTGATAATTATCTCAGCTAACACTTTGAGCTCATCTCTAAGAAATACTGAACTATATAAAGGAATTTTTCTTGCTGAAGTCTTTCTAGACCTTTAGAAGATTAAAACCTTTTTTCTTCTTCTTCTTTGTTTTTACTTTAGATTTAAAAATGCTTTTTAAAAAGAGAGGCTGCAGTTTTAGAACTCTGCTTGCAGCATGGTGCAATGAAGTTTCTGCTGAACAGCATCTTTATATGATGGGTTGATGTGTTTCAAAACATTTCAGTGTCCATAAAAGGCAAACCCCCAAGCTAGAGCATTAAAGTGTTATTGCAGGAAGGCCATAGAAAACCTATAGGTGCTGATAAGCTGTTTGTTGAAACTGCTGTCTGTATTTACAGAAGGCTGGGGATTTGGAGAATAAAGTGGCTCTAGAACATTTTAAATATTGTAATATTTCTTTCCCTTGGCTTTTGTGGGGACTTCAGTTGCCCTACAGAGAAGGGTCCCACGGAAGGAACGTAAGCAGTTGTGGTAAATGATTTAGGGTAGGGTAAGAACTAGAGAAACATTATTATGATTAATTATTATCATCATTATTCTAATTACTAGAAACAACAAAAACCACAACGAGAAAATAGATACATGGCCTGAGGAAGGGAAAAGCCTCTGAAAAGTGAAAACAGAGCCTGTAACCTGCTTTTATTTGTTCTAGGTGGATTATACTCTTGCTTTTTCGTCTCTGAAACCCACGTTAAGGATGGGGAATACACACAGAATTGACATTTCCAACAACCAATATATGTGGCAACTGCCTGATTTTAATAATTTTCATAATTTTAACTACAGAACTATCAAATGTACATATGAAATATACATCTTAAGTTTATAACCGTAAGCTTAGAGGTTGGAAAACCATATGTAGCTTTCTAGGCTTTTGGGGAAATTCAAAAGTAGTGTAAAATTCAAGAAGCATGGCAAAAGAACAGTTAAGTTACTTACTGCATAAAAATAACATTATCAAACTAAGTGTAGCTTCTCTTGTGAGCGGGTTGAAGAAAACTGTAGCATACAGAAATGTTACAGACAGATAAAATCTTCTTTTTAGATTATTTGCAAGTGTAAAAATGCTCAGTTATGATCAAATGATTGAATCTTTCTCCAACATATTAATGAAGATTTGAAGATTTTCAATTCATGAATATCAATATGGTGACTGTTCCTGAAATATAAAGGTTGATTGAATACTGAGTTAGAAAAAATGGCAATTTCCAAATAGATGCCTGTCATGAATTTTATATTTGCATTATTTCTTTAAGAGATCAGGCCTGCAGTATTGTATAGGCACACTGCGCAGTGCCAGCTGCCCAAAACATGGCAGCTGGAACACTAGAATAGGACAGGAAGGCACAGCAAATAGCTGATGGAAAATGCATTTTCTCAGGCAATCAAAGTGGCCAGTGAGCTCAGGAAAAGGAATTGGCTCTGAGAAAACCTGTAAGAAGTGAAAATCATTTGAGTTGTTTTCAAAACAAGATGCTTCAGTTTTTCTTTTGAAACAGTGTTCCGAGATAAAAATTCAGCAAACTTCAATTACAGTTAAATCCATAGAAAAATCTAGCTTGTGTTATAAGCAGAGAGAGACTATGAAACACCTTTAATAGTTTTCCTGAAGAGGTTTGCTAATACCAACAGTTGATATTGGCAGCATCGTTTCTAACAAACTGTGCCAAATAAATGTCTTAAACTGAGCACTGGAATCAGAGATAGTAATTCATCACAATCCCAGCTGCCTACTCATGCAAACTTGAGATATGAAAGGAAATCTTTGCTGCCTTGTCAGTTAGCAACAGCCTGTTCTGCAAGCTCACAGTTTCCTATTCATACTGGCAAAGTTACTGGGGCCTGGGAGGAGTATTTGGAGAGATTACACATCCTCCTGGTGGGCAGGATTGCAAAGTGGTGTACTTGTTAAAAACAGCTAAATTAAGATTCCTGAGCTGCTGATAAAGCATTGCTCGGTGTGGGGGGGGGTGGGGGAAACCCAGATGAATTAGGATGCTTTTCAGTTTGATTGGCAGTTTGTCATTCGCTTTTCACTGCGGACAGAATCGGGTGGGATATTTCGACTGAAATGCATCACCTGTCTTGCAGGAAAGAGAGCTCTGAATAACTCAGCCTCATCTTGTGGAGCTTCGTTCAGATTTCTTTTTGCCACACTTGCTCTTTCTTTGTGTCCAGTGCTATTCAGCAGTATTTTTTATATTGCTTCTTGGCTCTTGAAAAGCTAAAAATAGCAAACATAAAGCATCCTGTGACAAGGGAGCAAGGTTTTTACGAGGGTTATTGTTTAAGTACCTGGACTGCATTTGCTGCCTCAAGTTCTGAATATGCACTGAAAATCTGATTTTTGTAGCTCCTTTTGTGTTGATATAGGTCATTCCATCCCCTCTCTGCACAGATCCTTTGACTGGACCAGGAATCGTTTACCATTTAGGAAGGACCTTTCTTGTAAAACTCCCATTAAATTCTTGTCAGCTCACAAGCTTCCAAGAAACTCATGATTTTGCTGCTGTGTGTTGCTCTAGCTCAGTCCACAGGCAGGTTTTAGGCTTCTGCAGAAAAGCTATAGATCTGAATGTAAAACTCACTAGGTTTGTGCCTTTCACCAAAAGGAAGACAACAGAAAGATGCTTTTGGTTTGTACACTATTACTATTTGCAGCTCAGTACATACTTCAGTAAGCAGAAGGTCTCTGAAAGGCAAGAAGCATTTTGGGGAAGGGGGTAATATGGCTGCATGAATGTGGAATTCTTGGGAACTGTGTTTTTCTGAAGAAACAAGTGAACTTTTAAGGCAAAAGGGGTTTTGTGCTGCCCAATGCCTTCTTCCCTCCTGTGCTCCCACTAGGAGAAAAGTGGCCCGGCTTGCAGCTCCAGAGATCCCTGGTACACCTCTGTGTGCTCCTTGAGAAATCAAGTTTACCCCGACCATGTGCAACATTGAAATTGCTCTGAATGGCAAAGAACAGATTGCAGAGTTTAGACTAGCCCCCTAAACAGCATTTACATGAGTTTATTTGTCCATCTGGGTGGGCCCAAGTGGGCCCAACCCACCGCATATTTCATCAAAGCAGTAGAAAAAATTCAGTATTATTTCACTGGTTACTGGAATGCACCAGTGAACGTTGCTGCAAGGGAAGGTCAGAACAAGATAACAAAAGCAGGACTGTGAATGAGTGTTGAGTACTTACTGTTTCTCAGGGTATGGAAGTTCCAGAAAAATCTCTTTCTCATCCATCAGTAGGAGCTGAGAAAGAATACTTAGTGGTTCGTGCTTTTGGGAGGTGCTTAGATCTCATACATGTATCTTAGTTACACTTCTGTTTACTTCCAGATTTATGGGGAGGTGTTTGTGATGGAGATACTGTTTTCAATAACTGATTTTAAATTACGGTGCAGACAGGCTTTTTAATTCAAGTTGGTTTTGTGTATAAGCAGAATCTGTTGTTGTGATTGTACAGGATACCTTCTCTGGAAAATGGGTCATTTCTGTCAGCTATCGGAGCAGTTTCTAGAGAGCTCTTCCCAAAACTCAGTTTCTAATTTCATGGCTTGAAATGCTGACTTCTTGTTCTCATCTTTAAAATACTCAGGGTGATGTTTTGGAGGTTGGAAAAGAAAATAGATGTGACTGCTGTCACTTTGACCCCAAGCAGTTATTGTTCAGGGGAGAGCTGATGAAGGAGAGTGTGGGTGGGTACTTGATACTCTTGATACTGGGCTCGGCTTTCAATTTTACTACACAGAGAGAACAGGACATGCTCTTTCCTACTGAGACCAGGTGAGATTCTGTCATCCAAGCCACCTAAAACCTCCTGTATTCAGCAATGAGCAAAAAATTCTGAAAAGCTGCTGGTTGCTGCTGGCAGCCTCTGTTGCTGTTCCTCAGTGCTTATTTTGGAGTTGTGACAAGCAAGCTGTCAGTCATCTCGCCATTGATCTGCTGAAACCCAGTTCATTTTTCAAGTGGGTTCTTCCATTGTTCAAGTAACATTCATTAGTTCTTTGCCAAAAAATGGTAGTTAGCCACTTGAGTGCTGTTTGTGTGAATCATGGAGGTCTATCTAGTAGATTTGTTAAGCAGTGGCTAAGCCCACACACTGGCACAACAGTGTAATTATAGGAAAACGCTTGTCTGGCAGAATTCCAGACAAACAATCCCAAGAGTCCATAGGATTTAGTTTTTCATCTTGAGGAAAATGTATGTTTAAAATAGCACCTTCTTGCAAAAATCACTACCAGTAATGTAGCTTATCTAATGTTTCTTACAGCAACAGATATTAATTTCAGAAGACTTTACATCTGTAGGAATTCAATGGTTTGAATGTTTAGCTATGGTTGAAATCCAGCCCTGCTCTATAGGTGTCCTATGAAAGTCAGTCCTGTGTAAGGGCATTTTATTTTCCTGCAGGAATTTGGGAGAAACATGGCTTTACACTGCCTGTCCAGGAGCAGCAGAGAAATTTTGCCATCTTTTGAGCTGCTCTCTAGAGCTGAAACATGGGCCTTGTTCAAATCTCCTTGAACAAGAGCATGGCCCTGCTAGCAAGCTTTTAATTACTTCAGATACAACTGCATTTGGCAAGTGGGGTGCAGGATGCTTCCACAGCAATCAGTGTGAAGTGTCTGGGGAGCTGGGTGACAGCCTGCACCCCCTGGAAGGATCCCCTGCAGGTTATCACCAGACTTGACTTGGCAAAATTTTAGTGTCCTGCAGAATTTGGCCCGCTGAGGGAGGAATGAAGCAGCTTTTCAATTCT
Organism: Florisuga fusca; assembly: GCA_038090715.1. Classification (NCBI taxonomy): domain Eukaryota; kingdom Metazoa; phylum Chordata; class Aves; order Apodiformes; family Trochilidae; genus Florisuga; species Florisuga fusca. The sequence continues at coordinate 15,894,123 of JAAWXA010000014.1, forward strand.
TCCTGGTGTTCTATTTTGTAAGATGGGAATCTAATGCCTGGTTTGGCAAAACTGCCTCAATCAAAGCTGCTGAGAGGAGGGTACAAGGATGCTTCCAAACTAGGAGCTCTTCTGTGTGCCACTGCTTCCCTCCTGCTTCTCCACATAGGGATTCACCCACCCAGAAAGGCTACAAACTCAGCTGTGCATGAATAACTACATCTCAAAGACAGCATTTTATTCCAGGGAGGTGGAAATTGTCTTGAGGAAATAATTAGTTTCTAATTGGGCTTCTCAGAGATGTAAGGCTAACAGAGGAGAAGATAATGGGGGACTGACTTGCAGTGAACTGCTTGCCCCAGACTGGTTTAAACATTAAGACAAGGTGCCAAAGACTTTCCTAGAGGGACTGCTTTGGGTGAATTTGTAGCTGTCTTGTTCTGGGCAGGTCAATATTGGGTCTCATCACTAATGTCCCACTGGATGACATTCCAGAAGTAAAGCTGTGCATCACCGCTCTGCCTTGTCTTTGAAGTGAACATATCTTGGTACCTCAGGGCTTGAAGAAGGGTTTTCAAAAGGCTTCAAGTCGCCTAGAAAGCTAGGGGCAAGTCCGTGATACAAGTTATAACTGGGGATAAATTTATTAGTTTATTAATTCAGGAGGGGCAGCGGGAAAGGTGATGAATTCTTAGGCATCCAGATCAGAATAGAGCAAAACTGCTCGTTCACAAGTACCTATCGGTGCACAAAGAAGAGGTGGCACAGAAACTTACATGAATCATAGAATCACAAAGTCACTGAATTGTTTCAGTTGGAAAAAAACCTTTAAGAACATCAAGTCCAACTGCTAACCCAGCACTAAACAATGTCCCTAATCAGTCTTTGAAACTCCAGGGATGGGGACTCAACCACTTCCTGGGCAGCCTGTTCCAGTGCCTGACAACCATTTTGGTGGAGAATTTCCTCCTAATACAAAGTTGTCTTTCAGTGGAAATTCCCCCTTTCATGTGCCACTGGAAAAGCATTTTGACACTTTTGGACTGCTGGATCATAGTCCAAATGCTCTCAGCTCTACAAAGTGAGGATATCAAGGATTTTATTATTAGCAGTCTGTTATGTCAAGACAGGGAAACACTGTCTCAGTGCAGCAGACAAACTTGGCAATGTTAGAATTACAGAATCATGGAATGGTTTGGGTTGGAAGGTAGCTTAAAGATCATCTAGTTCCAACCCCCTGCATGGCCAGGGACACCTTCCACTAGACCAGGCTGCTCAAGGCTCCATCCATCCAGGCCTTAAACACTTGCAGGGAGGGGGGAAAATTTGTCTTAATATTCTCATAATATTCTCTGAACAGCTTCACGGAAAAGGCTTAGAGTATAACCTTAATCCTAGGGAATAGAAGATCTAGCCTCACCCACTTTTTCATGAAATTAGTCTAAAAGTGAGAGTGGGATGCATGCAACAAAGGGAGCTGTCAGAAACTCCACGGGGAACATACGTGACCTGTTTTGCTTTAACTCTGACATGGCAGTAGATTTTTCGATAATTCAGGTTCCAGTTTATAGCAAAATGTGTCTTTATATAAAGAGCTTTAAAACTGTAAACCAGACTCCTTGGGAAGCTTTATGGGATTTTTTTTTTTTTGCAAGGTTATACCTAGCATGTGTTTATATAAGCTTTACTTCTGTTATCATTGGCTTGATATGTTTAAATGAATTTATGGTATCAAGAGAGACGGGGCAGTGAGTAGGAGAAGTAAAAATGAAAGAAGAAATGTTATTCCATGCTATTGAGCTAGGTTAGTTAAAAGAATGGAAAATTGCTATTAAATAAATGATACATAAATGTGGCAAATGAACCTTTACACAGTGCTCTTGCTCACCCACAGTGCAAGCAAACACCTGCGATGGTCCCAGAAGGGTTATCACAGTGTCCCAGATTACTCCTAACATCTGTATCTCTCAGGAAGCAAGAAAGTTTTAATTAATCCAACTAGATCAGCAAATATATCCAACTAGCTCACAACACAGCACAGCTTTATAACATGTGCTAGAGGGATAAACAAATCTCAGATAAAAGATAACCCCCAAGGTGTTATACTGCTTGGATGGAAGGGGCCAGGGAGACTGTTTGTGTTTTGTTCACTCTGAAGTTTTAGAACAACAAATGAAATCTAAGCCTGGGTCTACACAGCAATCCTTGGAAATCTGCAGGGCTTGATTTTGTATACTCCTGAGATAAAACCTGTGTATAGTTGGCATTGGAAGAGGAGAGTTGCCCAGGTAAGTCAGGCCAGTTATCCAGGTAGATCCTGCCTGATTTCAGTGGAGCTGTGCAGTGGTCACTGCTTTTCTGTGGGTAAAACAGGTATTTTCTGCTGTCTCTTAAATTTTGGCTTAGCTTTACTTGCAGGAAAGAGCTATGGTTTATCAACCAGAGGGTACAGAAAGTTCTTAGGATGGACATAGGAGTGACAACACAAATTGTTTTAGGAATCGTCCTGTTGTAAAAAAATTGAACCTCACCAGTGAATCAGGCCTCAATTTTTAAATTTTATTTAATTTTTTTTTTTCATTATTATTTTTTCCTTTTCATGTCAGGCAAAGATTTTCTTGTCCAAATTTTGTTAGCTTGACTTTCAGAACTGAAAAACTACCTGACCTTGTTGCACATCCAGAGAGGCTGATAGATAGAGACGGGGCGGTTGGTGTTGTTTTTGTAAAACCTCTGGAAGGTTTCATTATTATCTTACTGCCTGATGTTTGACAGTACTAATCAGTATCAGATAATTGACTAAATGGTGACATCTACTTGTTCTTGTTTTCTCGTTGCTTCATTTCTGTAGGTGTGGAGTAGTACAATGTCATGTTTCTTTTGAAAATACTGAGAAGAGTGAGGACTCAGCCTCCATGTCTCTCATCTTCATTCATCTTTCCTTCAACTTTTTCTGCTTTGTTTGAATCAGGAACAATTTTCTGCTGGGGGAAGTATACCCTACGTAGTAGTATGACTGCAGGATGCTCCTTAGAGAGTTTTACCCCATCAGTTTAAAGGACAGGCAGGATGGCATCCGAAATGGCATCTCTCCCTGGGTACCTGCTGTGCTTCAGTAGGAATTCCTACTACGCTTCAGTAGGAATATTTTGGTAATGTACGATTAAAACTATTTTTCTCCCTCTGGCCAGCAGCCCCATGGATTTGTCAAGATGAGTTCATGACAAATTAATTTGATTTCTTTCTTTGACAAAATAACTGCCTAGTGAATAAGAGGGAATTTAGTTGATACAATATATCTAAACTTTTTAAAAGGCTTCTGACACTTTACTACATAGCAGTGTCATAGCGACCAAGTGAAAGATGATCTCAACACAGTCATAACAAAGTTGACAATAACTGACTGAAAAATCTCTCTCAGAAAGTAATCAAGGGCTTCACTGTTGAACCCAGAGGGAATTGCTGGGGAAGTCTTTGCCCTGTGTGTGATTTTATTTGGTGCTTTCATTAGCAGAGCTGACTGACAGAACAGAGAAAGAACATTGGGAGAGGTACGGGAAGGGCTGCAAGCAGTTTAGATGTCAGCATCAGAATCCATAATGGTCCCAATAAGTTGGAAAGGCATCCCAAACTCAGCAAGGTGAATGTCAGCAAAGGAAAGTGTGATGCACCTTGTGTAACGAGGGCAGATCAACTGTCCAAGTGCAGGATAGGGAATAACTGGTTGTGCTGCTGTGAGGCTGCAGAGGATCTTGGAGGAAAGGGGAGTGGGAAAGGGATAGGCAACTGTAGACTGGATATCACACAACAGTGGACTAAAACCTGAAAATCTCAGTCTTCCATCCTGGAAGTTCTCATGAGCAACATCATAGGCAAGCTGAAGAAGGGATTTTTTTCTGCTGAAATTAGGGCTGGTGAGAAATTTATTTATTTACTTACTAATCTATACAGGGCTATAAGAAATCAGTAGAACATCTGGAATAAAAGACTAAAAAAAAAAATACCTTGAAAGACAGGGTCTCAGGGGAGCAGTTAGAAGGACTGCATACAGAACAGCTCCCCATGAAAATGCTGTTGTCATCCCAATTCTGAGAGGCAATGAGAGATAAATGGGGTTGTCCAGCACTAAACCAAAACTTTAGAGAGGTTTTCTCTGAGGTACAAGGGCTGTATGGTAGTATTCATATTCTCTAACATATTTGGAAGGCATTGCTTGGAGCTAACAAATCTTTATTCATCTGTTTATGGAAGAAGAACCTGTTCTCACTGTGGGCCTGAATTGAGTCCATCTGCAGGAAAGAGAGAAAAATTAATATAAGTTGAGTATTTTTACTTCTTTTGGCTTTAAAGGTTTTTCTTACTGTAATACAGTTCTCAGAGAAATTTTATTTCTCCCTTCCTTTCCTTCTTATTTTCTAAATTCCACATCTTTTGGTATTATTGAACAGTAGAAGGTTGGAAGCAGAATCTTCTGTAATAATGGAGAAATAAGAGAAAAGAGAGATTTTAGAATGAATTTCTCACTTTTAACAATTTTTCTCTTTCTCCAGAGGTATCCCTGCTCACAGAAGGAGGGTTGGAGTAGATGACCTTTAAAGGTCACTTTCAACCCCACACATTCTATCACTCTATGATTCTGCCTGTGTCCCTTCAAAACTGGTGCTTGTTATGACAGTAATGGCAATGGCTAGGGAAAAAGTGTGATTCTCACAATGTATTGACAAGGTTGAACAGCCTGAAAATATCATCAGTTGTCACACAAACATTATCTACCTTAGGAAGAGGTGTTGCATCCTTAAAAGTCTCTATTCTTGTGCTTTATATGTGATTGAATAGCATTAGATTAAAGTCAAGGAGGCAGAGCAAGGTGTGATGAATCCTCACCTGTGTTTTAAAGGTATTTAATCTGATCCATCAGTCCTTCCTGAACTAGGACCTTAAATCCATGCTGTGTTTTAAGCACTCAAATAGTCCTACTGACCTTGCTGTTGCTTAATGTGAGCTTACTTTTAAGTGTGTTTCTGGCCACAAGCCATAGTGAAAGGAACATTTCTGACACCTGGGGTTTATGGATCTTCCAAATATAGTTAAGAGGGATTTAAGAGGGTAAGGTTAAGTCCCATCTGAAGATCTCTAGGACTGATACCTAAAATTCATGTAATCTTATTGTAAAAGCTCAACATCTATTTCAACAAGTCCTATGCAGGGAAATGACTTTTTACATGGTATCTTTGAATAATCAGTTTTTGGAAAAGACACGGGAACACTCATTGTTTTCTGTGGTAAAATATTTCACTTCATTTGCCCTTCTTCCTCCTTGAGGAGAAACATTTTAAAGAACAAAATCTGATGGATGCTTCCTCTCCATTATTTTTGGATAGGAAATGGAGACGTAAAGAAGGTTACTGCTGTGTCTTATTAATGCAGACATTTCCTGCCCAAATTGATAGTCTACCTTACCTAAAGGAAATGTAACTTTCCAGTTAATCAAACAAAATCTTTTGGCGTTAGCACTTGGAAAAAAAAAAAAAGAAAAAAAAAGAAAGTCTATAAGGTCAGAAAAAAGTTCAGAAAAAGACATTGTCATCATTGCTGTATTGGAAAATATTGAAAGGGCTGGAGGGTGTTAAGGCTGAAGTGATTAAATGTGAGTGAAGATTGGTCATGCAAGAAGGAGCTTATAATCACATCCCCTGGTATGAAGATGGATGAGGTGAAGGAGGAGAGAAGGGGACAGCAAGTGTGTGAGATGCCTACAACAGCCCTCACATGCTCAGAGCCTTTGGAGGTCCTTGGCAAACCTTTCCTTTCCCCATGGCCAAGGTCAGCTTAGGAGAGAGGTCTGGTTAGTAACGTGCAGGACTGTGTGTGTGGTGACAGTGTGATGAGCCTTGCCACATACATTTCTGGTGCAGCAGGGGCTGAAAGCTGGTCCTGCTGAGAAGCAAAACACAGGTGAGCCAGCTTATGTCTTGTGGGGCCTCTTGGGAGCTGATGGGGTTGTTGGTTGAGCTTCTTGTTTCCTTTCTGCTATTGGGGTAGGAGCAGGTGGGTGGCCATGTTTGCACCCATGTCAAGGTTACTCTGCTGTCTCTTTTGGCAAGTCAAGGGGTAGCATTTTCTCTTAGGTGGGATTTTAAATGTCAAAATTAATGAGATTTATCCAGAACATTAGTATTCATTGCAGAATAATAAATCTTCATTGACAGAACTTCTGTAATATTTTTCAGGGATCATAACAGAAGTGCATTAGTTGTGTTGTATTGATGGGCTCTGGAGCTGGATTACAATTTTAGGAAGGTAGTGGCTTTGTAGTCAGAGCCTGCTTTGGGCATTTTTGAAACTTCTTTTTCCCCAGCTTCAGAGTAGGGCCCAGCATGGCAGCTGTGTTACATGTTCTGCCAGCTGCTAACAGCCATTCAAGAAAGCATAAGCTTAAATCAAGTTTCTGTGTTAAAACACCCCCACAACAACCAAAGCCGGGAATATCAAACAGTATTAATTAATTAAATCCTAAAGCACTTTGCTAAGCAGAGGACTAAATGATTATTATTTGGGGTCTCCCAAGTATAATACTGTCTAAGTTGGCAAAGAGTGAAATTCAAACTCTCTTCATTACAGACAGAATAGAGAGAAAATTATTCATATTAAACAAGGGTGTGGTTTTGTTTAAATGCTTCTCATAAGCAAGAGGAGCCATTAGACATCTAAATATTTGCAGTAATGTAGTGGGTGATTAGAAGCTTTGGAAGGAGTTTAATAGAAACTGCATCAGGACTGAACACCCACATGAGCACATAGAATAGTAGGGACTGGAAGCTGAGCTGAGCAGATTTGATCTAACCTAATTAGTCAGATTGTTGTTGCTGCTGTTGTTTTTACAGTCTATTATTGATATGCAAACATGCTGTTGAAGAATTAGTAGTCTAAAATATTGCAGTTCATTAGAGTTTTTAGTGGTGCTCTAATAGCTACGCTCCATCTGGATGATAATAAGAAATAATGGACTGCAGAGAAGTTGTGCATCCTCACCTTATAATCCATTTCCAGCCAGCTGAGAAAGCAACAATCTGTTTGCTGAAATACATCACTTTGTGATGTAAATTCAAAGAGAACAAATTCCTGTGTTTATCTCCCTTCCATTTATTTATACCTTTCTTCCTTTGCGTGCTGCACGAGTATTTCTAACCAAATTTATACTGTGGCTAAAAGTGCATCGTTGTGTCAATATGACACAGACATCTCTGCAGTGGCACAGCATTTTTAATGGTTTTGTGTTACTACAATAAGAATGTCAGAATGAATAAGACTTTCTCATAGTTTATTGTTTTCAGGTTATAATTGTAACAATGAAATGTCTTCACGTATAATGGAAACAAGTGGAGGTTGTTAACCAATCTGTTTTCTTGTGTACATGAGAAGAAGGAGTCAGTTGTGGTCTCTTTTAATAGCATCTAATAGAGGAACAAGAGCTTTTGGGCGGAGATGTTTTAAGGTGAAGGTGATTGATCACCTAGGAACGTGAAACCTTTAGTTTCATTTCCAGGTCTGACATTTGGTAGGATTGTAAACTTGGGCATTTGATAAATTTTGTGGTTCCTCCCCAAACCCATGCCTGATTTATTGGTTTGAATCTTGAAAGGATGGGGGCAGGAAATGTAAGTGTTTTTTGTAAATGTTCTTTGTACAGTGCCTACTAAACCGTGTTCCAAGTTAGAGGAAACCAACAAAAACAAATTAAATGTTCCAGGAATCACAAAATAAGGTCTGACTGAACTGAATTAGCCTGAATATCTGTAGTTGATTCCACACAGCTGGTTCAGGCCTCAGGTTAAATGGAAAGAGTGCAAGAGGCATTTAATTTCTATCAACGTACAGTTTAAAAGCTCAAGTGAAGGCAGAGGTAAGTGGAGGATCCTGTCCATTGCTCTCACCAATCTGATCGCCTGCAGTCAGGATATTTCATGAAGGCCAAAAGTTCATGTGGTCAGGGCCACAACATTTGTGGGAAGAGATCAGATGAATGTTATAGTTCATCCTGATTTTAAAAAATAAAAATAAATATTGTATTTTGCTTCAGGGGATGCAGCATACCAAATTGGACTGGAGGCAGTTCTTTCTACCCTGAGCAGGATGGTCAATGGAAAATAGTTCCCGGATTAATATAGTCAGGGGGAATGGGAACAATACAGATTTGTGCTGGAATTAGAGCCTGTCTCTTGCTTCTTATAAGAACGTGGTGTATGTATGTAGGCATCAATGTGATGATCCAATCTATCTTCATCTTTTAAACTGTTACATTAGCAGGTTAAAGGCAGAGCCAACATTATTCAGTAGAATGGTAAGATAGATATATATATATATATATCTATCTTATATAACAAAGCCACAGCAGGTAGTTGCTCTGAATCTTCAAAAGTTTTGGAAGTCCCATCGTTAGCCACTGGAAGTGGGAGTTATTTAGGATATCAGGCAACGTGTTGAAAACACCAATGCAACTTTGGGGAGTTTATGTCTCATTCATATTCAGACAGCTCTTGGCTCACATTTTGTTTTCTCTGAAACCTTTCCCATTGCAGCCATCACAGAACATTTTAAACTACTTTAAGATCTGTGTCATGCTCCCTTTACACCCTCCCAAAACCCAAAACAGAACTATTGGTTATAAACAGGAAGTGTGAGATAAGAGGTACTAAACAGGCAAGATTAAGATAAAACATCAAGCCATTACTCTGTGACTTCTGATTACGAGGTCTTGAAGTGCTAAGCCTTCATAGCAGATTAATATTAGACAATTTTTTTCCCCTTAAAGAATAAGAAAATGATTTAAGGTCTCACTGTTATTTGGATTTGGATGGTTTGTCATAGGTTTGTGCTTCCTGCTTGAGTTTTCCTCTTTTCTTGCTCTTGCAACCTGTTTCTGGATGAAAAATTTTGGAGTGACCTTAAAAGGCAACACAATAAATGCAATTCGACTGCAGATGAACAAGCATGTTATTTTGAATGCTTTTAACATTGGAAGGATTGCATAATATTACCTTACTTCCATTTCCTGCCGCAAATAAAATGTAACAATCAGCATTATATCTTTAATATTCTCTTTCCTGCATTTTATAGTTGCTTCAAATTTAAGACTCTTAACTAAAATATCAAGAAAGTTAAAATCCAAGTCAGAAGATCTGTTCGGAAAAGAGTCACAAAATAAGGACAAGGTTAATTTTTGACAAATCGATTTCTTAGATTTTGACTCTTTTTGTTTTAGAACCCGGTATAGAACAGTGGACTTCACTGAATTTTGTTGAAGCAGTCCTGGGTATCTCGTGTATCAGGTTGAGATGTTTTGACAGCTAAACCATTGGCCCTCAGGGACTCCATCCTCATATGCTGTTTTTCTTGCAATGGTTTCTATGAATGGTTTGCCATCTTTCCCCCCAAAACTGCTGATGTGTCTCAGCTGTTGGCCCGGCACGCAGCTGGGTAGCTGTGTGTAGCTATAATTGGAATAAGGCCATCTCTGTTGTCCCAAGGTAAAATCCTGACATAGTTTTTCTGCTTATTTCCATGTAACCAGAATGTCACCCCTGTTGTTTTGACAAGGGGAAGCTATAGGATCCATAGGCTCAACTATGCAACAAAATCTCATGGTCATACTAATTTCAGATCACTTCTTGTGACAAGGTAGAGTGTGGAGCTTGTTATCTTGGAGGCTGATCTGTGCTGCACCTTCTCATTAAAACAGGGAGACTCTTCAGCCCCCATCTCCTTTTCTTTTATTTTCTTTTCTTCTTTTTTAGATGAAAGCCAAGGTGGCTTTAGTCAGGCTGTACTTAGGATGTTGAGATGTGAAAGTGAATCCCTATCAACTCAGGTTTTGTGGCTGTTATTACCCTCTGTTTGTATAGGCAGAAAGTGAAGCTGGTGTTGTGCATCACAGTAGAACATGGAACTGTGAGAAAAAGTATCTTTTTTTTTTTTCCTGTTTCATTATGAAATTATCCATGCCATCCCATAACATAGGTGAAATAGCATGTGAAGTAATTGCTGCTAATTAAACCTTCCTGATTTAAAACCATTTCCATAATCTAATTAGGTTGAATACATAGCTGAATGTTGTATGGGACAGTTAATGAAAATATCTATAAGCATGGATCACGGTGAATTTAGAAAAGGTTGAAATTAATTATAGTCTGGAGTTTTTCTGCCTCTTTTCCAAGCCTGAGGGTGCAAATGAGCTGGCATGTGAGGGCTGGCAGTGGGGCTTGATCCCTGTGTTTCTTCATGCTTCCAGAGGAGAGATTTTCTGCTGTTGCCTGAAACATTTATCACAGCAACAGGTGTAAGTATTTTCCTTCCTTTGGGAGGTTAGTACTCTGTGTTTTTCATGCAGGATAAATAAGCTTTTTCACAGAATCATGTCAAACACTTGAGACATTTAAAAATATATTTTAAAAGCACTTTGGGCCCATTTTATAGCAGTCATTCTGTTTGCTTTGGCTTTAATCTTGGCCATTTTTCACTGGAAAATTTAACGCTGCACACTTTTCCCACAAAAAGGACAGACTCCTGCCTTTTCATAACCAGCATATACCTGGCTGTCCATTAATCAAGTACTTAGGGGACACTGCAGCAGAAATTTCAAAAAGCAAGATGTCCCACTTGACAAATCTCTAAGGATTAAGGAAATACCAAATAGATGTGCTGAATTGTCCAAGGAGAAGGATTCAGCTTGGCTCTTCCTTCCAGTGGCTGCTCAGAACTCATTTGTGTGTGCTTTCTGTGGATCCCACAGATTGCATCTCTGCAAAGGATGAACACAACCATTGGCAGAGATAAAAGAGAAGAATGATCGAGAAGCATGGTATTCCTCATCCAGACCTTATGGAGGAAGAAGAGCACAGATTTTTGGGTGTTAGTAGCAACTGGGGTGAAACTTGAACTGTCATCTGTGCAAGCTGCTTGTTTGCAGTGGAAATATCTTCATGGAAAGGACAGGACCCTCTTCTATTTTAGGTCTTGGAAAGTTTCTCTGAGTGGGAGGACCAATATAATCAGATTGATACATTGTATCTGGAGCTTTTGTTCTGTCTGTCAGTTTCTTTATTGTCTCGAAAAAATAACAGTGAGGAAAAAAGGGAAAGAGAGGAGCAGAATACTCTTCTTGAAGCATTCTGGAGGAAGGCATTCAGGAATTTCAAGGCATCTACAGTCAGTAGATCCTTGCTGAATTAACCAGAAGAAAGTTATTCCTTCCACCAGCTGCCATTTTTCCCCTCCTTTTTTTCCCCAGTTTATTGCCAGCATTATGTGGAATTTTGTTCCACCTTATTATTTTCCCAGGGATTCAGCGAACTGATTCAGCCATGTGTTGAAAGCCATGCTGTTGTTTTTAGGATGACCTTAATGAGCAGCCTCTTTCTCCTAATGGTAATAAACTGAGCAACTCTAAGGGAAAAAAAAGAGAGGGAAAAAGAAGACTGTGTCTGATGTATTATGGTAATAGTTGTAGATGATAATTTCTACAGTCAGCACAAAACCTGACCTTCATTTTGGTCTTGAAAAAAAATCTTATTATTTCTTCTGTACAGTCCCACTGGTGTTTTGTAGGCTTATTCAGAGTTTGGGTGCTTAAAATATCGATATCATAAAGATGGGGTTAGGTAAAGGTAGGAAGTGAGTCTGTCCCTGAAGAAGCTCAGAGTACATTCATAATTCAGCAACAAGAGTTTAATTAAAGTTATGTGTTTTTCTTTTTTGACCTCAGGCTGTAGTTTCTCAGCATGCTGTGAGACTTCTCCTATTTTACCAGCCATCACGTAGCATACTAGAATAGTAAAGAGCAGTATCAGGGAGGGACATAATCTTGAATTCTCTGTCATCTTGAAGAAACTCATTGTTTCTTTTAAATTATTATTAGTGCATGGTCCAGAATGTTTTAAAAATGGTCCCCATGGTTAGAATTCATCTTGCTTACCTTAAGACGTGTGATATAAAAAATTACTGTCTTTCCTAACCTTCTTTAGGTTTGCTTCAGATTATCTTGTAAGAAAAGAGCACTTTCAAGACACAATTCATCCAGCCCTTTGTAGGTGTCCATGCTTTAAAATGAGGTAAAGCTGTGTGCTTAAAGTCTGATTATAAAAATAACTTAAATGCAGATATCTGTATCCCTCATTTCCTTAGAAACACACATAGAGCTTTGAAAAAAAAAAGCAGGTGTATTTAAATAAAATCAGGAAGCATGGGAGTTTTTACACTGCCAGTAAATATTTTGTCATAAAAGTTTGTGGAACTGTAATAGCGTATTTTTATGGAAAAGAAAGAAGGAGAAAGAAAAAAGGACTGTTTCTCTCTGTGTGTGTATTGAGTGCATGTGGGTGGGTGTGAATTTACATATAAACTTGCTGCTTGTGTCTGAATGCTTTGTTTTTGTAGTTACTCTACTTTTATCATTCCTTCAATTGTAGGTGAATCTTTCTTTTCCATTTCTGTATACTGAGGCACAGCCCATCACCACTAGTGGCTATATTTCTATATATTTAATATTAATTACTAATCCATGTTTCCCGGATGAAAAAACTTTGCATGAAATTATTTAAACTATCAACAAAAGTGAGGCCAGCTTGGCCACACCTGGAATGTGCTTAGTCCATATAGACCAGCACAGACTGCAGTTCCAGCAGTTTGATTTGGATCAGGTTCATTTATGATAAGTAAGTGATCCAGAGAGATTACTCTGAGCATGGAAAAACTCCAAAATGGAAGTAGTTTGATGTCACTGAAAACCTGCTTCGTTTTATCCTCTCTTGAAAGGATGCCCTGAGTTGCATGGTGCAGTCTGCTGATAGCACCTTCTTGATCAGTAGCTTCATTTTAACCATATCACACAAGCTGTGCACAGAAAGCAGGAGCTGCTGTTGGGATCTCATGGCAGATACACAGAGCAGTGATAAATTCCTGCCTTGCCTGTGCTTTCCTTTGTTCCTTGGTAATCTCGGGTAAATACGACTGAGAGCTGAGTGTGCTGCTTTGCACAATAACCACTAACCTAATTCCTGCAAGGAAGTGGGGCAGTCAGGCCTGCCATGTGCTGGGGAGAAGAGCAGCTTAGAAGGGAGCCAATACGTACCTTGAGAGTGAATGCAAAATTGATAATAATATTTCCATTCAGCAGGGCAGCTCAGATAACGCTGCTCCCAAACCCCAGTGAATTAATCATTTCTGACGAGTGTTACCTCACAGGGCTCCGTGCAGATGCTGCACACACTCACTTGTAATGTGCTTATGCACTGGCTGGGTGATTTATCTCCTTGCAGAAGTATTTAGCTCTCTGGGCTGCAGGATCATTTGTATGTGTTTGGCACTTGATGTTAGTGTGCATCACTTTGTTAGAGTTTATTAACTGTGCTCATATAATAGATCCTGTAGTAGCCACAGTCAGCCTCACATACAGACTTGGCACCAGATTTGTTAGATCATGGGAAGTGGGTGGTTTTTAAGTTGGAGACTAGTTTAAAATAATGGAAGTATGGAAGCCTTTGATTAAATTGTTATATAAATACATTTCAAAGTGTGAGGAGAGGAGGCATAAAACCTGCATCATGTACCTCTCCAAAGAAGTGTGGTTTGCCTCTTTCAGAGTTTTGTCCTCTGAGTTGCACCTTCAGAAGGTACAACCAATACAATCAGAATCCAGCAAAACCTGCTTTTTGTCAAATAACATTAAAAACATTCTTTTTCAATATGAATTGAGCGATGAAATGCCAGCCTCTATATTGATGATTTTCCTAATATTGCATATGGTTTTTTTTTTTCATTTGTAAGAAATACAGTTAGATTTTTCTTATTTGAATGTCTTATTCACATTGCATCATATAATCCTGTATGTTGAATTGTATTGCAGCAATAAACATAAAAACACTACTTAGTCATACAAATATTGCAGCTACTTCCCTGGAAATGTTTGCAGATTTTCAATACGAGCAAATATTACAAATAGAAAACCCGATTATTATTTTTTTGTTGTTGTTAACCAGCATATAGTAGACTGAGTACTTGAGTACTTGCCTACCATTTTTCAACCTGTCGAGGGCCAACACGCTTGACAAAGAATGAACAAAAACCAAAAAGGGATTTTGAGACTTAAACTACTGTGGCTTCATATTCTCTAAGCATCTAGCTTTCTGTAGTGTCAAGATTTTTATGATCAATAAATCTCAATCATAACAATGAAGGATTATGGTGGTGATTTGCAGTGCAGGAAATTTTAGGTTTAAACAGGTCAAGAAAGAATACCTGGGAGGTCTAATCAGATTGCCATAGTGCTTAGTTGTTGGGCAAGAGACAGGCTTCAGCAGATGGGCTTCACACTTATTTATACACCCACTAAGGCGTTAGATGCACTTTTTCTTTTTTTCCCTCCATATGCTGAGATGCAATATGGAAAATGTTGATCAGCTGAATCCTCACGGGAATAAATAAAAATAAATTTTGGAAAGTGTTGTGTCACTTGAGACTTGCTGCTGCCTGGAGGTATGACTTTAAAAGAGGGACTCCTCACCCTGGCATACGGTGCTACTACAACACCATCTTGGTGGCAGCTGCCCATGTGGGACATCTTTCCTGTCTGAGTCCACTGGAAGAGAAGTTGATTAAAGTAATGCACTGTTTTGTTGCAATGTAATGTTTCAATTGTCTAATGCTTGACTCTTCTGAATATCACACAAGTTCTTCATAGTGCAGGATAAATGATCTCATGCAGACCTGGAAGAATGTAATGATTTTTAAAAAGTAAGCTTGTGGTTATGGAAAGTTTAGGTGCTAAGTCCTTTTACTAGAAAGGTTGACTTTTCCCCTGATGCACAGAGACTGCAGCATGTTGAAAAGTTTCTTCGGTCAGCAGGACTAGGCAGAGAAGCAAGGTCACTAGAAAAATAATGAACTGCAGGGTAGTTTACTGTCTCTTGAAATTTTAAAAATCCAGTAAAATGCAATGATTTCAGCACAGTGCATGAACCCTGCTTTTTCACTCTATTTAATTTGTTCTAAACATTTGGAGATAAAGGTCTATGTGAAGGAAAAGAAAAGAGGAGCCAGGCTGTGACTGACCTTTTCATTTTGTCTGGGGGCCAGGCAAAGATGCACTACCTGTCATCTTTTGGAAGACAGTTTAATCATTTCAGTCACTCTAAAGATTTCACTAATTACACCCAGATACTGGGTGTATCATAACGTTCACTGGCAAAAAATTATTTATGTTTTGCAATCAGAAAAGAAAGTTGGTGTTTCTAAGCATGTTCTCAATGTCTTTGTTGGTGGAGAAACCACTTGGGGTAAGGAGGAATATCTTGCTTTGTCTTTGATGATGCCACTGCTCAGATCTTCTTGTATCCTGCTTTTTTTGTTGCAGTTTTATTTTGAACTGCAGAAGAGGAAGTGCTTGGGGGAAGAAGCATCTATAGCAATAACCAGGGAACAATCTTAATCCTTCCAGTAATTCTTTCATTCTTTGACCTTGTATTTTTTAATCTCCTCGAGAAGTTTATTCCTTGACCTCATGGTTCTAATTCCATCACAGAATTATTGCTTGACCTCATGGTTTTAATCCCTTTATTAATTCCACTCCTGAGCACTGGGTTGAGTGGGGTTTTATGTAAGCACATCTGATACTGTGGTTTCTTAGCTTGTTTCTGGTTAAAGGCTTAAATGCTGGCAAGAGAATTAGAAAATGCTTTTATGTATATCCTCAAATATATTCCAAGGGAGAGACAACTACTTCTGGGTCCAGTAGTTACTCTGAGATATTTAGGGCAGGAAATGTAGGCAAGTAGTTGCAAGTTACCTTAACAAGGGTATAATTTGCTTACATGAACATTAAGCTACTCTTAGGATGAGTCTTGTGAACCTGATTATCATATTTCTGCAATTATGTCCTGTGGGATGATTTGAGATAGGAAGATTTGCAAATGAGTTGGATACATGTACTCAGGGAGTAAGAGGAGAGTTTGGGTTTGTGTGTGCTTTGCTTCTGTTTGAACCTAGTGAGGAATATAGGTTTACTGACCATCACATTGCACAGGCTGAGGATGGAGACATGAAGGACTTAGCATCCTTTCATTTTTCTTTTTTTGAGCTATTCAGTTTCCCACAGTCCTTCATTTTTTAAACTGAGACTTTAATCTACAACATTGCTCCCTCTTTCATGAAGAGACTTTTTTTTCCCCTTACTTTTCCCTTTTTGCCAGTTACATAAAACCATCTGGTGTTTACATTTTGTCACTCTTAGTGCTCAGTCCTTTTCTTTATTCTTGTTCCTTTCTGTCTGTCACTCTATGGAAATAATCACGTTACTTGAAAAGTTGATTTGAAGCTTGCTCAGTTTTGTCTCTGATGAGTCCTTTTGCTGGCAGTCACAGTGAGACACGAAGGTCTTGTGTATTTGATAATCTGTCCTTTGTATTTGACATTACAACTTGATTTACCAAGGGCAGAGTGGATTGCAGGCAGCTGGGAATGGTACTGACTCCCAACACCCGTATTTACAATCTTGCAGGATGTGCTGCTGTGCACCTGTGGCTTAGAGATGGTTTTCAGTATGGCCTTGAGCTCATGGCACTGCAGTACCCTGTTTTCTGGGTGCTGTAGTGATGAGGTTTGTGTTCCACCTTCTGGATAAGATGCAGAGGAAAAAAGCTACACTGAGTAAATGTGGGATTTGATGCTGAATTACTGCTAAATAGTTATTCCTACAGACAGCAAGAAGGCATTTTTCAAATGGTGATTCATTTTTTTACTTTCACTGTGATGGAGAAAACATAGATTACTGCTTTACAGCTTTTTCTGTTTGCTTATCCCAGGTTTTTATCAGTTGTAGAGCTAGGTGGTAAAAATGCTGACAGAATGTTCATCAGGAGTATCGGACAAAAAAAGCAGAGGAAATGTGTTGTCAAAAGTTGTTCCTTAACACCCTCTCCTTCCTTCCCATACCAATGATTAAGTTTCCTAGAAGCAAACTTCTGGGGTAAAATTTATCAGAGCAAATGTTTATCGTTATTATTTAAATAGCACTGTTTAATTAAAAAGAAGATTCTGTCTACTATGCCTCTGCATCTCCTCTTTTGCTTTCCTCCCTTTTTAAAAAATTAAATGTCAACTCTGTATCCATCCAACAGTCTCAGCAATTTAAATATTAGATACCCGATAGTACATTGACTTTCAAATATGACGCTTTGAAACATCTGTAATTCAAAAAACTTGGAAAAGCCAGCCAAAAGCAGGGAAGTCAGTGCTCCCTACATTTTAGTATCAGAGTCAGTTGTGTTTCGTTTGTTAAATGCCAAAACGGTAGTGGTGTCAGAGGTAAGGGAAGCTCAGACCTGATGTCAGAGGTGTAAAACTGTCCACATGTTTCTGATGTTACTGCAAATTCCCTGAGCTCTGGGATGAGGCCCATTCTTGTCCAGGCTCAGGAAGCACAGATGGCTCTGCTGGGTCATAACCAACACTTGGCAACACTTCGTCATGTGGTTGCTTGCTTTATTTGTCAGGTTTGAAATTTCCAGGCAGAGAAGGCTCAAGCAAGAAAATAGCATTATGTATCTTGGAAGAGTGGTTATGAAGAAACTGAGATCAGGGGAGGCTTCATGAGTATGTAAAAGCTAAGGGACCATTTAACTTCCTCCCTAATATTGTGTAGTACAAAATGGAAAGACAATGTTTCTGGAGCACAGGAATGTTACAGTGAAAGGAAGAGAGAGCTCTAATGGGATAATGAAACCCTAAATACTACATAACCTGATGTCTAACCAGCTTGGATAATTTCTTAAATATAAGGAGGTTTTGAAGTGGACTGTGTTTGTAGTCTGAGGGAATTCATAGCTTATATATGCTGGAGATCTTGTTTTAATTCCAGTTTTCCAAGGTGTTTCTCAGCTCAGAGTTTTCTTTATGCTTTATCTTGTGGCAAATGCTTTATGGGCATTTCTGTTAACACAGAAGGTGTTAATATCCATAATGATGTTTCCTTTTAAAAAGACAGCAGCATTTATTTGAGCTCTTTATCTTTAATGTGATTGTCAAGATTTTGCTATGTAGGAGAGGGAAGTTGTGCCATTCAAGCCACCTCGGAGCAGTAATTCCATTAGAACACTGTACAATTCCTTAGCTATAGCCCTGGCTTTTTTAATTAGCAGAAAAATTTAATAGAGATGTATTCATGAAAGGACACCAGCTTTGGAGTATTATCTGAAGACAGAAAATAAATACACTTTTCTCCCTATCTATTCTGCTCTCTTGAGACCCCACTTGGAGCCCTGTGTCCAGTTTTGGGTGTCCCAGTATAAGAACAATGGTGCTGTTGGAGGAGTTCAGAGGAGGGCCATGGAGCTGGACAGAGAGATGGACCACCTCTCCTATAAAGACAAGCTTAGAGAGTTGGGGTGGTTCAGTCTGGAGAAGAGAAGGCTCTAGGGAGACCCTATAGTGGCCTTCCAATACCTGAAGGGTCTACAGGAAAGCTGGAAGGGGACTTTTTACAAAGTCATGTAGTGACAAGACAAGGGGGAATAGTTTCAATCTGAAAGAGGGGAGATTTGGGTCAGATATAAGGAAGAAATGTGTGAGGGTGATGAGACACTGGCACAGATTGATGAGACAAATTGTGAATCCCACATCCCTGGAAGTGTTCAAGGCCAGGTTGTTCGGGGCTTGGAGCAACCTGGTCTAGTGGGAGGTGTCCCTGCTCATGCAGACGGGCTGGAACCGGATGATCCTTAAGGACCCTCCCAATGCAAACCATTCTGTGATTCTGGCTGTGGGTAAACATGAAGACAGCAGGCATCCAAATGTTGGAAATCCCATAAACAGTAGCTCATAAGGCAGAATGGTTACCAGCACCCTCTGTCCATCTGAGACTCACCACCACAAATGCAGCTGGAGTCAGTAGTTACTCTACTGAGCCAGCACAGGTTCACCATGGCAGGGTCACTGTCCTCTCCTGTATATTTGAGGAGATGCTGGACATAATATTTCCCAAGGACCTGGTCAACTATGCTTGGTCTGAGGGATTTGAATCCCACATCTTTTACCTTCTAGAGATCCCAGGCCACCTTTGTATCTTACACTTCTTATTTCATCCTGCCCTGGGCTCCTGTCTGTTTCTCTTCCAGATGCTCTCTCCCAGATGAACTCATTCATCTTTTGTCCTGTGACCAAGCCTGGTATTTCCTCTTAACTCTTTCTCACATCCTCCTAGCTTTAGCAACCTCCATTGCTTGCAGGTACTTCTGGTCCCTCCCATAGTCAAGTCTGTTGGTTGTTGGAGAAAAGCTGCATTGAAAGTAACTTGGGAACATTTAGATTAAAAAGAAAAGCAGCTGGTAAGTCAGTAAATTCCTGGGCTAGTCCTCGTAGCAACATAAGGATGCAGGTACCTGAATTTGGTCAACCTTTGTTTTCTGCTTGTACTTCTTTGTATCTGTTCTGTGATGTCCAAAGACCCTAATGATGATCCAGTTTTCACTCTGCAAGGCACTCATCCAAGTGAAGTTCTCCGCTTGGATTCACAGGGGTGAAGCTGTCTGTACAGAGCAGTTCCATTTGCAGTGCCCATCCTGTATTCCTTTTTCAACCATTTCAGTGACTAACAGCTTTTAATGCAATTACATAATTGCATTATGAGAAAAAGAAAAATTTAAGTGGAGCGCTTCTTCCAAAATTGGTATTTTAGAAGATGTCTTACTTCTTGAAAAATCAAATTATCAAGAGTGTATTTTTTGTGCAAATTCTGGCTACTTCTGAGGTTTTTTTCCACTTCTGAAAAAACCATTGAGTACATATTAATCTGTAATTGGGAAGCAAATGAAAATATTGTATCCTTTTTATACTCCCTATAAAGAAGGGAGAAATTTGTGTGAAGGTTTTTTTGTTTAGAAAACGTATACTTTCTAGCATAAGTAATAGAGTTTGTGGCTTTCACTGTATGTTTACTGCTATTTGTGGAAAAAGCATCAGATGTAGTGTTTTTCTTGAGAAGACATGATGAAAACAGCAGCTGAAAATAGCCATGGTCAGGTCATTTGGGATGTGGACAGAGAGGAATGGGTTGCACCCACATTTACCAACCTTGTGCAGCTGATTTTTGAAAGTCCTCAGTTACCCAATTGTTCATTTATTTTTGCAGTGAAGAAGTGCACGAGTAAAGCTAAGCAATGCTTGAATTCTTCCGTTTTTCCCTCTTTACTTCTGTCAGTGCTCAAATCAATATACATCTCCCAAATATGTCTCTGACGTGGCTTGAAGCAAAGGAGTCCATCTGTGGGTTTTGCCATCAGAACAGTTAATTCAGCACCTCTGATAATGCAGGTAATGGTGAACAGCCTGGATTTGGGCAGGTTTTGGTTTCTAAAAATAGAAGGCAGCTTTTCTGTATTGATTTCAAACAGATCGTGATATGTTCATACAATGGAGGTAAAAGTATTCTAATTTTTTTTTTACCAGCAGCACAGAAAATTATTATTATGTATTGCCAATGAAATCTCAGTCCT
The DNA here is from genome assembly GCA_038090715.1 of Florisuga fusca. Lineage (NCBI taxonomy): Eukaryota > Metazoa > Chordata > Aves > Apodiformes > Trochilidae > Florisuga > Florisuga fusca. The sequence goes on from JAAWXA010000014.1 coordinate 15,914,642, forward strand.
TATTCCTCATCTTTTATCCTCCTTTCCTTTCTTTTCTTTCTTAGCAAGGAACTGCTAAGTTCTGTCAGCTTGTAGGGAAGGACTATTGCAATTGTTGGAACTTGATTTTTCTGATTCCAGGTTTATATAATTTAAGTCTCAGAACATCTATTGTCATTTGTCTCTAAATAGAAGGCATTAAACTTAATATAGTTCTTTGTATCTTTTTGTCATTTAAATATACTACTCATAAATTTAGAGCCTGTTAAAAATTATTTTTAGTTAGGAAAACGAAGTGCTGGGTAATGTTCTTTTTCTCCCCCCCCCATGTATCTCTCTGTGAAAATAAAAATCACTCAAGTAACTTTATAAAAGGCTTTTTTATTGCAAACTGTTTGAAGGGAATGTGATCAGACAAATTCTTACAGGACTAGCTTTGCTGTTACTTAGCTTGTGACTGTGCTGTAGGCTTGCAGGGCAGTTAATCATAAAAGCATCACTACCTTACTAAATAATGCCAAATACAGTTGGAATGTGCAGTTCTGTACAGCTATACACAAAAATAGTTGGGGCGTTTTCATGGTTAATATTTTGTACTCTTTCAGAGCAGATCCTTGTTTCTTCAATAGTAATTAGTGAAGCAGTAAATATTGTCTGAGAGCTTAAGTCAGTCCAACAGTTTAGCTCTCTGGGATGCATTATTTCCTTGGACACCAAGATCGACAAAGAGATAGACAACAGATTAGCAAAGGCATACAGTGCATTTGGAAGACTTCATAAAAGAGTCTGGAGCAATAAACACCTGGAGAAAAGTACAAAGATGAGTGTCTACAGAGCCATTGTACTGTCTACTCTTTTATATGGGTCTGAATCATGGGTCATCTACTGCCACCACCTGCAACTCCTTGAACGCTTCCATCAGTGCTGCCTCCGTACAATCCTACACATCCACTGGACTGACTGCGTGACCAATGTCACTGTCCTTGAACAGGGAGGGGTCACCAGTATAGAGGCCATGCTACTGAGGATGTAGCTGTGCTGGGCAGGGCACATCTCCAGGGTGGAGGATCACCACCTCCCTAAGATTGTGCTCTGTGGTGAACTTTCCACCATCTGCCGCAATAGAGGAGCCCCAAAGAGGAGATACAGGGACTCCCTGAAACAATCCCTCAGCTTTGGCCATATTGGCTGCCATCAGGGGGTCCACTCTGGCCTCCATTTGGGAGAGATGGAAACACAGCACCCATAACACTGCTGCCTCCTTTGAGAACACACGGAGAATCAGTCTCGAGGAGAAAAGACAGCGCAGGAAGAACGGTGCCTTGGCTGTCCCCTCACAGGAGACTTTCTGCTGGGCCTTTTGCAACCCCACTGCCTGTCCCACATTGGCCTTTCCAGCCACCAGTGCTCTTGCAGCAAGCCTGGGGAGAGCCCTTCTGAAACCTTCTTTCACAAAGCCAAGCCATGACTGACTAAATTATTGTCTGGCACATCCTGAACCTCCCTTGCCAGTTCCCACAGCTATCCTGAAAAAAACTTTCTGTTCAAAACAGTGACTTGGCCAACTACTGGTTACAAAGACCTGGTGAGCAGCCTGCAGGGCCACTAGTTCACCTGCAATTGGTATTAAGCCATGTTTCAGATCCATTGAGAGAGGACAAAATCACTGCTTCTCTGTGGATGGGGTGTACTGTGCTTGTCATTATTTTAATAAAAGAGAATTTGAATGATTCAGTTACTATTTGAAATTAAATAGGTGAAAATAGTGAGAAATAGACTTGCTTCTGAAGGATTATGATAAATATTTGTTTTAGTTGAGACTGAGAAATACTATTTTTTATTTTTCTCTGAAGAAAAATGTAAGATTTTTGAAGTTGGTAATGGCAAATGTATTCAGTTGCCTTTCCTAGATGTCATCTCAGATTCTGTGAGGATCATAAGACAAAAAATAATAGGTTTCTTCCTACAGTAATTTAGAAAAATCGAGACACGAGGAGAGCAGTTACTTTAATACTGCACCTAATAATTTAGTTCTAGATCGTCCCTCAGTGGGAGCATGTCTGAACATCCTCATATGTTTGACTACCAGGATATTTATTGTGGCCCTTATAAGTCTGAATGCAAGTACTATTGGACTATTGCAGAAATCCCTTACTTGCAAGTAATTTGGGAGAGTTTTAAAGCTGGTTAAAAATTTTGAGGGAGAATATTATTTCAATTGAAGATGCTGCTTTGTCAGAGAGGAAGTATTTAACTGATTTTGCCAAAATATTTGTTTTAAAAACTTGTTAGCACTCTCTCCTCTAATTCACTAAATTCAACGTGGGAAAACTGATCTATCCATTTTTCATTAAACATCCTTTGCTTCGAGTTTTTTTTATTCTTTAGTGTTACCAAGTGTAATATAAAATAGTACAAAACAATTACATTTTAATTCCTATTATCCAATCACCACCTGTTAGTTGGGGAAGGGCATGAGGGAACACGTCATGTGTGCTGCACACTGACTCTTCTAAGTGGCATTCATTTCTTTGGTCTGGTTTAATTACGGAACAGTTAATGCCTTTACATCTGCACGAGGCATGAGGAGATCTGTGGCACTCAGAATGCCTTTCCCAAATTAAAATAAATACATTAAACAAATATATCAGTCTTTGAATCTGGAATGAAACTGCCCAAAATAATAATGATAAAAAAGAAATTTAATAATAGACTTTTGCCTCTGAGGTGTGAAATGGGGATAACATCAAGGACTTCAGTAGAGAATTTATTATATCTGACTTGTAAGTTAAGGTTTCATTAGCTTCTGCCAAAATTCTTATGCTGGTCTTGTTGATGAATCATCGTCTGCAAGAGTAAAAGTGGGTTTTACTCAGCAAATGTGCTAATCATGTGAAAATGAAAACAAATGATTGGGGTTTTTACCGTAAAAAGCTTGTATTTTTCCAATCTGTATCAATTCTGCAATATCAAGTCCATAGTTTTGAAGAGCAGAAGCAGAGCTCTAGCGGTGTGTGTAAATAAAAAAATCTGATCTAGCTAATATTCTGTTTTGCTAGCAGGTTTCACAAGAACAAGTACACTGTGACGATTGCCCATGCTGTGTGTTTCAGACTCCCTTAGGTACGAACTGTAGTCCTCTAAATTGTACCTATGCCATCCAATGTACTGCAATATAAGTAGTGGGATCACTGTCTCAAACCAGTCCAAAAATGAACTGTAGAGATTGATCTGTTGAAGTTGCTTGGTGTGTACTTTGCTTTGACTTTAAATTAATGTTTTCAAACAACTGTCCTTATTGGAAGAGTCTGGGTCACGAGGTACAGGAGGTTTTTGAGGAGATGACGATTGAGACAGCAAGGCAGGAGGAATTGGGCTTTCCAATGGAGAGGGGATTTCTAGCAAGGACTGCTCTCCTGGGAGGGATCTCAGCTTCCTTTGGAGCTCCTTACTGTGCCCCCTCTCTTTGGAGGAAGTTCCCTCAATGGGCTCCTTTTTCTGCAACTTTAAAGCTCTTAGAGAGCCACAAGGGCCCTTAAAGCATCTCAAGCCATGAACATCTGTTCTGAAATTCATCATCTCAAATCATATTGCTGTAACTAGAAGGTTGCCTGCCACTTAAGGGTTAAGCTCCAATTTTTAGACACCAATTTATTGTAAACTGCATCTTCTTTCCTCCATGCTTTTGAGACCAGCTTGGCACCGACCTAAGTCCTACCTCTATGAGCTGCCTTATGCTAATAATATTATGGCTGTGCCATCTCACTCCTTGTTGCTTTCCACTGGGTGCCTTTGGTTTGTCACATCAGGAATGGTCTACTTACCTTCACTTCTAAGATCCTTCATCTTGCTAGTCTGTTGGAACCCTTCTACTGTCAGGGTGGTCCTGCCTCCAAGGAGCCTGTAGTAGCTTTAGCAGCCACTCCTTACATCTCCAGGTAAGTAACACCTGTTGTGGAGGAGGAGGAGGTTTACACATGATCACAAAGATACTAGAAAGATGCCTCAAAACTTCCCTTCTTCGTGGGTGCCTTCAAAACATATAATTAGGGAGGAAGTAGTCTGTAAGATTAATAAATTCTCTTGTGTTGATCACTTGTGCTTTGCTGTCCAGAAACATGAGGAGGAAGAATGCCTCTGCCTTGCAGTGGCCCAACACTTGTGTTCTGGCTCAGGTGTAGACATAGATATGGCATGGGTTGGGGCCAGCATTTGGGTGGTGGTAGCTGGTATGCCATCATGCTCACCTGTGAATGCCTGGTGTGGTGGTGGCACTGGATGGTGATGGCAGATGCAGAAAGATGCATTCTCTGGCTCTGATCTGTCTGAATCTGAGGAGAAACATGGAGGTGGGAGGAGTGTGTGAGTTGTCCAGGCCTATATTTTAGCAGCTGGGCTAACATCCCTGGACACCCTGTGAGTGATGCCATGTGCCCTGTGTCTAAGACCCAAACCAAGTTGTGGAGATCCATGCAGTGGGAAGGTTAGAGAAACCAGTCAGATCTTTGTCCTGAAGCAGCCCTGAGTCATTGGTATCCTTAGGAACTCTAGTAGGAGCCACAGGGCAGAAGCTGTGGAGGGTGTTAATTATGGTTATTTCAGTAGAACAAGCCTCCTGTGGTGAGAATTAGTGATTTGGCAGCTGGACAAATGGTGCTTTGTGAGGGTGTGAGGGGCTACAGCAGAACACTAAAGCTCTGCCAGCTTGGCTGGTATTAGCAGAACGAGAAAACAATGAAAAAAACTCCACATTTTAGCACCAGTATTCTGAGGAAACCTGTCTGCAAGGGTTAGATCGTTAATTATTATTTATGGATGTGTGTGAAGCTGGGGAGTTTGTGGCAGCAAGATACTCTGGATAAATTCTTCAGAAAGATGCAGGCATGGAGAAGTATGGATTAAGCTCTTCCAGTGTCATGGCATCCAGCTCTACCCAGAGGAGGCATCCTATCAGTTAAGTTAAATAATTAAGAATAATATTGAGAAAAATGAAAAAAAACAGTTTAGGGTGATGTCAGGTAGGAGGCAGCTAAGCTTCTAAACACAAAAATAATGTTGTATCACTTCTGGAAGACTTCAGCAGAGGCTGAAAGGAGACATGAAGGGGAGGAAGAAACTGAGGTAATTAATGAGATAGGGAAAAAAGCTTGTGTTGAAAACTTATTCAGATAATATGGAAAGTATTTAGATAAACCCTTAGTTTTGTTGAAAATAGATTTTTATTGAAAATAACATATTTTGATGAAAAGAATCAATGTATAGGAGATTTTTTTTTGTTACCTGCCAACTAGTATGTCCCTGGTTTTTGGATTCTCTCTTACTTTTCTCTTATTATGCTTTTCAGAACTGGAGAAAAACTCCTTCCCTTTGTTTTCTGCTGGAAAGGTTTTTAAAAATGAGAGGAAATGTTGTATTGTTTTTAAAAAAACTTTTCACAGTGGTGGTGGAAAAAATACAACATCGTAAAGAAGAAATAGGACCTTGGGTTTCTACTTAAACTTTGGAAGATTTTCTGTAATTGCAAATTCAGATTAAGAAACCCACATGTGTTATTTTATCTTATTTTTGTCTAAATGTTACCCTGATTCACTAGAAAACAAAACAAAACAAAAATCAAACAAAACAAAACAGATACAAACACCACCCCCCCCAACAGCTAAATAATAAAATGGGGAATATTTTTTTTAAATAGTAAATGTCTTAATTTTATAAAATGTTTCATTCTGATTTTTCTAGTGAAAAATAAAACATTGACAATTGAAGCAAATTATAGGTATTGATCAAATTTAAATATTTTCTCTTTCTTTGTAAAATGTATTTATAAATGTCAAATATAGGGTGATGTAATTATTATTTTTTTGCTTTTATTATTACTAACTCTGAACAGACATGAAGAAAATTAGTACAGCTTCCCAAAGGCCTTTTGCCTTGCCTTTGGGAAATTTCCCATCTAGATTCTCAAAGGAAAAAATAAGCATACCTGTTTATTGCCAACATTAAGACTCACTCACATCAGCAGCTACTTTCCGTTGACCTCAGTGAATTATGGATCACATCCTCTGGGAAAAATGAATTCAGACTAATATCATTAGGAACCAAAGCAGGTTAGCTTGCAAACTTTGTTCAAAGTGTTTTTATTTAGGTTAGGTAAATGTGTTTTAATCTTATGCTTACTAATATGTACTTGCAGGAATAAACACTTGCATAAAATGAGAAATATATGAAAGATTGCCCCTCCCAAGCCACCAGCAGAGGAGATGAAGAGGCTTTGCTCCACAGATAATAAATCTGAATACCTAAAAAGATTAAAGGAAATATTTGCAATTTGATCAAACAAACTGTGGGGAATAAAATTCTCTCTATTGGGATTAAGTTTGCAAAAACTGAATAGAAAATGTAAAGAAAACAGCTTTGCGAAGTCAACTACAATTAATAGTTCAGTATAAAATTAATGTACTGTGCTGCAGAGGCTTGGGAGCAAGCAGGCTGGAAGGCCTGAAAAGATGTGCTAATAAATGGCTTGCTGAATTTCATTTTAATTGGGTTTGGAGATCTCATGCTTAAAACAGTTTCTTACAGAAGGAGTCAGTGGCAGGAACATCTGGAAGTGAATGATACCTACAGGTATAGTAGCACTAGCTGGTTTAAGGTATTAATGCAGATGAACCAAAAAAAAAGAAAATTCTGTAAAACTCCCTGTTCCATGTACAGTCCCTGTTCTGTGTATAATTTCAGATATCATTTTCCCTAACAAAGGAAATTAATGGCAAACATGTCTAGCTATTTGTGCCTTGTAACAGCTGAGAAGCAACTGAGAATACTTCGTGTAATGGTAAAATAAGTTGGGGGAAAGACCTTGCTGTAGTTCCCTCAGCTATCAGCATATGAACAAAAACATGGAAGGCTTCAAGGTCTCATAAATTAACCTGTTGCATTTGTAGCTGATCTCACTGCTACTTGAATGAAGATGATAGCTGTTAATGTTGGTGCATGCAGTGAGGTGACACTGAGACTGCCAGACTTCAGGGTTAACCATGTATTTTAGAAAATAAGACTTAGTCTTGCTGCTAAAGAGTTAACAGTTATGAGATGTCTCTTGAACATTATAAATGTTGGGTCCCATGTTGACATTTTTATTCTGTCAAATCCCTCATTTATTTTCACTGGACTTTTAGTGTTGACTTAGTCACTCTTGGATAAAATCCAAAAAAGAACAGCTTTGCCTGCATTTTCCTTGCTCAGGGAAATGGTCAATCCTGCTTGTAGTACAAAGGTGATAAAATCTTCCCAATAATTGGGACCTAAGCTATGATGCTAGTACAAACCTAAAAAATTAAGAAACAACTCAGTTTTGCCTGGATTTTTTTATTCTTTAACTTACAGTCATATCTAAGTGTAGCTTTTCTCCCTTGTACTGCAGGTGTTTTTTTCTGCTTGATATTGAAATTAAGGTTTCTGGTTTGCTTCCTCAGTCCCACCACAGACGTGACTGTAAAAAGGATGCATGAAATTCACAGTCAGCACATGCAAATTAATATATGTAGGCACAAAATAGCTAGCTATACCTATACAGTAATGGTTTCTAAATTAGCAGTTACCACTTGGGAAAGACATCTGCCTGTTATTGTAGCTAGTTCCTTGAAAATATCAGTGCAATGTTCAGTACCAGGCAAAAAAAGGCAAATAGGATTGCTGGGCAAGTAATTGAAATTAATGTCGTTGCACCACACTGCGCTGCTCTACAACAAGATTTTGTAAGATTAAGAAGGGTGTCTAAAAGGTGATGAGAATGAAACATGGGATGACTTTCTCAGAAAGAGAGGTCAAAGAGATGAGGGCTCTTTCTCAGATGACTGAGAAAACCCAGTGGAGGAAGGCTTATGAAAATGAGGAGTTGGTGAGGAAGATCAATTGCTCGCTTTTTCCACAGTGGGAAGACCAAAACAAAAGCTGGGGCATCTGGGCTTGCAGAATACCACCACAAAATACTTTGCCCAATGATGTTTTGGTGAGAAAAATGTAGAAGTGGATTTGTGGAAAGGAATTTGATATTCTTGGTGGAGATGTCTGATCGGTGCCTAAATACCATGGTCTGGATGCAGCAGACAGTTTAGAAAGCTCCTGGACTCTGGGTTTATGGAAATCTGGAAGTAGTAGCCTAGGGCAGGAGATGCCCTGTGCATCATCCTCTTTCTTGCACCCGTGTCGTAAGAATCTGGAAAGGGTTGCAGTCATAAACCCATAGAATTTAGGACTAGATTTGAACTTGGTGTGATGCTGCGTGTCAGTTCTGTTGCTGTACACATCTCATTGGGCCATATGCATCACGAGCATCTTCCAGATGGTGTCTGGAGCTTAACATCAAGAACATCATTGTCCCAAAGAGAGCAACTTTATTACAACATAAAGAGAAGAATTAATGGCTTGTGGTGAAACACGACATTTAAAAATTGTATGAAATGACCACCAGAAAGTCAAAGGAAAGTGATAAAATACACTCAATTATTCTACTCAGATAGTCTCCAGACATTAATGTAATTTCAGCGACTTCAGTGAAATTAGTGTTAATGTAGGAATGGAAATGCAGAAAATCTAATTCCAGCTTCTTTTTCTTGGAATAGTGAGCAAGAAAACAGAGGTAATCAGATAGAAACAAGTGCTGATCAGAAGGAGCTGAGCAGAGAGGAGAACTCCAGGAGCTGCTGCCAGGAAATAAAGGCACTTTTCCAGTCCCACATAGTCATGGAGACTTCAACAGGAGAGGCTGAAATGACATGCCAGACTTTTTTTGTTTGTTTTGTTGAGTTGTTTGTTGAGCAATCTTTTGTTGTTCTGTTGAGTATCCTCAAACCCCTTCTACCAGGACAGCCTCAGTGGATAATACTATTTCCAGCAATGTTAATATGGTTGATATTCTAGGAAAGTGAATGATGGAGATCTTTGGGATTGGTGGAAAGGTGTGTAATTATTGTGCTTGATACAGCATTTAGACAACTCTAGTTTCATCTGAAAATCGATCTGCAACCTTTGGAGTGCTGATGCTACAGACCTGTGACTGAAATGAGGTTCCACCAGTCTGTCAGGGCTAGTGGGGTTGGGTGTAACCTGCCTACCTAAAGGGTTAATGGGTAACTCTCAGTGCTAAATGTTAGAGGCCAACTTTTTTCCTCCCCCTTCCTCCCAGAAGGATGCAGTAGAGAGTAGGACATGATTTCACAGGGTATAGAAGTGGGAAACGTGCTTAATTTTGCAGTTTTCCTTGGCTATCAACTGTTTTACAAGTCAGCCACTGAGGAAGCTCTGAAGAAGCTGTCAGGCTGACAGCTCAGCATCTGCCCCAGCTAAATCAATATTGTGATGAAGGACAGGTTCTCAAAGTGGATAATCAAAGCAGAGTAAAGTTAATTCACCTTGAAAGCCTTAAAAGTACTAGTGTGAAATTTTTTAGACAAAACCAGCATTATTCCAGCAAAAGGGGAATTCCAGCCCTGAGCAGCAGTCTGCCTAAGAGATGCCTTTAGTGGGGGTGGGGAGCAGGCTTCACATCAATCACAGGCATGAGTGCTTTGAGAGAATGGAAACCAGCCATAAAGGGGTTCACATTGGCCCAGCTTGCCATCACTGCTCTAGAAACTCATAATTTGTGATTTGTGGAAAATTGTCCATTATAATATAAATTTAGGGGCTGCATAAAGGCAAGGAATGTTCCATTTTTTCATAGGGTATTAAGAGATTTTTTTGCGTCAAAATGTGATTTTCTTCCATTGTTCAGGTTTCAAAGGTTGAAAATAAAAAAAGACATTTGGAAGAAATTCTTTATTTTGAGTGTGTAGAGTCACTGGCACAGCTTGCCCAAGGAGACTGTGGCTGTCCCATCCATGGAAGTGTTCAAGGCCAGGCTCATGGGGTTTTGAGCAACTTGGTCCAGTGGGAGGTGTCCCTGCCCATGGCAGGTGTGCTGGCACGAGGTGATCTCTAAGGACCCTTCCAACCCAAACCATTCTCTGATTCTATCAGTTTAGCTTTTGAAAACCTGGAGATGAATTGTATAAGTATTTTTTCTTTCTCTTGGTTTTAGTGCAGACACTTCAGGGAATGCAAATTTAATTTGAGATAAACTGTCAGCACCACATACAAAACTTTAGATACAAAGTTTTGCTCAGCACTTCCCAGGGATGCTGAATTTACAGGGCTGAGAATTAGAGGGAAGGTGCTACTGTAAATGGCTTAGATGAAACATTACCATTCAGTTTAGTGAAGCCAGTTTCTTGTCATTTGACAAAGCAGAATGATTCTGAAAATAATAGGATGCAAACATCATCTACAAATACAGGTGTTTTAGTGTTAACAGGTAAGTACTTTACTTTGTTCCTAAAAAGACCCTACAATTTAATCCAGAAATTTATGAGTACTCAATGAATTAGAAATCAGAATCGAGGAGGTACTGAGTAGAAGCAGCAGTGCTCTACCTGCACTTTATCTCACTAAATATTTTCAGACAGCTATGGTATAAGTAATGCACTGCTACACTAACTGGGGTGTTTATCACACCTCTCCTTGGCTCTGTGAGACCCATGTTTTATAGCTGGAATCATTTGTCTGAGTGTCTCAAATCCATTCCTATTAATAGTACTCAGATAAAATTGAATGTTTAATTACATGAATAAGCAAGGCCAGATTTGAAAGAAGTAGAAAAAGTGAGAAAATCAGAAGACAGAAAGGAAAATGAGTAGTTGCAGAAAGCCTGAGCCCATACATACTATATATTAACCTCTACTCTGAGGTGCAGGTGTATCTATGTGTATATACATGTATAATGAAATACATTTGTGAGTATATAAAACACACCAACAGGCAGATTTGTGCAGTACAAACTTTTATACTGCCATATGCAAAAAAAAAGAAAAATCAAAACCAAACCTAGGAGCAGAAAGGTAGAAAAATCTTCTAGTGCAGTCCAGTACTTTGAAGGTGTGTTTACAAGTTTCCTATTATATTTTAACAAGACAGGCAATTTAAGTGGTGTTCCTCAGTGTGCAAGTGATGTTCTGGCATCCTGCCTCCAACAACGTTGCCATCCTGGGTTAATGTTAATGTGACAAGAACTTGGTGTCCCACTAAAAAATTCTTTTAAAAATACTAAAGAAAAAAACCAACTCAACCACAGAAAAAACCCTTTCAGCCCAAATCCAGCACCAAGCTGTCAGGTTGTTTCACAGGGTAATACTGACAGCTGCCAACTCACAGAAACTTTTTTCTTGAGATGATCCCTTTGGTTCCTGTGCTTCCATTGAATGGTGCTGCAGAGCTTTTGTGTCCTGTGCTCGTTGCTGGTGACAGTTTTGACATGGTGAGGCACACAGTGGAAGGCACATGGGATGGTTTAGATCCACAAGTGTCAGTGCTGGGCAGTAATAACATTAAAGGCAGCACTCAGGGAGAGCAGCTTCTCTATTTCTTTGATGGAGAAAGGCAAGAGAAAGATTTATGTGATGAGTAGGTGGTTGACAGACCAAATTCAGCTGTTTTTGAAATACTGAAGAGTTTTTCATGGAGATGAGGCAGTGTTAAAGATAATACTCAAAATAGAGAAATTGATAAATAAGGGATGGAGCAAAGTGCTAGAGGCATGGGGTTGCTGGCATTCTTGGTGAACATAGTTCTCCTGAATTTCAGTCATCTTCTGCCTCTCTACTTTCTTTCTGCACCTGTTGTAGTTCCTTCGGGGAGGTGATTGCATAGTATTTAACATTTACCATTGCACAGAGCTTTATGCAGGGTGTAAAAAGCTAGTTGTGCCATTTGGTAAGGAGGTGATTGATTTCTGGAGAATGATAAAACAATACTATAAGACATGGCTTAGTTAATTTAAGAAATTATTCTCTGTGTTTATGTCATACCCTTCCTTTAAGTGAAAACTTAGGTATTCCTCCCCTGGCTGTCACCACCAAAGGCTGTGGCCCATTACTCCCAGGCTCCACTGTGTATGAAATATGTAGAAAAAGCCTCTTACTCCAGAGCTCTTAAGGGGAAAGTTTCTGGTATGAAGGCCTCTTCTCTACAAGATGTGGGTTTTTCAGGCAGAGTGAGGTTTTGCCACTGAGTTAACACAGGGTAATGCTGCCAGTTGTGGTGTAATTGCAGCCATTTTTCAGGCTGTGCCTTCCCATATGATGCTTAACAACCCTGAATAATCTGCTGAGGGAGAAGCAGACCTTGGCAGACCCAAAACATGGAAAGCTTTCCAGATGAAGGAAAAAGCAGGAAATTCCATCCAAATGTCAAGAGGAGACTGCTGAACCTGTGCAAGGCTGTATTTCTGATGGCTTGCACCATTTCTCAGGTGAATGAACAAAGTAATCAAGTAACACGGGGTGGCTATGGTTGGGGATGTTGAGCAGGGAGGTGTTTTGGGATTTCAAGCTGCTTAGCATCTGCACCATCAGACCTGGGCAGCCCTTGGCCTTTCATCCTTGGGGTAAATATGTAATTTTGTGTTTTATGCTGCTGAGTAACCTTAGCAAAATTCAGTACCTGTCAATGACTTCCTCAGGTCTAGAAGCTGAAGAAGTTGATAACCATGGGCAATGGTAGACTTAAGGGTTATCTTGATAAAGCATGATACTGAGGTTTTGCAATACCATTTTGGCCTGTCTTAGGTTGCATCTGTGTGTGAATTGTTGCTAGTCAGCTCATCACATTTGCATGGTGGAGAAGTGCTGGACCTTTAGAGAAGATATTTTCTGTTAGCTAAGTGCTCTCTTGAAGGATCAGTTGTGGAAAAACCCCACAAAAAGTTCCTGGTTTCACCACTGAAAAATGAGTGACTGTACTAATGCAGTTAAAAGCCCTTAATTTTATAAGGATTTTTGCATAAAGTATTCAGAGATATATTCAGAGATTTCTTTAAAGATTATTTATATCCTCCTACTGTCAAGAAAGGCACAGTATTTTATTTCCTTCAGAACCTTTTGCAAATGATCTTTACTGCCAGTCCCCCTTGCCAAAAATAACTAAAATACATCAAAAGTGAAATGCCTTCACTAGCACTCCTCTGTCTGTTTTTTTAAGGGTGAGGGGTAAGGCTCACACTTGGCACTTCAGCATTTCCTCATTATATGGGGATGCTCTGAGAAATCTTTGTTGGCTAATTACAGGCTCATTCATGGAGAACCTTGAACCTCTGAAGGCTGAGAAAGGTAAGAGCAGCATTAGATGCTCAGCAGGGTGTCCATGTGCATGCGTATGACTGCACCTGTGTCTCTGCACAGGGGATCCAACAGGCTCTGGAGGTTGTCAGCTCCCTGGGCTGAGCTGTCTCTGCTGAATAAGAAGCTGATCCAGCTCACATCTCTGTGCTGTCCCATCTCTGTTGTTTTTCCAGCTGATGCAACTACCCAGCCTAAAGTTGGGCAGGCAAGAGCAAAGGCAGGAAACTTTTATTTTTAAGGTAGACTAACCTCCTCTCATCTGAAAATGTTTTTAAATTGCCCCCTTTTCTATCACATGGAGAACAGGGATGGGGAGCTGATTTACAGAGAGAGGTGGATTTTCCGTGAAAAATATGCTCTCTCCCAAAACCCAACAAATCAGTCCCAGCAGCTCCCAGTGTTGGCATAGGGAAGCAACCCAAGCAAGGAGAGTCTTTGAGGCATAGCTTCAAAGCCATGAGGATCTAAGTAGGTTCCTTCTAAATGTTTGCCAACGGAGCCCCATACAGTGACCTATAAGAAAACTGGAATATTTAGATGGACTCAAACATGTGTATTCACCATTTCCAACAGGAGGCAAAGGAAGGCTTTGATTTCCATCAGAGGGATAATGCTGGGTTTGTCTGTGCAGACTCTCCAGAGTGTAGTCTTGTGAATTCTGGCTTAGAGTGGTACTGCTTGGTAATTTTGCAGGTTTGATCCAATAATTTATTCTAGTCTTAATTTCTTGAACAAACATACTCTTTTTAAGTAAAGTACAACTTTCCAGGACCCTATATGAAGAGACAGAACTTAAATTTCTCTTCTGACTAAATTTGCTACAAACCGTCTCTACCAAAGAGTCATTTTTGTTGCAGAAGATGTAATGCGTGCCATGTGCTCCAGACAAGCTGTTTTCATTTTGCATTCTTAGCTGTTTCCAACCTGGTAGGTGACAGAGTTGAATCTTTTTTTTCCCCACCTTTCAGGGCACTGCATCATGTTTCTAGTCAGCCTGTGTCTGCTGTGCAGGTTTGCATGGCCAGCTGGGTTGTACGCACTGACGCTGCACTTACAGTCTAGCTGTAGTTACTGGCTTGCATAAATTTTACTCCTGCAGAAAGACAGGGTTGTGGGGACTTCTCCTTGAGTTTATAGTCACAGTTGTTTTCGACTGACATCAGAGGGCAAGACGAGAGAGATTCTGCATTCACATGTCTGATGAGTTGAGTTCATAATAAATCACAGAATCATAGAATGTCAGGCTGGAATCATCCTTCAGGATGATCCTGTCAGGATCATCCTTCTAATATTATTGTTCATATGAGGTGTCTCTGCACCCTGTCAAGCTGATACTTAAAACTTTCTAAAGTGGGGGAATTTACCACTTCCCCTGAGAGACCATTCCAATGTCTGACTGTCCTCAGTGTGAAAACTTTTCCTCTCATGTTCAAACAGAATCTGTATCTGTTCTTCAGAAGGATGAGGGATATTTCATTTAGAAGAAAGACACTTTGTCATCTTTGTCCTAATACCAAATCCAAAAGAGTGGTGAAGGATGAAAAAAGAAAGGAAAAAGTAAAAAAATTTTATAATCCACATATTCTTATACTCTGTTGGTGTAGAATCACAGAATCATTTAGGTTGGAAAAGACCTTTAAGATTGAGTCCAGCTGTAAACTTAACACTGACAAATCCACCACTAAACCATGTCCCTAGGCACCACATCTACACATCTTTTAAATACCTCCAGGGATGGTGACTCAACCACTTCCCTGGGCAGCCTGTTCCAATGCTTAATAAGCTTTTTGTTGAAGAAATGTATATCTGAAGAGGTACAGAGGTAAAAAAAGAAAAACTTTTGGTTGCTAGCAAATAGGGTACAGCTATCATTAAAACAGGGGGGAAAACCCTACCCTTTCAAAGAGCTTTATTTCTGGACATCACATAGTATTAATCCACTGTGGTTTTGGAAGCTGAAAACTCACGTTCATCTTTGCTACCTATGGTGTGACCTTGTTTGTTATGTTTGTATTGAGACGAAAAATCCCGAGACTTCAGTGAAAACATGAGCATCATATTTCTAATGAACTTTAGCAACTTATTTTTACATCATAATAACGGATATGGTGGAAAAAGCAGTGAGAAATGGAAGCACACTTTTTCTGTTAGACAGATTTTAGGAAAGCACCACGTTTCTTTAAAAATGCCACCTCTCAAATTGGGCTGGTAAAGAGCAGTAAATGAGTATGAAACAAAGTGAGTTTTCTCAAATGAGGTAGAAATGGGAAGGCATTATGCACTGAGAGATGGAAGGCATTTTTCCTTTCACAGTGGGTTATTTCTTGTCATTTGTAGGCTGTGGTTGTTTTTCAAAAAAGCAATATGGAAATGTGTAGCTGTATTCTGCTATAAAGTACCTCTGAGCAAAGATTATTACAAATGACAGGCACATTTCTGTGTACGTGATAATGTCAAGAGTGTAAGTAAAGTGCCGCACACTGGTGTTACGATACATCAGAATAATTCCCCTTTCTGCAAAATCTAATGGAAGAGTGTCATTTTGGGCTTCCTTTCAAGGGTAATTACATTGTGACTCAATAAGGCACCTTAAACTCACTTGACTTTAAGAGCATCTTTCAGTCCACCACAATCCAAGACAACACTAGCAAAGATGTGCCTTTAAGTTTTGTTTAAATACTTTGCTGAATTTAGGCTTGCAAAATTAACTGTTCCCCATCCAATAGTGTCCACTGCATTGCACTTGTAATGATATCCTGACACTAATGCCTTTTCAGTGGGAAAGGCTTACTTAAAACATGTAGTTTTCTACAATACGGCACATCATTCTCTGGTGTTGCACAGCTCAGATGTCTTGACAGGAATGATGGCATGGTTGGAAAAGGGAGAATTAAAACAGAAGAGAGGGCAACTCTGGGAGTAGGTTTAGGGTAGAGCTTCCTACTGTACCCTGTCTTCCTCCTGCCCTACAGATATATCCACAGCAATGAGATAATCTTAGGGCTTTCTATTGTTCATAAAGCCATGTTTTTATCATTAGTGACTGGCATCTAGAGTTGGCATGACATACCCAAATAATCTGCTGGGGCTAGACATAAAATTAGTTTGTGAAATGCCACTCTAAATCTTTTTTTTTTTTTTTTTTTTTTTTTTTTTTTTTTTTTTTTTTTTTTTTTTTTTTTTTTTTTTTTCTTAATTTCTCTTTCATCTTTGAGATTGAGGCAATTCTCTACTCACAACACATGCCAGCTGAGCTGGTGTTACAGGAGATCCATGTGATTCTTTGGATAGTACTTTCAAGGTTTACTGGCAGGCTGAAGCTACATTTGAAAATTAATTTGGATTAGTGAAGGGTATAGAGTTAAAATACAATAGCTGTTTTTAAATAATTCCATGTGTGGACACTATCTGTATGACTGATTTTGTAAATTACTGCAGACAGAGTGGTGGTATGACCTGTATGGGTAAATTCTACAAATAACTCTGGACATAGATGTTTGTGTGTGTGCATAAGTAGAAGTTTTGGGGTTTTTACATATGCATTTGCAGTAATCTGTAACCATAAATAAAATTCTTCAAAGTTATCCTTGAATTACAAGTAGCATTTACTGAAGCATACATATTTACTTTTAATTACCTTTGTTTTTTTTCAGCTCTTCTTTATGCAACTATTTTTGGAAATGTCACCACCATTTTCCAGCAAATGTATGCCAACACCAACCGATACCATGAGATGCTGAACAACGTGAGGGATTTCCTAAAGTTATATCAAGTCCCAAAAGGCCTTAGTGAAAGAGTCATGGATTATATTGTCTCAACCTGGTCCATGTCTAAAGGAATTGACACAGAGAAGGTATGAGTGCATGAGATAACACTTTAGATAGCAGGAGTTTGTGTCCATTGTGTGCTTTCTTAGAGACAAGAATGTATAACAGCGTATAACTTACTAAGAAATTCTTAACTGCATGATACTCAATTATTCTGTTAGTGTTTATATCAAAAACTGGATGCTTTCTTTTTAAAACTTTTGCTTCTTTGGAATTATGACTGTATTTTTCATTATCATCAATGTTTTCTGTTTTCCAGTCTTGGTTTTCCTAAAGACTAAAGAATATTAGTGTACTTAACTATTGAAATCAAAGGGAAATTGGTCTTCAAATTAGTCTGAGAAGACAGTTTGGTGTCTAACCTACATCAGTATTATTCTAAAAAGTATTGGCATCTGTGAGTTGCAATGAAATGAGTTTGATTGGCTTGGAGCTTTTGCTGATGCCCAGGACATCGACATATTCATTAGCATAATTAGTATTAGCATTTCGTGGCAGTAGAGATCGATCTACTTGAGCTCTCATCTAGAGCTAAAGGTCTTTGGTATGGAGAAAATGTGGCACTGCTGGTAGAAATCCTACAGGACTTGTGCCCTCAGAAAGGACAGGTCATTTAGTTTTCTTGAAAACCTGATTAAAGGAGGAGGTCCTCTTCAGAGAGTGATTATGTGCCAAGACAGATCAAGTGATTTGTCCTCAGGGCCTTTCTACCTTCATCTGTGAAGTGAGTCTGTCTAACCCTGTCTAGCCTTGGATATTTTAGAGAGCTGAAGAGAGATAGAAGGGTTTCCAGCTACAATATGTTGAATATAGGCAAGATAGAAGAGTTTTAGGGCTAGATTTTTGGTGAGTGGAGGTTGGCGATGCTTCTGTGGACTTCAGCTGAAATTGAGCACGGAACCTTCCTTGCTGAATATTGCCTTGCTGAGAATATAAAAGCTAGGGTTTGAGGGAGAGAAAGGAAATGTCATGAAAGATTAATATCCTAAAACATTTGGTTCTTGCAGAGCTTTGGAGTTCGTGCTTCAGCTGAATCTGTTGCATAATATGGCATGATGATGCAGCTTGTTCAGATATGCCAGATTATGCCAGCAGTTATTTTACTGATCATCTGCTGTGAAATTGGGTTTACCATCACAAATACAACTATTTTAGTTAACAAGGATTTTGATTTCTTTGATTCTTGTGCTTCAGTATGTCACATTGTTTAATGTTAACTTCGTGTATCCTAACTTCCCAATGCTGATTCATGCAATTTTAAAAGTGAGCTTCTCTATTGAAAACTACTGTAAGTGCATTCAGTCCTATTGTGTAAACTCAAAACCATGTGAAAATTCAACTTTCAGTGCATTTCTCTCATTGAAGTTAAGCCAGAATCTTGCACTATTCCACAACAGTTTCATTAGATTTTAATGACGCTTTGCAGTTAATTAGGAGAACCTATGCTTTAATTACTGAAATTTCCTTCCATTGTTTCTGCATGTCCGGTTTTATAGATTATAAAAATGCAGTTAGAGCCATAATCTTCGATTCATGGTAAGCAGTGTTCTCTGGTCTGTAAGACAGTACTGGCTGCTTAACTAGATAATTAATATGGCTCTAAAATCTGTGACTTCAGCTTTTAATGACTTTCCCTTGGTAAAGACTTGCTGAAACTTAGGCCTGGATCCAAAACCTATTGAATAGAGGAAGGATTTTAGGAACCTCTGCATCTGGACATCAGTAATTATATCTAATCAAACTTACCAGAAAATCCCATGTTACAGAAGAACAGAGAGAAGGTAAATGTAAGAACTTGAGCGCTGGTCTGAATATTTTGGTGTTTTTTATCCCATACAGCTTAGACATCTGCAAAGGCAACAGCAGCAGTGGTCTGTAGTGCCCACACTGAGCATCCCTGGGTTTGTACAAGTGTGGGGATCCTGCAGTTTGCTTTCAGCTGCAAGACCTAAGCCAGTGTCAGGATTTCTTTTAGCAAAAGGGTAGAAAGCTGTGTTGTAGCCAGGCAGCCTTCCTACCTTTATCCCCTCTCAGGAAGGTATTAGTTTCTTCATTACCCCTTCAAACCCTGTCGTAAGACCAGACCCTTGAATTCATCTGTACTGACCCCAGAGCAGCCACTGGCTGGGACCACCAAGTTTAGGGTCATGTCAGATTTATTATTGTAGGCACAGTGGGGGTAATGAGATGACATTGCACCTGCAGCTGACCTGCTCAATCCAGATAATGCTCTGACAGAGGCTGGAATAAGGGATTACTGCCCTATGTCTTGAATTGCTTCTCTGCACTGACAGCCTGGATGTGACCTTAGGGGTTTCTTCCAGTTTTTTTCCAGATCTTTCAAAGATCCAGTAATGAGATTCTGACCAGTTTGTTGTCTGGATATCATTGTGTCCCATGATTTCCCATTCTCCTTGTTTTTTATGAACTTCTCAATAAGTTATCTTATTATATAAGACAATAATATGTTAAAAGTCAATGTAAAAAATCATTATATTTGAAACACGAGTGCTCATGACACATGATAATTACTGAGGGGTTTTTCATCTTACCAGTTTCCATCAGAGAATTCAGGCAGTTTCCATCATCCAAGGATGTTTTCCAACCTAACATACACTGTTATATCCTCAACTGTTCCAAATATATCTGCATTGTCACACTGGAACATGTTTTGCAACATCATTTGCTGCAGATTTATAACACATTTGATTCAGTCACTCAGCATGTTGAAATGGCTTTGTTTTGAAATCCATATTCAAAGAACAAGAAGGTTAATGCACTAATAAGGAATGAAATTTCTTATATGAGTTTTGCCATAGGTTCCTATGGTGATGAACAATCCGATCAATTTGAGGGAGTGAAATAAAACACATGTACATTTGTTTGATAACTGAAGATCTTACGTTCATGTGCTTGGAATTAAAATATAAGTAAATAACTTGATTGGAATAACTACCACTTCATATGCACAGATTTGATTCACTAGAGCTCAATTATGTATTCTTGAATGAATATTCAACGTATGGTCCCAAAGAAGGTCTTGGCTATAACTGGTAAAGATGAGATAGGATCTGAAGGCAAAGGAGAAGTCATCATGGAGGATGTTTAATAAAGATCTAGTGCTTGTTGCTTGTGAGAGCAATTTGTCCCAATCAGAACTTGTTACAAAGACTCAGTCTGTTGATATTCTATGTGGAAGAGTACTTGTTCTCCCACATGGAAGTAATGGTGCCTTAACCACACAATTTTGGCTTCCATGTTCTCCTTGGGAATAGCTCATCTTCAAATCCTGTCTTAAAACCACAGCACTTCAGCCCGTCTCTGAAGTCTCTGTCTCTGAAGGAACTAGCAATGACACTAAAAGCATTAGCATGTTTATTATTATTATTACTTAAGGGGAAGCAAGTGGCCTCTGATCCATAATCTTAAATCACTTAAACTTGAGAGCCCTCCTCTGACAGCTGGGATGCTATATATAATGCATGCACATGAACTCTTATCTCCTGGTGGAACAGTGACTCAAGCAAGATGGAATTTTGTTTTCTGTTTAATGCTTCAGGTTTTGGGGTTATTAATCTAATAATGAGCAGAACTGAAAACATGACAAAACTGAGAAACCTTTATATGCTGAACAGAGTCTCTCATCCTGCAGAACCTTTATTTTTGAGAGAAGTAAAAAAGAGGCAGTACATTCTCTGTACATTATCATTTTTAAGCAGATTGAAAAAAGTCTTTACAGTAATTATTTGATACATGAAACACACTGAATTCAAATCTCTTAGTATTTGTTGAAATTTTTAGGCAGAAAATGAAAAAAGTATAGATATTAGCTCTTCTGTAAGAAATAGGTCATTATACATGAAAGGAGAAAAACCATTAACTAACATGCAGATGTCTCAAGGTTTCATCTAATGATAACATTCTGACATGTCAGTAAAACACAAAGATTTTCTCTTCTTGACCTCTGTGCCTATTGTATGGCTTAGGATTTGCTCAGAAAGCAATTAAATAAATGTCTATCATCTTTTAACAGTGGATTCCTTCAGGAGAGCTATAGGTTTAAAAAGAAAAAAGGTGTCTATCGAGTCTCAACCTAAGCATCAATGGCAATTCAAATAATGAGAAACAATTCAACATTGTAATGACTCGAATGAAAATAATAGGGAAATAGCATAGTATTAACACTGATTATTGCTGGACCACTAGGCTTCTGTACAGGAGAGGTGGGTTTAGGGTAAGTAGACAGAGGTTGTCTGTATTAGAATACTTTTGATTGGAAAAGACCTTTTAGATCACTGAGTCAAACTGTTAACCCAGGGCAGCTAAGCCCACCACTAAACCATGTCCTTGAGCACCACATCTACACAGCCTTAAATACCTCCAGAGATGGTGACTCCACCACTCCCTGGGCAGCCTGTCCCAGTGCCCCGTAACACTTTCAGTGAAGACATTTTTCCATGTATCCGATCTAAACCTCCCTTGGCACAACTTGAGGCCATTTCCTCTTTTCCTATCAATTTTTACTTGAGAGAAGAGACCCCTGCCTGGCTACAACCTCCTTTCAGGTAGTTGTAGAGAGCAATAAGGTCTCTTCTCAGCCTCCTGTTCTCCAGGCTAAACAATCCCAGTTCTCTCAGCTGCTCTGTAGATTAATTAAACATTAATCTTAATCAGGACAGTGCGGTTCAGGTGTTTTGTGTTTGTTGTTAATAAGCTCTCTAGGACGTGTAGTAATAATTAGTGGTACCCTGAGGCAAACAGGGGAGCCAGGCTGCTGTTCCTATGGTGTCACCTCACGTAGTGGTGTCTGTAAGTCCTGGATGGATTTCCTTGTGGATTACTGGGGTAGAAGGCTTCCAAAGTTCATGTCCAAAGAGAAATCTAAAAAATTAGATGTGACAGCTACATACAATTCCCTATTGAACAGGGAAAGTAAAAATCATTTGGACAAGTATTTTTCTTTCATTGTAGAGGCGAGGTTGTTGGTTGTTCCTTGCAGTTCACAACGAGGTGAACAAGAAGTCTTCCTTCACCTCACAGAGGTGAGCTAGGACCAGGTACAGTTCAAGTCCACATCTCTTTGGAGAACAGGATGCAGAGCAGATGATCAAGTGTCCTTCACACAGGTCCAAGAGCAGGGCTTCTGCACTATTGGAGCTTTCTGGTTTTGCCTTTATGGATGGTATGAATTATTTACCTCCTGTGTACATTGTGCAGAGCCAGGAAAGGTTGTCCACAATTATCTCTGCCTCTTGGATGTTTCAATTTTGGGACTGATACAGATTAAACTGTGAACCTGTCAAACTTGAGGAAATGCCAGGGCTCAACCCCACGGCTATGGAGTGGCTCATGGGCTCATTTTCTCAGGGAAGAATGGATGGGTCAGGCATTTTCCTGAACACTGCTACCAAGACAATGGAGCTGACAAAGAGGCCTTCAGAGCACAGGTCTTCTCTAGATCTGTTTTCTTAATGCTTTCACCTTTGAATGTCTTTACAGAATGCTGCATGTTGGAAAATAATATTTAGAAAAGAAAAATACCTCCAAAGAAGCACGAATTAAAATAAAACATTGATCGACTTCATTCTTCCAAGGGTGACTCTTGTGCCAGAAGTTTTCACCCCAAAATATATGACTTGATGCACATCATATTCTTTACGATGTTTATTTTTCTTTATCTAACAAGTTGGTTTTAATGTTAGAATGCCTCGTAGTCTCCTGTCTTTGGCCCCATTAGAAGCTCATGTAATGACTGAGATTCAGGAAGATATTGTAGAAAACTGAAAATAAACCCTTTATTCTGAGACTTGTACAACATCTAGGCAGCATGGGATCTGGTACTTTGGGTCACTGATGAATTTCACCGATGTGCCACAGAGAATTAGACAAAGCAGCAGCCCCTGTGAACCAGTGAACCACTTGATTCTTTAAAAGACGTGGTGATGCCTCTGTTCTGTTTTAAGACCTTAAGGCATATTCTGTCTGTGTTGACAATACTAAATGTAATGTAATCAAGAGACAGATTCTAGAGTAGGACTTGTTAGGCAGTTAAAAAGCTATTACTTTTGTTACTGTATGGCTAAATCTAACCATTTTGATCACTGGTTGAGATTATGTATTGTTAAGTAAACGAGCCAAACTCAGGTTCTTAGGCTTGATCTTAGCTTTTGAGCATTTAAATCCAACTGACATTGAATTTTAGTGCAATTAAAACAGAGCACACCATTGCTGCTGAAATTAAATTCTTAGTGTCAAGATACTCAGTGATTTATTAAAGATTACCCTAGTGCATGCAGGGTTAATAACTGCTCAGTTCCTTACATCACCTTTGAGTTACTTACCAAATTACTTGGTTATTACAGGAAAATGCTCATTGATTTGCCAATCAGCTGGTTTCTTACCTTTGTCTCTTTGGCCTCCATCCAGCGCCAAATGGACTGTTAGCCAGGTCTACAAAAGAATTCAACAGTCAAATGAGCCAAATCCTTCTAAAAATCTGAATAACTTGTGCCTAGAGAGTATTGTGGGGTTTGGTTTGTTTTTTTTTTTAAAGAACTGACCTTGATGATAGCTGCTATATATGTCTGAAAACCCAGAGTAGCTTTTGTCCACAGAATAAAAAGAACTGTCTGTGGCCTGTGACTGGTTGGAAGTTGGAGGAGTTTCTTTTATTTATTCTCAAACCTGAGATTTTTTAAACTTTCCAATATTTGTTACAGCTGTTCATTAAAGAAGCAGTCCTTGTTATTCCACCACTAAGACACTGGAAGCTCCTGGCTTGAATATCAGTCAATATATCCCCTAGCTACAACCCTGAGAAAGTGAGAATCCTGTGTACTGAAAGAGACCTGCAAGTAGAGAATATTCATGATGCCCTGGCCTCTGCTGTTTTTGTTCACAAGTCATAACAGATTCTGTATTATTTGCTAAGCCATCCTGTAGTGTTTTCCAGCTGAGGAAGGTTTTTTTTAAAATACTTAAACCCATCCTGAAAGATGGACACATTCTTAATCTGTACCGTTTTTGTTTCAATTCATTTGCTTTTCCTGGCATTCTTTATAATCTCTGCTCCCTGTAGAGTTCTTTGAGTTGTTCAAGGAGCTTATCTAAACTGCCTGAGCATGCTGAGGGAGTGGATGGGAGAGGAAAAAAGTCAGGCAGACCCTCCTTGGGAATGTTATTCCCCCCCTTACAGATCTTGAGCTGAAAAGATAGGGAGATGTTTTGTGCCAATTCCCTGCGAGTTTTCCAGACCTGGTTACTGCCTTTCCCAGTCTCAAGCAGCAACCCCAAGCTCATTGCTCACCACCAGCATTTTATTTATGCCACAGGGTGCTCCAGAGATGACAGCAGCACTGAATCTCTGCACTGGGTGTTGTATTGGTGTTTGTATCAGCTGGGTGCCAGCTGATGGTGGCAGGGCTCAGCTATTGTCTTATACTGACTTTGAAGAGGTTTAATTTTCTCTGCAGAGAAGGGAAGTGATCAGTGTCATTCTGTGCTTTACTTTCTCCTCTCTCAGGTTTTCAGAGGTCTTTGTGGATATATTTGTACTGTTCATATGTGTCATGGAGCCTTGCTCCTTTTCTGGTAGAAACAGCTTACACAGCCAGTGACAATTTTCCTCTGGGTAGAATTTTATTTTCTCCTCTGATTTTGCATTGAAACATATCAGGTTCTGTTCTTCTGTGTTGCTTGGATGCATATGGGAAAGCTGACTGTAAAATCTGTGGCTACAGATTTATGATGGAGCAACTTCTGTAGCTGCACAAGCATCTGGTCCCTGCAGACCGCCTGCTCCAAGCTGTGTGCTCCAAAACCATCAGTTAACAAAGGATTGCAGTCAGCAACCTTAATATCCTGTCTTGCTTATAAGCTACAGGTTACACTGAGAAAGGTCTTGAAGTCTCTAAGGAAATTTCCTTGTCATAAATTTGTCTTTATGATTTTTGATACATACCTGGAAGAATACACAGGCTGGAACAAATGTCCCAGCTGAACTTTGGTTCTGGAGGCATTTCCTTAACAGTGAGTTGATTGAGCATCACAGTATATCCTCACCCTTAAACTGAATTACTCTTACATCCATATGTGTGCATTTGTACACCATATGGACTCACATACAACTGTGTTGGTACTGGTTTTAGCTTTTTAGTTGCATTCTGTTGCCTTAAAAATAAAGAGACATCAGTAGGAGCATTTAACAATGTCAGTGTCTTGTATTATCAGTGAGGGATCATTTAACAATAAGGGTATTTATCTGAATTTGAAGTGCTTATTTTCTCATTTTCTGCTCGTAGGATCTTTGGACTGTCTATTATTAGTTTCCAAATGCTTCTGTGTGGTCCTACATATATATATCTTTGGAAGCAGGAAAATTGCCACACACGTATCTGTGTCACCAACAACCCCTTTTTTACAATACAAGTAATAAAAAGACCGATGGTGTCTGTGAGACTCCTGAATTCACAGAATTGGTATTTGTAAACATAAAAAAGCTTCCAAGTCAGGTTGGAGCTCGTAATGTCCTGGGCATGGAGCATCTAGTATAAGGTTGTCTCTCTTTACTAATTTTTTTTCCCTCCGCTACATATATCTACATTTATCAGACAAAGCTCCTGTGACAAATCTTCTAAGATAATGTATTTCTTCTGGTTGTCATCCATTTCATTCTCTAGTCTCAATACTTTCAGCGTAGCAGACAAGAAAACTGAAAAGAAGAATATCTGTTCCTGGCTAACTCTGGATCATTACTCATTTACAGCTGTACAAGTTGTTAAATGATATCTCCTTGTATCCCCACACAGTAGTATGTCACTAGGAGTATCACTTTATCATGATATCACAAAATTCCTGAATTGTGCTTTCTAAGACTGGCTTTTTTCTGTGAAAAGGGGTTGGGTTTTTTTTCTGTCTTCATATTGCAGTGTGTGATGACAGATATGTTTGTTTTGTCTATAAAGGGAATAATGCTTTGAGTGCTCACTTTTAATACTCCGTGTTTAGCTCTGTATGTGTGAGGAAACAATATGCTGCTCTGCATCCAAGTGGCTTTTATTCTTGAGGGACACAATTAATTTACACTCCAAAAAACAAAGGGTCCCAAAACATTTCCAAATCTTACTGTAACAACCAATTTTTCCTGCAGTTTGGATGCTTAAAAGATAGAATTTGAAAATCAGTCATGAATGAATAAACACATTTTTCTTAAGACCAGTGCTTGAGAACTCGTACCTCATGGCCTTGTTAAGTCAAAAGCACTTACATTTCTGAAAATATTAAAGAGATGTAAAAAAAATTCTAACTGTGATTTAAGCCCTAGAGTAGATAAAAATGCTAAAAATCATCAATTGTAATAAAAAAGAATGCAGAATTTTTTATTAAATTATTATTGAGAAGAAAGATGGCATGTTTCTGTTTTAATACAATAAAGATAAGATTTCTTTTTAAAGAAGAAGGGCTACAATGAAACAATCAGTCTCACAAATAACTTCAGGTTTTTTAGAGGAAAAACTAAGGTGTGCCCTTATTTCTAATGGTAAATGACTCAGGTAAGTTTAAGTTTGCAAATTGACATTTGCCCCTAATAAAATTATGGAAATATGATATGGGATATGGTCAGCAGTGACTCAGTCAAGACATTGCTAATGCAAATGATGGTTTATGGAGAGTATGTCTTGTCTGAAGTGTTTATTATTAATTATTATGATAAAACATGGAAGTTATTTTAATGTGTTCTGTACAACATTTTGTTGAAGAGAAATAGCATTAAGCCAAATTAACTTACTCTGTGTTAAATCAAATAAAGACTAATTCTCTGGTAGAACCAGGTAGGTGGTTGTAAGTGAGAAAACCTCATGGGATGCTTTGCTTTATAGTGTTAAGAACAAGAAGCATCATCTCTCTTGTTTATTCAAGATGAGATTGAGAGATGACCTGGTCCTGTTCTCCAAACGCTTACATGTGGACATGATTTCCAGTGGTTGCAGGTCTTTTATCTGAGTAACATGATGAGATCCACTGGCTGTCAGCTGAAAATTAAAAAAAAAAAAAGCAACCAGTTCAGAACAAGCATGATTTAGATGCTGTCCATTGAAACAACTACCCTATATTATTTGGAAACATTAAACCAAGGCTTTTTAGGCTATAATTTTGCTAGATATTTTGTGATTGATATGAAAATTATGAGTGCAAAAGGTTAGTGCAGATGGTTGCAGTAGCCCTTTTGAGGCTCAGACTGTCACAGTAAAGAGGATAGAAGAATAATTTTTTTTTCACCTTTTTGCATTCACTCTCTTTGACCGCAAAGGAACTTTGATCTATTGAAATAAGAAAGGGAGTAAATCTTATTATTAATCTAGAAATTGTTTGCTATTTTCTCATTCTGTGCTTTTGGACCTTTAGTAATATGTTTTATACCTTTTCTGGATTAAACAGAAATTAAAATTGACATGATAATTTTCCTCAAAGCTTAGTCAAGGTTAACAGAATCTCCCTCTATTTGGAAATATTTGATGGCAATCAACACATTGACCCAATACCCCTGTTTCTCACACCATCTGCAGAACATTTTCATACAACAGGAAATTAATCAGTACTATTGATCTGTCATCTGCTTTCTATGACACTTCTACAGTGCTCTTAATCTCATGCTCTTTTCTATTACTTATTTTAGGAAAGCTTTAAAAGATTTCATATGTTTCTGAGTTCAGTTAGCTACCATGTATTTTAGGGTTATAAGGATGTTAGTGTGTTTAGGAGGACGTGAGACTATTAAACACACAGATTACAAACCTAACAACACCCACAGGTTTTCACTTTCTTTCCTCAGGTATATTTGTGTTACTGTTTCAATAGGGAAAGCTATTTAAGCTAAGAAATTTGAAGGTCTTATTTAATTGATCTACTATGAAGACATCTTCATGTTCACAGGACAGTTTTTACTCACCTTTTTTTTACCTTTCATGAGGTTTCATCATGCTTTCTTTTTGCTCTTATCTCAAGATCTTTGGATTTTATAGCCTGTAAACCCTCCTTTCAAGTTACTTACTGTATGTCTGTACTGCACTGAAACTAAACCCTAGGTATTTTTGGATATGCATTGGTAAGTGGTCAATTACATCAAGACTTAAGTCTTCTGGATGTGAGCAAAAGCTGGTGGTTTTGTATTGTGAATATTCCATCTTTGCATATACTGAAACTCCTTTGGCTCTGAGAGTCCATTCTCTCCTTCTGCTGAGGATGAGCATGGCAGCAGGCAGATAGCCTGGGCACCAAGTCTGGAGGGATATCCACAAACAGGACATGGTAGTGGCCCCAGCAGTTCTGGAAAACAAGTGTGAAAATTGCTAGGGATGAGAACAAAGTAGTCCCTTCTTCTACATCACCCTTTCAGCTGCAGTGGAAGCAGTAGATAGGTAGGAAAAGACTACCCCAATCCAAGATAAAACTCCCACCAGAAACTTTCTGAAGTAACTGAACGGACGGAGCTTAAGATCCACTCAGGAAGACGTTAAGATCCACCCGTTCATTTATTTCATTACAGGTGGGCTGGCCTGGTTTATTATTCTCAGCTGATCATTTTTCACCTTCTTTTTATTCAGGTTCTCTCCATTTGCCCAAAGGACATGAGAGCAGATATTTGCGTGCACCTGAACCGCAAAGTTTTTAACGAGCACCCCGCCTTCCGGCTGGCCAGCGACGGCTGCCTGCGAGCCCTGGCTGTGGAGTTCCAGACCATCCATTGTGCCCCAGGGGACCTCATCTATCACGCTGGGGAAAGTGTTGATGCTCTTTGCTTTGTGGTCTCCGGATCCCTAGAAGTCATCCAGGACGACGAGGTGGTGGCTATTTTAGGTACTGTGATCTCTCTTGAAATGTTGGTGGTTTTGGATATATTTGCCTTCTGCTTAGCTTTGAGTATTAAGTAGTCTTGTCTAACATCAGCTAGGACTACAGGACACCAGTGGTTGTCATATGGTGAAAATGTCAGGTTTGGCAGTATCAAGAGATACTACTCTAGAAGCAAACCCATCAGCTTTTATGGGTTTGGGAATACCTTTTCTGCCTGGTATGTCTCACTGGTCACAGTTTGTGTCTCTGAGCAGAAGAGCATGGCATCTATGTGCTTGACATCTTTTAAATAGGCTGTCAGAGCACACTGTTTTATGTTAGCCTCTCAGGAGGATTTCCACATTCACCTTCACACTGGGATTTTCATTTGTCTCTATTCTAGCCCAGAGAAACACTTGCAAACTGTCTCTTCAAGGAAGCAAAATCATTGCTTGTAGTGAACTGGTCTGGACTGACTGTGCACAGAGATAGGCATGTACCCCATCACCCAACTGTGGTGTCTGGTTTGCCAGCAGTGGGTGGGAAAGAGCCTGATGCAGACTCCTTTCTAGCTTGTTAGGGATTGGGAAGGGTGCAGCAGGTGGTGGGACTGAGTGGTCAGCACTCAGTTTTTGAGCACCCAGTGTTGAGGCAGGAATCATCCTGCCTCAAAATACCTGCTGCAGCTTTCTGTATTCTAGTACACACTAAGGTTTTTTAAACAGAGAGCTTTAATGTAAGAATGAATCAGTTTCCTTATTCAGATGTGAAGTCATTGTAGTGAAAATTCCTAAATCTGCAATTTCCATGGTAAAATATTCCTTGTATTCTAGCTCACTGGGTGATTTAATTTTTATTATTAACGCTAGGGAAGATGCATTCACTTACAACTGTAAAAAACCAAAAGCTTTAAGTATCATCATTGAAATAAATAAATGGTTTTTTGAGTATTACAATGAAAACAAACAATATATAATTTATTGAACTGGAAACTGTCACTAGATGGATTAGATGCAAAACTTTATTGCATTTACTAAGGAATATCGTTTGGAATGATAGTAAGAACTTTGTTTCTACCTTGTACATCTTGTATCTATGCTATTCTCCATTTGGCTGGAGAGACCTTTAACTAAATCTAGTTAAAGGGAATTATCTTTACTTAGTAAAAGTGCCTTTGATTCTGCCATGGCTGCTGACAGGTGATCCCAAGACTCAGAGCTATGTTCATTGTTTACTTCAGGGACTGGCAGAATGTGTAAATGTAACTTAGAGCAAGATAAACTGCTTCCTTTAGTCATAGAACACACCAAATATTTTTTTCATGGTCTGACAGATTATTTAGCAGAATAGTGAACTGAATAATTATGAGATGTTGTATCCTAAAAAGTCACTGGAGGAAGAAAATCTGTCCCAGATGTAGTTGCAAAGTCATTTATAGTGGCAGCCACAGCACCTGAAATAGTAACTGCAGATCAGACGGTGAAGAACATAATTTTTATTGATCTGTTCTGCCTTGAGAAGTTCAAGCACAAGGAAGGTGAATCTGCCTAAGGGGGAGAACAGGATTAAAACCCATTGCCTAACATGAAAAGCTCTATAGCCTGCTTTGAATACTCCAAGCATCTGCTGTCATGCTGGGTTTCCGAGAGAAAGTCAACTTATGGCATTGTACTACCAGGCTGTCCATCTTCTCTACCTCCCAGCAGCAACCTAGCGTGGAAATGTGATAAGTATCCTTTGGAAACTTGTTCTCATTGATTTCCTTTATGGGAGCAGGAGCGTGGCAGGACATGCTATCTGCCAGCCTCTGCTCCCTGCACAGCCATCCATTTCCAAGGATTGCTTTGGAGCTGGTAACTTACAATTACAGTTTTAATAGTGTAGTGTTATTTCATATGGTAGTGTTACCTGCCTTGCTTGAAGAGAAAGGGTGTGGTGTGTCCTTGGATGTTTGCTTTTTTTTTTAAACCATGTTCACCTGTGGATGGAAATTTGGTGTATTGTTAAAGGTAGAATATTCTGAAGAACAGAAAGAGGTAAGGACACCCAAACACATAAAGAACATGCATCTTACATTCATGCTTGTGTCCAAAGCGCTTCCTTGGGTTACAGCATGAATCACTCCACAATGTTGCTGCTTTTTCCCTTTCTCTACCTTCCCTTACCACTTTGTCTTCCCTCATAACCATGGTGAGTCAGCACATCCAGCCTCCCTGCCTGCCAAAACAGTGTCCTCAGGACATGTGGCATCCCGGGCAGCTGCTTCCTGCAGGCTTCACTGGAGAGACAGTCATCCTTTTGTTCAGCAGCAATTTTCCCAGCTTTGGTGTTTCTTGTGCTTGCAAGCAGGTGCAACCCAATGGCTGACAGGACAACTTGCACGACACTGTTGTTTTGCTCTCCCTCATTTTGGTTTTGTTCTCATTTGTGTGTAATTAAATACCCAGCTCCTGCAGTTCTCGGTGCTACAGAAATTGGTAGAGTAAGGGAATGAACCCACTGGTAGATCCACAGTTTATAGGACATAGTAATGAAGATACCCAGGTGCACCTTTATGATCACCTCCTCAGTTATCTCCATTTCTCAAGGACAGTCTCCCACCTTTTGCAGGTTCTACTGCTGCTGCAGCATGCAGGGCTGGTGTGATGGGATGCTCCTTCCCTGGGGAAAACAAGATCCAGTCATATTAATGTAATTCATCTGTAGTTGCCAGAATAATGGAGAAGAGCAAGCAGTCTTGTCTCTAATTATCAGAACTTCCCTAGCAAGTGAGGTGACCCTCAGAAGGCATGTCAGTAATTTTCCACCATCTCAAGCAGGAGTAAACAATTTAACTGCCACTGCTCTGCATGGGGAGGTGTTATCCATGAAGGACTAGGGAGTTTGAAGTCCCCCAGGCTAATGACAATCCCCCAGAAGGCACCCATCAGCTCACCCTGCCACAATTAACCTGGATTTGCTCCTGGGGGAGGAGGTTCACAAGAGTGGCGATGCCAACCAAGTGTCTCTGGAAGCTGCTTTCCAGCTCCCGCTGTTTGCACAGATGACTGTGCAAGTTGTACAGTAACTAGAGCAGGCAGGTTGATTAACAAGATTTAGGAAAGTTGTTTTCCCAGCTTAAAAATAATGACCCGCCGTATTCAAATGTTGATTGTAGAAACTGATCAAAAATACTGCTAAAAACTGCATAGCGATAAAAATATATTGAGCAGTGAAATCCTGTTGGGGGCTGCTGCTGAATAAATTCCATTTTGATAGCCAGGCTAGAATGAATATAGATTTAATAGCTCGTTTTTTGTCACACTTACGGTCCTGATCCTATATTTATTCAATTCAGTTATGATGTGCCTTTATGGACAGCATGTTAATTCTCAGCATTTTCTGAGTATAGTGCCAGAGCAACTTGGTATTTATTGGGTTTATTGTTTTTAGGCAAGCCAGAGTCTCACTTGTTAAAGGTCTGCTTCATGATTTACTTCCAAATGTTTGATCTGGGAAGAGGATATTGCACAGCATCAGAGGCATGTTCAGAGGTCACAAGATTAAGTCTCCTACCTACTTTTTCACCCAGAGGAAAGTTCTTTAGAGCTGAGCAAGTAACAGCTCCCATTTAGATGAGCCAGAGACCTAAGTGCTCCATGGCTTTCAGCCATGGTGTAATATGGTGTTTGGGATCCATGCAGGAACACTTCACGTTTCCTTGGTGTTAGTTAGACTGTTGTGCACGTGCTTCACGCAGGACACACAGTGATGCACTGTAGGACACGAAGAACTGTCAGTCTAATTCCATCTCTTTGCATTAGTACTTAATTCTGTGATTTCAGTTAGTTTAGTTGCAGCATGGGTTTCTTCTGAAGTGGAATAAAGGTGGCAGAATTTGCCCCTATGTCAAATCAGCTCTTTACATTTTATGCTGAACTTTCTTGGTTTTTCCTATGAAGTAAATCCAGGCAGACTGATTGTGAGAGTTTTCCCAGGTTAGTAACATGCAGCTGGTAGCAATTTATAGAAAATCCTGTGCTCTGTTCTGCAGGAAAAGTCTCTTTTATTCTGATTAAAGCTCTAAATTTACTAAGACAAATGTGATTCATAATGGAAAGGTATGGGGTTTTTTCAGCTAGCAGAACTGCAATAATTAAGGTGATGCAGGCTGCTTTTTAAGAGCTGAATCTTAAAATATTTTGGGAAAGGCTTGAAGTATTAGTGGTCTGAGGACCAATGCAGCATGCAACTCTGGAACACATTCCTTGGAATAAGTCAGATCTTGCAGGTCTGGATTGTAGTACCATGTAAGATTTAGTCCCACTGGTGCTCATTCAAAAATGTTATTAGCTCTTACTGACAGAGGTGAAGGGAATATTCAAGTGTTCACATTTTTTAAAATTTAAAATATATTTTGTCTCTATCTGCATGATAGTTAACAATAATAAGAAGCACCCATTTTAATTTAGTGCCAGCTAGTGTGTTACAGATGTGATCTGCAGCCTCCAGTGTCAGAAAGATTCCTTTCACTGAATTGAAATGTTTTTGAATTAATCCTGAATGCTTCACTGCCAAACCCATGAGCTCTAAAGTCTTGGCAGCACAAGAAAAGCAGAAGTATTTTAAAATCATGTGATATTTTTATTTTCAATCAGACTAATAGTTTGAGGCAATCTGATTTGCCTTACAAGTTTTAAAGGTGGTGGGAATGATTGTGCTTTTAAATTTATTTTCTCAGGAAGAATAGAAACTTTTTCTGTAAAAATTCAAAATGAAGCTGTTCTGTCTCGAGGGGCTGGGGCTTCTAGAAAAAAGTACTAGGAGACTTGCACTAAAAGGAAGAGAGATTGAGACCATAAACCCTTTACCAACAGGAGAATATCTCTATACACCTTTTGCCCTTCTTGCAGCAATCCTGAAAACTGGAAGACAGGTAAATTTCTTTCGTGTTCTAGGTGCAGATGGAAAAGGTTGCACTGTGTTAAATAATGTAAAGTACATTTGCCTGCAGGGACTTGGATCTTTGGCACAGTCTCTTGTTACTGTTTCTTCAATGGCTATTTCATCACTCTTCTAAATACTGGAAATGATGCTTTTTCTCATCATTCTGCCCTTTGACATATATTAAAATGCAGTCCTGTGGAGCTGGATTTCAGACTGGTCAGTGTTCAGCTCTGATCTGCTCTTCAAGGGATTTCTGGCGCTTCTGGATGCGCTGGGAAAGGCTGAGGTTTTGACTAAAACATTTATAGAGGTAAGGAGCACTCTCTCACAGTCTAGTAGCCATCTCTGCACATCATAGGTTGTGCTTATATGAAGAAATGATGTCCCAGCTGGCAGGAGAGAGATGATGAATTTGCACCACTACACCACCCTCACCTCCACATCTCCTCTTCAGAGGCTGTATAAATAGCTGTATCAGCTAAGTCCAGATACCCAGTCAGCCCAGTAGCCTGTCTCCAGAAATGGCCAATAGCAGATGTGCAGGAAAAAGGTGAATTAAACAGATACTTCCCCAGAATATTCTCCAGCCCACCACTGAATTACATTTCAAGGTCTTACTCACCCAGAGGGAAGTGTTTTGTGTTTAGTAGCCACAGATGGTTTTAATTGCATGAATACATCCCATCATTTTTTAAAGTTATGCAACCAGCCCTGATGTCCCGTGGCAGGGAGCTGCAGAGCTTACCTACTCACTGCATCATCACAGAGCTGTGTGCTGCTCTGGGTAAGAGGAGCTGATTCTCTCCCTGCTCACTGGATTTGTAAATCAGTTTGAGATATGCCTGTCCTACAGCCAGATGTATGGACACAGGCAGATGTATTTGTATATATATACAAACCACTGTATGTAGTTACGGCTGCAGGGACTTGATATTTGGCCACTGACCTTCACTTCTGTGCATGCTGCCATCACTTCCTGGCTATTGTTACTTGAGCTGATCAGATGAACTCTGTCTTTATGTGATACAACTTTACAGTTTTGATTCTACAACAAAATCAGTCTTTGCTTTTCATAAGTGAGAGAAGATATGAGTGTATCATGATGGAAAGCCTACATTAATATTCACATCTGTTTTTTTTCTAGTATGAGTGGTGGGACTTTGGAGATGTTTTTAAATGGGAGCAAGGGTAGCTGGCCTATTAGCTAAGATGGCACAGAAAAATACTTTATCACCTTAAGAGGAATTCTTGGTCCTATGTGTGTGCTGTTTTCCACCATTTAGTGCTGTTTTCCACTATTTAGTGCTGTTTTCCACCAAGTATTTGTTCTTTCACTGCTGGACAAACTCTCCCAAAGGTTCCATCAAGTTCTCATGGCTACTATGATATTTTTTAGCATAATTTCTGTCCCCATATGGAGAAGGAAAACCTTTGCCTTTTCATAGATATATGTAGATTCTGAAAATCTTTAACAATAATCTTTTTTCTCTGAGTCCAAGGACCTTTTCATCCTCTTTGCAAGCTCCTGAGGAATTCCATAAGGCCCCTGAGATTTTTTTCTGCCTGAAAGATCCAGGCACAAGGTGCTGGGGAAGTCAGTCCATGGTGCAAGGCTGCAGAGGACATCTGCTCCTCCACTTCTGTATGGGAGAATTATCATCATATAGAAGAATAGTGTATAGAAATTCTATTATCTGTTTTATAGTTACATACAATATGACTGTTGCTAAATATATATATATACAAACACAATGTGAATAGTTACACACATATGTTTTATGTACCGACATACACAACCAGCAAATTTTTGTCTGTGTTCAGGATGATACTGCTGCAACTATTTCAGAAAAAATTACGTCTCTCACGAACATCCTGCACATGTCCTCTTGGTTTCTGTGCTTCTTTCAGTCCCCAAAACCTTACACCTGTGTTCCTGCCAGCTTTAACCCAGCAGTGTCCAAACCCTGATGCTTCTCACAGCAAGTGCCAAACATATGCAAGTGGTTCTCATGCTAGTTTTATGGCATTCCTGTTTTCATCAGTCCTTTGGGCACCGGGCAGGCAGGGGCAGGAAGATTTCACTGAAAATTGCCTCCATTCAGGAGAGGTGTTAAGACTGCTCAGGACTCAGGACAGTGCAGATTGGGGAGGGGGACCTTGAGAAATCCCTATAGAGAAGCTTTGAGTAGTCTGCAGGCTGCATCAGCCCCAGGTGTCTCTGTATTCCCAGCCCATCCCCAGGCATTCCCTGGAGATGTTCACCTTGTGCAAGCCTACAGCGTGCCCATGCCCCTGCCTAGCTGGTGTTCCAGACCTACCAGTTAAATTTGCTGTTGCAACTCTGAAAGTTGTTTTTTTTTCATTTAGTTTCCCCATGTAAAACTAAGCTTGAATGAATAATTACCACTCTCTACTCAGTGAACTGCAGTTAATAGGGATGAAGTACAGTACATTAATCTCTGCATTTATGAGAATCAAAGGATTTTTTTGGAGAATCTGGTTGGTTTTGTTTTCATTCAGTACATTTCTTGGCACATTTATAACAGGCAAAGGAGACTCATAAGTGTGTGGGGAAAACATCAAATTCAAGAACCCTTAAACACTTCCAAGATTTTATACTTTCTGAAGAGAATAAACCACAATGTGAGAGAATTTTATAGCTTCACCATTCAAATCCAGTGACTGATGGCTCTGGGAGCAGTGAATAGGTTCAATTTTACATGTCCCAGCCTTTCTGAGAAACCCAGTGCAGCTCACTGCTTCATCAAACCGAAGACAATGAGGAAACCTTCTCAAGTTCATAAACAGTAATTTAATTTATCCATGATTTGGGGTACACCTTCTGTGAGACAATGTTGTGAAGAGTTTTGGAGTGAGAATTCACTGCTTTCAACATCTTGTCTTAAATTATCTATGTATTATTTTAACTTCAGAAAGAAAAATCTTTTGGTCGTGTCTCACTGGGAAAATCGTGATAGTCCCTACTATTGAGTTCTGTGTTTTTAATGACACTCTGCAACCACTGAAAGCAGGACTTAATTCTGTCCTGTGTCCACCTCAGAGAGCAAATCCATTAAGCAATTTTGTGCATTTCAGAAATGGGCTATTTTCTATGACTTATGTAACTGTGCTGAGTATGTCTGCAAACCAGGTTTTGAACTGTGGGTTTA
The DNA here is from genome assembly GCA_038090715.1 of Florisuga fusca. Lineage (NCBI taxonomy): Eukaryota > Metazoa > Chordata > Aves > Apodiformes > Trochilidae > Florisuga > Florisuga fusca. Next base: position 15,951,587 of record JAAWXA010000014.1, read on the forward strand.
GACAAGGACAGTTAACTGCAAAGGGTAATTTCAAAACATTACATTAGATAAATGTTGTATTACTAGGAAATGCTCTGTGAGAAGGGGAAGATTTTAAAACAACTTGTTTTATAAATTATACTGTTCGTGTTATGTACTATGGTTAGTTTTAATTACAGCAAAATATATAGAATTATTTAAAAGCAGTTCAGTGAGAATGCAGTTATAAGCTTTCTAAGGGATGATTCTGCTAAACAGGATTTTTTTTGGAAATTAAAACAATGAAATGAGGAGAAGAACCTGCATGTTTTATTTTACTCTCCAAGAGAAATGTTTGGCATGTTTTACTGGATATAATAAATAAACTACAAATGGAAATAGAGAAATAGAGCCTTAGACCCCCAAAGTATTAAGGCTGAGTAAGTTACTACTCTGGCCCATGTTCCCAAAATAGAGTTGAATGAAATGTTAAATATTAAAAAATGTTAGATATTTAAATGTATTACCTTTTTTATCCCCAAACTATAAAATCACTAACCTTCACCAAGGGGATGCTTGAGGTACCTGAAATCAATAGCGATACCACCACTGACTGACTGATTTCAGCTTCATTTGAATAGATGTTAAAATACAGATCTTGGGTGTCATTGGGGTGAGAAACAGAAAATGCCCTTTGTTCCATGGTTATTGCTTCAGGATTTGAGATGTCAGACCCAGCCTGCACCCTGTGTCTCCCTCCCTGCCTATGGCTGGTGAGCAGCAAGAGGCAGCTTTTGGGTGCTTACAGGTATTTTTTGCTCTCCCACTGCTTCTTCTCAGAGCAACCATAGGGTCCAAATCTGAAAGCATCTCTCCAGTCAACATCCATACTGGTGTTTTGGTTGGGTCATGAATGTGTTTTTGAGTCTGCTGTCCTAATCCTCCCCACCTGACCAGCTTTGGTGCCAAACATGGCTGTCAGGGGGGGAGGAAACTGTGGAATGCAGAGGAGTGCAACTCATGCCCTTCCAATGCCCGGAGATCTTCTGACCACGGGACTACACTACAGATAGTCCTAAATCCTCAAAATGTACAGCATGATATCAAGTCCTCAGATTCAGCTGTTTTGCTGCACTGCCTACTGATATAGAAATAGTATTCAGGTGCAATTTCACCTCTGGTTGAAGTTATTTATATGTGCAAGTATCTAGGGAGTCAAACCCTTTCTTACTGGTCAGACTTTTAAATAAAGGCTCGATCAAAAGCCCCTACTTAGGTGGATGTATTTGGAATTAGAACTAGACTTCTGGATCTATTCAAGATTAAGAGCTAGTTATTTAAAGGTTAAAAGTCTCAGGGAAGTTTTAGGTGGGTTTTTAGTAGGATTGTTGCCTCTTACACTTAAGTAAAAATGTTAAAATATCCTTTAAAATGTGGTCCTTGGGACCTTGCACCACACTGCAAAGCCTTAGTGATGCAGCAACCTGAATGTCATGGGCTTTTGGTGAGAACAGGGCTGCTAAGTCACTTAGGAACAGATCCTCAGAAATACTCAATCACTTGAACTTGAGTAAGTTGGGTACTTACTATATTCAGGAGCCTTTGAAAAATCTATTACCTGCATTTGCAGCTGCAAGGAGACCTTTACAATGTGTTTTTTATCCTATGTGACACTTCACAGAGTAATCTATAAATACCTTAAAAACCTGAGGCTACCACTAAGGCTACTCAGGCACCTCAGCTGAGGCCTATTTTGGAATGTTTACCCTTATTAGTTTTCACAGCTGGCAGCTGATGTTAGAATAATTGGAATCATAAGACAGTTTGGAAAGAAATTATTTGCGTGCTTCAGCACACTGCACAAGCTTTACCTTTTAACAAATTCATCGTTCTGTTTTTCAGGTAAAGGTGATGTGTTTGGTGATATCTTCTGGAAGGAAACCAGCCTGGCCCACGCCTGTGCCAACGTGCGGGCTCTGACGTACTGCGATTTACATATTATTAAACGAGAAGCCTTGCTCAAAGTCTTGGACTTCTACACAGCTTTTGCAAACTCCTTCTCAAGGAACCTCACACTCACCTGCAATTTGAGGAAACGGGTAAGACGATGGCTCCTCTCTCCTCTTTCTGTCACCAAGAGGTGGCACGCTCTGGCAGACCATTTGCAGTGTTTAACAGCCCCCTATTTACTCTTGATGTTTTCGGGTCATTGCAGATTAAGTGGCCTTTCAATAAATGTTGCTCTTTGGTTATGTTGCTCAATAGAAGTTACTTGTAGATTTGCAGCTCTGAGCAGCAGTCCTAGCAGGGTGACATATGAATTACATTTCTTTTTCTTCACAGTTGCTGGGCTTTGGCTTTTTCTTTCCCCGTTGCATAACGTAAAAAGTAGTATTTTATAATCTGATAGAACCCAGAGTCTGGATTCCTCAGAGGTGAGGTTTAGTTTCTCACCTTCTAAGATAAAATTCAGAGGACAGCCTGGTGGATCTGCATGGCATAGACCAACTAAGAGAAATTTATTGATGTTAAATAAATAAAATGTACTCGTCAGAAGTATGTATTAATATCCGTTTCTCTCACTTGCAGAGTTTAGAATTTTAATACAGCCAGGTTAATAAAGCTTGGTATGGATTTTACATTCACAGCTCACTTGTTAAAGCCTCCTGCTCATTTTATAATCAATCAGCAATGCTCACTATCCATTAGTCCTTCCAAAGAACACTCCATCTAAAAATTAAGTAGCTATAAGGACATAACTTGAAAACAGGTTAAGGGATTCTTTAATTTGCATTGCAGCAGCAAAATTTAATCTTTATGGTGATTTTTTTTTTAGATTGATGAGGGTTATAGAAATTTCATTTGCATAGAGAAATCATGTAACAATGATTTATAAATTATTGAGTGTTAACTGTGATCCTCTGGCAGCTGAAACACATTTTTCTGGAGCTTTAGCTAGGGCAGAAATATGTGAGCTCTACCTATCTCGCCAGATAATGTACCAAGGCTACCTCAGTATTTAACAAGACAGTTTCATCCTCTACAGTAGCAGGAGTTCAGCACAGTTCAAATTTTACTTTTCTCAGCCTGTTTTCTCTCTAGCCACAACGGAGCATTTCACAAATGCTTCTTTAAAGGAGCTTTATTTTTTCATGTGTTCCTTGTGCTCATTAATATACCAGGCATGACACAAAATACCCATGGCAAAAAGCAGATGCAGTGGAATTGCAGCCCCCTTCTGTCTATGCTGGAGCCTGAAAGAGCTGAATTATAATCAGGTTTGGTTCCAGCTTGTCAGCTTACTTCTGACCTGAGGCTCGATAACTTTGCTCCAGACCTGAACAAGGGCTTTGGGGCCTGAAAGCTGGTTTGAAGCTTCTAGCTTATCACTTCTCTGTTAATAAGATGTCCTCCCAACCTTGACTTCAGCATCCCTACCCCCTTGCCATCTTGCCTACCTGTGATGTATCACCAGGTATTGTCTGTCCCTCAGGTCTCTGAAACTACCTCAGGCGTTGCTGACGGTAATTTCACAGGACAAGATAATGCCACATACATTGTGCCCAAATGTAGTCTTTGCTTCTTCAAATGGTGAACCTGTCACTTCAGCTGGCTTCCTGGGACATCTCTCCTGGGACTTCCCCCGTTATAAACACAAGGTTGTGTACCGCAAAAACACTACAGATCTTTTCCTGACAGGTCAATGTGCTGGAGTTCAATTCTCTAGTCCAGGAATGCATACAGGACTGGGTTTCCCTGGATTTTCTTCTTTCCCATGCACCTTTTTGTAGGAAAATTGGTTCCCTGTAGGGCCCAGCCACAGGGAGTCACCCAGATGGGAACACTCAGGTCTCCAGAAAAGATACCTGCTGTACAGCTCAGTGTTAAGTACATTCAGTGTTAGATACCTGAACTTTGCCATGGGGGCACTCAAAGCAATAAGGAGCAGCACTTCTAAAGAAATGCTGGATTTTGCTGAAGGAAAGAAAATGTATGTGTTGTCATTACAAGAGAGTGGATGGAGAGCTGAAGAAAGGTAGTGTCAGTGTGTTATGTGCAGGGTGTTCATTTCACTAAAACTTGCTTGATGACATCCAGGCTACTTGCCAGTCACCTTTATAGCCCATGAAGAATGGTTCCTTCAGAAGGCAATCACAGAATCATAGAATGGTTTGGGATTGAAGGGACTGTTAAAGGTCATCTAATCCCCCTGCAATGAGCAGGAACATCTTCACCTAGATCAGGTTGCTCAGAGCCCTTGAATCATCTATTCACTCTTCACTGCCCAGTCTGAGATGGGAAAATCGTCCCCTTACTTTTGATTTTGAGAGTCCTTGATCACTAACTCATAACTACCTCCAGCACATGAAATGAACTCCACCTGTGATTTCTGCCACAGTTTTACTCTAGAAGCATTTTGGGTAAAGCCTTACTTCTGTTGCAGTAAGATGTGCTGAGACAGAAGGAGCTTCGCCAAAACTCTGCACATCATTCCTAGGCAAAGAACGGATCACACTACTTTAAACACCAGGGACACAATCTAAGTCCTGTTCTATAAAGTTCAGGGATTATTTCAAACCTTGTATCTACTGAAACTGATTCCCTGTTGAGCACAGAAATGTTTGACAGTGAGTTCATCTCTTAGGAAACCCTGTGCTACCCAGGACAGTTTTATCAATAGAATGCAGTTGTTCAGGCAGTGAAACTGGGCTGACAGAGCTGCACTGTACTGCAGCAGCTTGTATTTGAGTTGTGTAATCTAAATGGAAAGAAAATCATTGTCTCTTTTAATTGATTTCAATAGAAATATACTTATCACTTTTTCTACGTAGTCATCACTCACAAGGTTTGACATTTAATTATAACAAAAATACACTTCTTGTGGTTCTCTGCTCAAGAAAATGGCTGTTCTCACAGCCAAAATATGCAAACAGAATTGTTCTTTCATCAGGTCTGCTCTTTGAAATACACAGCCATGTCTGTGGATGCACATACACACACGTTTGTGCTGCTTTGTCCCTCAACAAGCACTTAGATGTAGTCCATAGACTGCAAAACAGTTTAGACATTCAAAAGGCTAAAAAATTAATAATAGTACCAAGCACAAAAGGTTAGTTCCACATGACAAGGAAGAGGAAGTCACACTGAAGTAGGAAAATAATGTTTTCTTTCTCCTAAGTAACATTTAGAGGCCTAGCATGTTGAGTGACCTACTTAAGGCATCTGCTCAGCATGCTATTATCAATGTGCTTTTTTTTTTTTTTTTGTGTGTGTGTGTGTGTTACGTAGCTCAGCCATCACGCTGCATTTATGAGCCCATAAAATGAGCATGCCTGCAAGCTTTTCAACCTGCAGTCATCACTCCTGCCTGGGGTGGCGAGGTGACTTTTCATTTGTAATTGCAGAGCATTGCAGCATACCATGTTTCATGCCCTGAAATCTTTATAGCACATCTGACATCACTAATGCACACTCCAAGGCAGAACCAGGACTTTAAACTTTTTTTCCAAACAGAGAAAAAGAATTAATCTGGAAGGATAGTCTTGAAAATTGCAGTGAAATTACATACCTGCCTCTGAGGACTGTAAGTTAGAAAGCAGTGTTTAGGATGAGTCTTCAAAGAGTTAATTACTGCCTTCTGATATTGGATGAAAATATTAATAATGTCTAGTTCATTAAGTGCCTTTTAAGATTTTGCACAGCTGGAGGAGAGCCTCTTTGCAAGCTTGAGTCATGGATCTTGGCTGAAGGAGGGGAGACAAGACAGATTTTTAGGAAACTCAAACCTGTATAAATGTACATACATCTTACTGAGGGTCAAAATTCAGGAAGGAAGGCCTACAACCAGCTATCAAATGTGTTCTCACAGAAAAGAAGTGTTCAGATGAAATATTTTTAAAGCTTTTTCTTTCCTCTTCTCATCATTGCTTCCATTTGCACCAGCTAATGCACCAGCTAACTGCTGGATCAGCACGCTCTATGCAAGTGCAAGAAAACCAGTAGTGCTTCAGTAAGGCAAAAATTCCCCCCACAACTCCTATGGTGCATGGTCACACACTGCTGGTTTCTACCATCAGCAAAACATACTGTGTCAGGAGCAGCCAGGGAAGAGGACCGATGGTGCATTTGTTCCTGGAAGATGTGCTGGACAGTTAGCCAAGGAGATGTGAGGAGATGAGTGCCTTTAAGTTAGTGAAATGCCATCCAGAGAGGCTTGTTTCTTTTCCTTTTGATGCTCTTAAATCCAGGGACAACACTGAGTGACTGATGTTATCTAATTCCTGCAGCACAGTGTGAGTCTCTGGGGCTTTTTAGTGGGCGAGGCTATCAGACTGCCTTAACACATGTCCTGCTTTTATTTCTACTTCAGATTAGAATGATTTTTTTTTTTAAATTGTCCTTCTCTGTGAAATTTTAATGCATCACATGTTGTTTCTTAACAACACTTAGTTTTTAGAAAAGCTTTATTTTAATTTGATTTCTGCATTTGTGTCTCCTAAAACTGAACTTTGTACTAAGGTTCATCCAGGATGCCCCTTCTTTTTTGTTTTTAAGGCTCCCTGGATGGTGTGCTCTGTTAGCAATGTCAGAGGCAGGAAGCATGGCTCTGCCTAATGGCCCTTGCTCCTCAAGGTTGCACATGTTCTGGTGAACTTGAGGACTTTGGCAGGCAGCTTGATTTGGAGCTGATTCTGCTTTGCCAGGAGGTGCTCACACTCAGTCTGAGCAGTTGTGGAGCGTGACTTGCTCACATAGGAAGAGATAAGAGCATTGTTCTTGGGTAACTGGCAAACAGAAAGCCCTGGGGTAACTGTGGAGCAGGATGTGCTGAGCACCTTGTCTACCCAGTAGTCCATCTCCACGGGTGGGTCCATCATCCATTTTCACCTTTTTTCAGTCTGTTATTGGGAGTTTTCTCACAGTAAACAAGGATTGCAAAACCTATTGGAGAAAAACAAGTTTTCCATTGTTAGTAATGTGGAGAAGCAGGGAACAAAACCATGCTGCTTAGGGAGCTGCTGTGAGTAGTGGTGTAGATCAGCTGGTGCTTCAGTATTGTCCTGGACTCCTGTTCCATGCTTAGGCTGGTACTCAGTCCTCATCCATGTCTCACTGCTGGTATGTTTCTTTTACACATCCAGCTTATTCCTCTGCTGGTTTGAGCCAGTGGCAAGAGTCCCAGGGAGTACAAGACAGAGCCTCTGGAAGCACACCACATGCTCTCTCTTCACAGACTAGCCTTGCCTTTTATTTCACCAAATTCCTTTCCCCGGCTTCATCTGAGAAAGGAGAGATTATTTTATCATATCTCAGGATGCTTCTAACCTTCCCTGTCCCTCTCTGGTCTTTTCTTATCTGCTTTTTTTTTCTTTTATATGAACATGTTGTCCTATAAAATCAAGACCTATAATTTAGCATGTTTAGCAGCAGTTTAGCATGATTGCAGAGCAAATAAGTTTTACCCTCAAAAACCAATATGGTTTTATTTTGTTCACATCTTACCAGACTCTGAAACTCCTATTATGCTTGAAGCAGCTTTCAGTTAAGACAATTTTTATTTTAAATTTTTATTGTTTGGCTTCATTGCATTCACAACTATCTTTAGGTACGTTAATTTGCAATACACTGTGTATTTGCAATACACTGCAGTATTTCCTAAACCTGTTTTGTTGATTTAGATCTGTTATCACCTCAGATGGTGTCTAGACTCATACATTCAATGTGCAGGGGACAGAAGAGCCCACTTCAAACATTCCAGCAACGTGGCCTTTTTAAAACTGCCAGATGAGGGTGGTCCCTGGCTTGTCTGTGCCCAGGAATTTCTTGAGAAACTGCTCATGAGTCTGGGCCAAACCCATGCCAAACCCAATCCATTAACAGTATGGAAGATGGAGCAATTTCTTGTGGATTCATAGCTGTGTGACTGCAGATAGCCCAGCACAGTCTGTGCTACACCTTCTGCCATGGAGAGTCTCGTGTGATTCCTTCTGAGTGAGATCTTGCAGATCTGAGGCTGGAGGTTTTTTTCTGCAGCTCTTCCCTTCCATCTCCCCCTGAGCCATTCCTTGTGTCTCTGCTCCTCTTCGGGGGTGTGGGGATTTGAGTTTAAGCCAGTCAAAGAAAGGAAGTTAGTCCTTGGAGGACCATGCATGACTTTGCTGAGTAGAAGAGCTGTATAAAAATTCAAAGCGAAAGCTGTGGCAGCATTAACTTCCCTGCTCCATGCCTCTGCCAGACGGCACGGGAGAGCTGTCTGAGCAGAGCATTGCTGGAAAAGCTGTCAGTGGGTTTGCTTTCTCACTTTTGTTTTTTTATTTTCCCAACTCTTTTCTGCTTGCCTCGTTCCCTTCTTCCTCTATTTTGCCACTTCATCTCTCCTATGGTGGTCTCTGCTGGGAACCTTTTGGGTCATATGGACCATGGAAAATCAGGGGGTACAGGAGCAGTTGTACCCATGGACCCCTCCCCAGATACACTGAGGGAGAACAGAGGTTGTTTCTCCTTCAACAATCTCATCCTTGATGAGACAAGAGAAAATGGTCTCAAGTTGCACCAGGGGAGGGTTAGATTGCATATTAAAAGAAACTTGGAAGGGCTATCAAACACTGGAACAGGCTGCCTGGGGAGGTGGGTGAATCACCATCCCTGGAGGTGTTTAAAAGATGTGTAGATGTGGTGCTGAGGGTCATGGTTTAGTACCAGTCTCAGCGGAATTGGGTTAATGCTTGGATTTGGTGATCTTATGATTCTATGATCCTGAGACAAGCACAGTTTGCTCTCTTGGCTGTGATTCGGTTTGTGGATGGGTGCACAAGTGGGTGACAAACCTGAAATCTCTCCTCTCCTCTCCTTGCCAGCTCAAGGACTTGGGTGTTATGCTGAATGTTAAATCTTACCAGAAAAACTGGGCACTGTGTATCTCCCAGTGTCTCTGGGAGACCTGAGGTGGTATAGATTCATGGCTGGATTAGTATATTTTGCCTTTAGACTGCAGGCAGATGCAGAGATTAGCCAAGGCACTATCATCTTGAATAGTGTTTCAGAGCCACATTAATCCCACAGGCTCCCAGCAGGTCCCTGTTTTATTCTGAATATAATCTCTAAATTAAATACCTTCTCAGACATCCTGACTATGCTTCTCTTAGAGTGAGAGGCAAAGCACTGCCAGCTCTGTAAAAAGTAGGACTGAGCCGAGTTCTGATAATCGTTTGGCATTACAGAGGTAGACTTATTTTTTCCTGGGCATGTAGCTTCTCTGTCTAAACCTAAATCAAAAGGGCATTTGATCTTGTTTGTCAGGCCATTATTTTACTGTTGTTTTTTTGCTGTGAAATGAAAGGCAATTTTGCATGCTTTTCATTCAAGGAGCTTTGAACAGCATGGTATGGCTGCAGAAAAAAGAAAAGAAAAAAAAAAAGTGCTTTCTGCATGGCAGCTGTTATAAAAGGCATGCTGCTGACTTACCCCAGCAAAAGGTATAAGCATCTCTTCTTCAGGTAGGCAGTGCAAATGGAGTGATTTATTTGGGTGTTGAAGGACCATTAGACAGGAAATGTCAGGGATGGGCAGTGCCCATGGGAAAGCAAAGGTGTAACCTGACTACCTTAGAGTGAAGATCCAGATGGGCAATATTTTGCTGTTGTGCTTTTTGTAAATTAATAGCATTTCTTTGTTTAGAAAACTGTCATAATTAAGAGGCTCTTGGTAGTTGACTCAGCCTTCTGCAGGCTGTCTGCTAATACCAATTCAGGGCAGTATTGTTTGCACAGGACTTCAATAGTGATAAAAACATAAATCAAAAGTTTACTATTTTTAAGCTTGTAAATACGAAAAAATAAATATTTTGTGTTCACCTCCCATCATCGATAAAAATTGATGCTTTTAATCTCTTCCAGCTGCTAGAATAGGGGAGGGAAACGTGTGGTGCAGTGGGAAGCAACATTGCCCTTTCATCTTTGATTGCTGGTTAGGAAAATTTTTATCATCAAACCCCCCTGTGGTTTGATGTTGTGATGAACACAGGCACCAGCAGTGGCCTGAGTGAATTGATCAGGCTTCTCTCTGCAGTAGACAGAGCCCATCTCCCCATAGCTTTGTGTGCTTCCTCTGGTGCCTCAGAAGCTGTGGGGGTATTACAGATGCATTTATATTACTGCTGAGAGTAGCCAATTTGTTTTGTGATGCCCTTAATGTGTCCAGGAGCTCCCGCTGCTGCAGGTGGTTCCCTGCTGTGGGCACATCCGTGATGCAGAATTGTGCCCAATGCTGTGGCCACTGGCATCCTAGCATGAAATAAGGGCAAATGCAACAGAACTGACATGATTAATTTCAAGTGCTCTGGTTGCTTCCACTGTTGCTTCCTGGAGCTCTACTCCAGAAGTTTTAGTAGCGCAGCACAGCATGACTTTCAGGTATAAAAATGAGATTCTCTACCAGGCTCCTCACTTCCCAAGCCTAACTTTGGCAGGACTGGGAATGCCAGTTGCAGTGCATCCAAAATCATGGCTAGGGAAAGAAAACTTCTGCTTGTTCATTGGGATCATATGAGTGAATTCCAAAAGGCTTCACGAGAAGCAGAAAGAGCTTTAGCATTCACTCAGGTGGGAGTTTTCTGGCTCTGTCCAGGATGGGATGAGTTTTGTTCAATCTAGGAACGTTCAGTGACGGTTTTCACAGCTGTTTTGCATTGGAGGGAGCACTAATTTTATTCTTGCTTCCCCCTCTCCAAGCAGGTTTTTGCCTTGGCTTGCATAAAAAGGCTCCTTGCCAGTTACATACTAAAATCTTTTAAAATGCTAAATAAAACTCCCTGCATAAGGTCTTTCTTTTCTGAGCAAGTATAAGTCCATCCATCTATTGTTTCACAGCACACACTTCCCAAATGCAATAATCCCCAAATGTGCTGGCTCAGCATGTGATAATCATTGCAGCCCTGCAAATCTTAGACGACAAAACCTGACATCAAATGCTATTTTTGGGTTGCCTCCTACAGTAAAAAACAGTGCACGTAGGAAAGTATAAAATTGTGCACAAAGTGCAAGAGAAACTTTGTGGAGAAGCTTGCACAAATCCCACTAGTTTTAGTTAAAAATAAAACCCAGCCTGTCACTTCCAACTTAATGATGGCTGATTGACTGTGCTTTTTTTAATTGTCAGCCAGTTGCTGTGATAAGCAGGCTGCCTCAGCTTGGGTCCTATGCAAAGGAGATCTGGAGGAGCAATTTTGAGAGTAGCTCCATTTACATACATAGCAGAGGTGGGCATAGCTGTTGGGAGGGTTGGATTCTGGGAAGCACCAGAATAAGCTAAGTTCCCTATTATTGCACTTCTGAGCAACTTGCTGAAAGGCAAAATGTATGTGTTTAGGAAGGAATGTATATTACTGATCCATGGTTTTGTTTTGGGGTTTTTTTTAGTTTTTTGTTTGTTTGTTTTATTTTTATTTTTTTATTTTAAGAGCCCTTAGTCTTATTTCCCTTACTAAACGTAACAAAAAGATAATACAGCTTTCAGATGTAAATTAGTGTTACAGAAAGGAGTGTAGTGTAAGCAGTTATAAAAGTCTGATTTTCTTTAGTCCATTAATTAAACTGTCAGTGAGATTTTGTACTTTGGGACTTCCCCTGAGACTTATAGGTGATTTTAAAATTATTTTATTAGATTCCACGAAGCTGTCTCAGCTCCCAAAAAGATTTTCCATAGTGCTTCCTATCTAAATATTTCCATCAGTCACTGTACCTCCAGAGCAGGGGCACTTACTGCTCCATGCCCTGAGAGTACGTGGACCTGTTGGAAGTCTTCTGGTTTTTATTACCTGTTGCAAAAGTTACAGGCTTCGGCTTTTTCTTAGAGTCCAAAACACTTTGCACTCCCTTAAAAATGTGACCAGTTAATAGCAGCAAAGAACAGCCATTTTGAAATGGGTTGTTTTACCAGTCAGCTGAAATGTGACATTTTTATTAAGATTACTTTTGCTCTGCGATTTGTGCCCATTACTTGCCCCTTGGTGCACAGACATCCACTTTGCCTTCTCCATGTCCCTGAACATATGAGAGCATCCTGGCGGCTTAGCACTCAATTTCTGTGTCTAGTCTCACTGTCTTCACTGATTCTGCCTTCCTTCACTAGCTGCTGTTGTAAGGAATTTCCATCTCCATCCTGTGTCTAAGGCAAATCCAGTTTTAAATGGAAGAGTTCCTAGTTCAAAGCAGCTCAGTCATGATTGCCCCCTGTCCTTCTCCCAGGCTGTACTAGCCCTCCTGCTGGAGAGGGCTACAGTAGAAATGTAAACACAACAACTGAATCATGCATGTTTTTCATGTGTCCCTCTTTTCATTTATTAAAAGACTTAGCCAATAACCTCCAGGTCTTCTTCAGAAGTACATGAATAATAATTTACAAGCTCAATGGAGCCGTGCATTGATGTCCTGAACAGATGCCTGACTAATTCTCATGGATCATCAGCCAAATAGCTTTATCCCAGCCAAAACCTGGACAACAACTTAAAGCATTTGTCAAAAAGTTTGAACCAAGGCATTGCTTACCCTGTGGTCCTTCAGTAATGTGTCCCATGAGGAGCTGATTTCCAGAGCAACTGTGCTCAGATTTGGTCCAGTGTGCCAGAAAGCTGCTAATAGGGTAGGTAAGGATTCAGATGGTACCAAGACTGATCTTGCAAAATCCCCAGCAGCTTTCTTCAACCTCACCAGCCTTCTTGTGGGCAGATGCTCTTTCTCCATGGATCAGCCCTGCCTTGTGAGTGGCACATCTGGCAAAGTGACACACCAGTAGGTATCCTTTAGCATCTAATTTGGGCACCAGACCTCACTGAAAAGAGTCAGCTTTCTAGAACTGTCTGGATGAGGCTTTCATAGAAGAAAGTGACTGAAAACCTGGTGTCTGGTGTGGGAGGCTTAAGGTTAGCTTGATTTTTCAGGCAGCAGAAAAGAAGACAGATAGGATAAAAAACAGAGAGGGTGCTTTAGCCAAAGTCTCAGAGGTCAAAAGGACCACTGAGAAGTGAATGTAAGGTTTAAGATTAAAAAGTAGCAGAAGTAGAGGTGGTGCTTCTGTCTGGTGTCTCTCAGCACCCGTGCAGCAGCATTTACCCTATACCACCTGGTGTTTTGCTAATTCTGTGTGTACAGGGAATGGTAGAAAGGATACACACAGTGTGTAAACAGGGTGCAGCACAGTCACAAATGGGGGAATACAGAACCATCAATGTTACTGATTGCAGTGACCTGTTATTTGTGCAGGTACAAGGTTTTCATACTAGCCCCAGACAGGGAGAGGGGGCAAATCAACTGGGCTGACTCCAATTTTATATGAGGAGGTCATTTCTCATCACTTTTAAAGCCAGATTTGCCGAAATATACAATACTGAGGATTACAAACTAATTTGTTTGGGTCTGGAGCAATGAGATAAGCTGAGGCTGCAAAAACAGCAGGCTCAGCCCCTAAGAAGCATCCTGTGTCAATGCCTGAATGCATAGATAGGAATATAAAACAGTGCTTATGACATATATAGAAATTTATATTTGGAAGAGAGGTGATGACTGTGATACAGGTGTTACGGAAGATCACTAAGAATCACATGAAGAAAATCAGAGGACTTTTCCTCTGAGAATATATGCTGGGACACAACAGAAGGATACCCACAACTAGGATGTAGAAGGGGGGAGCTTATTGCCATGAAATCCCAGGGACTGATTTAATGCAGTCAGCATGTAAATGGGAAGGAAATGGCTCTTCACCACACCATCTGTTTATCCCATCCCTATAACCCCATTAGTTAACTCTTCTATGCTGTGTCTTTGTCCTCTTGCTGATACCCTTCAGAAAGAAATACAAAGCTCTGCAGAGTCACCGCTTGCCGAGTTCCTCAGTCACATCCTCTGAGATTAGAAAAATGCCTCTAATGGGCCCTTTGGGGACAGGCAGAGCACTTCATCCTCCCTGGTGTTTGTCCTGTAGTCAACCCACTGGTTTTGCCTGCAAGAAGCTCAGATGCAACTTTCATTAGCAACTTCATTTCTGCACAAGTAACCTTCAGGGAACAGCACGCTTCTTTGTGTTGAAGTTTGGCATGGCTGATGCAGTATTTCCGTGATGTTGTAGGAAGCTCACTAGTTTGTGGATAACTCTTCTTTCTAGTCTGTGAGTGATTTTCATAGGCTTTCTTTCCCAAAAAGGAAGAGCTCTTCACTGGTGCAGATTCAGGTACGAGGAAGCATTTAGCAACATCACTGAAATGGAGTCTTTGCTCTCTAAATGTTTTTTATTTGATTATGCCATCAATTGAAGGCCGCTGCTTTGCTGACGATTAGATGCCTCTGAAAAACTGTAATTCCTTTAATCTCTTGATCTAAAGCACCGACAGTGGCAGATCTGCTCCAGGCACTTTTGGCTAAAGGGTGATGCTTAGGTGAAAGGAGCACATCCTCTTCACATATTTCTTCTTTACTGGGTGCTCTTTAATGTTTCCATGCTTCTGTCTTGGGTCTTTTTTTTTTGTTTCTGAAAGAGTTCCTCCCCACTGAAGCCCTGGCTGGGATCATACTGAAGGCAATTACGGTGTATTTCAGCAGCCAGCACTCCTTACACACTGCCAATGGAGAGCTCTCAACTTGGAACATTTTAGCTCTGCTGGGTGAGAGCTTGAAAAAGCCCAGGGATGCTTGTTAAGGTTATTTCACAGAGCTTTCTGTAGTTAAATGAAGTATAAGTTTAAATACTACATTGTTGGTCTTTTTTTTCCTGTTAAATTGGGATTTCCCAGTGGTTTAACTGAATTATTTCACATCTGTTATGCAGTGGGCTGATCCTGCCTTTCAGATAGTCAGATCTGCTGGAGGTGTTAATCTTTTTCAGGCCTTGATTTCAGTTTAAAAGAGCTGCTAGATCACACTGCTGGTGGATTGTATGCTGGTGCCTCTGTGCTGAGAAGCAGAGATGTGAGATGCTGAATAGCCCCAGCTCATCCTCCTTTGCAGCACACCTGTGGCTTTGTTTGCAGGGCATCCCCCAGGAAAAGCAGGCACAGGGGTACATCCAGTAGTAATTTGAGTTCAGGTTTCATCCATGAAATCTGTAGAAAGGAGCACTTCCCTGAAGCTGTTCCCAGCAGGTTCAGTGTTCTCTGATATGGGCCATATTTATTGGGCAAGAAGGAAAATAAGTGACCTGAGGAGATTTTGGCATGGCTGGATGGCTCAAAGCAGAACCACAGTGCAGCTTTGGGCTTGAAAGCAGGAGAACCAGCTTATGAACCACCATACTACAGCAGGGGCCCTTGGGCCCTTCCCTGTGGTGTGGCACAGATATGCCCTCACTTTGAGATCCACAGGCATATAAAAGATCAAGTTGTTGACTGGTATCTAGAAGTAAATAGGAAACAAGCAAATGACTTCCCAGCTACCAGCCTGAATCTGCTCTGCTTGGGAATGCTCTACCCTGGGTTTGAATTAGTTTGTATCTGGAGTCAGTGGCTCCCCCCACCAAACCAGTCTCCACTATTCGACCTGGTTCAGTTGAGGAATGTCTGTCAATGACAAAGCAGGACCTTTTACCTCTCTGTTTTGTGATTTGGCAAGATACAACAAGGGTTGATGCCTTGGCTCTTTGAGGCACAGAGGCTGCCCATTGACCCCTTTCCTTTGGGTCTGTTGTTGATATGTTTTCCCCTTTAAAATTAGTTCTTCATTTCTGACTCATCACTTCCAAACAAAGCTCATGGTGTTCTACATTGCATGGTTCTGGAACTTCATTGTTTTAATTGATGCTCCTGCTCCTAAAAGCTTTTCAATAAATTAACAAAACCTTGAAAATGATGAAGTGAACAGAGTAGCTGATAGCACATTCTGTGGAAAACCAAAGTTTCTGAAAGCCAGATAGAACGTTCGCAATGTTAGAAGCAAGGCTGATAGCAAATGCTGTTACCTTTTGTTAGACCAGTGGATACAGATGGAAAAAATCAACAAGCTTTCAGTTATAAAGCACTTTTCCAGTTATAAAGACTTCAGATTAAATTTCAGGCACTTCATAGTCTGCTGCAGTAGTATTTAAGGAAAAAACCCAAACCGTAATGATTCAAATTAATTTAAATTTCCACTTAATGTAGAGAAGAGGGAATATTTTATATTGGGAACAATTTTCAGTTCTTTACTGATGTATTACTTTGTAAATGGAGTGTCTCTATTAGGCATCTATTGAGACCATTTGGTCTTGAGGCAGAAACCTGTAAGAGGCAAAAAACACAGAGAACATAACACAAATTCTGCAAATCCTCTGGGTCCACATTCTGTGCAGCTTTGTGCTAGGGATGTGCAGGAATACAGAGCATTTCACAAGCAGGGCTTGCCAGAAACCAAACATGAAGATCATGATATTTTTCATTTGAGTAAGAACAAACAAACAGAGATAGTGCTGCCCACCTCCCCACCCCTTTTCCAGCATAAACCAGAACAGTAGTAAAGTTGTCCTGGACTGGATTTAATTTCAGTATGCAGTTACAGCTGAGCCCTTCCAGGTATTTTAAATCCAGAACTATATTTCCCGGACTGGACAGTAGTGAAAAGAAAATTAGTATATTAATAATTTTATTTTACTTTAATAGATATCTTGATACGGTTAATCTTTTTGCAGCATGGATTTTCCTACAGTGGGGGCTCTGGACTGGAAACCTTGGTTCCATTCCTCTCCCATCCACTGAGCAGCTCAGTGACCTTGGGCAAGTTCTGCATGACCTCTCTGTGCCCTGGTTTTGGCATCTGGCAGAAGAGGCAGTAACATGAATCCTACTATCACCAGTAGGATTCAGGGGATTCAGTACAGGGAAAGAAGAGTGGTAGGTTAGTCCTGCGTATTAATATTGATGATTGATTTTCTGTTCCAAGTTAAATCAGGCTGAAGAGCAGTTTTGGCAGTTTCCCCATCCCAGATAGCACCATTTCTTGCTTTGGGGAGTTTCTTGTTTTTTTTAATCATCTGTAATAAAACGCACAGCCCGTAATTCATCTCCACCACAACAAAGCCTGAATCAATTGACTGTGCTGCTCACTGACGTGTCACTAGCCCAGTGCCAATAGCACATATTGATCCAATGGCCAGTGTGAGTCTGCAAGGACCGAGCCTGCCTGATCTAGTTGGAGACTTTCCTGGTGAAGGGGCACTGTCTGGCACTGAGCACTCCACCCTGCAGCTGGGCTGAGAGGTAGTGGGAGGCTCCTTTCAACTCCTGAGCCCCAGGGGTCCTCGTGGTGATGTGCTGGCAGGACTGGTGGTGGAAACATGGTCTAAGTGGTATATGTCACCAACTGCTTACATCAGTGTGGAGTGCTAACAGTCATGGGGGGGGGTTTGTTATGGTGAGTGGTGGTCGTCTTTGCTGGGGATCTTCTCCAGATCCAGTGGAAGATCTTGGGTTAACCAAGCTTGGGTTTTTAGCCTTCTGAAGGGCTCTTCTTTCCAAAGGTCTGGAAATCCACAGTAGTCCTTATAAGAACCTCAGCTTCCCTTCTTGCGGGAGTTCAGTGCTGTAGAGAGCCAAAACCATCTGCAAGATGAGAGGAAAGTTCAACGAGAGCACTTGAAACCTAATCTTCTCTCTGCTTCAGTGCCAGGCAAAGAAGTAGAAGTACCTTTTCTATCCTCTGTTCCCTCTGATAACTGCCCTCAGGAAGGGGAAAGAGAAGGGGAAGGAGTAGGGGAAAGGGAAGGGGAAGAAGAAGGGAAAGGGGAAAGGAAAGGGAAAGGGAAAGAGAAAGGGAAAGGGGAAGGAAAATGGGAAGGGAGGAGCAGGAGTATGGGAAGGAGCATGAGAAGGAGCATGAGAAGAAGGGGAAGGAGAGATGATTACTTCATACTCTCCAATGAGAGGTCATCTGCAAGAAGAGGAGACTGGTAGAAAGATGCATATAGCAGGAGGGACCATTTAGTTTGCTCACCCACCAAATGACCAGCCCAGGCTAGACTTGTTGACATGGTAGAGTTGTTACGGAGTACAGGAAGGCATTATCCCAGAGTGCATAAACCTAAGCAGTGAGGGGGAACAGCTGTCCCCAAGAGACACTATTCAGTAATAGTTACGCTGCAGTGGTTATCCTCAAATTGGTCTCTGCTCAGTTTCCCCATGTTTAACCATCTCTGTGGTGTACACAGAAAACAAATTAGGTCCTGATTCAACAAAGTATTTCCACGCTCCAGTCCAATTTGGTCTTGGAATGAGTTCAGTATAGGATTTAGGGTCCTGAAAAGGAATTAGGAGGGTGTAACTGGGTTGCCCCCAGTTGTGGCAGGAGCCCCATAGGAGGGACTGTGATTGGGTTGTGGTCTCTTTGGGTTGTGGTCACAGTTCAGTCTCTTTGAGTACTCATAGATCAATAATTCCTCCCTTCAATAGGATGACCCTTTACTAAGCCAACCAGCCATAGATCCTAGCTGAAAAATACCACAAATTTTTAAATTAATTAGATTTGCTGTGTTATTATTTTAAATAATTCTGTGTGTGGAAAGTACCTTTTGATGGCTTTGTTAGTATTGGAGAAACAGGTCTGAATCAGGCTGTTCTGCAGCATGCTAAGGCATCTGCTGTTCGGTTACAGCAAACAAAACAGAAAATAGTGAGGGCAAAGCAGCAAAAGAAGTGATCAGTCTCAAGTCCAGATACTTGTTTAAAAAACCACAGCAAAGTTCCCCACTTCTAAAGGTGCACAGTGCCCTTCTTCAGCATCATTTTCCAAGCAGAAACACAGAGCCCAGCAGGTATCAGGTACAACAGCTAAGCCTGCAGCAACAGAAAACCCATGTATTGTTTTCCCTTGGGGTACAAAGAGAAGGAGGTATCTGTAAGAGCTGAATATATGGGCAGGAGGTTCTCAGGTCAGGGTCACATGAAAAACAGAAGAGCTGAATTGGGAGACTGAGCTGCTCTCAAAAATTGCTCTTTTTTGGTGTGGATGTGTGCAATTGCACAACCCGGGTGAGAGACTTTGGCATTTCTTTTGGCTGTCTGACTCCTTAGCTCAGCATGTGCTCAGTTAAATCTGTACTCACACCATTTTGAAGAGTCAGTGCCCATCACTCAAATTGAGCAACTTGACTGATCCTTCCTTGCAATGTGGGTGTCAGTGCTACCCTTCATTAAGGTCTGACTGATGCATCAGAGCATCAGGAAAAAACTTCATGTGGCTTTGTATATCTGTTGTGCACTGCCCTAGATGTCTTAGTGCCTTGGGCCCTTTGTTAATGGCTGTTTTTTTAATGATTTATCTCTGTTTTGGCAATAGCCCAAAACAGTGGCCTCTCTGCAACCAGCCATGGATCCTAGTCCCTCGCTTGTAAATAGTTAGCGGTGATGGAGGAATTACCAATTAGTTGTAGAAATGAGGGCAGAGTTATTATTCTCTCTTTGACTGGGAGCGATGGAGACGTGAAGGGAGAGTGTGATTTGCATGAGACTTTCTGCTTGGCCAGCAGAAGAGTTCATCCTCCTGAATCCCAGTTGGGTGCTGTGTATCCACAATACCCTGGGGAAGTGACAAATGTGACTGGGAACTCTGCTTGCTTCTCTTCTCTTTCTTCTTCAATCTAGATATGGTTTAAAGTAAAACCAAGTAACTTCAGACCCATACCAAGGAGGAGGGAGATAGGGCAAACTCTCAGCTGCTCTTTAATATGCATCCTCATTCATAAATTCAGATCAGCCTAATTGACTGTCAGCATGCACAGATATCTCTCTGGAAGAGTAGTTGGTACCGTGCAAATTGATTGCAAACACAAAATGGAACCAGATTAAAATTTGACCTACGGTAACCAATTTCTAGAACACAGAGCAAGCAGTAACAATGTGATAGAAGTTCTGGGCTCTGGGAAATCTACTGTTGGCTGTTGTTGGGTTCTTCTGAAGGGTCTCTCCCTCCCTTTGTGCTTTGCGTTTGTTGGTTTGTTTTTTTTTTCAGATGAGCAGCATGGGGAATGCAGCTCTTTATTAAGTCATGATGAAAGGATTAACCCCTTTCTTGCACATAAAATGCTATTAAATATCCTTCAAAGGGGCTTTTACAACATCATAAGTCTCTTTTCCTTGAAGTGACATCACTGTTACTCAGGTTGAAAATCTTCACATCTCTTACAAGGAAATTCTATGATCACTTAGGAGGAAACTGCATGAATACAGTTTCTCCAGAGCAAAATTAAAATGTGCTTGGTAGCAAGCTTTTGTGTGCTACCACGTCTCTGAAGTCAGGATCAATTGAAATTTGCAGGAAGGCTATTATTTACTGTTTCTTTTAAGCAGCCAGCAGACTAACCTACAAAAATCTTCTTTTCCTCCAAAATCCAGCATGAAAGACTGTTTAGTGAGGCATTCCTATCCCAGAGATTAACTAATTGCTCAGCAGTCATTTTCACTGCGCAGCCAAGGACAGCAATTCCTTTCCCACACGCAGATAGAGCAATGGTTTAGCACAAAACAGTTCCTGGGACAGGAGGATTAAGGAGAATTTAGTGGAGAGCAATTAAAACAGTTGTTAGACCAATTTGTTTGCGAGGCTGAACTTCACATCAAAGTAAAGCTGTCTGAAGAACGTACGGAGCAGAAGAAGAATAAAGGCATCATTTCAGGCCATCTATTCTGCATCCTCAGAGTGCAGATTAATAAAGGCAGCTACAAGGACATGGAGATTTACAGGAGTAAATTAGGTGAAGCAGCATAAATGCCATTTGCATTTGGACAAAGGTGCCTTGCCTTGCAGTCTCTGTTGCCTCTGGCATTTTCTGGCTTCAGCTTCCTTCCATATCTGCCAGGTTTCTTGTCACTGGTGTATTCTGCAGAGGGTTTCTGACCATGCCTCTCAGTTTCAGAAACTCCTGCCAGGGCAGGACGTGGCGGTCAGGGGCAGCTCCCCTGCCTGAGCAATACTGAAAAGCTGTTAATGGAAGCTGGGTTGGAGCCAGTGCTCCTTGCTGGCTCTATGCTGCTCTTGCTGGGTTGATCTTCCCATCCAGGCTGCCTGCTCCTACAACCTTGCCAAGCCTCGACCAAAGACGAGGTGTTACTCCAAACTCTCCCTTGGGGTCAAGATCTGGAATTGCATCATCATGCTGCCGTCACCATCACTCCTTTGGAAGGGCAGGAAACCTGCAATGAAACAGATTTTCAAGACATGGAGTCAGTCCAGACACAGTGAGTCCATCCACAGTGCCTGGCAGCAGCTTCCCACACCCATCCCAAAGGGAAGGTGTGTGTTGACCCCTGCTGTGCAGCTTTCTCTGGCTTGACTTGAAGGTGAAGAACTAATGGCCCATGGCTCTTCTGTCACCCTGATTGCTTTTCACAGTCCTGCTAGCCCAATCCCCAGGGCTCCAGTTTTTGCCTAATTACAGACTCAAGGGCTCGTGTGTGGTAATTTCTTATTCATTGATTTCCATCCATACGTTTGATAGTTTAACTTTTTACATTTAAGCAAGTTAACATCTTCAAAATTATTAAAAAAAGTTCTAGAGTCTGAAAAAATAAGATTTAAAAAATTTTAAATACAAGTATTAATACTGAATCATGTTCTCTGTGACCTGCCTAGATTTCAAATCACTTCAGTTTTGGAGCCAATTTTCAGAATATTGAAAAAGTTCCTTCAGTATGTTCTGTTTGACATCTGAAGGCACATAGAGAGGGCTTATCCTTGAGGCCTGAGGGATGAAACATCCTTGACTCACCTGAGAGCAATGTCCTGGGGAAGGGTTTTCTGGCCATGGCAGTTCATCACAGCTGACAGTGAGCAGGACTGGTCCTGCAGCTGCAGCATCTGGCAGTGGAGTAACATTTGCAGTTGCAAAAGGGTGGTTGTATGAGAGCAGCCACAGCCATCCCAGGTGGGCTCCAGTTTCCTGGGGGGAGACCAGCTGGAGGGTTTTGCCAGGGAGCAGGGTAAAAGCAGAGGGACTTTGTCTTTCCCATTAGTGGTTCGTCTCATTGCTCCATCCAAACAAAAGGTCTGTTTTTTTCACAAGCTCTCACTCAGACCTGCCAGGCTGGCATGGTTTTCTGTGCAATTGTTTCCCTTTCTCCCTCTGCAGCATTTAAAATAATAGTGTTTATCTGGAAGGACTGGATGGGCTCTGAGGCTGGATGGGGAATGCATCCCAGCTGGGAACTGGCAATACCCCAGAGTGCTGAGAGGGGAATAAAAATAGCATCAGATGAAAGGTATAATACACACACAGAGAGAAGAGCTTTATGGGAGGGTTTTTTTACCCAATCCACACCAAACCCTGACATTTACACTCTAGAGGCAGGGGTTTGGATACTTCTTATCCACCATCAAATGCGGGGTGTCTGCGTCCAAATGACATCCAGAAAGGTCCCTCTATAGACACGGGAGACAAACAGGCATTGCAGAGTACAGCTTATCTGACCTGTTTCAACATCTAGCTGCAGGTGAAATGACTCACAGCCTACCAGGACCTTTTTCTCTCTCTCCACTGTGCAGGGCTCCTGGAGGATGAATTCAGATGCAGCCAAAGGCTTCACAGGTGAAACCTGTTCTGAGTGTCTGTGCTCTGCAAATTGGGTGTGTTTTGTAGTTTGGTTTTAGAAGCAGGAAAGTAGCACACTCATCTGAGCACTGTGTGGGTTGGAGTATCCTGTGTCTAAATCCTGGATGTGACTCAAGTTTGACTCCTTCATTAGAATGAGAAAAATGGCCATTACTTTGCTACAATGCACCCTGAGATGTGAAAATTAATAGTATTTTTTGCAAACACCTTTACAAAAGTTTGCTTTCTGTTGTGCATCCCGGTATGAATTAGGCTTTCCTTATTCTGATGTGGTTTTTATTTTAATTTGGTTTTGTTGGGCTATTTTTGAGCTTTGTTTCTGAAGAAAATGAGGTATATATGCACTATTGTGAGATTGGTTATATCATCAAAACTTTAAATCCTGTTTGCCAGCTTCAGCCAAGCTCGTATGGAGGACTCCTGTTGAATCATTTTAGGCTGAAGAGGCAGTGGAAGACAATTCTCCTATTTAAAAAAGAAGCCTGTATAAAAGTGTGCCAAGACCAACACACCTTGTAAGGACACTGACCCTTTTTATGGGAATTAGACATTCCTGCTGGAAGTGGCCCAGGTCAAATCCCTCTGGTGGGATCTGAAAGCTGGTGAAGGAGCTGCTCTGCAGGTCTTGGCAAGCCACAAGCATGCTGGGAGCCACCAGCTCTCCAGTGTTGTCCAGGGGAGGGTGTGATTCCCTAACACTCTACCTCCTTTGCTGTGACCAGCTTGGAAAGTCCCCATGTGCCCTGTACACTCATCCCACTCACACCATCTGCAGTGCTTTCCCACACAACTGTGGGTGTGTGCATGGCATGGTAGAGGTTCAAAAGAGTCCTTTTTCTTTCTTCAGATTCATTTCACTGATCTAATTTTCATACAATCATTTTGTTTGGAAAAGACCTCTAAGATCATCAGTTCCAGCCATTAACCTAGCACACACTCCAAGTCCATTTTCAGTGCTGCTGGAAGAGGGGAACAGTGAGGGACACAATATTGGATTAATACTTACCTGGAGAAATATGTTGGGTTGTGACTAACCAGATGTGTTGGAGATGGGGCTCTTATGGGGCATCAGTGCAGCCAAGATAGCTACTTGTGTGTGCACTAATGAGCGTGACCTATCAGTTACTACTTGCAGCCCCAGTTCAGCCTCATGGCAGAGCTCCTCCTTCTGCTCAACAAGGATGTATGTAGCTTTGGGGACTGCAATGCTGTGTTTGCTTCCTGTTCCAGTTCTTGATGCTGTATAAACACCCGGTGAGCTGAGTCAAGCCAGTTCTCCTAGGTCAGGGTCCCACCTTGCTGCAGGACTCCAGCATCCCTTGCTCATCAGCTAAGTTTGTCAGATGTCTCAGCTTGTCCACCCAGAGTTTATCAGTCACTGTGAAGATCTTTATGTTGATGGACTTGTGTGGCTTTTCTCTCTCGGTGCACACCTGCTGTGTTCATCACCATGACAACTGTGTGCCCTTTAGCTATATCGTTATATTTTTGTGTCTGTGAATTTCTGTGGTGAGGGGCAGGTATGTATTGAACACTATGAGAAACAGCATGGGATGTTCTAGGAATGGGACAGGATGATCCCTGATCAAATATTTGCCACTTTTATGAGCTTAATGTAAATCTTCAAGACTTTTACATGTTCTTCAATCCATTCATGTCCCTTCTTTGGAGTCACTTATTAAGGGACAAGGTCGTGGAGGGAGGATTTTCACAGCACTGGTACAAAGAAAGAAAAAAAAAAAAAAGACTGCAGACAAGGGATGCATTTCAAAGCATCTCTAAAGGCCACAGCTTTTCTCATTAATTCAGCAGTAGATGGAAGGACTTGTGTGTCTCAGCCTTGAGCTGGCTTCCTGACCTCTCATTAGTGCTGCCCTAATCTGCACTTGGCTTTGAGTTCAATTGTACAAGCCAGCACCTCGCAGGAGCTGCTCCAGCATTAATGGACCCATTGCCAGTCCCTTTAGTAAGGCCCTTTTCAGGAAGTGGTTATGGGCTGAGTTTGCAGTCAGGATGAGTTACCTCTCAGTATGGAGGGGAGGGAAAGAAGGTTGGGGGTAAGATCAAATGGAGAATCTTAGGTTGGTGGTGTCTTCTTTGTGGCTGCCTTGTAGATAAAACAAATACTTCAGTTCTCAGGGCTGGCCATCAGTTAACTTCTACTTAATCTTTGCCAGCTCAATAATTAATGTCACTTCCATTCCCCCTCCCTCTGAAAATAAATACATTAAAATGAAGAAAAACATAAACCTGGTCTCATGGGACAGGATTTTTGTCACACGGGGCAGTCTTTCATAGTCCCAGCTGTAAAAGAAAATGGAGTCCCCATCACATTAATGAATTTAGCACTTGGTGAGACAGAGGTATGGCTCTTTCCTCCTTCAGGTGTGCTATAACACACAGTTAATTCAGTTTCTTCTGATTAACTCCTTTGGGACTTGTGTCTATTCCTGGGACATACCTTTGGGCAGGCCAATGTGTAACCTCTGGAAAGGGTCAGGAACAACTGAGATAGCTCATCCAATTCAGGATTTCAAAACAAGCCTCTCCCAATTTCCTGAGGAATGTCAGAATGCATTAGATGGTGTTCTGTTTTTATTTTTAGAGAAAAATAGCCAGTAAAAGTTATTAGACATTAATAGAATTAAGTTTCCATGTAAAAACATTTAATCCTATTCTGTTTTAGGTTAAATCACTGTGAAAGTGGATTAAAACCAACCACATGAAAAAAATTCCTAATATGGAAATAACTGGTAGTGAAAAACAGCTATTACTGCTAGAATTCACGTATCATTTTATTTCCCCAGTTTTTTTGTCTGTGTAAGAGTATCTTTCTTTTCTTTTACTTGCACATATCTAATTTTATTTAGATCCCTTCTGTGCTAGGCACAGAGCTCCCTTGGTTGAGGGTGGACATGCTGAAGGGGAACAGTCTCCATGGAGTGACCCAAGGGTGTCATGGTTTCCTCACAGTGACAGAGTAGTCCAGTGGGTGCATGAGGACCAAGACTCTGGTCTCCAAAGTGCCATAATCTCACAGTTGTCAGCTGCAATGCAAGGATCTGCTTGGTTGTGAAGCTCAGGGTGAAAAAGAAAATAAGAAACACCTATGAAGACATACAGGTTATGTGAGGAAGCTAAGGGGAAGGTAGGCACAGGCTCCATGTCAGCCAACCTTTGCTCCCTTGGAAATATGGCTCTGCCAAGGTAGATCAGTCCTGAATTCTTGGCTCCCAGCTAGCCCCTGGATTTCCAAGCCTCTGGACATATTCTGCACTAATGCAGAGTGCAGCAGACTTGCTTCTTCAAAGGAGCAGCCCATAATTGTTCCAAGGTGTAGCACCTTCTTTCCCCAGCAGAAGGAAGGGATTATTTGCCTGCATCCTGCAAGAGGCTGAAGGAACATCTCATCCTGGGGAGGTGACAACAGGACATGGGCAGTGTGTCTTCCTCTACTGCGTAAGTGTAAAGTGGGGACAAAGTGAGGGGTTGCCGGGTCTGTGGTGTTGCTTGGCTGCAGCAGATTTGCTCCACAGATCCCATGGCATTTTTCACCTCAGCCACCTATCCCTGCAGCAGGGACACACTCAGCATCCCCCATACTGCCAGCCCCATGCTCCAGCACAGCAGCATTTGGGCTCAGACCCCTGGTGCTGCTGGGCTCAGCTGATCTGAGTAGTATCTGGCCAACAGATTCTGGAGCAAAAACCACAATAATGGTTTCCTGGCTTTCAGAAGGACCCACTTCAGGAGTGTTAGGTGTGAGTGTTGTCAAATTAGTGAATTCTTCGCAGAATTTCTTCTGCAGAAAGCAGCAGCAGTTATGGGTAATTATATTCTGTGCAGGGAGATCACCTCTGGCTGAAGAAGCATGGAGCTAAGAGGAGAAAATGTAGAAATGAAAGAACAAGATTCAGCTGGTGGAAAAAAGGTAGATGAGGGTAGTGTTCAGGCAGAGGGAAGAGCAGCACACACTGCCAGATGGGGTGACCAGGAGAGGGACCAGTAGAGGACCCAGCCATCTTCTCTGAGAGACATCTTGTGAGGGACACATCCTTGCAGCTGGTTGCTTTCAGCTTTTCATCACCTGCCAGAGATTCTATGCTGCACTCCAGGAAAAGAAGGGCAAAAACCAAGAAACACAACCCACCTTCCCAATCTTTATTCAGAGAGAGTGCCTTCAATTAAATATAATTACTTCATTTTGAATCAAGGGCAACTTCTCTTGCATTTGTTTGCTCTCTCCAGTGGCTCGTCCAAGAGAGATTTGTTC
This sequence comes from Florisuga fusca, assembly GCA_038090715.1. Taxonomy (NCBI): domain Eukaryota; kingdom Metazoa; phylum Chordata; class Aves; order Apodiformes; family Trochilidae; genus Florisuga; species Florisuga fusca. The sequence goes on from JAAWXA010000014.1 coordinate 15,978,375, forward strand.
CATGAGGTTAGGTGCTAATTAAAGGGGGCTTCAAATGGGTGGACATGTTGCTGCATCTAGGTCAGAGCAGTCAGATGAAAGTATCTGCCATGCTTCTCTCTTGTATTTTGGTTTTTTTAACTGGGCTTCTAATAAACATGTTAATTATTATAAACAGCTGCATCTATTAGCAGCACACAAGGCTGAATTTACTGCATTTGAAAGCTCTCTAACAAAGCTTTGAACTCCACCTCATCCCAGATTTATGCAGGGAAGGAACTGTAGTCATTGTGGTACTCGTGTCCCAACTTTTGAAGATGTGAGACATGAAAGCAACTACTTCTTTGCAAATATGGACAGGTGTGAGAAACCATTTTGTAAAAAGTAAATAGATACTGAAATATGGATACTCAAATGGATACTGGAAGACCTACATCCTACATCTGACTGTCATGGAGTTTTGTTTGTGTATTGCAGGGGCTTTTCTTATCAACACTACCCCTACACAGTCCATATTTGCATTTAATCACATGCTGCTTCTCACTTCAGTATCATCATCCTGAGAAGCAGAGTTCTCCAATCCTGCCTAAGTCTCACATTCAAGAAAACTAGATAAACCTAAAAGAAGATTACAAAATATATATATATATTTAATATTAGTTTTTTTAAAAAAAATCAACAGAAAGGTTTTTACTGTGTGGATCTTTCTGCAGATTCCTTTTTTTGTGGAGGCCTGAGGGATGCTGCAGAGTAAAATAGCTGCAGCTTTAAATAGGCAGCATCATGCGGGGGTGGCTATTGCTGGGTTTCATAATCACACCCCCCTATTAGGGTGCTTCTCCATGGGCCTCCTTTAGATATGATATGTATCATATACATATGAGATGTATAAACTTGCCAGGAAATGCTTGTGTTGCTATGTGAAGCCACGCAGCACCACACATGGGCAACCTCATTGCACCCTCCAGCCATTCCTACAAAATCAGCAATAAGCAAAGCTTATTACCAAAAGAAGTATTGAGCCCATTTGGATTTTCCAGTCTCTGGAAGGAGATGTATGTTGAATGATCCAAACAGCTGTGTAGTGTCCACTGAATTGCTGCTCTCCTTTGATCTGTACTGAGGAAAGTGACAGAGCCAGTGTGAGTGTGAGGAATTAATAGGTCCCAGTGTTTGGGCTTTTGCTTGCTTGCTTTCTTCTCTTTATGTAGTTTCTATCCTCTTGATGTCAGGATGTTTTTAGTTCTTCAAGGCTCTATCTTCTGCATCAGAAGTAAAGGTGAAACCCACTTTTAAGTGGGTTTGTACAATTGAACTTAACCTACTTCTAAGAAAAAGAGTGTGTGTGTATGCATACCCTATCTGTGCAGGGGCATGCATTGGAGCTTATCTCCTGATCAGCTCTGTTTGAATTCGCTACAAGAAATGTAGAAAGAAAGGAACAAGAAATAGCCATTCTCTCATTAAAATTTCAATGCAGTAATGTTTGCTGTGTGCAAACATTTGTTTGGGTCATTTGGGTACTGACTCTGTTGTGGATTTATCCCTCATAGATCATCTTCCGGAAGATCAGCGATGTCAAGAAGGAAGAAGAGGAGCGCCTGCGCCAGAAGAACGAGGTGACACTGAGCATCCCCGTGGATCATCCTGTGAGGAAACTCTTCCAGAAATTCAAACAGCAAAAGGAGATGCGTAACCAAGGCTCAACCCACATCGACCCGGAAAGGAACCAGCTTCAGGTGGAAAGCCGGAGCGTGCAGAATGGGGCCTCCATCACAGGCACCAGTGTGGTCACTGTCTCTCAGATCACCCCCATCCAGACGTCCCTGGCATACATGAAAAGCAGTGAGGCTGTGAAGCAGAACAACAGGGATGCAATGGAGCTCAAGCCGAATGGAAACGGAGACCAAAAATGTCTAAAAGTGAACAGCCCCATGCGGATGAAAAACGGGAATGGGAAAGGATGGCTTCGGCTGAAGAACACAATGGGGACCCAGGAGGAAAAGAAGGAGGACTGGAACAACGTCACAAAGGCTGAGTCCATGGGGTTGCTTTCTGATGATCCCAAGAGCAATGACTCGGAGAATGGTGTAAATAAAAACCCACTGAGGAAAACAGACTCTTGTGACAGTGGAATAACAAAAAGTGACCTTCGCTTGGATAAAGCTGGTGAGACTCGCAGCCCCCTGGAGCACAGCCCCATTCAGGCTGATGCTAAGCATCCTTTCTACCCTATTCCTGAGCAGGCCTTACAAACCACGCTGCAGGAAGTCAAGCATGAACTCAAAGAAGATATCCAGCTGCTAAGCAGTAGGATGTCTGCCCTTGAGAAGCAGGTGGCAGAAATTTTAAAAATATTGTCCGAAAAGAACGTACCCCAGATCTCTTCCCCCAAGTCTCCTTTATCACCCCAGCAGCCCCCACAGATACCCTGTCAGGATATTTTTAGTGTTTCAAGGTCTGCATCACCTGAATCAGAAAAAGATGAAATCCACTTTTAGCATATTCCTATGTTTATATATGTATACAGTATATATGCAGAGGTGTATATATACCTTTATACATATATATGTGTGTGTGTATACGGTAAATATATATACATATATATTTTCACTTGCATCCAGTATGACTTGAACACACCAAGATTTTGATATGTAAATATTGCATGTCCAGCTGGATTCTGGCCTGCCAAAGAAAACAATTATTAACATAGATATTGCTTGTATAATATGCAGTTGACTGCATGCACACTTTACATTTATTTATAATCTCTATTATGTAATAAAAGAATGACTTTTGTTTAACAAAGGCAATGTACTATTTAAAGAATCAGGGTCTAACCTGCCAATATTGCCATGACAGTTTTGATCTCAGGCTGGGTGAATTGAGCTTTTATTTCCTCACTGTCTTTTCTGCTGAGATTAACGTGACCAGGTGGAGGACACTTTCAGACTGCAATTAGGATTCTTTCCTGTTATTGTTCCATACAATATACTGTATATTTGGTGATGAATTCCCCTACTCCTCCTAAAGGGAGGGCTCAGCTCTGTGGCCAGGGAAGGGCACCGTGGCCGGTGCTGGGGTGGATCACTAGAATTTATTTGTGTGGGTATTGTGCATGCACAGCCTTTTATTTCAAGTATCCTCCTGCTCTTTTAACATAGAAATAATAATGGTGATTTATGTAACAAAACGAAACTAAGAGAAACTCTCTCAGCTGCACTCCCTGAGTGCTGGGGGGTAACTTCTTTCTTGAAAGACTCCTTTTACTGATGCCACTTCTACTGAGCTGTTAGAGTAACATTATATAGATTCTCTTTGCAGCATTCAGTGATGGTGTCCGGTTCTGTCAGTATCTTCATTAGGATGTCCCACTTTTGCAGTGTTGGGGTTGCTCTCCAACTGTCCTCTCCATTGCCCCTGGCAGAAAAGACTTTGCATGAGGTCTGAGCAAAGGAGAGAACATTTGTAGTTCAACTCCTCAGGAGTTGTGAGCAGGTTTGAAAGCCTGAAGTCAAAAGGCTGCAGTTAATCCCCCTCCACTCTCTTTTCTGGTGATGTTTATCAGTCTGTAACTGTCTTTAGGAAAGAGAGAAAATAATGAGTCGGGATGAAATTCCTTTTAGTACAAGGCACCTGGATGACAGTGTTTGAGTGAGAGGGTGGTGGATGTGTTGGGGAGATGAAGGCTTCCCTAGGGTGCTGCTTGATGGTCTTGCCTTGGACTCTTGGAAGGTTTCAGTTCATGGAGGCAACATGCTTCAAGAGCAGGCTGGCAGTGCCCCCACACAGCTGATTTTATCATGCATACTCAGTCCCTTAGGCCTCTGCTATATGGTCTGATCCTCCTCTTAGCTGGCCTCCATCAGCATCTCCCAGTCTTGAACCATGCTCGGACCCTGTCTGCACCTCTTGGGATGGAGCATCACCCTCCACATGATTCTCCTGGTTTCACAGGCCTGTTGCAGGGCAAGCACTTGCTCTTTGCTCTCTTGTTTGGAGCTGAGGATTTGGTCTGCACCTTAGTGTGGTGGGATTTTTTGCCTCTCTCTTTGCACTGGTTTTGAATCCAGATCCATGAAATGACCATCACAGCTTCAGAGGTGTTAACTGGTACATCTTGAAGTCATCCCAGCAGAATCCAGTGGCTACTTCAGAGAAGGCTTTCCCCTCAACGCTTAGATGACCTCTTGCATCAAAATCCCATGTTTTCAAAAGTGCCTGGAGTAAAACATATCTGTACAGCAAGGCATCACTGTCAATCAGGTAAATAGAAGACATGTTTATAATTACTTGGCAGCTGGGCATCCTTACCAGACACCAGTACCAGTTCCATTACTTAACATTAGGAAACTGAACTAAACTAAATAACTTCCTAGCAAACTAAAAAAAAAAAAAAAAAAGCCAACCTCCATCATACATATCTTCTGCTGTGAGACCTATAAAGCCACTAAAGTTTGTAAGAAAGCCAGAGAAGTCATTGCTTCTGTTGTGCTTGTGGAGGCTTTTGGGGAGATGATTGTCTTTCTCATTTGCTGTTCTTTTCTGGCCTATTTCTGCCCCTTCTCCAGTTCCTTTTTTTAGGTAGTTATAGACAAAAAGAATGGGAGAATGAAAAGTAACTAAACAGGGCAACTCTTCCAGCACCTGGTGGTGGGCTGGCTGCTCGTTTTAGTTTTCCACAGCTGCAGATGCTGCTGTCAAAACTTTCAGCTGTGTTTTGCAGCTGGTGTTGTAGCACAAGTGCAGATTGGTAGCTCTGCAGCCATACTTTGGTCTGCAAGAGCAACCATGACTTGCAAAACAACAGGACTTTTGAGGTCCTACTCTAAATCCTACCCTAGGACTCTGAAAGAATCAGGAGGTTATAGGGATAGGGAGTTACAGGGTTGCTGCAGGCTGATGGATGTACAGACCTTGCGGGTGCAATTCAAGTGCCAAGCTTTGAAGATTTGAATGTTCTTGCCTGATGTGTGTTGCTGGTTAAGACAAACACCCAGCAACTGCCCAGTGAGCAGGTGAGTCACACAGGCTGTCTAGGGGCCAGGTTTTGGTTGAGTTCCTTGAATGTGTGAATGTGATGCTGCAAAAGAGCCTGCAGTGTGGTGGGGGTGACTTTGTTAGAGAGCTTTAGCCTTAATGCCATTCCTCTGCCTTTGTGAGGGACTTCACTTTTTTCTGTAACTGGTATTAATTCTAGATAGAACTGCATGGCATGCAAAGGAATCTCTATTTACGTTTATCTTGCAAGTCAGGTGTAACTTTGTGGCACTTTACAATGAGAGAAGATTTAATAGGATGAATCTGACCTTGCAGATTATTGGAGTGCAGGATGTCTGTTACAGTTCAAGTGCAGCTCGTCTGGTTTAAATATATAGTGTTGGCTAAAAGCTATAAATAGTGTAAAATACCAAGTTCATGAAACAAATATTTCCAGGTCCACTTCTCCTAGTGCTGCTTTGAATTTGATATTCCAATATTGTCCATTGCAGTTTCAGTGTAACCAGTCTGAACCTTGTTGGAGGCAGTAGTGCCACGAGTGTCTTGCGAGGATGCTACACGCAACCTGCAGATGGGCTGCCCCAGGCCTTGGGTGCCAGGGCCCGATTTGCAGGATTGACTCTTGTGGCTATTGCTCTGAAAATTTGGCTTGTACAACTCTGAAGCACTTTGCCTCCCAAATGTCATGGTCAGAGCATTACTTGTTGTTTCATGGAGTTGTTACCAGGGCACTGTCTCTGCTTGCCCGGCCCTTCGCGGTTGTGCATGATGCAGTGGAGCCCACTGGGGTGTTCCTTTTCTGTTAAAGAAGCATGAGCCACAGTCTGGTCGTTGACTGCAAGCAACCACCAATAGTCATTAAGTGCAATAAGGACACAAACGTGTCTCTTCCACCTAAGCCAGTGCTCAAGCAGCTACCTGCTGTGTGGAGGGAGCCCTCGGCTGCATGCTCGCCTTTCCTTTAGGAGCTGTGTACCTGTACGGATGTTCCTGCCACGTGCTGGTAACAGCAGACTTTAGCACTTTTACCTTGTGCTTTGTGTGTTCAAAGCATTTTACCTGCACACAAGTGGATTTTATCTTTCTGGACTTTGGAATAGAACTAAAATATGTACAGAAAAGTAAACACTTTCCAAAGCAAGCAAGGGTACCTTTAATAGCGTTTTTGTGTTATATTACATATACGAGATAGAACAGCACTTCAGGATAATAACTGGTAAAAACTAATTGTTGTGGTGAAGGTTCAGTTGTTCTGAATTTGTGTTTGTAAATCCTTTTTTCCATCTTTCTGTCTTTGCCAGGGAACAGGGGTTAGAGCAGAGCTGACTCTGGAAGTGGCAAACTTAAGCTTTGCCTATTTTGATTTTCCCTGTTCTGCAGAAGTAGCACAATTATAGGGACTTGATGCTGATGGCACTGAAGTTTGGGCTCATTGCTAGATTCAAATTCAGTCTTCATTTACCACCACATGGAAGGAAACCTTGTTACACAGGTGTGAACTGAAGGTTGAATCTGATGATCATACTGGACCTGAAAGAACATTTTGGATCCCAGGACAATTTTAGAGGAGACCTGGCAGCTGCAGACATGATGTTGTACTATTTGCAAACCGTGAGCAGTCACTCTGGAAGTAACTGAGACTGTTACACAGATGTCATCATTTGCATGGGTCAGAAAACAGATGATGTGCTCATGAAGTGGCTTGGAGGCTTTCTGAGGAAAAAAAAGACATTCTGAACTGGAAGGGAAAATAAAAAGCCAAAGGTTTATTATGACTTTAGGAGGGAGGAGGTAGAGAAATATATTATATTGAATTGACACCTTTTTTTACTTGTAATTTGAGGAATTAGAAAACCCAGACTTTTTGGATGTCAGAATTGGACAAATTGTTTGTTAATATAAATATTTTTTTCCTAAGTGAGGTGGCATCAAGGTGATGGCTGCTTTTTTAAAAATGTGTTCAAATACCACTTTCCTACAGATGAGGGTTTTAACAGATTTTGTTACTGTTGTTTTTAATAGGCTGTACGTAAAGGCTTTTTTTGGTTCTTTTTTGCTCCTGTGTTAGCACGGATTTTCAGGCCTATAGGACTGAAATTGCTTTATAGTCATGCTCCTAACATATGTTAGAGAGGGTATGAGAAGTGGGATTCTTTTGGACAAAGGCATCTCTCCCTAGCAGAATGAGCTCTGTGTCTCCCATCCTGAACTGCAGCTGTGAGCACTAAATAGCAGTGCTTTGCATATTTCTTGGCATTTCTGGATCTGTGCTGCTTTCCTTCAGTGAATTTAAGAAAGGAAATAGAAAAGTTGAAAAGGCCATTTTTCCTGGATGGTCCCAGTCCTTAATCCATGTCTATGCCACCAGAGCAGCACTTTCCCCTGGAGCCTACAGGGAGGAAAAGCCAAATCCAGCTACATTTCCACATGTGGGAACAGTTTTAATAACTTCCCCCTGTTGTTTTGTTTTTGGGGTTTTTTTGTTTGGTTGTTGTTTGTCTTTTTTTTTTTGTACAAACAGATAACATGAGCTCTACATTTTTTATTTTCAATTTGTTATAGTGCTTTCCAAAATTAAATACACTCTTAAAGCAAAAGGCTGAATGGAGCTAAAATAAGACTAGAAGTCCACATTATTTCTGGCAGAAAAGCAGCAAATGTTCTTACTGACATAAAGAGAATTGTACAAAGAACAGCTTTGTGGTATCTAACAAGTGACAAACAAAATCATCCTTACTCAGGGTGCATTTAGTCATACAGAAAATTGACCTTGTACTGCAGTGGGGCAAAAAGGCATATATTGATTTTGTATGCTCAAATGAGAGAAGCATTCCAAATTGCTTGACCAGACCATGATAAATAAATTATATTAATTTATTATGCTATGCTAATCAGCCTCCTGATGCAAGGCAGGTGGAACCAGGCATCTGGGGGAGTATTCTCACAGATCTTTTTATCCATTGTCTGTAAAGCAGATAAATGCACTTCTTCATTATTTTCTGCTTGGAGACGTAAGCTTGCTTGGCCCACAGTCTGAGACTACTGGTGTGCACCAACTCTATATCTGGCTGTCTGCCATGAGCACATCAATTAGCCTTAATTAAAAGCCCCAGCAAAAGGATTTTATATTGGGTTGGGTTCAGTCTGCTCTCCCCCCACAGTGCCATGACTGTAAGTTATCTGGTTCAGAGCAGATCCAGTTCAGACTGAGCAATGGCAGAGTATATTTCTCCCTGCCTGCAAAGGATGTATGGATATGGTGTATGGATATGTCCCTACCCATTCGTAATGGGGACTCAGATCTGGCCCACTGAAGACAGGTGGTTCAGACAAGTGGGATAAATCGTGCTCTGGAGGTGCCAGTCTCTAATCATTTGGTGTAATGACTTGAGATTAAACACTTGATTTGTAGACTGCTAGAAGGTAAATGAAGTGAATCCAACCCCTAACTCAAACTCTCAGCCTGATCCCGTTTGTCTAAAAAGTGCCTCTAGAAGGGACCACTTGCCATCTTTCCAGCACAGAAGGAATTTCATACAGTATCAGAACAGGGAACACTGAAATCTCTCAGCTTGCAGACAGAAAAAAAGTGTTCACCTCCTAAACTGCTAATGTCAGCTCCATACAGCTATTCAGATGCTCAGTTCTTGGTCTGTGGAGCTCAGGTTTTTAACTTTTTACTCCAATGCCATAGTAGGGTAGTCCAGGGCCCCCCATTTGAGATTTTTTCATCACACAGCACACTGCCAAGGCACACAGGGGAACCAGTGACCACTTTTTGAACAGACTGCCACTAATTTGGGATCTTTGGCTGCTCTGGGGTATGGAGGATGTTAGGAGTCTTATCACTGAGGTGTGCCACATTGTGAAAAGAGGCCAAGGCTTGGAAATGGACAACAAGGGGAAAAATTGTATTGAAGAGCTTCCAAAGCTCAGAGTGACCGACTGTCAGGAGATTGCCCAGACCACAGCAGGACCCTGACTCTGTGCTGTGCAATGAGAGGAGAGAGGGAGAAGAAAGGATGTAAATAATGGTGTCCCAAACTGGTGACAGATTTCCACTGAAGTCAATACTTGCTAGTCCTGGCATAGTGGCTGTTTGTGTCTTCGTAATTTATTGATTAGGAAGCTGGCAGATTCCTCTCCTTGGGGTGGCATTTACAGATGAGGCTGGCTGCCCTTTCTGGGGTGACAACTGGGGGATAGGGAAGGGCCATTAGAGGATACTCAAATATAGATGCCCTTAGGGGAAAATGTGGGCATCAGGAGAGCCAAAGCTCTTCCACCTTGCCAAAGACGTGTCAGAAGAGGGCAAATAAAATCCAAAGTAGGTAGTTTGTGTATGGACTCTGCTTTGAGCAGGGGCTGGACAAAAATATTTCCAAAAGGTCCCTTCCAATCTATGTTGTTTTATCATTCAGTTTTTCCATAAATTTTAATTTTGCAAGTAGAGAGGAGGTTAAATTTGAAGGTTCTTTGTTATGTTCTATTATTTTCTGGGTTTCAATTTAAATGACATACTGAGGAGTGCGGTGCCAATTTTCAAGATAATAAATATTTCTAAGAGCTCACGCTCATCAAGCAGACAAAGGAGAAATTTGGCATGTTCTAAAACTACAGCATATAAATAAATTAAGCCCTCCACTGGGCATCAGCTAACATGCACACTTGATGCCAAACACTGAGATTTGGTCTTGGTGATCATGCACTTTCTGGAAGCTTGGGGCTGATACAGATGCATCAGCAACTATCACTCCCTCCTACAACCTCTTCCCCAGCCCAGTGAGAGGTGGTAACAGTGTCTAAAAATGCCATCCAGAAAATCAGTAGCTTTTGAGGTGTTTTTCAGTGCTGCACTGACAGATGTGCATCCAAGGCTATAGGAATGGTGTGAAGGACAGTGGCAAGCAGGTTTCTCATTAGTGGCTGCATCTGGAGGTGATTCTCACACCTCTGGGTTCAGTGAGCTCCTCTGTGGACACCATTGATGAAATAGCCTGGGCTTGTCCAAATGGCTTGGGTATGTACATGGGGATCTTGTACATCCCAGCCCCACCCCCAGTCTTATTCCCTGCTTTTCTAGGCTCATTCCAAGCTTTACACCTGATTTTTTCTAGACTCTCTAATCTCCTCCATATCGCTCGCAGGTTACTCAAATAATCATTTCCAAGCTCTGGCTCAGCAGCAAGTCTCAAAAAAAAAAAAAATCTGAAATAATAGGGCAGTTAAACAAACCTTATTTTTTATTTTATTTATGGATCATTGGAAAATCTTGAACAGTACAGTGTCCCATAGAATAGCAGAGACTGGAGTGTTCACAGTTTTTAAAGATCTAGTTTGAGAAAGGGAACTCAAGTGAGACACCAGCTTCACACTCAGTCTAGCACCTGCTGTGTTTGAGAGTTTCCTCTGGTTTCCACCAGCATAGGTGAATTTCATCTTGTGAGAACTTTGAACTGGTGCCATGTGGTGCAAGTACAGGCCCTCTTCATTTCCTCAGGCAGACCATAAGGTTCTGCTCAACTTTTCCATGTGTGCTATGCCAGGACATGCAGGCCCTTTTCTGGGCTTGAGTTCAGAAGAACTTCTGAGCTGTTACACCTCTTTCCTCTGTCACCACTTTGTTTTCCTAGAAAAAAACAAAAGAAAACAAACCACCTTTCTGTACTGGTGTCCACCTCTTCCAGCTGGTGGGGTGGGAAAGGACATGCACAGCTCATTTCAAGCAGGCAATAGACTGTGGTTTCTGTCTGATCAATTGGTAGTCCAGGGATGCTGCCAGGACCATTAGTTGGAGGTCACAGTTCAGTTCGTAAATTTGATGTCTTACCCTCATGGAAAAAGTTGGGTTTAGTTTCTAAAGCAAAACAAAATTTCTGCTGTTCTTCTAATTAGTCCTCTATTGTCCCTGCAGGATTAATTACTGCCTTCTTCACTTGTGTCATCAAATGCTGTTTCATAACAGCTTCTTTTTTATTATTATTATTTTATTTTAGGCATAATTAGGAGTCCTGGCATTACAAACAAGCTCAGTCAGGTGGTACTTAGAAGTTACAGAGATGAAATGTCACCTGAACTAGTAGTTTAAACCCAGCTTTTGATACCAACAACCCCGTTGCACTCACTCCACATTCAGAGCTCAGCTCTTTGGGATCATCAGTATGAAAATGTAAGTGTCCTACTCTTTAAAAAATCAGTAGCAGAAAGGGGTTTTTTCTGCAGGGCCCTCCCATGATATGGCTCGTAGAAAGGGACTGTGGATGCAAGGATGCAATGGCACCTCCCAGCTCTTCCTGCTGCTCATTGATGCTCTGTAGATTTCCAGCCACTTTTTTTTTTTTTTTTTTTACTTCAAGGAAGGGCTGAGTGCCACCGACTGCATAATTCTATCAAGTGGTAAATTCAATTTATCGAGTGGGAGAGGCAGGAGCTAGCAATAAGGCAAGATTTGGGTTTTAAAGATCTGCCTTGTGGGAATTGGGCAAGCTACCAGAAAGACAATAAAGGATTTATCTGGCAATGTGTGCCAAAAGAATGCTAAACATGTGAGCAGGAGGATTTATGATAGCAGTGAAAAAGCTCATTAGCGTTAAAGTGCAGAGGAACTCTGTAAAAGTACCTTTTGACTGTCCCAGTAAAATCCCTGTACCCAGACAAGGGGAACCAAGGCTTGTTTCTGTGCAGTGCAGAGCTGGCTCATCAGCTTTCCCAGAAAACTGGCACACGAAACATGTTTCCCCAAATGTAATAGTTAGCACTATTTTACCAGCATGGGCAAATTTCACAACTAATTGCGATGTATTTCCCCTGCCACCAGTTTCACGGGGAGTCAAAGAACCTCCTGAAGCTGGTACTGTAGCATTTCCCACAGGACAGGTTTGTTCCCTTCCTGGCATGTCACTGATTGTCAATTATTTGCTCTTTAAGAGAACTGTGGCTCTGTAAGGGATATGGGACACCACAGTACCAATCCATTCTTCCTTCCTTCCTTCCTTGACTACTTTTTTTTTTTTTTTTCCCCTAGATTATGAGGTTAGCAACTTGTAGAAATGGGAAGATTGATTAAGTGATGTTGCATCAGGAGATTTAATGAGGTAATGATCTGTTTTGCTCTTGGTGTTCAGACAAATAACATGCTAATAGGAACTGTAGTTGGGGCTGATTTGTTAATGTCTTGCTTAAATGCCAGCCAGTGACCCAGTGGTTCAGTAAGGTGGTCTCAGCTGATCTTCTAAGTTGTGTTCTTTGTTTTGAAGGTAAATATTTTCAGACTTTGAGTGTCTTGTGTAAATGTTTTGTTAAGGTCAGTGGAAATCTTTCCATTAATTTCTCTTAACTCTAACCCAGCTCTCCTAGAGGGACCAGGACAGTCAGTTCCAGCATGGACAGAGATTTCTCAAAACCCAGAAATGCAGGTACTAGAATTTTAATTTCGGGCCCTTACCTAATGCAAAAGGGTCCAAGATTTCATACCCTACAAAATACTGCGTGCATGTTTGAAGATGGGGACAGCTAGGTCAGTTTCCATAAAAATCAGCTGAACAGATGAGGGAAAGGGCACTTTTTAATTAATACATATTTGAGTCCCAATTACTTATTCTGTGTTTGAACTGTCATTAAATTCCATCCAAAGTAACTGCTCAAAATTCATGACTATCTAGAATATCCTTCTGCAAGCCAGATCTTTATATAAGCTGTGCAAACTCTCTCTGGGGAGAAGCACAGTGAAAAATAAAGTTGTTATTGCTACTGTAGAGAGATGGTGTGACAAAGACAGGGGGTTGAGCACTAGGTACTGTGAGACTCCTGCCCTGCAGCCCTGTATCCAAGCTTTGCTGATTTGTATGTGCTCAACTTCCAAGTCCTGTTTGCATTTCTTCATGTCTGTCCACACCAGGGCTGGAGCAAAGCATCAGGCAGGGAAGGAGCAGCTTGTGTAGGACTTGATGAAGTGAAGCACCCAGCCCAGGCTTTGGAGCCTCAGGGTGAAGTCCTGACTTCATAGGGGACACCGGAGTTTTGGCATGGGTTTTAGGGTTCCTCTGCTGCCTCCCTCTTCCCTTTGAAATGCTTATGAGTCTCTTGAATGAAGAAAAATCTGGGGAATATATACCGGGAGGAAAGAGGGATGAGAGGTGGGAATGACCTAGCAAATGTCTCTGTGCCCCCTCAGCTCCCCAGTAATCCTGGTAATGCACACACAGTATTCCCATAGTTAGCAGTAGGGGAAGTTTTTCCAAATGAATTGTTGTCATCACAGAGGAGCTCACTAGAGTCAAAGCATGGGACTATTTTTCCAGCTTTTTTTTCTTAGGCTTCCCCCCTCTCACCCAAAACCAACTGGGAACTAAACTGAGCAGGAGCTGCACAGTAAAGGCTCAACCTCAAAAACCATACAGGGTACCCAGATGGTCTGTGCTAAGCACCCATCCCAGGGATAACCTGCTGTATTTTCCTTTTGCTCTGCCAAAATGAAGCTGAATGGCCATACACAGTTTTAGGGGTTTTTTTCTGTTTGGTTTCTTTGTTGGTTTATTTTGGTAGTGGGTTTTTTAGTTGTTTTTTTTGGAGGGGGTTTTTTGTTGTTTTCTTTTTTTTTTTAATCTTTCCCTGGGATCAAGCAGCATTGCTTCTTCAGCACTCGCTCACCCAGCCTTGTGCTGGGACATCTGTCCCTGCATCCCTGAGCACCTCATGGGGACAATCCTGCAGCACGATCCCCAGGTTTGCGGGAGTCATTCCAATCATCACACAAGTAGGACTTCCTTCCCAAGCAGAGCATAAAAGGCTATAAAGTCTCCTTTTTTTACCCTGAGGTCCTTAGTTCTGGTTTCTAATTTCGAGGTGTCCCATTAGCTGAAAAAGCACCAGCTGGTATAATCATGTTTGTGCAACCCTCATGGAGAAGTTGGGCAAAACAAGTTGATTGTAAAAGCTCATATTGGAAAAACTGATGTACAGAATGAGGGCAGTTCTTGAATGTATGTGATTCACAGACACTGGACTGTGGGGAGGAAAAATATTTTGAGAAAACACTTTTTTTTGCAAGGGAGAAATTGGGGGAGAGGGTTATTGCTTGGGTAATGTTTCTTTTATTACTACTTGCTGCTCTTTGTACACTTAGCCAATGCAAATGACATTCATGTTACTGATGATATTTTTGAACAGCCCAGCTATCTTTTTTGCTGTTGTTAATATACTGAGGATTTGGGGGGATTTTAAATGCCTCTGCCTTTCAGGATTATTTCTACAAAAGCAATTGAGACTGTATTTTGACAGCAGGAAGCTTGTAAAAACCTATAGAAAAAACCAAACCCAAACAATAAAATATTTGAAACTGCACAGCTATAAAAGGAATGCATCTCTACTACCATATCGAAAATCTGCAAAGAGATCATGAATTACATCAAGGAAGGACCAACTTTCCTCTGAAGAGTCACACATCAGTTTGTGCAGTGTGGATGCTCCCTTGACCACTGGCATGGCTGCTGAGGAGGAATGCGTGGGAATGCTCTGGTTAAATGTGACAACCCTGTCACTTTGGGACATTGCCATGGGTGGTGGATTGAAACCAGTTAATCTGTAGCAAGTTTCTTGTTGCACTTTTCAGTTGGCTAAAATTCATCAACAAGGAAAATGTGGGTCACTTTAAAAGCATTGGCAGACAACTGTTTCTAACCCAAAGGATTATGGGTTTTAGCACAATGAACTGTACTTCTTCAGGGAGGATCAGCATTGATTTTTTTTTTTTTTTTCCACACGTCTTTATTTACATGTGGCTATATTTTCATTGATAAAGAATAAAAAGTGCATTTTATTGACCTTGTGTGCTCGTGTTGTTTCTTCTCTCGAGCTCTGGCACGATAAAAGCAGTAGCTCTTGTTTTTCTGGCCAGAGCAGAACACAATTTGTTGAGAATAATGAGCAAAGCATACACTTATTTTTAGGAGGCTTGGGGATGGGGGAGACACATGAATCTATTGTTACAATAGTGCTTCCATACAGTACAATAGGAACAATGCTTGACCTTCCTCCTCACTAGCCTGAAGACACCAGAAAATAAATCAAGCTGAGCTGGGCATAGGTATCTCATCCATAAAACTTTTCTAGCACTTAATTCCCTTGTTCAAGCAAATCAGGATAAAGAGGGAATACTTTATCTAAGTAAGTATTTGCTTATAATCTTTTGTTTATAAAATGTTGCATTTTATTTGGTGCAAATGCATAACTTTGCTTGAAAACAATTCCAGACATTAATTATATTCCAGACAAAAAATAAAGATTGGGAGGGTGGGATAGAGGCTGAAGTGTTTCACTTGGAAATAGCAAGTCTAATAATTTCCAAGACATTTTCTCCCTTTGCTTCTCACATCATTACATGTATATACGTAATTACATGTATATACACAACATTGCTGTCATGTCCTTGAGGCCACAGTTGCTCCAGCACTCCTTCAGCTCAGAAACCAAAACGGGGAAATTGCTGGAGTTTTTTTCTTTTCCCTTGAAATAGGTTTCAACCCAGATCCTCCAGGCTTTGTTCTGACCTGTGACAATATCAGGGAGTGGAAGGGTAATTACAACTGTGACAGTCAGAGTGGAACTAAATAATTTTGAGGGTAAAGCATCCAAATCTAACTGTCTACAGGTAGGTGCTGAGGTCTGTAGGGACGGCCTCTCTGGGAAAAAAAATATTTGCTGTTTATAGTGAAAAATACCCATCACTGACCTTTTCTTTTTCCAGCTTGCTGAATGCTTATTCTCAGCATCCTCAGCTGGGGTGAAGAGACCCTGGGCACAGGACAGGAGAGAGCAGAGACGTAAGCCTCCATGGCAGGCACTAGTAGAAAAGGCCATAATTTTCCTTCACTAAAAGCCAGTGGCAGGGATGGCTGCTCTTGCTCCTGCTGCTTGTCCTTTGTGCATAGGGTTGGCTTTCACCAGGTAGGAAGCTGGCAGCATCAGAATAGCATCTTTTTCCAAATGGGTGGTTGGGACCATGTCAAGGCTGTCTCCCACACTAGAAAGGGAGCTGCCAGGCACGATGAAGGGAGTCTGAAGGGAGAAGGAAGAGGGGTTTTAGTTGCAGGAGCTAATTTGTTAGTAGCTGACAAGCATTGGTTTAAGGGGTTATGCAGCTGTGCCAGAGCAAGCTGGCACTTTCTCTCCATGGGACTGGTCCTCACCAGCATCCCAAAATCCTTCCCTCTCCCCAGACAGGTTGGTCTTGTACCCCTGGAAGCACAGCTTCACCTGTGCATATTACCTCTGCCTAAACAAGCCCTGAAAGCCACAAGTCAATAGATATGCACATCTCATGCCCTTTACAAGAGCACCACCTGACACTGAAGATTTATTCTCCAGGGCTGATGCTCCCACTGATTTAGGATCCTGCTATAATCACGTGTAAGCTGACACGGGACAAGAGCACAGGGCAGAGTCAGAGGCTTGGTTTAGACCACCTCCTCCCTCACATCAGTGCACCTTTTACAGACAACTTCTTACAAAAGTTTTGGGGTTTTTTTGTTTTGTTTTCTAATTGTCTGCTGGGATGTCATTTGGTAGAGAACAAAGATAAACTGATGATGTTACACTGCTGATTAGACAAAGTAATGAAGACAGAGTGAGAAAATTCTTTAGTCCTGGAAATTCTTCACTGGCTCGCCGTGTACAATATAACAGGCCACAAACTGAACCTTTTTAGTGAACAACTCAGAAAATTGATAGAGAGGTATACCACTGATGTCAGTTGTTTTGGGGGTCACCTTGACCACCTCTCCTGACCAATGATTTCCATCTAGCCAGGTCTGCTTGAGTATTGTTTCTTGCTCATGTGGTTGCACCAAAGAAAGTTCATAAATCATTTACCTTCAGCTATAAGCAGGATGCTCCTGCAAGCTTGGGAATGGAGTGTTGAAGCACTGGGGCAGCATAGGGCAGGTAGGTACAAAGCTATGCTCAGCTCACATGCAGAAATACATCTCTGCAAACACCATTGTGACAGCACTGCTGAGTACTTTTGACTGCCAGCACCAGCAGCTGCTCAGTGGTCACTGTCACGTGTTGGAGATGCTCTTCGGCCCTTGGTCAGGTAGAAAGTCAGAGAAAACACATGCTGATTGCTTTGCTCAGGTGTGGGAAATAGAGGTTTGCCTCGCAAGCCATTTGGCAATGGCTTCTCCTGCCCATAACCACTTCCCTTCAAAGGCATCCAGACAAATAAATACAAATATATGGTGTGTTCATAGAATTAAATATAAATCAACTGTGTAAAGATGGTAAATAAAGACACTAGTGAAATACTTTAATTTCTTAAATGTCAAAAATGGACATGGAGAGCCTTAAATTCTTCTGATGTTCATCAAAGGAGAGAGAAAAGATCTGAACTGTCACTTTCCTATTCTACAACCTATGGTCACTGTTCCTCTCACCTAAAATTTAGGTAACTAACTCACGGAAGATACCAAACTGGAACCTGATATTGCTAAAGATCCCTCATGACAGGCAAGACATGGGGCACTTCCAGCTCACTGGAAACCCTCAGATGAGTTTATCTGTCCCCAATTTTCAGATGGAGGGGCTTTAGATAACAAGACCTTTGTCATTAGTGTCCTGGGATGCTGGTTATAAAGAGCAGTTGTGCTGCACAAACAGAGGCATAGAAACATTAGGTCTTTGCAAATACCCCTCCTGCAGGTGAAATGCAATGTTCAGAGTCATCACATAAGTCCTTGAAGAGCAACAAGTACAATACATCAAGGCCATTCTTGGAGAGCCCCTTGGAAAAAGGCTGAAGGAAATCTGTTTTCAGTACAGCTGCTAAAAGCTTTCTGTGAGCTTGTTATGAGGGTCTGGCTAGATGATTCTTACAAAGCAGGCTATGAAAGGGAAAGTTTGATTCACTGGTGTGCCTGTTCTCTGCACACGGAGAACCCATGGTTCAGGAGAAGTGAAGGAAGCATCTGTAAAGAAAGGACACATGGAGTTTTCATTACTGGAAGTGAAGCCACAAATGGAGCCACGCTGGGAAGAAAGGTGTGCTTCCCCCCAGGCTTTTTAAAAATTCCTAGAAGTGCAGAGGAAAGCCAGTGAGCTGGTGTCCCCCTGTGAATAACAAGTCCCTCTGCTTGGAAGAGCCCAACAACAGAGACAGCCAGAAAGCACAAATCTGGGTGACAGCTCCTGGCTTCCAGCCTGCCAGCTGCTGCACCCATTGCTGCCTGTTGTCTCTTCACTCCATGCCTGCAAATCACTTGCTCCTGCCCAGCTCTTGCAGACTTTGCTGCCCCCCAGGAACTCCAGGCACCATCAGCAGTGCCTGCTGCTCCCCTGGCAGCTGAGCGAGACAGAGAGCTGAGCACTCCTTTACTCCCTATTCAGGGTACAATTTTAAAGCTAGCCTGTGATTCTGCATGGTAGAGATAGATGTTTAAAGAGATCCCCAAACTGATTTTTCTCTACAAATCTGGTTCCTTTCTGATGTTCAGAGGTGCTGAAACACGACGAGAGACCCTGAAATCAGACGAGCCCCGTTACTGTTTCTGGAAGGCTCTTGTCTGGTTGCCAGGATGGAAAAACAATCTGAAAGCTTGAGTGGTACACCAGTTGGGATAGTGATGTGGACATATAGTCAACCACTTCTGCAGCAAGTCATAGAAGCCCACCACCGACCCCCACATAGAAATGAAATGTGTGCTCAGGTCGAAACAGAAGTTGGCCATGTCAGCCAAGTGCTGTGCTGGCCCAATAGCTTCCAAAGCTGCCTAAATGCCATGGGTATTTTGGGGGATTCCCAGGTCAGACAGACTCTTTGAAGGGTTTGCTTCTCATTAGGCCACCACAGCTTTCAGCCTTTGCTCTTGAAGCCCAGAAGCCAACCATACTCTGGAGCTGAATCAAAAGAAATGTGGCCAGCAGTTCATGGGAGGTGATTCTCCACCTGGAGTCCTGTGTCCACTTCTGCATCCCCCAAAACAGGAGGGACATTTTATGAGGGCGTGGAGTGCTAGGACAAGGTGGGGGAATGGCTGTAAACTGAAAGAAGGGACATTTAGATTAGGTATCAGGAAGAAATTCTTAGTGTGAGGGTGGTGAGACCCTGGCACACTTTGTGCAGAAAAGTTATGGATGCCCCATCCCTGGAAGTGTTCAAGGCCAGGCTGGATGGGGCTTGGAAAAACTTGGTCTCGTGGGAGGTGTCCCTGCTCATGCAGGGGGGGGGTGGAATTGGATGACCTTTCCAAGTCAAACAATTCCACGATTCTATGAACTTAAAACATTACTTTAAAATAGGCAATCACTGAGGAAATTCAAAAGTCTAGGCAGGTAAAATATTATCGCTAAAAGTCTGAATCTGAATCTGCATCTGTATCCTATTGGCCTGGAAGGGAACACAGCTACATCTGTGGGAAGCATCCCACTGAGGTGAGCTTGCTGCTAAGCAGCAAAGTGTGCCCACACCAGAGGAGCTTTCTGGCTCCACACGTGCTGCTGGCAGGGTTAGTGCTGCTCCACACCTCCTGCAGTGAACAGGAGGAAGGTCCCCCAGGTGTGTTTCTGCCTCTCCCAAATGGAAATAAGTGAGGAGGGGTGGACCAGGAGCTCAGAGAGAAGATGTAGGATGTGCTGCCAGCTGAGTGCTCCTGACACAGGATGGTGCAGGCTGGGGAAAGCCCTCATGGGAAGGGACCAACAGCTCATCACAAGGAGCTTTGAAAACATCAATGGAGTGGAGCTGGGAGTGTGCACTGTTGGGAATGGCCAGTGATAGGCAGGAAGATGGACTGAGCAATTTGATACAGCTCTTCTGTCTCTCTCCTCTGTAATTCTGTGACATTTTCTCCAGGACAGTGACATACTTCCAAATTAATCTGATTGCAGTAAAGTGGCTTGTTGTCAGCCCCTGCAGAGTGCAGGGCTTCACTGCCAGAGGCAACGTGGTGTGATGGTCCCAGCTGAGAGCAGGTGAGTCCACTGTCCCCATGGCATGGGACAAGGGGGTCACCTTCCGAGAGGCTGACAATCCATTTACAAATAATTAGCAGAGGAATAACAAAAGGCTGGAGAAGGAGATAGACTACGTTGTTTTATTGCCTGCTGGGTAAATAAAAGCACAAGCAACAAAAGAACTGAGATGAGAAATAGATGGATAGACAAAGTTATTAATCAGTCTTGTCATCTGCTTATATGTAGGCATCAGGACAACATCATAAATCAGTGACATAGAAACTGCTCAAAGGATAACAGGTTGGTATGTAAGATCTAAGACTTCAGAACAGGCACTGTTCAACACAGGTGGAGAATCTGGGCATATTTAGCTGTTTTTCATTTGTATAGATGTGTGATACCATTCAAAGACCCCAGGTCCACTGTGCCACAACTTGGCAGGACCCTGCAGTGGGGGCAGGAGGTACCAGTGGGACTAGCTGGGAGGGGAGATCTGGATGGACACAGCCCCACCACTTGGTCATCTTTCTGGTATTTATTCCAGTCATTACAGCTGATCAGAGCCTGAGGGAGGGCTGGGTGGTGCAGCCATGGGAAAACACATCCCTCATTCAACAGTGAGGGGCCAGCAGGGGAAAAGGAAAATCTGTGATCATGCAGTACATAAGCAATAAGAAGTCAGATGTAGGGATTCAGAAATGATGGCAAGGTTTTGCATTTGTTGAGATGGAAAGGAGGGATGCAAGAGGGTTGGGGAAGTATAATTCTGTCCCTGATGTCCCTTCTCCTCCAGTTTCTTGTATTCCATTCAGTTGTTATAAATTACTGACCTCAGCTGGGAGTGTAGAAAATAGCCATTGGAGATAATTTTTCACAAAAGTGAACAGTGAAAAATGGCACCATGAAACCATGGGTTTCATGGGTGAGGGGAGGCCAAAGGGTCGTGAAAGATCCACAGCTTTTCAGAAGTAGCTCCATCTGTCATGGCTGTCCAAACTTTCTCACAAGCACAAAACATGCTTTGAGCTGTGGACACCAGACTTCCTTCTCCAACAGCAGGTTTTTAATAGGAGAAGCCTGGGATCAGTGAGTAGAAACAGACTCTATGAATCCCATTTGTTCATAATCTGATAACATAAAGCATATTATTTATCAAAGATGCCCCACCCTCTTGATCTTCTACTTGCTTTGTGAAACATGGTCAGGAACCACAGAGATTTCCTCTAGCCACAGTATCACCCATTCTTGTCCTTCTCCTTCCTTCTGAAAATTAAAAAATGCTATCTTGTTCTTTCACAGCATAATTTTTTATCAGCTTTTCTCAGTGAAAAATGAAAACTGATGAACAATAACCTCTGAGACTTGTGCTAACTTCTGCATCCCTGTAAGAGATAAGACCCTGGCCCAACATAGACTCATTTCTAATAAACTTAGAGCTTTAAAAGTTTAGGAAACTTCATCCTGAGGCCATGGGGTTTTACAAATGACTCAGTTTTCC
Organism: Florisuga fusca; assembly: GCA_038090715.1. Classification (NCBI taxonomy): domain Eukaryota; kingdom Metazoa; phylum Chordata; class Aves; order Apodiformes; family Trochilidae; genus Florisuga; species Florisuga fusca. The sequence goes on from JAAWXA010000014.1 coordinate 15,999,799, forward strand.
TTTAGAAGGAAAGAAAAGTTTCTTTCCCTTTCACTTTTTTATTTCTTTTTCTCCTTTCACCCCACTCCCTCCTCATTTTTCCTCTTCCCCTTCCTCTTTTCATCTTTTACTTTTTTAAGCACCAAGAAATGCAGACTAGTGTTCTGGCCTGTTTGACTTGCAGTTTTGAGGCTGGCTTTTTGTTCTGACCAGACAACTCTCTAACTGTAGAGGGAAAAACAAATTAAGAGAGAGAGAATCCAAGACATCAGTTGTGCCAGCAAATGTACGCTAGTAGCCTAGTACACTCCCTATTTCCATCTAATCTTGCTGGAAACAAAGACAACGAAGAAAACAAACAAAGAAAACAGAAAAAAACCAACCCTGTCAGAACTTGCCAGAACTAACCCCTCACCATATGATATTTGCTAATGAATTGCACACAGCGAAAAATGTGTGAGAACCTTTTCTGCAGCCTTTTGGGGAGGGTGATGAATTATTATCTAGTAATGTAATAAGTGAGTCTGAAAATGGGTTGTGGTGGGTGGTTGCTCCCCGCCCTCTTCCCCTTCCCCCCCCACTAAATCATACCATAAATGTTTCTCTCAGCAGATGCAGACGCACATCATTTCTTTCGGGATTTTTATAACCATGACAACCAGTTTTAAAGGAACGTTGTCAGTTTCCATCGTTTAAATTAGAAGTGTATCCAAAAAGCAGGTTGTAAAATGAGCAGAAGCCTCTATTTCCACAGTTTCCAAGGAACAACGGAGTGTTACATTTTTGCCTTTATTGTTATTATATACAAACATGATGCGATGTAAAATAAAGCTTCTATTCTAACTTTTACTTTAAAAATAATTTCAAAATGAAGTTTATTCCCTTGCTAAAACCCCCTTCATTTTAAAGATAGTGAAATTAAATCTGCCTCATTTTAACTCATGTTAGAATTAATGATACTGTAATTTATAATGAGTAAAGCATGTTGACATTTAATGCATATGACTTCTTTGAAGTTACATCCTTTTAGCAAAGATGAATTTTGATGAGTTTTACCAAAAGGGTTGAAAGAGTTTAGGTAAGCTAAAAATAACTCTGGAGCGAGTTTAATCTGGGTTAGACACGGTTTCTTTTATCTTACATTGAAATCTCATTAGCAGCAAGGTGCAGAGAACCTTTCAGAGCTTTCAAGTACTTTAAAAATCAATGCCAAGCTCTGGACTGGAGCCACAAGAGGGGCCCGTAGCCAAGCCTGACATGCTGCCAGTGTTAGGTGACCTGCTCAGCTGGGGCTTCACCCCAAAAAAGGTTCCTTTATGCTCCCATTTCTGTTTCAGGCCATCTCTAGCTCCACCCAGGGCTCAGCTGCCCTGACCTGCCCATGCTCACCTGATGCCAAGCCCTGGTATCACCCATTTGAACACCTGAAGGACCATGACAAGAGGACAAAATACATGTGCACCACTCACGCAAAGGGAGACAATAATGATCCTGTCTCAGGATTCCCTTCTTTCTCGTGCAATGAAGAAAATCAGAATAAGACTTTCTAGCAACTTTAAAGAGAGGCCTGGGAGCTTGCATGGGTGCAAGAAAAGCACTGAGCAGTGCAGAGAAAGCCATGCAGGGAAAAACTGTTCCCTCCCAGGTGCATGCTGCTGTCACAGCTCCATGCAAGGTAGCATTCATTTGAGGCTCATCTGTTCACCCTTCAGTGCCTGACTTAGAATTGTTCACATCTGAGTCCTCATTTTCAGGCAGCAGAATCACAGAAATTATGTGTGTGTATGTATGTGTCCTCATGTGTTTGGGCACACACAGTAGGGTGCCTAAGCAGATATTTTTTTCAAAATTGAGCATCTACATAGGTCAAATGAACAGTGCTTAATGAGCAACTCTTCCTCTTGGTTTAAATTAGGAATCCAGAACCTCACTGAGATGCAGATGCATGCCTTCGCATGGAGAAATGACACCTCTTTGAGGTTCTGACCTTGCAAAACCTTCCCCTGTAACCAAAAGATGACTATGAACTGATAAGGAGATAACCATGGTCCTCCATCCTCTAATTACAGCAGGCTGGCTGTGGTGTTCAGGCTTTCACGGAATCACAGAATCTTTTTGGTTGGAAAAGATCTTTCAGATCATCAAGTCTGACTAAGCCCAGCTCTGTCAACACCACCATTAAATCATGACCCTCAGCACCAAATCTACATTAAATCCCTCCAGGGATGGTGACTCTACCACTGTCCTGGGAAGCCTGTTGGTTCAGTTCTGAGCTTTGATTAGAAGAGCATTTATTACTCTGATTACTAATTTTAAAGTTTGGTGGGCTCACTTGCTTAATGTTAAATGTTTTTTAAAATGGAGTATTCAGTAGGGCTTTTTCAGCACTGCCACTTTGTGGATATTTGTTGGCTAGTGGATATTTGATGGCAAGTTTTCACTCTCTGGAGCAAAGTTGTTTTTAGAATGACCTCTGAGGAGATGGCAGTGTGAAGGGGTAATGCTTCCACTGCCTCTTCCCCAGTTTGTGCTGCTCCCTCCTTTCTGGTTTCTGCCAAAGAAGTTAAACTTAAGGAAAATGCTTTGCACCAGCAGCAATGCAGAACCCGTCCAGGGCTCTGCTCCTGCTTGGTTTGTGAGGAAGGGTCTTATTCTACCATAAGCAGTTCTACTTTAACATTTGTGAAGGGCAAATGTTAAATCTCAGACAGCCAAGCCCATTGCAGCACAGTGATTTCCCTCCCATGGGAGAGAAAGCAGAGCTTATCACAGCTCTGTGCTGGCTGAGGAAATGAAAGTGTGGACTTGCCCCTGGTTAGGACAAAGGAGACAAATACTTTTGTTGAAGAATATTGCACAACTGCATATCATTTGACTCGGTGAATGGCCTTGCTCAGAAAGACAATAACTCTTAGAAGAATAAAAATAGAAAATGCCTCAGTTTTTTTTTAGGGACCATCCTTTCAAATCAGCTATAGCACCCCTAGTAAACATGTGAGGCTTGATAGGGCTGAGTGGTATATTACACTCTCTTCTCAGGGCTCCTATCTTAATTTTATCACAGCTCTCAGGAAATTAAATGCACTTTGTATTGTTCTTTCATTTGTAATGTACCTGACCTTGGTCTGGCATTAGATTTTTCCAGTTAGAACAAATTGGACAGTCATAAACCCTTCTTTCTGCCATCGCTGAATCTGAAATAGCAGAATTAATGAGGTCTCTTTTTTCACTATCACATGATTTAAGGTGCCAAAATATTTACCTTTTCCCTGAGTGATGTGCAAAAGAACGAAAATTAAAATTATCTATGTGCACCTTCAAATGCTTCTTTACATATAAACTGCTAACCTAGCTGCCTTTTGCTTTCCAAGCTGCACACTACAACACACAGAGAATGCTCAAATTCTGTCAAATTTAACCACAAGTATGAAGATAATCCCAGGCATGATGTGCTTTAGACTCACTTAGATTGTAAAAATCAGCTTAAATAAACTATCTGCTTATACTGTATCTTTAGACTAAGTCCCTTGAACAGAGAGCACCCAGCCCACAGGATAAAGCAAAAGATACATTATGAACTCAAATGAAACCATAAAGATTAAGGATAGCTAAGACTTTAATGTTCTTCCAATATTCATTTGGAAGTGGAACGGACCTCTGAGAGGAAAGGAGAGCTGCAAAGCTAATAAAAATACTTGTGCTTTATGCTGCATCTAAGGAATGATCCTGTAGCAAATGGTAATGGTTAAATAAAGCAAAAAAAAAATAAAATCAGTAAATCACTGTTGGTCTGGCCCTACTGTCAACCAGCATAACTCCATCTCTTAAATGTAACAAAAGCCAAATTGGCAGCAACAGAAGACCTGGTCCACCATGTTTGAAAAGAAGCAGAGGAGCATCTCATCTGTAAGATGTGAGAGACTTTCCTTTGCATTGCCTGCATAGTTCTAGCACATGAATGGCTGAAGCAACTTTCCACTTTTCAACTTGCAGCCTGGTGAAAGGAGGGAAACACTCACTTGTTGGCTGTGACAGTCAAGAAGCAGGCAGCAGACACCATAGGTAATCTGAATGTACATGTGTCTAAGTGTTTCTGAAAACCAGATGTGTACCCTAGCATCTGATATATCCCATGTATTTAAGAACAAACATACCATTGCTTCCTTCCAAGTTGGTAGGAAATACTTAATAGTTTAGGATACAAATAACTGCAAGCAAGGAGTTTACTAGGAGTAAGACAATGTGTCTCGTATTTAGCACAAAATACACAGAAAAGGATGCTCTTTTGGTGCTTCTCTTCAATCCACAGGGATTTTGAGAACCTTGACTGAAGCAACAGAAACCTCATGGAGTTCAAAAAGAGAAAGATGCAACACCTCCAATTACCCCATTCCCTCATGCAGGTTGGGATGTGCCTCAATAACCAGTGGTCCTGCTGAAGAGTACCAGGGGACTGAGGTGAACACTGGGTTCAATCTAAATTAAGAAAGTGCATGACCTAAAATGATGTGGGGAGGAAGAAGGGATTGTTTAATCCAGCACAGAGAGGACTAAGGCACAATCAGGTGACTTGAAAAATGGTTTAACAACTTGGAGTCTAATTACAGAGATTATAAAGGCAGACCCAGAGGGGACAGACAATGTAATAAGGGAAAACTTCTGTAAATTCCCAATCTGGAGGTTCAGGGGAAGCTTTTTCACTAGGAGGGTGCTGCTATTCTAGACCAAGCTGCACAAGGAGGTGCTAAAATCTCCAGTTTGTGTCTTTGAGACGTGAACAGACAATCAAAGCTGACCAGCAAACTGGAATATAGACCTCCAGAGACTATTTCCAACCAACTGTTGTGTTTGTAATTCCTGTAAGAGATATCCCATGCTTATCCACCTTCCTCTGTTGGTGGTACCTGTATTGTCCCAGATGAGTGGAGCTTTTATGGAATGTCAGAGAGTTCTGACAGAGCACAGGTGTCTAAGCCTCCAAGGTAAACTTTGGTCAGAAATGTTCAGGCCTTGAACAGAAATCTCTTTTCTTTGGGAAAACCTGTGTTCCTGCTTTGCACTTTTCATATCCTCAGAGTGCTGCATAGCAAAGAAATGTTCCAAATATCATCAGGATTAAAACAAAACACAACACAACACTTAGTAGTGGGGTATGGTCTGCTTTCAGCTACAGGAACTTTGTCTCATTTGAAAGAGCAGTACTAACTGCAGAGCCAAAAATCATTCATTATGAACAGGGCTACTAACACACCTTACATGAATCCAAATGGAGGATGGGCCACAGGCTCAGCTGGTGTAAGTTGAGTCTGTAACAGTCAGTGCAAATATTATGATTTACACCAGCTGAGATACGGCTTTCTGTTTCTATTTTAATAAAACAGCTGTAAGAATAAATTTCTCCTTACTTGCCTGGCATGGTTCTATTGAGATGTTTAATGACACTAACACGATGACTGTGTTTTTAGTGCACAAATGAAACATCCATTGTGCCACATGAAGCACATCTTCCAGCTCAGATTGATTTTAAAGGTGATAATTATATTATGCAATGTTGCAGGAACCACAGTAATTCACTCCTAAAATCCATTTAATTTCTTTTTAATTACTCATGTTTACTGATTCCTTTAGATTCAGAAAAGGCTCCAAAATTGCAGTTAGAAAAGCAGGCTTGAAGAGAAATGATTAAGAACATCTGGTATATACATGATTATATCAGGCAATTTATTCTGCCTTTACCATTTCACTGTAGCCATGGGAATGAGGCAGAGCTGGGTTCTATCACTTTGCTGAAAATTTAGAGGTACCTTACTGTGCAGTTTCACTGAAATAACTGGCAATAATTAAGGTGTGTAACACCAAGACTTAGAAAGGGTGGCAGATTCTTTCCTTTCTTAAGTGAAGCTGCCAGTCCCAGATGTGTGGTCAGCTTTGACCATCAATTAATTCAGACAAATCTGAGTTCATTTGAAAGACCACCTGGATGTAACTAACTGTAGCCAACACCACGGGCAGCTCGTCACAGCTGAACAAAAATATGAATCAATACTAAAATCATGTTGATTCTGCCAGCATTTTATCTTTGGCAGCTAACAGAAGTGGAAAAAAAAAGCAGACAACATCACACCATAGCATTTGAAGGATTTTTGGAGTTAAACATTTCATTCTTGCCTTAAAGTCTTGTGCTACGTGAACATAAAGGAGAAATGAACTGAAGCATTTTACTTCCAAAGCACCTTCTTAGTTTTCCTTCATGGACAACTTAAAAGATTTAGGTTCCTTGAAGTTTGCACAAGACCAGATTTCCAAAGTTTAGCAAAGCAGAATTGGGTTTTTGAGCCAGCACATGTAGGGACCTCACTCATGGATGTTTTGCCTCTGCTGGCCAGGTGGATCCTCAAGTGAGTTCAGACAAGGTAAATGAAAGACCTGTAATATTTGTACCTCTACAGCCTTGTGCTATCCCTTCAGCCCACAGAGTATCCCACCTGGGCAGTACTCAGGGGGGTGAGAACAACAAACAGAGCAGCAATGGGAGAGGGAAGAGGGCCCTGCCTGGAGTTTGCTCCTGCATCTCACCACTAATTATGTTCCGGTGTGCAACACACAACAGAACTTTTACCCAGTACAGATACAGTCAGGGAGACTTTGATGCCCTTTTTCTGTTAAACCAAGAGAAAATTATGAAGATCATGGTCAAGATCATGAGATCATGGTCGGCAAGATGTCCCAGATAATCAGTGGTTACTTTATTGCTTGTGAAAGACATTAGAAAAGCAGTGAGCAGGCCACTGGACAAGGTCACGCCAAAGAAAGAGCACTGCACTTGTACTGGCAGTGACTGCCTTCCCAAACTCGTGGCTGGGAAATAGTGGGTTCATCCTTCGGTGTATTTAAGAACACACAGAATTCATTTAGAATAACTGAAAACAACATCAGGAAGAGCTATGACCTTCAAACACAGCCTGAATCTGGCTTTCATAATGCAAATGGTGAGACTCGGTGATCAGGGTGACCCTTTTGGACCTAAAAAGCTGTTGAGCTTATTCCCTAACGACCACCTTTTTGCACCATTTTAGCAACCATTGACCAGGCACAATCCAGATCCATCTCCTGGGAAGTGGCAACACCTTCTATTCCCATGGTACTGTGAGAAATTGGAAGAAGCCATCTCCTGAGAGCATTCCAGGGTGATGTGACCAGCATCAGGAATAACCATAAGACCTAATTTTCTACAGATGACTGTAGAAAGCCTGTTAACTCCTTCTAAATGAGTTCTTAAAACAGAAAAATGAGCAAATAAGAAATCAGTGAAATGTGGGCTCCTTTCTCTGCAACATTTCACAAGAAAAATATTATCACATTAATTTAGAGTCTCAGCAGTCTAATTTGAAAACCAGTAGCATTGTTTCTGAAAATTCTGCTTCAGGGATTTCTATAAAATATGTAATGGAAAAATTTAGCCCTCCCATACAGTCAGAATATATTCAGCTGGAAGGAGGCAGGGTTCAATAATGAAATATAGAAAAGGGATATTAGTAGGTTTGAAAGTTTTGGAGTGCTCAGTCTGCTATGGACAACCACAGTTGAGGGCCATTACAGCTCACTGCTCTCTGCAGCTGACAGAGGGGAAGCTCACCATCCCTATCTGGACTGGTCAGATGAAGGAACACTTCATGTCTAAGCATCAGCTAGGGCTCAAAGGAGGTTAGCTAATGTATCCTCACAAACACTCTGGATAGTTACTCTTCTCACCATGAAGCTAATTGCAAAAGGAGTGATACACCAGGCCAGAAGACACTCGACTTAATTTTAAAGGATGGTAGGATACACCATATATGGTTCCCATGTACTGCAAGTTAATAACACTATAAGTAAGCAACTTTATCCAGTATCTATTTCTTTGTGTCATTTTTTCATCTTCTTAGACCAAGGTCATCTTTCTTCAGCCATCTCCTATCCTTGTTCATTTGTTGTTGGCTCCTAGTTGCCATCTGGAACTGATTTCCTTCTTTCATTCAGGGAGTCTGTCATGTCTGCCACAGACATGCAATTGACTTTTATTTATCTTCTCTTGTGGTTTTGATTGCCTCTTGCTCTATCTTCCTGTTGGCTTTTTTATGCACTTTCAAAGTACCTTGCTCTGGTCTACATTACTCTACTGCATACGGTGACAATTTTATTGATGAGTCAGCTTTTCTTGTCTGGTAAACATTGGACCAAGTTATTTTGGAGCCCAGTGTTCAATCCAAAGCCAGCAGTTTGCTTTACACACTAACATTAGCATGTCCCTGCACAAACTGAGTCTCAGACTGCATGAGGACAGCTAGGATGACACACAGCCAAGATGAAGAGGGTGAAGAACACCCAAAACCTGAAGCACTGATGGGGCAAAGAAACAGGGAGGTGAGAGTTTGGGATGAGGGTCCAATAAATCCTCATGGAGAATGAGGAGAATGAATGAAGAGACAAGACAGTGTCTGAACTTGGAAGGTATTGCTGAAGGCAGGATGATCAGACAGCAATCAGTCAATTAAAAAATGTATCATAAAAAGTCTGAAAAAAATGGACCGTGCACAAGCAATTTAAGCTTGGCAGTTAACTTTCGAGTTCATAACTGCTGCACTTGATGTTCCTGGATAATCACAGTTTTCTCTGTAACAAGTGATATTTTAAGGTAAGATCTTTGAAGCACTTAGTGGGGGTTGTTTTCCATTGACTGTGGGTGAGCCCAGTATCAAGATGTTCTAAAAGTCTCAGTCTTACTTTACATAGATGTTTTACTAAGGGCAAAAAGGGTTTTTCAGGTGTGGAAAAGCAGCAGTGCCAAGCAGACCACTGAAGCAGGAAATAAAGTAGAAAAAAAAAAAAGAAAATCTACTCCTTTTTTCCCCTAAAAAAATCAAATACATAACTATTTACGACCCTCAGAGTATTCTAAATCTTTCTCACGTTGCATTTGAACTTGTCTCCTTTAACAAATAGATGACAATACTGTCTTCTTTCTCCCTTTTTCCTCTCAGTTGATGAGTATGGACAAGAAAGCCTTTATCAGTAAATAATAAAGGGATTATTTTTAACAATTTCAGTTTCTCAGTGGAAATAAATAATGAAACATTTTTCCCCTGAAGATCTCTGCAGAAATCATCACATATGTGTAGCTCATAGGCTTTTGCTTCCAGCTATGCCAAAATGACCTTGGTTTACTCTCTACCATTGCTACTATTTGCAAAGTTGGTAAACACCTTAAATCCAGTAATTGGCAGGCTCATGTCAGCCTACCAAGTCAGATGAATTACTGGAACCTGTGCTGGTTTGGGTGGCATAGCTTTTGTTTAATCCTTAAATTCTTTTTATAATTAAATGCTTTCTTCCTCCCTTTTTTACTGGACAGGCACCATCTGCAGGTGCCCAATCTGCAAGTACCAGACTGATAGAAGAGGGCACTGTGCAACAGACCCTCTCAGTGGAGTTCATTATGCAGCACAGCACATTTCAAACATACCATCACTCATGTTAAGAGCCATTTTTGGAGGGTTGAGGTAAATGTAAACATGCTATTAAATTCAGCTGACTTGATGTTGCTGAATTAAACAATAAACCCAAAGAAGCTCTTCAAGCTATTGCTGTCTGCAACGTATTGTATGCATTCACATAAATCTAATTAAAACCCTGTGCATAACCCAATTATGAGCTATTCCCTTACAGCAAGTTTTATATTTATCTAAGCCAGGATGTGCCAGCTGTGAGGCAGAACCCTGGATTTGCTAAGAGCTATTGTGTAACAGCTGGAGTGGTCAGATAAATAGACTGATGATTTTGTCTTTCTGCTAATGGATCATGTACTTGTGGATCAGGACCATTTTTTGCCATCTAAGGTTACTGAGATTTACTTGATTGTCATATTTCTTCTATCAAAGTGCTCAGGAGATAAGTTAAAGATGCAACTTAAAGGGCAGGCAGTTGAGAGGCTGAGGGACAACAGAATACACACCCTTTGTATTCCCCTAGTAACTGTGAAGGCAGATCCGAAGAGGTAGTATTACCACTCCGAATCGTTATCGAGGGGAGGAACTTCCCTCCACTGGGAATACAGCAACATTAGCAATACAGGGAACTGGTCTTCAAATGCAAGGGTCTAGTGCTGGGTGCTCTGAATAACCTTATTCCAGCCTTGAGGTTGAATATAGAATCCGTATTTAGATTATGACAGGGATTATCCCATGGTTCATCAGCATTCCCCTGACATCCTTGTAAATGCAGATCCATCACCTGAGTAATAATGGCAGAAGATGCAGCAGGGACCAGTCCTTGCCATTTTCAACTAATAGCATGCATAACTCTTCCTGCAACAGATCTACACAATGTTTGTGACACTAATGTTCTCCATACATTCTTCTCTAATGTTGGATGAAATCTAAGGTTCAGGGGGAAGAAAACCCTAGACTCAACTTTTCTTTCCAGAAGTAGAGCCACCTCCTTGTCCCCTCCAGGAGAACTTTGAAGAAGTGCCCTCATTCGAGGCTCAAATCTGTGCTCTAATCAGTTTATAAAGAAGAGCTAACTGAGAAGAATCTTTCCTAATCCTGGAAAAAGCGAGGAGGATTAACCTCGCTGAACCATCTAACAGAAGGACTAGTGGAGTAGGAAAGCCCCATTGGGCATATGCAGAGGCAGAGAGAGGAGAAGAGGAAAGGAGAAGACAGAGAGGGAGAGCACTGGTGAGGGTGATGCTGAACCAGAGGGAATGTCAGCAGAGCATGGGTGGGACAGCACAGAGTGACAGTGGGAAGAAAGGTGCAAGACTCCCTCCAGTGGGTCAGTCACTATGTCATCCCTCTAAGGTAGGAACTGATGCTGTTGGGTGGAAAGCCCAGCATCCAAGTCCCCATCTGTGACTCTCAATAAATTACTTTTTCTTTCCCTGCTTCCTTGATGCCGGAGGCTCACAGGGACAGCTTCAGCTGGCCAGTAGCTCAGTGACTCTCCCTGCTCAAGCATCATTTTTCCAAGCAATGCTCCAACTCCTAGCACAGCAACTGCAGAGACAAAGCTGCTGGCTGCAGAGCAGCATGATGAGTAGCAAACTCTCCTCATGTGACCCTTAAGTGTAGGCTTTGTGCAGTGCTACAAGCATTCCCTGGAGCAAACAAGATTGACATGGCACCTGAGCACATGTAGTGCCCAACTCCGGGATTTCAAACTACATGCCATTTCCTTCCAGTTGGAGACAAGTTTATGAGCTTGAGCAAGCAATAAAAGCTTCTCTCTATGCTAATGAAATGTCCAAGTCCTGATGGATTAGCAGTTTTCATATCAGATTAAATCTGCATTTTTGCTGATAAAGGCACAAAAGTCACTCCTAATAGGCTTTCAGATTTTGTTAGCACAAATACATCTCAATAGAGCACAGTGCCCATGGGATGTGAGTGGGACAGAAAAGGCACTAACACATTATGACGGACTGCTCAAAAACTCTGCTTTCCTCCAGCTGGCCAGAACACAGCCAGGCAACAGGAAAAAAAGCTATTGCTGTTGCAGAGAAACCCTGTAGATACTTTCCTAGAAGCCCATGGTACAGCCAGAGCACCCGTGCTCTCCACAGCAGTCCCTGGAGCTCTTCTATAACCATGGTTAGATATGGGACCCCTGGAGCCAGAAGAAATTCTCCCACTCCAAAGAGTTCAGACCCTTTTGGTACTAGAAGCTACTTCACATAACTCCTTGTGTAGCCTTTGAATGAACAGAGATCCTTAATGCTGTGATTTATCCGTAACTTTCCACCCTAAAGAACTGCAGGCATTATTTTTGGGATACAACACTGACAATGCAATTCTTCTAGAAAGCTACTTAGGCCATATCTGTGCTGCTAAAGGAAGCAGCCTCAGAGACAAGAGCAAGTAGAGCTATCTGGCTCACATCTGCTTTGTTTGGAGCTTACCCTTACTGTCCTGAATTTGTCTAGAAATGAGTTGGAGAGAGAGATGCACAACAGAGATGGAAAGCAAGTTTTCAGCTAAGCAATATTGATGATGAAGGTCCACTGCTCAAACTGGCTCCTTGGCTTTCTTTTCACAGAAACATGGCAAAGGGCAGAGCATTGCCGTGAGCTTGGACTGCTGAAAAAACACAGCATGGTGCTGGAGAGCAAAACCTGTGCACAGGGGGGTGGCACAGGATGGAGCTGCCATAAGACTCCAGTTGCAGGGATGAGTTCCTGGCTGTGGATCCTCTGCCTGCAGCCCACCAGAGGTACCCAAATGCTGAATCTCAGAGCCTGGATCCTCCTTCCTGGGCACCTCACCATTCCCATAAAGCAGTGCTGTGTCATATATCCCATTGGGCTTTGCAAGCATCTTAAAACTCCTGCACATGCCAAGCCGTTTGTTGACTGTCCTGTGGAAATGGTTTGACATACAGGAAAAAATTGACATAACCCAGGGGTACCTTGGTGACATTTTGTGCACATGGGTGAATTATTTATTTATTTATTAATCTTTTGGAAACTTTTCCATTTGTTATTTGGGACCTTAATAGAGTGATGCCATTTCCCATTTCAATCATTGCTCCAGTTTACTTCTCCACTTTAATTTCTGACTGAGTCTAAGGAAACTTTTTAAAAGGAAGGAGAAGAGAGAGATGAATTATGGCACTTGAAGCCAGACAAGAAATTCTGAAAAGAAAATGTAATTAAGAAATAAATTGAAAAATGGGAGCACCTGTGATACAGTGGCCAGGACTGATTATTTTAGGGGGGAACCCATCACAGGCAGCTTAATTCCATTTCATTCTGTTGCTCTTGGGATTTGGACTGTTTGGTCATTTATTTGGATTCAACATAAACCTCTTCTACTTGCATTGTTAGATGTAATGAGCATAATTTTGCACTTTATTAAACTACAAACATGTTCCTACTGCTGGAAAAGTTTCCATTGCTTCTCAGGAAGCACTAGGTCATTTGCTTTGCAGGATGGAGTTATTAACTGCTCAGCAAATACCTGGAGTGGAAATAGTTTTACCTATTGGGAAAAGCACTACTGCTCCTGTAAAAACAAAGGTTTTAAAGAGATTGAAATGTCTGGAAGAAATTCATGATGGGAAGGGAAAATACACAGGAGGGTGACTGTAAAAATGATAAAGTGGAGTTTAGAGTGTTTGATCAGTGACTGATGCAACACTATTTTACATGGAAATGTGAGTATCCAGGGCCAGGAAACACTGCTGGAACTGTGTCAAGTTCAGATTCAGTTTCTGATTACTGAGGCTGAAGTGGGATGAGTTGCAATAAAAATATTGAAATCTGAATACCTACTCTGAGGGACTCAGCCAAAGCTGCCCACAGTCTGAATTTGTGTGGTATAAAAGGGAGGCTTTCCTTAAGTGAGTTTGTTGCTCTCCCAGTAGCATCTAAAGTTGTTTCATTGCTATGGAGAGGGTGAGGAGGGAAAGAAACTGACCCGAAGTCCAAAATGAGCAGTCAGAAAAGTTCAGCTAAGCAACAGCTCCATGCTATCAGCCTCTTCCTCCTGGAATTTATCCTGCCCAACATCACAACTGCTCCTCCCAGTACTTCTCACTCCTACCGAAGACCGGCTAGTTATCTAGAAATCAGGTGGGACTGTGACTCTCACAAAGTTTTAGGAATTGTCTCCCTGGAAATGCCTTCTTTGTTCAGAGCAAACCTAGAGCATAAACCCTTACAAGATGAGGTCTATCTTCTCTGGTTTATCATATGTCTGGACCAAGACAGAAACTAGAGAGCTTCCATAGCTAACTCTGCTACAAAGGAGGAAACTGGTCCCTTCATCTCTTGATGGTCTCAGTCATCACCATAATGTGGCACTATTCAGGAGGTTCCCTGAAATGATGGGAACAGACTCTACCCTGTGATACATTATGAGCTTTGTCTCTATCCCCTAACACTTGCAGGTCCTTCTCATAGGGCCTGGAATAGATGTCCAGTTGAAGATCTTGTCTAGTAACACAGGTATATTTCTTGGATGGGTCTGGAGATATCACATCACCACAGAACATCAACCCTTACCACTATTTTTACCGAAGCTGCAGGAAACTTCTGTCCTCTTTTAAATTCTTTAAATTCACAGGCAATCTCTGGTAGAAATGAACACTGTGGAATGAGAAATGCTGCCTGAATGTGTCAATATTCCTACCTTGTAGACAAATTATCTCTTTTTTATTTAAAAAAAAAAACCTCTAAAGAGAAAGAGATGTGTCACATCTTGAAGTTATACCCCAAATGATTTCAACACACCTTAATTGAAACTCTGAGGAAAAATAAATCACTTCTGAACAGATCAAGATATAAACAATCTTGAGTCATGATTTTTTGATAGCACTTTTAGTACACTGTTCATTTCTGTTCTATTACGTATTTATCAATACAAACTTAACAGCTGAAAAAAGATTGAACCCATGTAATTCCACTAGAACCTCACAAGGGAAGCCAGAGAAATGGATGAGATTACATTAATCTAGTTCCTAAATTCATTAAACCTAAAGTACCTGTTAAAAGTAGAGATGAAAATTGCTGCAATTAATTGTCACCAGAACTCAGACTTTGAGACAGCAGCAACCTGCACAAAGAATAACTGAGATGAATTTATAATGCCTGTATTGTCCTCAGCCTCCCTGAAAAGCACGCACGGAATCTAGTTGGCAATACATCAGATCTGATAGGAATTCAGAAGTGGGCTAGACAGTAAGTCTTCCAGTACTGGTGTCCCTGCCTCCAGAGCTGAATAGATTATTACAGATTTGCAAGTTTTTCACACAGCCGCTCTGGGAACTACAGCAGTGAAAGTTTTGCAAAAGATTGTTTTCACACTAGAAAATCACTTCCTAGCAGACTGGAACCATGTTCTGAGGATAGAGATGTACTGAGGAAAAAAGCCAACACCAACAAACCAACACAAGGAAGTGTTTTCAAAACAAGTATTTCAATATTTATGCAACTTAACGGAATCACAGGCTCACAGAATGGATGAAGCTAGATGAGATTCCTGGAAATTGTCTCGTCCCACCCCCATACTCAAGGAGGGTCTCCTAGAGCAGGGTTGCTAAGGGCTGCTCATCTACCAGGCCTGTTGTTTCACCCCCTCCCCTAAAACACACCCATGCAGGAGGGTTGGAACTGGATGATCTTCAAGGTCCCTTCCAACCCAAACCATTCTGTGATTCTATGAACATGGCCCACCCGCATTTTACAGAAGTTCTCATATGCTTGTGAAATAGACATTGGTGGTCAGGATCATGAGTTTGTTAAGGAGAGAATATAAAGTTTAGTGAAACAAAGTCTGTTTCAATATATTAAGGACTTCATTGGCTGATACCAACAGCTAGAGATGATTGAGGAAGTAGAAAATCCTGGGTCATTTCAAAAATTTTGTTCCCAAATACTTGGCTCAGTGGGATCATGGGAAGACTGTGGTCTTTCATGGATTGCATGAAGTACGTGCACAGAGTGGACACATTTATGAATTATTTATTTTTTCATACAGTAGCCTGGATCAATACTGAGCTCTGACTCAGCCTTTGGGGGTCTGCAGAGCAGTCACAGGCCACTGCTCTGAAGGAAATACACAAATGATTTCTTCAAATGACCACTTGATGTCACTTGACACCATGCTAATATACCTGATGAAGCCCACTTCTGGGCAATATACAAAAGTTCTTAGAATCAAGTATCTGAGAAAGGGAAACCAAGAAGCTAAAAAGTCCTTTGAAAAAAAAAAAATTATGGGCTTTTCTACTGTTCTTCTAAACCACTGGTGACAACTACTAAATTACTTACAAATACTCAATCTCTTCTTGTCCAAAGAGGTATCAGTACCCACTTTCTTCTCCAGAGAGAGTCTAGACGTAATCACTAAGACTAAGTGATCTAAGACTTACTAAATTTGAATGTATTCCCAGTTTTTGGGGTGTCCAGGTTTGAAAAGACAGAGACATCAGTGTTTCTAGATTACTCTTCCAGAAATGATTCCATTAGCAATCCAGTGTCATAGTAAAGCCTCAGTTTTCCCTCCCCTACAGCTTCATTCCTCACCGACACAGGGAATCTCACATTGTCCATATGTATGAAATACCACCTTTGAAAACTAAGCCAAGATGCCATGTTTCCTAATCTATCCAGTCAAAAGTAAAGTGATTTATGGTTCCCTGACAACATTTTTCACACATCAGCATGACCTGAATTCTAATACACTCATATAATCACAGCCTTACAGTGTCTTCTCTCCCACTTTCCATTTATGTACTGCTCGGACATGGATTTATTTCTGACAGAAGCCTTTATACTGAGACTTGTATATCTTGGTTTTATCCCTTGGCATTCACAAGCCAGGTGGGCTTCTCAGGGTATAGACATGACTGTCTATGAAATAAATGCCAACCCAGGACATTTTTAATCTCAGAGCTGGTTGAAATATTTTAGCCACAAGAGATTTTCCTCTCAGTTTCATTGAAAGTGAAATGCTTTTCTGGATACTGTTTTCAAACTATTACTAGACAGAAAAAAGTAAATGACTTACTGAGGTTGTCCCATTTTGTTTTGAAAATGTCAGAAGAGATTTGTTCTGACTTTAATCAAAGCAAAATGAATGAGTCGTATTGAAGTATATTTATATTTTCTTAATATTGATTTTGATGTCTTTTAAAAATTTGAGTGGTTCCAAATTTAAACAGTTTGGAACCCCTGTTATCCAAATTTTTAAGAATAGCATGGATTCTCCTTCTTGTTTGCCTTTCACAGAAAGGAAATAGTCAACCTTTCTGATACAAATGCTAAACACATCCTCTTATTTATGAAATGTTTTACTTGGGGACTATACAGTCTCACCCAGGTAACAAGCTTTCCTTTGGCAAGTTAGTCTGAATTGATAACAACAGGTCAGTTGCTTCTCCTCATTCAGTGGAAGTCTACCAAAAACTGCAAAAATTCTATCCTTACACTCAAGGACTGTCTAAAAACCCTCCAGGTTTCTCATTTATAATTTGTTGTGCCTTATCACCTATCACTCTTCCTATCCTGAGCCTCAGTTCTTTGATGGAGATGTGGAACCTTCCAAAACATTCATCATCCTTGAAGTGATGCATTTAATTGTAACTCTCTGTAAACAAATCTAGCTCTCCTCAGTAGCTAGGCTCCTGCTTACTTTAGTGCATATCATGCAAAAAGCCCCAAAGGCTGGGTGTCTGTATAACCATCAGGAAGGTTTCTGCAGAGCTCTTTGGAATTGTCCTGCCTGGAGCCACAACTGCGAGGGAGCACCCACAAGTACACATTGCTGCAATGCTGAATATTGTCTGGGAAAAGGGGAGGAGGGGTGGGAAGAGGGTCAAGCTTGCATGTTTCTGCATCAAGCAGTCAACTTTTCTACGTCAAGCAATACAAACTAAATTAGGTTTATTCTGAATCTGGCTGTAAATTTGGGCTAGCTTCAAGAGGACAGAGAACTTAAAAATTATTTTGCATAACAGACAGAAACATCTGTTGGAGATTTTGACCCACATTACTTTCCATAGAAATAAAAGTTGGAATATTATAAAAGATCAAGATCCAAAGGTGCCTTAGATAGGTAGGAAAATTACCTGGCATGCTCCTCTCTCTGCAAGAGAATGCCTTGGATACTGCAGCTTTTGTATTTGGGGGCATTTCTAGATTTGTCTGCCTACACCACCGCTCAGACAGTTACAAAGTTCTAGTACCCAAAGAAATGAAAGAATAAGAATATTATTACCATAATTAGCTGTCTTCCTTAGGGAGGTAACTTTAGAGACAAACTACTTTCCAGCACCATTTTCTCTAGCTGCTAGTGCTTGCAACTCTCTAGTGCTTTATAATCTTCATTTCTGCAAACACCAAACAGATATTGGTGATGTATTCCTGTAATTATTGTGCTCTTGAAGTTGTACCAAATGGAGTTCTTTGCTAAACATTACAAGTCAAATCCCACTGGTGAGGAAGGAAAAAAAACCCCAAACAACCAACAACATTGAAATCTAACACATTTCAGCCTTTGCTTGGCTGTCCATCAAACAAGATGGTCTACAAGACAAAAATGAGATAAGAAAGCACATGCAATCCATCTTCTTTCAGTGTAGGTAGTGCATGCAAGTTATTTATTTAGCACTTAAAATTGTGTCTTTTCTCTAAAAAGAAAGCTGACAGGAATTTCTTGGCAGAGGAGGTTTTGCCATTTCATCACAGATCAGAATGAAACCCCAAGTATTTTAAGAAATTGTGGAAATAATTGGTAAAGCCACTTTCTCATAATTGCAGTCAGAGCTGGGTTCTAATGCACCCAGAGATGTGATAATTGTGAAAACTGACACAAAACTACAGCTTAAGAAAAACAACAGAGACAGAGATAATGACTTAATCCTACCAAAACATTTTGCAGAAGTAGGAATGATGGAACCACCTGTTCTCATAGGAAAGCATATTTGCAGAAACTTTTTAAAAATAGATGTGAAAGTTTATTTATTTGCTTAATGTGGGATTCCTGACCTCATAGTCTTGATGCCATCTCATTGTAATCTTAATAAACAACGAAAGGCAAACGTCACCCAGGCAGTGAATGGATGGAGCCAAAATCTTCAGAACAAGAGCATGCTCATTTTTTTTTTCCTCCCATCAGGTTAGCAGTCTGAGAGGCAGTGGGTTTGCTTTTGCCTGACAAGTTTTCATCACTCTACATGGAAATTAGAGCACAAAAGGAGAAACCAGCTTCCTGGACCTCAGCTTAGCAAAGCGATTCTGCACAAGCTTTGCTTTAGGTTTAGCACATGGTGCATTTGCACCTGAAGGTGGGTACATCCATCCACCTTCTGCTCAAACTCCAATTGTCATTATTTAACTCAGTCATGTTGTGTGTCAAATAACCAGTTGCCCGTAATTACTCCCCTCATTACACTGCATTTCCCCCTTTCCATTGTCTTTGCTGTGGCTATGTTTCCACTTGCCTGAACTCAAGAAACACCGAGGGCTAAATCTGAGCTCAAAGAGTTGTAAATCAGGTGCCCATACTGCTGTGACAGCCATATAAATGAGATTGAAAGAGAATCACAATTTCATTCTATGAAAATAGAGCTCTTTGCTTTTTCAGCAAGTTAACTTAGCCTTCCTCCTGAGAGATGACCCTACTTAAATATAAACCAGGGAAGAAGTGGAATGAGCCCAAGCGATGTGCAGCTTGCCCTGAATGCAAAACAGGGACAAGCAACATTCCCAGCAATCTGAGAGCCTAGAGAGTTAATGTTCTTCTGAACACCTTTAAACTGTGATGAAGCCAGCTTTGAGAAGACTATTACTTTGGATAAAATCACAAATTAAAGTGAAAAATTGTGGCTGAGGTTCCCAGCTGTGTTTCATGTCAGTGCTCATTTACAGCAGGCAGGCTTGAAGGAGGTTGTGGATAGCAATTTATTTACTAGATGTGCTCTGGCTTTCCACCCAGAGGCATCAGGAAGGCATGCAGGTACTTCATTAAGGCTCAGGATATATTGCAGCCCTGTTGCAAACATTTACCTTATAACTTCTCACATCGAATTCTTGCCAAAATTTCATATCAACACGAAGAGTCAATTAGTGGAGACAGAGAGAAGGAAATGCCATCCAGAGTTCTCCCTGGCACTGATCAAACACAACCAAGTGTCTTTCTGCAGGTTTCCCCCTCACCAAGAAAAATTCTGAGAGAATTTTGGAGCTGGACCTGCCCAAGGGCCACATTAATCACTCTGTGTTGGCACAGTGCAGACCTCCAGCGTGCCACAAGCTCATGGGTCCCAGCAGTAACACCAGCTCCACCAGGAGCTAACTTCAGGGTTTTTTGGCTGTCTCTCCAGTGACACAGGACTGCAAAAAGTAAAACTAAACTAACTAACTAACTGAAGTGCTCAATCAGAGCTAGGATACTGAGTGTAACAAAACCAGATTCACTCTTTCTATCTGCCAACTCTGTGGCCTGTACAGTATTCATCATTGCACATTGTAGATGTTCATTCAGCATGCAAAGAAGTCATGTATTGGATTTATGAAAGAATGGATGATACAGACAGTGCTGTGATTTTCTGTACATCTTAACATGCAGTATGGAGGCTGTGATTCTCAGCTCTCCATGAAATGGTCCATAGCCTTCAGCTTGCTTCTCTGTGCCCCAAGTGTCCTGACACCCTCACTGAGACGCTGCTCCATAAAAAGGGCTGGATATTCCCTTACTCAGCTCTTTTTATAGTCAAGAATTTTGGTCCAGAATTATCTGTGCACTGTGAGAAACACAGTTTGGAAGTGACACCCAGAACACACCCTTGAAAGTAGGTGGCTTTCAAGAGGAAGTGTTTGGAAACGGTGGTTTCCCTTGTCACTTGTCTGAATCAGATTTCTTTGTTGATTTTCTGTTTGGCACAAAGATAGATCTTGGTAATTAATATATTGTGTCAAGCTCATCTTACATTTCTGAAAGAAATAATTCAAGACTGCCACTGTGATTCATTTGAACTATTGAACTCTATATTGTTTTCAGAAAGAAAATGCAGGATGAGTATATTTACAGGGCAGAATTCTCTGAAAATCATCTATTTATTTTCCCAAGAGCTTTCCTAGAGTACACATTAGCACAGATTCAATATACAAAGGGTGCTTGAAAGCCAGGATACCACTCTAAGGTAAAGCACTATGAACATAACAGACCTGCTACTCTTTAGAGGGATACATACTCTTATACTCTTCCTGGTCCCTCTGGACAATCCTCTTTGCTCCAGAGCACTGGAAGAAAATCTGAGCAGAACACAAAAGTATCTGTAGATAGGAAATCCATATCCAAGTGGAAGAAAGAAAATTCTTCACTCATCAGAAGTGCAAAAGAAGCAGAGCAGTATCAAAACCAATTAGGGAGACAGTGATGTAACTCAAAGACATAATAAGCAGTCTTCTGTGATGCAATTTATGAACAATTTATCACTACACTTTGACTCCGACAAGAAGTCCAATAAGCTACTGGCTTCAGCTCTACCTTTAGAACTCCATAACTGACTCATATTGACAGAGTCAGGACCTGACAGTGGTGATAAAATGAACTGTTTCTAATTATTCAAAATCATCGAACAGTTTTCTAACAAACACATCAAACATTAAGATGAATTAGTTTTCTTTTATGGATTCCCAGCACTACTAAAATCAGTGGATTGGAGGAGTGCAAAAAACCAAAAGTGTGCTGAAAAGTGACAGCATTAATCAATAACTAGATACAAATGTGAAGATAATTTATGCTCCTTTTGAATCAACTTGGGTTGTTTTTTGTTTGGTTTTTGTTTGTTTGTTTTTGGTTTTTTGTTTGTGGTTGGTTTTTTTTTTTTTGTCGGCTCAAGTATTTCTAATGTGCTCCACTATCTGAGCAGGACTGGGACTATTTTGATAGGCAAGATAGGATAGGGAGGGAGGGAAAGGGATTTTTGGGAGGTGACAGTGTGCAGGAGTGGATAGTGAGGACACTCATCCCAGAGACTTGAGCAGAACTTTAGATGGTAGATACAGTCCCAAGGCGAAGTGGCTCTGAAGTAGAGCTCCTGGAGAGAGTCAGCAGCACTAAGATTCATTACCAAGGGTCAGACCCCCCTGTGTGAAGAGCCTGTCACCAGGTCAAGGGACAGAGGTGGTTTGCTCTGTTACAGTCATGGGGCACAGGGCTGCACCACGCAGAGATGCCAGCTTGGAGCTACATCAGCATGGCAGCATTTCCCAGCTGCCAAGTCCCAGCCAAGATGTCAGGGTGAGACATCATCCTGACATGACTAAACCATTTCCAGCTGTACTTAAAGGGAAGCAGTTTGGGTGCCTACAACTCCCAGCAGCATGGGAAGGGAGAACATTAAGATAAAATACATTGAGTGAAGGTACATTAATGGAGGCAGGAGCAGAGCATTCATTGAAGCAGTAGAGGAATTAAAAAAGCCAGTTCCAGACAAAAGAAGCCAGGGTGAGTGTGCTGGAAATGCAGAAATATATCAAATACAAATTGCATAGGCACTTCAGAAAGGCTTTGTCAAGGAATAAACAGATGACTGCACACCTAATACTCCCCTGATCTTTCCTTCTGCAAATCAGGAAGACATGCAGCAAGGATTACAAGCCTGGGCCTTGTTTCCTGTGAGCCAGAGATCCAAACTAGCCCATGAGTTTGTTTTATTTCTGATTCCAGACTTGCATTCCGTGCTCTAAAGAATGAAGCTTCTCAGGGAGACGTTTAAGAGCAGGACACAGCAGCCAGACAAGATGGTTCTCTAGGATTACAGAAGGATTACAGATTTCAACAATGAAATGGAGTTACATCACAGTAAAATAAACCTTTTCAATTCAAAAGATTTTTTGGGGGGGTTCAGCCCCATTGATGTGGCTGGTGGAAAAAACAACAAGCAGGTAGTCCCAGACTATCACCTACTGATCTGGATACCAGCCCATAAACCCCTGCTTGCCACAAAAATCTTTCATCCTGAATGACCCTGAGCACTAACAGCTTGCTAAGGTCACTTTGAACCAGGCTGCCCCATTATTTCTGTTATGTCTCACATATCCTGAACTCAATGGGACACAAGGGAGGGAGTAAGGTTAAATGACAACCAAGAAACCTCAGACTTCCTAGTCTGAACAACCACAAAGTTTGGCATAAAGCCTGAACTCTGTAGCAAGTCACCCCCGGTATTCTCCCCTTGCTCAGAGGATCCTTAAGTTATGTGCCCTATTTTCATTTGCTAAACTACCCAACATCTCCATCCCTTCCTTTTCAGGAAGTCTGGTTCTTTTTGTCACATAGCACTCCTGGTTATAAACCAAGTAACAATAGCTAAACTTGCTGGCAGATGGCACATTTATTATTTTGAGTTTCTTATCCCCAGAGCCACCACAAAAAAAAAAAAACCAACAACAAAGTTGAAGAACTAATAATTTTAGTTACACCAGCAAAGTGAAGGGCTGATACATTCCCTACCGAGCAACAAATTAAAATAAGCCTAAAGCAACAAGTGATTTCTGACTCTTCCATGCATGGTGGAGTTTTTTTATTGTGTCTCTGGTGTCTACCTACAAGGAGTAGTATGTCAAAAGCTTTTCTTAACTCTGAAATTCAAGACTGAATGAAATTATTAATGCCAGCAGAAGCTCCACCTAACTTATTTATCTCGTGTATTGTGGAGCCTGCCTGCCAGGCTGCCTGAACCTGGACAGGAGACACTTCCTCATGAGCAGCCCCATAGGAACTGGGGAGGTCTCGGTCAGCACGAGGGGGTTCAGCCTTGGCCGTGTGAAGGTCTCTGAAAATTAAACCCTGGCTGCTTTTGTTCTACCTGAGGATGGACTACCAGGTCTCACATCTCCTAAATGTCTTTCCCACCACAGTCTATGGCATTTCTGAAAGACCTTTGATTCACCAAATTTTCCCTGGACACTCCAGATAAACTAAGGGAAGCCTGAACTCAGATCATCTTCCTGGAATAATGAAGAATAATCATTCTTGATTATTCATGATGGGAAGACATACAGATCATGCTATGGCACTTCCCCAGTGCCACAAACCTTGGGTCACTGATGCCAAATGGACACTGAGTCCTCTCTTCCCACACGTTTGGCAGCCTGCAGCTGCAGGTCCGTGCACGCACTGAGTTTTTTCTTACACCCCTACCTGCCTGCAAGCCTGTGAGTAAATCCCACTGCTCTCTTTGGCAGAGGAACTGTTCACGTGGCAGTCATCAGCCCACTGCTATACCAGTCAAACCTGAACATCTGTAGTGCTCAGCTAGCAGTAATCAAAGCCACACATCACTCTCTGCTACTCCACTCCTCCATCACAGCCCCAGCCAGGCTCCTTCTCCACTCCTGTGAGCCAAAAAAGGACAGAGGGCACAAGTTCAACCTGAGAAATGTTTCTCAGATACGTTCTGCTTTGTAAGAGTTTGGTTCCTTCTTGACTTTGTTCACTGCTATCTGAACTGCCTGAAAAGAAATCAAATGCAGCCTTTCCTAGCAACAGGGTATCAGAAGAGGATCAGACTTACAATACCTGCAGTGTCTAAAAATGGAGTATTGTACTGACTGCTGTCAGTCAGTTAAACCTAAAATTCCTAAAATTAGAGCCTAAAATTTTAGGCTTTAAAGTGATGATTTTTTCACTTGAAGGGTTTCAGACTTTAAACACATAATTCTTTAGCTCCGTTGGCTGAGGGTCAGGCTTGTCTTATGAAGAATGTTGTGCTGTTCCCTCAACTCTTCTGTGAGCTCCACTTGGATTTGCATGACACCTTGCCTTGTGCTGCCTTTCTATGTACAGTAACTCCATTGTATATGCCATATAGCAATGAACAATGTATGGTTGGGTTTTTTTCCAGCAGTAGAAGAAAATTTCCACAAGGATGAGAGATTTTAGAATAGCAATGGTTAAACTCTTCTCAACCTTGGCCCAGGTCTCCAAAACCAGCTGCACCATATCTTTTTGCAGGTTCAGGAAAGTCTAAGAGCTTCCTTTTTTATTAGTATTATTTCTAAACATTTTCTGTTGTCAGCTTTCACTGAGAGTGCTGAGGCTACAAATGCTTCTTGGCATCTGTAGATAGCAATATACCTCATTCTCTGATGGCAATGTACTTTTCAAGCCTCATATTCATAAATCTTCCAGATGCCTGGGAGATAACTAAGTACCACTGTGAACCTCTGTGGTAACCTGAGGCACAAAGAGGTTAAGAAACTTTTCACTCATTACCTACTGAGGCAGACCTGGATATTGAACATCCTAGTCCTGATACCTCATTTTTCTTCCAACCACTCACCAGTCATCCCTCTCCCAGTAACCAAGGAGTTTGGTAATTATAATCAGATTCCCAAACTTTAGCTGCTGATTCTTTTCCTCCCCTTTAGCAAAATCATTAACTTTTTAGATTTAGCCCACTGCTTATGTAAAATGGAAAAGATATTTAAAATTCTTCATACAGAAGGAGCTGGATTTTCATCAAGGAAAATACATCTCTGAGTGAGAGGGAGATAAGGCCAATTCCTGCACCACTCCATTGCTGTCTTCCCTTCCAAGAATCCTCCTTGCAAGCAAAAGTGTGATTTAACAACCACCCTGCTGCCTTGCAGCCACCTTTGGATACTCAGCCTAAACCTGACTGTACATTACACCACCAGTGAGACAGTGGGAGGAGGTGAGACTGCACAGCATGGTATGGGAAGAGAGGAAAGAGAAAGAGGGAAATGAAACAGAGAATCAGCACCACTGAAAGGCCATATCTGATGAGATGAAAGCCATTTGGAGGTCCCTGGTACAACACCTTCCTGCATGCCCCTTTCAAGGCCTCTCACCCCAATGAGGAGGATGGGTGCTGTATATTGCCTTGGCTCCCTGCTGGTGTTGGGCACACGGTCAGGGTGGATACTGATGAATTTGGCCAGGGGCCTCCAGGTTTTGTTCATGCGTTTTCCAAAGCAATTTTTATAAGGTGACAACACTAGGTGCATTTTTCATTTTAAAACTAGAAGGCTATTTTAACAGGACTGGGAAAAAAAAAAAAAAGTCTTAGGACTAAGTTCTAGATATTAAATTTTTCGTCTTTTAAAATCAAGATGTGTAAAGGTCACCATCCATTGCATCTCCCTGTGCCCTGCTCTATGTCTTGTTTCACCTAAAGTATTGCTCATTCTCCTGGAGATTTGTCCTAGTCCACTGCTGTAGACTAAACCTGGGACACACCGAAGTCTTAACCCCTGGGGCTATCAAATACAAAAAGGCAGAGTGCATATGGGCTGTCTCCTCAACCTCAGAGTCCTCCAGGGTCCAATCCAGGCTTTCTTGGGTTGGAGGACAAGCTTATTTAGCAGGGAATTGCTTTACATTGACATGTAAAGTAAATAACTGCACATCCCACCCAGTGGAGGGAGGTAGAAGGAAAGAGGGTCCTGAACATCTTTGACTTTTGATTGAAGCCTCCATGGGTCCAATTGACACTCTGCAAAAGTGGTCCTCATCTTGCCATCTGCAGACTCTGATACAGGAAGAGCAAAGGTCACACCAATGGGAAGATCTCTTCCCGTTTTAGCTCCTTTCATACAGGCAAAGGCAAAGCAATGCCTTTCTTCACAGGTCTCAGCAGAAGGGGCTACTGCAGGGGAAAAAGGAGCTGGGTGTTGAAGCAGCTCCCCTGAGAAATGACCTGCGGGGCTTTGGAGAGGGTCATGTTATCCAAGTGCTGAAGTACTGGAGACACAATCCTCTGCCAATCTCCTTAGCTCCAAAAAATGCCTTTTGATAAGTTCTTCCCCAAAGCCCTCAAGCCCTACCTTACTTGAAGGAAAAGCTAGTGATCTCAGATACCCAAACAACCCCAGTTAGCCACCACTGTACAAAAAACGTGGCTTCAAGCAGGCTTCTTACAGAAGGGACGACTAGTAGAAAATATGGATTATTGATAGCTATCCCAAAATCCAAGAACAGGTTAAAGCAGTACCTACCAAGCTATCTGCAAATTTGGAAGCCTGGCAGATGCACCCTCTGGTTTTGCCTGAAGCCTACTGACAGAAGCCACTAAAGGAGCAGGTGTTTCCTACAGACCCGACTACTGAAGAGGTTAAAAGATGACAGCTGCGAGAAATTGAAGCCATTCTCTGTGAAGTGGTTGCTGGAGGAGTGGGTGAACACATCTTGGAAAGAAGCCCTGCTGCAGTTTTATTACTCAGGTGTGAAAGGACCATTATATATCCAGGAGACACGTGCTGCAACGCTATTTTTCCCAATTAACCCCACTCTTCTTTTTAAAAGGGATGGAGAAAAAGCACTTCTTGTAGTGCCAACAAAGGCAGACCTCGACTCCAGTGAGTCTGTCTGATGAGTCTTTTGCAGTGTTTAGTGGCCAAGGATGTCAGTGCAGGTTCAAGTCTCTATGCTGGAATTAAAATGAACTATAAGCAGACACCTGAAGGCTCTCACTTCATCTGATGGCATTTTCTGCAAAAGTTCTCGGTGACCATTGCCAATACTCCACTAATTATTTTTAGAAATAATTGCTTCAGCAGACAAATTGCTTGGATTTGCAGGAAAAGACCTAGTTGATGCCAATTCCTGTTAGAGGAAGAAAGCACAACACAGAGTAAAAAAAACAGAGTAAAAAAAAAGACAGATAAGCCTGATTAGGCAAGAGAGCAACTATATAATTACAGATGTACTGAGGGAACCAGGGTCTTGGCAAAATTAAAAGCAAGACCATTACCTGATTGTCTTAACAGAAAGCAAAACAAGCAAGGATTTGCAGAGTCATTGTTGAAATTCTGAATAGATAAATAATGAACGTGTCTCTGCTTTACACCATCTTAAGACACTACCTCATGCTCTATTTTCATCATCCTGTATTGTTGCTGGGAATAAAGCATTTTTTCATATTTGTGAAGATATCCAAGCAGGTTTATTAAAATAAAAGGTGACTTCTGTTTTAGCTTTGTAGCTACATGATAAGAGTCTCAGACTTTGGGGCTGTTGCTGCTTGCATGTGATGGACAGTAAGAATTTCCCATTAGTAAGAATTTGATCTCCAGCTGGTTGTATTTCTCTGCTTTCTGGGGGCACCAAAGAACAGCCAAATTTAAGTGAAACACTGAAACATGTCCAGAGAAGTGTTTGAGGCCTCATCACTGGAGACATTCAAGATCAGGCTTGATGGGGCTCTGAGCAACGTGATCTAGTTGAAGATGTCCCTACTTGCTGCATGGGGTTTGCACTAGATGACCTTAAAGGTCCCTTCCAAACCAATGTATTCTATGGTTCTGTGAAATTTCAACAGAAGAGAGAGGTTGCTTTTCTGGGACTCCTAATGACATTCTGCTCTCTGAAGTGTGCAGCACTTGCACTCCAGCACCAGATTTGGGACTGGGAGTGAGTATTCCCCCCAGTGTAAGACTGGCAAGAAATTTTAAGGCATTTCTACCTTACCTCTATGTTGTGCCTTATCTCTCTACCATAAACTTAAGGGAAATCTTTTTAAACAGTGTGTAAAACATTGGTAATTCCCTCAGTTCTGTCCTTTTATTCTCACAGGATTACAGCATTTGTTCATCTGCTAAAGATCTTACACTGATCCCAAAAGGGGCATGTTTTATAGTGCTGGCTGCTGTGAGAAGTAGCCTGTGGACTTTTCTCAAATTGCTGCCTACTGCTTGGTGTCCTGCTCTTGCAAAGGACTGCATTCAACCTCCTGGGTGACCTCTTCCAAGACAAGGTTTTTTGGACTTCATTTATCCTTCATTAAATTCAAGAACCCAACAATTCATCACCATAAAGGGAAACATTGCCAGGTTGCTAGTATGATGCTGCAGCTATACATGAACCCATAATTCTACTGTATCAACTCAATATACTTAAAAACTGGGTTCTGTGCATTTAAAAAAATGCTGTATAATAGCTATGTTCTCCCTGCAATCATTCTGTTCTGACAGTGCCATGAACCCAGTTCTTAAGGGTTTGAAAAAGCAGGAGGAAGGCAAAAGTTTTGCTAAAAATGCCCAGATATTGGTTGCTTCAGGCTATGCTGGCAACATCAGGGTTTTTTCAGTGCAAGAGCAATTTCACACAGTGTTTTAATCGTGCAGTTAAAATAGCCACTTTTTTAGGACTCAAAGTCTCTTACAAGGACTTTAATTGCCATTCCTGATTACCACCTCCTACCTTGCAGATTCTCTAGGGCAATGGCTAACATTACAATACCAGTCCCTTTAACATACTTCACAGGCAGTTCAGCTCCAGCCTCTGAAAACAGCAAGTATTGCAAGGGAAAATATCTCACTTGTTTTGCACTTAAAAATACTGTAGGGATTGCATTGCCTTTCTAATATGATATATTTTCATTTGATTCTGTTTCTCATGTGGGCAATATGGCACCAACAAGGTGAGTGTGTGGGTCTAGTGACACTCCAGTACACATATATGGAGTAGTTCCTTTTACTAACACCATCTTCTAGAAGCCTTTTCTGCTATACTTTCTCCCATGCCCAGGAGAACCATCTGTGATCTATAATTAGAAACTTCCTAGAAGTATTAATTAATATAATAATGTTATGGATAATGGAACAAACAACCTACCACACACACAAATAAGACACAGATACATTTGCTTTTAAACAATCTCTGAAGTATCTCACTACATTTTAGAGCAAAGATTTATAGAATAAAATTCTTGTTACTTGAAATACTATAGTAATTGATGTTTAAGCTATTCACCAACACTGGATCCATTTGTTACCAGTCATTGGGAATAGTTCTTGGATTCTGAATAATACATAATCCATCTCTATGTGAATCTTTCCATGTTCTTTCTCTGTATAAAATAAAATATTGATGCTCTGGAAACATAGATATCAATGTAGAATACTTTGTTTTCACAGTATTGAATATTAACAGCAGGCTATCTGTGTTCTCCATTAAAAATCAGGCATGATACTTAAATGGACATCCTTCAGGCATAAAATATGAGTATTCAGTCAGGTATATATTTATTTTATTTTTCCAGTCTGAAGTATTAAATCTATAACAGAGGCGGGTCAAGGGAAAAGAATACTGGGAGACTCCTGTGATAGTCTGAACTTTGAGACTTCACTGGAAGCTGCTGGAAGCTGTAGGTTGGTGGCTCTTTACAAGCTAACATGGACCATACCAAACAATTGCAATGTTGTTTGCAGACAAGATTGAAACTTGAAACTGAAACCTGTGGCTCAATATCAGGTTTCAGTGAGCCCAAAGCTAAAGGCAATGACCACAGGAAGGAGACTAGTAAGGAGCTTTTAACCTTTTAGATCCCTTCTTTCAAGAAAACCTTTACCTGAGGGTGGGAGTGGGAGGTTGTGTCTGGGAAAAAACCTTAACCACATTTCCTTTGCATCTCCTGAGGTGACTCCTGTTCATACCTTCCTCCTGCTTTTGGTTTCCTCACTGCCTTTCTGTCCTACAGTACTGAGCTCTATGGAAAGACCAATTGCAATAGTCACAGCAGCGTGTGCTGTTGCTCATCTTTTGCAGAACACCAGCTGTGCCAAGGCTGTCCAGTTTGACTGGAGTCCATTAAATGTATCTTTAAAAAATGACTCAGGAGCTCATCTGGAGGGCTGTGAAGCTCTCCAGAAATCAGTGCAACCAGCTGGCCCAGTGGTCAGCAAGGAGTTTGCTTCCCTCACTCTAGGTGATACATTTCACATGTGTTTTCAAGGATTACTAGTCACAAAGTCCGAATGGGCAAGAAATACAAATATTTGATCTGCAATCTTTGAAAATGACCTGTAGTAAAGGCACCATTTGGCCTCCTGACTCCACTGGATGTGGGCTACCACCTTGATGGATTGAAGTGCTCATGCTCTTTGCAAATACATTGACAAGGACATATCCATTAAGTTCTTGAGGTCGCCACTGACTGCACTGCCCCCGTCAAGTTCATTCAAGGCAACATTTTTCTTGTTATACCTGCCAGAGCTGCAGGGCTGTAAATGAAGAGCAGCCTGACAATCTGTTAATCAAAGGCCAGAAGAAAAGAAATTAAGATGCTTCAGCAATCCTCCCTGGCAGCCTTCTACCCTCTGAGCAGGACACTTGTTGGGGTGAGCTTGTGGCTCACTTCATCAAAAATACCATCTATAGAACCTTTTATGTTGCCACAAGCAGGAAATCAGAAATAGCCTTGACACTGTGAGGTTTGCTCTAGCAAATCTCTAGTTTTCCTCTATGTGTCCCAGTGCTACATTAGAAACTCACAATATCTGAAGATCATAAAGTGGAATGGCCAAGACATCATGCTCTACATCCAGGCATTTAAGGCCCCATACAGTGCAGTACCAAATCTTTCTTGAGCTGAGCCCACTTTAAGTAGGCATATATTTCTTTGATTGGCACATTTTTCTTTGGACTGCAAATTCATTGAGTCTGAACAAACAGGCACCACACCAATATAAATGTTGTGTCTCATTAAGTGACCCAGAACCACGTAAACCAAAGAGCTTGACATGATGTCAGTGATTAATATTCAGGGACTTCTGAAAGGACAGAAGAATGTTGCCAAGTAGAAACAGTCCCATTAGAAAAGAGTGTTCTACTGCAGGTTTTTCAGGAAAAGAATTTAAGATGCTCTTGCAATAAAATATGGATCGTCTTTTCCAACAGGATCTCTTTTTCATCACTGCGCACGTTCGTGTCTTTAAAGAACAGATGGTGAAGAAGACTTACTGTTGTTAACTGTCTACAGAGACAGCCTAAGGGGCAGTCAAGCCCAGCTATTTTCTTTTCATCAGTATATGAACCAATTCATGGCTAACAACCTGCATTCAGTACCAAAGCTCCTCCTTCCCTATCTTCTTGCTCAAAAGATAACACATACTGATCAGAAATATGCCAGTTTTTCAGTAAATAGATAAATCTGCACAAACAGTCCCATGCAGCTGCCAATTTCAGTGTAGAACAGTGTATTTCAAACATTACAGACTGAGGCCAGAACACATCACTACTGGATAACTCTCAATCTTGATTACAACAGCATAAATTTGAGGCAAATTCTCTGATATAGTCAATTAGTCCAGATTGACACTCAAACAGCTGAGAGCCCAAGAGCCACTAAATGTCTTTATAAGGCTGATTTAATTATGATCAGCTTTGATGTCTTAAAATACTCATTGTGTAATACCATAAAGTAGGGCAACCTGTAAATTTATTGGGGTGTATTTATCGGTATTTTAATTTGTAATCTCCCGAGACACAATCAGTAAAAGAAACCACAAGTTCCTAGTGATTAGAGACACAAAGAGAAGATCTGCTGTCTAGTGTTAGGTCTGCTGATGACACATAAGTCGTGTCTTTTACATTTGCCTGCTGCACAAGACAGCCAACCCTCCTTGGTTCAACTCCGTGAAACCCACCTGTCTGTATTATTAAGGATACACAACGGGAATGAAAATAATGAAACTTGACTCAAGAGACTGAGTATGAGATTAATGTCTCCCAAGGTGTCTAATGATGAGTCTTCAGAATAGCTACCATACCTCCACCTAGTCAGCC
This sequence comes from Florisuga fusca, assembly GCA_038090715.1. Lineage (NCBI taxonomy): Eukaryota > Metazoa > Chordata > Aves > Apodiformes > Trochilidae > Florisuga > Florisuga fusca. The sequence continues at coordinate 16,031,856 of JAAWXA010000014.1, forward strand.
CCTTCCAAAGTAAATTGACACAAACGACAAGGTTTCTTTTCCTGTATTTACTCATTGCCTGGGCTGTCATTTAACTTCCAGCACTCTCTGTTCCTGGTCACAGCATTTAATCCCATCAGTAAAGTTACTGAGTCATTTCATTATTCACTTCCTTTCACATTAACGTCGATGACACATCCAACCCCCATGCTAACCCCCTCCTCAGCTTGGTGTGGCACCTTGCAAAGAGAGCAGAAGCTCCTGCAGAAATCTTGCTTGGGCATTTGTAATTTGGCACATTTGGGTGAATTCTAGTACAAAATTAATTTTGTAATGAAAGCAAAGAAAATCACTTGACACAAGCAGAGTTAGAGGCCATGAGTTTACATCCATGAGTCTATATGAAAAGCATATATCTATATAGGTATCCAATATCCCTACAGGGTGCATGAAATTGTGGGTGCGTGGCATCCTGAGCTAGTGACTCCCACTTGAGGAGCAAGTGTCTACTTTTGAAAACATTAGTTTCTATTTCAGTTTGAGAACAGCTTTGCTGGTGTTCGTTGTTGTTGCTATAGCTGACTGATCCTATACTCTGGTGATATATTATACTCCCTCGCCTGCCTTCACCAATCACTGTATGTCTGTCAAAAGTGTTAGGATCAGTTGGCACAGTCGCATCATGAGTGGGAACAAGGCAGCTCTTTTGGAAATCCGATGAATTTTCATAGCACAAAGAGTTAGCTACAGAACCTGGCTGAAATTTTAGTGCTCTTTGAGACATTGAAAAATCACTCAGGACTTCACAGGTTTGAATTATTGAGGCTGGAGGTAAAAAACCCCACCCAGTAACAAAAAAATCAGTCAGTCACAGGGCACAATTGTGAACTCTGCAAAAGCAATTGGAACATTTAATAGACTTTTAAAAAGCCCTGAATGAAGTCACAAAGTCCTCAGATATTGAATTAAAATATCCACAATAGGCTGTTCCAAAATGGAGCCTGGGATAGTTTAGAAGTTGAATAAATGGGAGACTTCATACTTGGTGCCAGGACTTCAATTCCAACTTTTAGTTGCTTTGCTTCAATATTGTCTAAACTTACCTTTTTTTTTTTTTTTTCCCTGTGTGTTGAGATTTAGAAATGATATTGCTGTGCTGGCATGAACTGTTATTAGGTGCTGAAAAATTCAATCATGCAGAAGGGAGGGGAGGGAGGAAGGAATGTATGTATGCCAAGTTATTTATTATCTCTCTATGGAAAACCTGTATTTTGTCAAGGCAGCATCCTAAGGAAAATTTCAAGCAAGATGACAATGGAAAATCCTGTTAAAAATCTGGAAATTCTGATAGCAGCTTTTCATTCAGTCTAGTTTGATTTAACTACATAGCTTGAGTATTTGCTGATCTATTTAAGAACTTGTGAACAGCTATTAATAGAAATGTATCTTGGATGTCAATAATCATGGCTTTATGCCCCTGCTTTGCAAACCTGATATGCTAGAATTAAGAGGAGCATTAGTGTTAGAGAGAGCTACCATGCTTGCAAAGGTGGGTGAAGAACCCCATGTGAGTAATATCTTCCCATTCAAGAGCCCCTGTGAGCACTAGCAATGCCCCTCTGCCTACATGATGCAAAAGATTATCACTTATAGTTCCCAAGTGGTTCAAAGGATGGCTGGACCTCAAAAACCACAGATGGGAAGGAGTATAATCACAAAGAGAAGCAGTACCTAATAGCTCTCATCTCCTCTACCCTAACATGAGACCCTATCCAGCTGCTACAGCTTTTTGAGCTCAATTCCAATAAACAAATAATTAAATAAAATCACAGCCTCTATCAAAGAAATCCGAGCAGAAAGTAAGAACATTGCAGAGTGTGGCTGGAGGCATCCCATGAAGAGGCAGATGCTAGGGGACTGCCAGGAATATTGAGTGTACCAGAAGTGGTTTCCAATCCAGTCAGGATGGAGAGAGAATGTCTTTTCAGGTCTGGTACCACAGCCTCGTGCTACAGAAACTCAGCATCTTCTGTGTTAGAAGGGAGAAGAAAGATGGTCATCACAAAGCTTTAATGGATTCTCCTGTCATCGTGTGCTAGACTTATGTCTCCATGGCTAGCAGATACCACTAATAGAGGAAGGGAATGAGGTGAGATTCAATTATTAGATCAACTGAAGAGAAAATCAGACCAGACCTCCTATGATTCCCCTCTCCAGGTTGGTTTTCTGAATGTTTGACATCCAATCAACCTTTCTGTTCTTTGGCTTTGATCTTTTGTTGGTTTTACACAAAATCTCACAAATGACAATGGAACGAAAACAAGTCCAAAAAGGCTGCTAGTTCAAGTTTTACAATAACAGGTGCTTTTTTGGCAAAATCAGGAAATTTTGCATGAAGGTATCAAATTCCATCAGTGCTTTCATTGGGAAATTACATTTCACTGTGATATATTCAAATAATTCCCTTTCAATAGAATATTTTTAGCTATTATTATGACAAGCAGAAATAAGAGCAAAATGTTCTGAATTGCCATTACGAAGCATTTCAAGAAAGCCATTTCAATGTTTCAGGAACAAAAAATTTCCCAAACTTCAGCTGGTATTTAATTTTGACTTCTAGTGCTGTTTGAAAATAAAATTATAAGTTTCCTGCAGAACGAAAATTCCATTTTCTGATGAGCCACCTTCAGTAAGAGCATTTCAAATATAATTCAGAGGAATACAATGGGCTTGTTTTCAGATAGTGCTATGGGACACTGCTATGCTCCAGTTTTCCCTTGGTCTGTGACTTTACCAGAACCTCCTCTTCTTCTCACAGGGCAAGCACCAAAGAATATTTCATGGGCAAGAGCAGCACACTGCCCACAGCACATCAGTTCACAGTAACAGCCAGGAGAAATCTTGGTCACACTAAAATATTAAAGTCAGGTTCAGGCAAATCTAATAAACCAAAGAAAACGAAACCTATTTCAGAGAGCACTAGAAGGTAAGGAAAGAAAACAAAGTTAAGGGAATACATTTACCCACTGCGGGATGCAGTGGGTTTCCAAAAATATTCACAGACACAGAAAGGGTCATAAATGTTCTGTCTCTGTGTTTGATAACTTAAGAAACTTATTCTCCTGACCTGCACAAGCTCACCAGTCTGATCTGGAATGATAGCAATGAATATGAAGCACACAGAGGGATTCACATGAGGTTTATTTGAGGAAATGTTTCCCCTTCAACATGCTCAAGGGCTTGCAAAATCTGAGGGCATTTCTCTCTCTCTCTCTCTCTTTTTTTTTTTCTCCCCTTACTGATAAATTTCATGTCTCAAAATATTTCTCTTTCAGCCAGGGGATGACATGGAGGTTTCTGGGGATGAGCATTGCACACTGCAAAACTACAAAACTCTTGAGCAAATTTTCCTGAGAGAAAGCAGAGCAGAGAGCATGCACATGCAGAGGCTGAGATGCCCATCTCTGCAGTTGAGCAGGGCTGAGCCATCCTGTTCCACTCCATCTTGTTCCACTGGGCATGATAAGAAAACCAGCTTGGATTCAGATGGGCTGGGACTAAAATGGGTCATCTCAATGGCACACACAGCCCTGTGCAGGGAGAGATGTACTACAGGAGGCTCTAGGCTACTCCTCCACTTTACTACCCTGTGCTATAAAAGCCAAAAAAAGCTGTTTGATGACTTCTGCCACAAACTCAATGTGTAACCTGGGCCCTCAAGTGGGCTTCATGCCATGAAGTCAAAATGGTACCCTGTGGGGGGACCAGAGAGGCTTTTAGCATCCAAGAGGCTGCTTACCAACATGGAGTAACCTTCTGTCCCTATCCTGCCTCTGGATCAAACCACCCCCTCCATGCAGCAAGGAGCAAGGTCCTTCAGCCTCTTCAGCCTGCTCCTCTGGAGATGGAGGTCCTTGCACTGGGAGCAAAATCTATGGCATTGTCTCATACATCAGTTTTCTGTGCTTTCCGTCTCCTCGCTTAGTTACATCTGAGTTAAAATAGGTAGAAAACTGGGAAGATAAAATTAAGGGGTCTGAAAAAGGCCACAGATATGAACTCAGGGGTGTTGGAAGAGAACAAATGGCCAAATACCTTTTTTGAGAGACTGCAGGGAAGGCTGCACTGCACCACATGCAGCTTGCAGCAGGGGGACACTTTGCAATGTATGGCCAGGGCATGAATCAGAGCAGTTCTGAGTCCTCCCTGTGCCTTTGCTGGTGTAAAAGGCACAATCCTTCTGCAGGCTGAGCCATAGGGATGGGTTTCATTTGCTTTTCATAGGCAGAATGCAGAGATATGACGTTGACAAGCCATCAGGATTTTATTTCCTAGCCTGTCTTTAATTGCAGTGTTAACTTGTCAAATACCCCAATATTGCTTTCCCATGACCCTTGCTGTTAACCAGAGAGTTCAGAGCAGGTTGTGTTGCTTCTCTAGTTCAACAGTTTCTGTGGGGAGCAGCCAACTGTGTTTGGCAGCCTGTAACCAGAGGAACTGACTCAAAACTGAAGTGTGAAACCTGCCTTGCCTTCCCCTCCCCTTTTAATCAGCCCTTCACATTTAAAACCCCTCTATCTACTCTGGTGTCACCATACGGGGGAGGGAAGGGGGCAGTGGAGGGGAAGTTAATACAAGTTATGGCATATTCATTAATTGTGAATATTCATTAAGTGGGCTAGCTACTGCTAATGTGCTCCTATTTGGAAGGGTCTCAGCAGCATGACAGAAGGCTCTTTAAGAAGCAGAATTATTTTTAGGGAACAAAGTATCTGGGAGGAATGAAAAGCTGTCTAAAAAGCCAGAATAATGCTGAACACATTCAGATCCTACTGGGAGATTTTCTTCCAGGAGATACAAACATCTTCTGTGTCCATTAGGCCAAACTTCGGTCTGTTTGTGTTCCCTTGCTGATGCTTCATGTCTAAAGCATGCAAGTACACCTAAACTGATGCTGTTTCAGGCCATGCAACAGAGCTGATTCTAAGGAAATCTTTTCTGTGATCATATTACAGCTCTGCTGGCTTTCATGTGCATGTATGTTCAGATGGGGGGGGGTGTCCATTTCAAAAAATGAAAATATCATCTCCAAGAAAATTTAAATTTTCCACCTAAGCCACAGTCAAAAGTAATTTTGATATTATTGGAATTATTTTATCAAACATTACCAATCTGCTCAATTATCTCTCGCTTTACAAGAAGAAACCCACACATAGAGAATACTATGAATGCTAGAAAATAAAAATAGAAGGGAAAAAAAAAATAAAGGAGAAATGAATGGCTTCTAAGAGGGAGAGGAGAAAGCATCTTCAACCCTTCCAAGAACACTTTCTCCTGACAGGTGAACATGGGTGCCCTCTTCACACTTGCCTCATACCTGTGCCAGTCAGACATAGCCTGTATCTGCTACACCATTCCCTGTCATCTCACTGCAACCTTGCATTCCATCTCTTCTGTGGGAGCAAATAATCATAATGTCCACAATTACAATTAAATACTCTGAGTTCAGAGCATTTTACAAGCAAACTGCTGTTATTACCTACATAATACTGACAGGGCAATGCAGACAGAATGGGAGGGCTCCATGCCAAAAGTGATGGTGATGGGACTGCAGAAGGACACCCACCAACAATCCTCTAAGCCTCTGCTGCCATCGGCCTTCCAGGGCCACTGTCCCTGCAGTGGGGCAGGTGACAGGGACCATGGGGAAGTGATAACTTGGGTTGCTTGGTCCCAGTTCCCTTTTCAGACTCTAGACCAGGACCCAAAGGAGCAGCACAGCCAAGGCAAGCCAAACTGTCTGGGCAAAAACACAGTCAATACTATTTTATCAATAACAAGTTGCAACATTTCCAAACTATTTCTCTTGGAGGCTTTTCACATGCTGTGAGGAGTGTTGCCTGCTGGAGACCTGGGGTTTATTTTGGGGCAGGATAGGTTTCTTTTAAATAGACAGAGAGACAGGTAAAGAACTACAGTAGTGGAGGAAACATCCCTGGTGTAGTTACACCAAGATGCAGACAGCAAAACACCCAATAGCATTATAACTTCATCTTTGAAGTTTATCAATGTGTATTGGGCAGAAGTTCAAACCCAGGCACAGTCGATTCAGCACCTCAAGTGTTCTCAACTACAGAAGAAAACCAAGGGTCTACCAGCCTTGGTCCTTCAGATGAGAGCAAAAGGATGCTCATGGGGCATGATCATCCAGGACTTCACAGAACAGCTTGCCCTCAGGCCATGATTTCACAGGACATAATCCTGTGGCTACTTATCTTTGAACACACAGATACACAGTATATGTCACTCCTGTCTTCTTCCATGTCTCCTTCCATCAGGACATCGACGTAGTAAATGGTGACACTTCAGTGTTGCAGGTTATTTATGATTTGGGAGATGCCTCTTGGTCCTTCAACAAAAAAAGCACTCTTTGAACCAGCTCATGCACACTTAACAGGGAAGTCTTCAAATATTCAAGCCTCAGGACCACACAAGTGGAATGAGTTTGTGCAACAAGATCAGTAAAAGAAACCCCAGGGGTGTGAAAACTTTGGCTCAATTAGAGGGAAAGGAAGTCTCCTAGGTCAGAGCAGGCTTTTTATAGCTTTCCCTTATGCTGTGATAATCAACAATACAGTTCAGCAGTTAGTCTGTGATCAGGAGCTGTTTGGGATGGGAACAGTCAAGGGTGCTTTACTCCAAGGGTTCAACACATCTCTCTGGGGCAGTCGTACCACAGCCTACCAGTCCCATGTCTGGCTCATACCCATGCTACTCATCCCTTGCTCTCAGAAGAGCTGAGCTCCATCTGCAAGCTTAAAAAAGGGAAAAAACAAGCAAACTTTTTTTTCTGCCTCCATCAAATTCTGTCTAAGCAGACAGCTTTTAAAAGGCTCAGCATTTTCTGAGCTGCAGGTTCCCTATATGTTTCTCAGAAAGCAGTTGCCCACCGTCATCAGATCTGTTTGAAAATCCTAGCCTTCACCACTAGAAAATTAGATGCACAATTGTATTTCTCCAGGGTTTTAGGATGGACTCTGGCTCACAAAACAGAGGGCAAAAGAGGCAGGTTTGTGTCTAAAATGCAAAGAAATAAATGGCACCTTGCAGTATGAGGATTTGTTTATTTAGCAAAGGCTCAGAATGAAACAGGAAAGGGCAAATGTGATCCTTATTTTTTCCACCATGGAACTTATTAATCCTTCAGCCATTTGGCTACAACCACGCCTGGGGGCCACCAGGATCAGAGAGACAAAAGGGTAATCCTTCATGTAAGCACCAGCCCTCCACTTCGAAATCTCCCTGTGCAGTCTTTCAACTTATATCCCCAATTATACTTTTTTTTATGTTTGAAAACGCTTTAGGACAGCAGGTGCCTGTCTCACTCGTGTATTGTTCACACATCATTGCTTGCTTTCCCTGGGGCTGTTCTCTCCTGCTTTAAAACCTCACATTTCTATGAAAATTAGAGTAATAGTCCTTTTCCCAAATGAGAAAAAGTGGGAAAACAGAGGCTGTGCCATGCTCTGGTACATGCTGGCTATATCCCAGCTTGACCTGTCACAGGTTTGTGTCCTGAGGTGGTTGGTCTAATTACAACACTTCTGCTACAGGGAGTTGAGTGCATATCTGTGTCAGGGCTATGGGCTGCAAACCACTGGTCTCTCAACATTGAGGCTCTGCTGGCTGCAGCCCAAACCAAAACCTGCTGCTGGGCTTGGTGACCTGAGCTCCAGGTGGAGCTGGCAGAGCTGGCAAGAAGAGAGAGCAAGGACCATGCAGCTCTCAAGCAGCTGTGACTGGTGACTGAAGTGAATCTCATGTGAAAGGGTGAAGGAATGATAGCAGCCACAAAAGGTAGGTTGGTTCCTTGTTTTGTTCATGGTGGGAACACTTGAAGCCACAGTCTGCCTATATAAAATGGATAGATGGTGCCAGGCTTCCAAATTGCTCTGAAGATGATGACACTATGAGGTCCATGCCACCTGTCAAGAAGACCCTGTGCTTAACTTGAGTGTTGAAACCCACTGGAGTGATCAACTCAAGCAAATCTCTGAAACTACAAACTGGGACAAGAGCTCAGATTTCAAGCATGTCCAGTGCACTGAATACTGCTTGCATAAGAACTCAGCTGAGGATTCATCAAGTACAGCATTCAACTTCCTTGCTGAGGATGAAGCTAATAAGCCAGACCTACCATAACAGTCATCAACTATCTTATAAAGGATAGATAGCTCCTCAAAGACCCAGGGGATGAGCTTCTGAACTTTGGGCTACCCAGTATTGGAGTCTGATAAAGAAATCAGAAGGTAGTGGAGATACACAATTTAAAATTTCACATCTCCATAGTGAATCATGCAACTGCTTCCTTTACCCAGGATGGGAAAGGCCCATGTGACTGGGGAAAGCATTTAAGGCAATAGGAAGGCACAGTTTCCTCCAAGTGGTTCACACAGACGTTAATTCTGCAGAGTTTGTAAATCACCCCATCCCACTGCAGAGCAGCTCACACAGCACAGTGCCTGGCTTGGCTGCCATCTTGGTTGCCCTTATTAAAAAATAAATTGTGTACAGAAAGGGAGGAGCAGCTTTGTGCTCCTTCATAAGTGCTCCTGATTAAGCATGCTGCTGCTTTTAATGACCCTCAGATCTGGCATTTTAATGCCTGGCAAGAGTGCAGAGCATTGATTTTACAGTATCAAGGGTGCATGAAAAACAGATTCAAGTGATTAATTTTATCAATGTAACCTTTTGTTTCTCATTTCTTTCTAGAAAACACTGGGTTTAAGATGCAGATAAGACAAAAAACTATCCTCATTACCTCTAGCCTCATCACAGATTTTACTCTTATGGCCTAGCTGCAATCAGTGACTACCAAATATCCATCTTCACATGTGGATGGAGCCTGGAAAGGACTAATGAGAACATTTTGAAGAGGGAAGAAGGAAGTTTATTGACTCTATCATTCCCTTGGTCTTTGAATCCTCCCAGGTACTGATGGAGAAACAATCTCATTCCTCCTGACTTCATACCTGCTACAAGCTCCAAAGTGGGCAGATGGAATCCTTACTGCTTTCAATTCTCACCCTCCAGCCACCTGTGCAAAATGCTAAGGATAAGATTCATCTGGATATGGGCCAAGGGAGGGGAAGGTTGTGACTGGTTTCTCATCCCCCTTCACTTACGACAGCACTCAGCTAAGTCTTCAGGACTGCAGCTGCAGGGCATTTAGAGGACCTTCTGCCTCAGCAAGGCTCCTTGAGGAGAAGAGAAGAGAAGAAGAGAAGGAGAAACGTGTAGGGCATTTCTGTTGGCAGGACAGCAGCAGTAAAGCTAGAAGGAAATGCTCTCTGAATTCAGATTCATAGCAGCACAAAACGTGTTCACTCCCCTTGCCCCACAGCCTTTCCTCTCTAGTGGTGCAGCGTTAGCACGTGGTGTGTAACAGCTCTTCAGACTACAAGGTCAGGAGGAATTACTGAATTACTGCTGTGAACTTGTCTGACTTTCTGTGTAATGTAGAACCAAGAAATTCCAGGGATTTCTTCCCCGTTCAAGTACTGTTCTATTTTGAAATCCAGTCTCATTGTAGGAGATGCCAGTAACAAACAGCTGACAAGGACTCATCACATTTGCTCCAGTGATTCCTTGCCATCATCAGGAAAAATACAGTCTGTTTCTAGCCTAGTTTTGGCTTGGGTTGAATTTTCAGTGCCTGCATCACAAGACTGCAAAGAGGAAGAGCAAGCTTAGCAAAGATGTTCATAAAGGCAATCATGACATGAGCATCTACAGCATGAGGAAAAGCTCTTTAGCTGGGCTTGTAACCCATTTTTCTCAAAAATCACATGTACCAGCCCTTCATAATGAGTTTGTCAAGAAGTTACACCTTTTCTTTAATTTGAAACCAACCAGTTTTAGATAAAAATTTCAAAAATGTAGCTTTGTGATACTTTTCTCTTACCTTCCAACCCATGTTAGCAACTCAGGTTAAAGTGAACCCAAAGTGTCAGTTTTGGACTATTTCAGAGGTGGAGTAGATGCAATCACTTTCCTTCTTTAAAAGCTGATTGATCTAATGCTGTCACAGAAGAACTGGATTCATGATGGATTATAATGGCACAGACTCCTCTGAGCTGAACCTAAGGTGTCACTCTGTGACTAAGATACATCATGAAATTATGTATGAATCTTTTTTTTTTTCTTTTTTTTTTTTTTTTTGAGCTTAGGTCAGAGATCCCTTATGCCTCATGGGAAATTCTGAAACATGTTTGGAGATGAATTTGCTGACATATAATTTTCTATATATTTCTCTCTATTTTAAGAATGATTCTGTGTTCTTTTTGCCATCAATAGCCTACATACTTATGCAATATCCTGGGCTTTGCAACCTGGTACTTCGATGAGGAGGATGTTTCAAAGATCTGGACCTGATATGCTAACACTGAATATTTAACCAGATTTTGTACTCATTTGGTAGACATGTAATTATGAGACCTGTCTGGTATGTTTCAGGGAGGGATATAATACCTTACTGCTCATCAAAAATTGCTGATTGATTGACTGAAACCAAGCCCTTTCAGGGAAATACACTGATTTTGATGATAAACTTGGTCAGACAAGGTTTATTAATATTGGGAAGAATTAATGATTTAAATGAGTCACACAGTTTTACCCAGGGCTGGAGTAAAACTGGAGTAGCCATTTGTCATTTAGAAACTGGATAAATTAACTTGAGGAATAAGGCTAGAGAGAAAAATACATTTTAAAGTTGAAAACTCACACTGAATCTTATCTCATGGATGTGGCTTTATCCTGAGTGTCCAGAGTCATTGAAAACTCACTCACACCGAATCTTATCTCACGGACGTGGCTTTATCCTGAGTGTCCCCAGTCCTTTCTCCTTCAGTCATGGCACTTCAGAATGCCCATCTACAATTGCAGATCAAAAGTCTCTGACATCCTAAAGAACAGAGTTTTTCCACAAAGTACACATAGGCACAGCCTGAGATGGAAAATGGCAGGGGACAAAGATCACAAGCCAAGCAGTACAACATGGTCTTAGCCCTGAGGCCCTGGCCCTGAATTTTAAATGCATCATTAAAGACAGAATGAGAATCAAAAGAAATCTTAAAGTTTTCCCTCCAAAAATGCCATGGTAACACCTGCCCAGGGCAAATATAGCTGTGGAGCCACTCATGGCAACAGAACCAGCACAACCGCAGAGGGACCCTTGACAGGGAGACCACAGTGATGTGGCACACATCTCCCATTCCTGAAGTCTACACATATGAGTGGTGGATGAAGAACACCTCAGTACTCCATGCAGTGCATCCTTCTCTCATGTAAAAGTGAAGGCAGCCCATTCCCACTAGGCCCTTCCCACAGCTCTCCATCCACAGGAGACCTTACCAGTGAGTTAGCACTAAAAAAATATGCTTTCTTAAACATTTTTAGAAGGGACACATCATTGAAGGCAGACTAGTTGAGCATGTACAAAAATATGGAGGTGAAATTATCTCGGTAGCTCTGTGCTAAGTGAGCAGATTGACCTCTGTGGCTTTACACCAGTGCTGACCATCAGCTGCACACCAAACGATACAAGTGAGAAGCACTTGTGAAAATATGCAAAGATGAAAAAACCACAGATGTCTACAGTTTGTAAAAGAAATGAGAATTGTTTATGAAGAAGTAATTTGGTTCCCGAGTGGATCATGTGCTGAAGATGAGGTCAACATGTAGCTGCAAGGTGATTTATCTGCTAATAATGCTGCCAACTTTAAGACCACGAAGCTGCATTTATTATTAATAGATTAAAGTTGCATTTGGCAGAGTAAGTGGCAGAAAGAGTCAAAGCAAGGTAATGTGGCATGGCTAATCACGTCCATTGATGCACAGCAGTGACAAGAGGAGAAAGCAAATGTCTCTTCTGGAAACTCATTTCCATGATTAACTGAAAAAAAAATATTATAATAACTGAAATTATCATAATAACTGAATTGTTATAATAACTGAAAACTATTGAAAAAGAAGCTCGTGAAAGAAAATTAAACAAGAGAAACAAATGATATAGACAAGAACTCCCAAAAGGTCCTTGAATGTATTTGTAAAAGTGTTTATGTCTCCTCTGTTTATGGAATAATAACCTCACCAAGGCAACATCCACACTTCTCAAAGGGTGCTGGGAAACTGCATTATTTAAAGAAGTATCTTGAAGGAAAAGAGAAGGAGCTCTGGCTAATGAGTGATTTTCCAAGAATATGATCTGACATCCAAAACTCTCTTCACATAAGAAAATTTTTGACACAAAATTGCCTCTTCTTTCTCTCAAAACCCACAAATACTGAAGTATTTGAGTCATATCAAAACATTGCTCCAACAGGTTACCTACTTCTTACAATACAATTTAACTGAAGATGTGCTCTGACCCAATTCACAATCCATTATCTTTTGTAGAACAGAACTTGAGAGAAAATTCAGACATTATTTAAATGAACATTGGAAATAGGTTCCATGAAAAAGATCCTTAAACTAGTAAGCAGATACTGCAGAGTTTCTGGTATAATCCCAGCTCCCACTCATCCCCAGAAGCAAACATTCACCATTTTTTGGCTATGGTCACAGTAGCAGTCTTGCAAGGCATATCTTTATTTGGAGTGGGGAATTCTCAGAAGTGAGGTCAGAAATTTATTTTTTCCCTTTTATTTTACACTAAAGTCAAGTGGAAAGAACTCTTGCAGGTACCCACATCGTACTCCCTGGTACACTCCTGCTGGTGCTGCACCTGATCTTTTGCTGTCAAGGGGCCACAGCTCTGCCCACACTCACACCCAACTGCTCTGAATCACCAAGCAGCCATTTATGATGAAGCTCCAGCCATGGGAATGAACTACAGCAAAGTCTCCACTACAGAGGATTTAATAATTTCTCCAAAAGGAAAACCACACTCATCTCTTGGGCTCTAAATGACATGGTTGTGCAGAATTTCCCTTCTACACCATTTTTCTTCTCTTTGCTCATATATTTCATGCACTACTTAATTTTTTTGCACCTGCTCTATGCCACAGTCCCATGGAGCTCAGACTTTCATCCCTCACATAGAAATTGATCTGAGATTGATTGGATCACTGGTTACCCGAAAGAACACAGTGTTTCCATACTATCTGAAACAACACAGTGTATTTTGAGAAAAGTATCCAGGGAAAGGGTTTTCACAAATATTTGAGAGGCAACCACTGTTTTCTGGACACTTGGCTTCCAAACACCAGTTGTGTATGCACAGATAAATTTCAGGGGTCTCACAAGTCCAGCCCTCATGGCTGAAAAGCACACACAAAACACAGCATCACCACATTAGCAGTAAGTTTGTCTGGGATGTTAAAGGATCTGCACAGGTCTCACAAGATCTTTCTGAGAGGACCCTTCAGCTCAACACCTTCTTAGGGAACTCCTTTACTCAGATATTTTTTCTTGCTGCTTCTTGGGACACTGATGAACTACTGTCTTCTTCACTCCACACTTCTCCTTCAGAGCAGGTGGAATTTCAGCACTTGATCCCCAGGGTTCAGAGTTTGCTAAGGTTACCTTGATAACCAAAACCACCTGCTAACCACAGTCACTCCCTAAAAAAATCCTGATTGTTTTCCAGACTTTGCTCTTGGGGAAACAAAATCTTGGATCTAACCTGGGTTGGTGTGGCCTGGGCTGAGCATGTTCATACCTGGCATGTTCATATTTCATGGCTGGGCACAAAGATCTGAGAAGACAGCATCAGCACTTCAACTCACTTCTGTTACCTATCCCCAAAATTTCAGGACAGTCAGCTCTTTTGCCTGCACAGCCAAAGCCTCACCCAGCTCTCAGGCTGCATTTCAGAAGGGAAGAGTGTCCAAATGGCATTTTACAAGCTACTGGCAAAAAAAGGAGTCACGTGCTGCTGGCCGGTGATGTAGAAAAAGCACTGGATTTACCAGCAAATGCATAGGCAATGAGAGCTGTGAGACAGATTTTGTCCTTTGAGGTTGAGGGGTTTATTGCCTGTCTGGCATCTACATAAACAGCTGGACTGCATGTTTCAAAAGGAGATTAAAAAACCATGATTAATTAACTGCATCAACACCAGTAACACATTTGCATTACTGGAAAGATAATGGCTACAAGAACAACCTTAAGAGCAATAAATTATAGAATTCTGACCTATCCAGAGGAAAAGGTGAAATGAAATAGTCTTACAGTGCCTTACAGTCTGCTTCTGACGTCAAGTCACTTTTTACCAGATGAAGAATTATGAGATTAAACTCCTAATAGATAGCAAATCTGTTTCAAAAATAATTCATAAAAGAGTTTAAAGCCCCAGTTTATTCAGGAACAGTCTGAGGCCTGTTCTCCCACTCAGGGGCTTGCTTAGATTAAAAAGATTATCAAGGGAAGCATCAAATTCTTCACCCCACAGTGCTGTTAAAACATGACTAAATCCCTGCTTCTGAGATCTGTTCCAGTTCAAGCAGACACTGGGATGTGATGCTCAAGGCAGGAATGACTGGGAGGAATTCTCTGGCCTGTGTTAGGCAGGAGGTGAGAATAAAGTATGATAAACAGCTTCTTCTGGGTTTAAATGATGTATTTCTGGTCCACTGCTTTCTGGTTCAGGGAAGTACAAACCTCACCTCCCCAAGCACATGAGGGTTCTCAAGGGATGCAGCCCCTGGGTGGGACATGCAGGGTTTGACCCATTACTCTGTTCTCTGGTGTTCTGCTGGATCCACAGCCAGGGAAGCATTAAATAAACTGCCTCACCAGTGCTGCTTTCACACACTGTCCTGCCTATCACTCCAATTTGTGGCTCTGTGCACCAGTAAAAACCCAGGAAAAATAAATAAATAAAAACGTGTCTTCCCATTGCTACCCTCTCTCCTGTACTTCTCAGCCCCTGGGCTTGGCCTGTGATGGAGGAAGGGTGATAAAATGATGTCAAGCAGAATAAAACATACCAGAAGTCACATTCTATGCAGATGCTGAGCTGCTAGTTGGCTTTTGGCTGATTTAGGTGGGATTGACTTAAAAGAGGCATTTATAAAAATACTTGCTGGGGACTGAGCTGTCAGATACTTGAGTTCACCACCTGGAGTGTGTCTGATCTCTCCACGTGGTATAAAGGATTTTGAGACCATGCTGAGGTTTTTCCCTCAGATAAATCTCTTGATGCCTGACTGATGCCTACAAAGGGCTCCTGGGTAGCCACCAGCTCAGCCCCAGGAAAGGGCCTGGACCTCTACTTTGCTCAGTGGGCACCGCTTGGTGACACTCATTGCTCAAATTACCCACAAGTAAAGGGCAAGTCCTGGGAATGTGACTAGGAAAGGAGGTCAGAAGAAACTGTGAGAAGTACCAGAGTCTTTCCCCAGCCTTGGGAAGTTTCATAGAGCTAACGGAGATGTGCTTTAGCATTAAATGCCTGGCATGGGTAATGTTTTCTCACTGGCTGGGAAAAAGCTTCCTTTCCCATCTATTCACAAAAAACCCACCACAGTTCAGGCCCTATTTCCATTCTCTGAGCCCTGTTCACAATTATTAGCTCTTTTTCTTTTTTTTAAACCCAAACCTTAAGAATATTTTTAGATGCTAGAAAGTATAATCTCAAATAGAATCTTTCTTTCTTAATACTGGTATTCCTTCTTCAAAAGCAACTCAGATAAAATTTTACTTCAGGTAATACAGACAAAAATACAGAGAGAAAACCTCAGAAGAAATTCAAGTTTAAAAAAGGAAATCATATATCTGAAAAATCAATTTTAAGAAGTCTTTCAAAGGCAAAGTTCCTTATACAGGAAAACACTTGTAAATTGCTTCATTTTATTTATCCCAAGTGGAGGTTTCTCCTATAGGGAGCTGGAACTAGTCAGAAGGTGGCTGCATGAAAGGAGAGAACTGGGAATTCCTAATTCCTTTAAAGCACAAAAAAGTGATAAAAACCTGTGCCAAGAACTGAGCAGGGATTTTAAAAATTTTATTTATTCTGACCTGTGGATGCTTTGGGAGTTCCCAAATGTTCCCATCGTACCTTGGGAGAAAATTAGGACTCAAAGTTTTTTGCTTCAGCAAAGAAAGGAGACCATGACTAATTGCATGAAGGATTCTTAGCTGACAAGCTAAAGGATGGATACTGCTTGACCAGCTCTGACTGAAGAGTTAATCCTTTTTTTCTGTCATCTCTAATTGCTTTGAGGATCAAGGATTCAGACTCTTCCCCTCTTGAAGGAGATGCTCCACTTTTTAACCAATCTTTAGGCAGAAGAGACAAGCAGGCTGATGCTCTGGGCTGGTTTGGGCAGCCACCTGCAAAGCAGCATGTATGTGCTCCAGTGCCTGCTAATTATTTCATGACCAGAGAAGTCAGCAGAAGGGTTATAAGTCACCACTTTCTATAGGGTGAGCTAATGCAGCTGGTCACAGTGCTGTGTCTCAGTGAGAATGCTGAGCTATTATTCTGGTTTCTGTTGTACAGGTGGGGTCTGGGCAGCCACAGCAAGACCTATTACTTATACAGGTAGAGTATGTGCCTTAAAAGAATCCTGTTCTGCCTAGTCCTCAGATATAAGGCAAGCTATTTTATTCACATTGCATCTTTTGACAAAAAACTGTGCTATATATTGGGGCCAATAGAGTTGCTGCTGCTTGTTTTCAGTGCAACTAAGAAAACTCTAAAAATAGAAAACAGCCAAAGAACTAAAACTCCACAGCAGCCTGCGTCACTGCTGTATATCTTCAAACCATAGCAATATGAGATGATAAAAAAAAATTAAAGTGAAAACCTCCAGGACATAAAAACACAGAAAAGGAATAGGTTTCTAAGGGGGAAAAGTCCGTCTCTAGTGTTGCTATTTTAAATGAAATACAACATAATGTTAAGATTATCATTTTATTCATTTCAAGACCCAGAGAGAGACCCCAAATATGTACAGGAAAAGTAATGTGGAGAGCAAAGTCTTCACTCTGAAGAAATAAAGAGGTTAATCAGAATCTTGTACTGTCCTACAGTTTTTGGAACAAAGATCCCCCCCACAAAATCATCATCAAACCCACAGGTTCATTGAAACTCTTGGCCATGTTTTAGAAGGCTGTTAACCAAGTCTAGGGTGGTGACAATCCCATATATTGCCTCATAGGCAGTTTCAATAGGGAATTATCCTTACTGTCAAAATCATCTTCTCTGTTTCCAGCAAGACCTTGGCTGGATTTCCTGTTTCACTTTTTTGATCACATTCTGGTTTCGCTAATTTGAAAACCATTTCCCCAGTGTACAAAACTGGTACACTAAAGCCACCTTGGAGCCCAGTTCCTCCAGCACAACAACCCAGGCCTGGAATAGTGCCTGTAGTTTTTTTCCCCAAGATTTCCAATCTCGGTTTTCAGGTTAGTGATGAGATGAACACAGTCTTCCAGTAATGGCCTCGTTAATGCCACCTCTCCTCACCTCCTAACCAACAGCATTCAGCCTGTAATACCCTTGTGTCTCTCCACAGATACCTCTCTGGAATTCCCACCCTCCCACAGCTGCTTCTTCCTGCCTCGAGCTCTTCTACCTCCCCATGCTGACTGCCCAGCCCTCCAAACAGGCACACGGTGAACTGAGCTGAGAAACCATTAAAAAGGAAAAAAGGCTGTGGAAGGTAAGACTTCAGCTTTTGGCAGTAATGCAGGCTTATGAAATTGTGTTTCCAGAGCATTTCAGTGACTCGTCACGAAAGCCACATCTCCTCTCTGAAACCAAACCACCAATGAGTACTGGGTACTAAGCAGGCCATTTAAATCTGGTGAGGAACATTCAGGTGATGGGAATGTGGAAGCTGGGGAGCAGAGTAGACAGAGCTTTTTCCTGAAATGTGGTCCCCAGTGACGGAGGATGGCTGACACTGGTGTTGACCAACTTGCCTGAGACTGGCTGAGCAAGTCTTTGGGCTACATGGACTATGCAAATCCTGATTCCCAGACTGGCCTCCCTGTTATTCAATGGAAAAATAGTGAATATTTTCTCCAGACATGTTCAGCGACAAATGCACTCTCCCAAAATGAATGTGAATGTCTTCTCCCTCATACTCAGGCACTCAGCAGGGTTGCTGCCCCAACCAGCACAAACTTGTCATTTTTCTCCCTTTTTGTGCTACTTTAACTGCTTAAAATCATGAGCACTTACTAACTGGCCAAATATTTATTTAACAGTGCAGGGGCAAGTGGGAAGTTGCTTTCACTTGCAGTCACGACTGTCTCTCTGGACACTACCCACGGTGCCATGAACAGAATTCCCATTGCCTTCACCTCTGGATGGAACTGGGAAGCCTTGCTGCACGAGGGCAACACTCTTTATTCTGCAGTATGAATGCTAAATTTAAATGTCATTAAAATTACATCATGGAGCCTGAAGCTTTCTAAACAAAGTTGGTTAGATTGCATCCCAGAAGAAGCTGCTGCTGAAAGATGGTGTTTACTTATTCACCTGCATTATGCACTTAACTCTCCAGAAAAGAATTTTGGGAAAGATAAAGACCCTGATTGTAGGTCCCAGTTTCTTACTCTTAATTTTCCTCTGCATTTTATATCTGCATTAAGAATGTGACAGTTTTTGTGTTAAAGCTAAATGAGGAAGATTTATGACCCTTCTAGCAATTTAAATATAAAATATAAGCACTTGTGTTTGGTAAGGTTTATCAAGTCTCGTAAATTAGTATTTCTTCTCGATTTCCACTACTATTACTAGGCTGTCCTGTGATAAAAAAGTCTTTTGTAGCTAGAAATAGACCAATAAAATTTCCACTGTCCATGTGGAAATAAACAGAAAAGAAGAATTAGTGGTAAAAATCACTCAAAGTCAGAAGCATACTAAAAAAACCTTCCTGGGTGAATTTGTCAGAAACAAAAATATCAACACTTTTCATGCAACTCTCTCCTCGAGGGCTTCAATAATCCTGGAGAAAGTGGGAACCCAGCCTGGTTGATCACTGTTAGAGCTTTGTGGAAACTGTGGTGCTGCCTCCCTTCCCCACCTCTCACTTTTACACAGTTTTGTCCGTCTCAGAATTAGTAACAAATTACTAGAGGAGGGGATTTTTTTTACCTAAAATGTTTAAAAGGAAAAGTCTTATTAATTCTCAGATGCCACCTAAGCCATCACACTCCTCTTGAAAGTTGGAGAATGCATGTCTTTTTATGGCAGGGTTTTCAGCCCTACAGACTCTTTGGTAACAGCTCAGGGTCTCAGAAGCAAGCAGCTCACTCAGTTTCCTGGTGAGCTTATGAATGGAATGGAAATAGTGAGGTTTAAAAAATGTTAGCACAGATTCACCACCAAAAGTCAAGCTCAAGTTTCTTATTGATAACTCTAGGTGTATGAGATCAACTAAAGCAAAATTAAAATGCAAGGACCAGTTATCCCCACAGATGCCACAACACTGAGGAGTGCAGAATGGATGTACTTCTCTACATCTACAGGCATGCTTTCAAGGTACAGATAAATATCTATTCACATCATATCATATCAATATATGTATGACACGGTGACAAAAATTATAGCAATGTTTTCCTTGATTTCTTATGCTCTCTTAAAATTCCTTCTTTACCAACCCAATGCAGTGCTAGCACCACCCTAATGGCAGACCTTTCATATCAAGTTTTTAAAAAGATAAGGAAGATCTGAATTGTTTCACAGAATCACAGAATCAGCCAGGTTGGAAAGGACCTCATCAAATCCAACCCTTAATCCACTACCACTGTGGTTCCCAGACCATGGCACTGAATGCCACATTCAGTCTCTTTTTAAAAACCTCCAGGGATGGTGAATCCACCCCCTCCATTTCTTAAACATGCCTTCTTCAGCATCACTATGACAAAGACAACTGAGAAACCACATCACTGTAGGACTGAAGAGTGCAAAATACACTAAACAAACAAGGGATCAAAGGACAGAAAAGGAAAAGGTGCTGCAGATCACTGAAAACCCTACAGGTCACTGGAAGGCACTGGATAGTGTAGTTTTAAAATATGAGTTTATAGGAAAGGCAGTCCCATTTTAATCCCTGAACTAGAAAGGTATGTGTCTAACTTCAAATGTGAAACCCTGATTATAAAATCCTCAGGCTCTCCTGGGGCCAATTTAAAAAAAGGTTTATGCACAAACCCTAATCCCGGGAGGGGAGAACACGATATTTTTTAACATCCACAGAAAACCTGACCAGAGTACTGTGAGCAGGTGACTTCAGTAGTACCAAAATCAAAACTTACTGAGCTTGGAGCCAGCAGATCTTAAAGAGATCTCTCAAGAAAGTCACGTTTGGTGGCTGCCATACACAGTGCAGCAGACAGCTTGTTACAAGAGTTGATCAAAACATTTCCAACAGAAATTGAGGGAATGAGTATTTCTTGGTGGTTTTTCTTTGGATTTGGGGGGGATTTTTTTTTTTTCCATAAAAGAGATATTTTGATTTTCTTGAAAAAATTTCCACTTGCTAGAGAAAATGGAAAACCAAAGCACTTGGGTTCTGCAAAGCTCTCAGTTTTCAGCCAAGAATATGACATGTGACTGGCATGATGTTGAAATGCCACATGCTCTCTCCATCTCTCCCTCTCCCTGAGATGGGGGTTTTTTTTGGAAAGCATGGAGACAGGATTTGGGAGACTGAGCAGGGTGCTCTGGGAGAAGGGGGTGTCAGGAAGACTCAGGAGGGAATTGGGTGCACAAGGTGCTGAACTAGAGCTCTCATGTGGAGCTTTAGCAGCATTTCTAGCCAGACCAGAAGGAGGAAGTGAGGGTGTGTTTGCTTTTTTTGGACAGGGATAAAATAAATAGCCTAAAAATTGACAGGTTCTAGTCTGGAAAGTGGCTGAAAAGTCAAAAATCTTCCACAGGGAAGCCTCCCACCCCCTCTCTGATCCCTGACCTGGTTTTCTGCGTACTGGCATGCTGGTGCAGTGTTTCTTTTTAGGGAAAAAGAGGAGACTGTAGTCTGTCATATCTGAGGGAACTGGGTTAGAGACAAGAGACAGATGACAAGGGTGGTTGGACATGGTGTTGGCAGGGTGTCAAGGGGAGCTGAGAGGGGGTGGGAACCATCTGCCTGGAGGAGGAGGTTGCTGAGATGGAGGGGGGGTGGAAGGAGAACAAGTTCGTGCAGTTTTTCGGAAATACTTTTGGTTTCAGATTAGGGTAAATGTGGACCCATTTGTAATCCACATGTAAGAAAGTTATTACAGATGTTCAGAGTAAGCTTATTTTCATTGAAAAAAGGTGGGTGAACTCCCACTCAGGAAGCCTCACAAGGCTATGAGCAATAGCAAATTAACCTGCAGAGAAGAGAATTCCAGCTACAGAAAAGCTCATATAGGATTACTCATGCTCTTTCTAGGTAATACATGCTAGAAGGTCAAGTCATAGGAACCTGAATGTCAAACAAAAACTCCTTCCCAGGTCTGTTATCCTTTCCCTGCATCCATCATTAATCCCAGTATAGGAAGCTTCAGAGAGAGAAAAGCATCAGGAGTGTCCATGTCTGTAACTCTAGATGGGAAGAATAGCAGAGATCAAATATTTGCACATTTTCTGGCCTTACAGAGTAGTTGGTACATTCATGAGAGAAAGGTTTCCATTCCTAGTTCATACCAGAAGAGGTAAAAGCTAAGCAAAGACCTTCAGCCAGGCAGCACTCAAACAATACCAGCTACAACATAAGCTTGAGGAAAGTAGAGCTATTGACCTTGGGGGAATAAGAACAGGGTCAAGAGGAAATCAAATTCACAGAAATTATAAGGGAAGTGGCATTTTCTGCAACTGTTCAAAATATTCAGTTGAATTCTGTGTTCTAATACAAAACTGAGAAAATAATGTCAAGCAAAACAATAAATCATCATGGAGCAGCAGGACACTCAGCCCTACCAAAAATGACAACTCCTGGCTGTGCTTAGCGAAGTCGGGGATGAGCCCAGGTGAACCAGAGCTCTGAGGTGGGTTTGTGAGAGCCTTTCCTACCTACTGAAAAAGGGAAAACATAAAGAGCTCAAGTTTTACAAGAACTTGAAGCAGAATTCTTCACTGCTTAGGGAAAGAATAATTGAAAATCACCAGGAAAACTAGGAACGTAGAAGGCAAATAAAAAGGGGCTTATTCTTACTGCTGGTAGGGGAGTGTCAGTCCTTTCTCCCCTTACTGCCTCTCTAAAGAAACTGTCATTATCAACAACCCACCTGTACAGTGAGCCATAGTTGCAAAGGTGTTGTTTCATTAAAATGTTCAAAATTATACTTGTGAACTCAAAATCAGCATAATATTGAAGCGCATGCTGAAATCCTAGTGAGGTCAAGCTCCTTGGTACAGCCTACTCAGTTGCCACTATCTTAAAATTTGCATTAAATAAAATTAGACTAAGGGTGACAAGATTGCATTTATGGCAAGCCATTTCTCCTATTTCTGAAATCCTTAAAACTCCTCCCCAGTTGGAATTCAGGACTCATTCTTTTGAACAGACCTGATTGTATCACTTCCAGCTCCAGAGAAAGACCAAGTAAAAATGATACAGGTCACAGATGTGACACATCTCTTCTTCACTGCTGCAATTTTCACATGATAAGAGTTCAAATATATAGTTCTGTTTGCATATACACTAAATTGAATGGCAAACATTTAGGTTATCTCAGAATTAGAGGAATGAGCCACATCCTACTTTTATCAGAATCTGAAAAGATCGAAGGAAGGAAATAATTGGAAAGCTTATTAAATCTCCCCAACCTAATCAATCTAAGATAAAATCTGTGAAAAATTATCTTTGCTCTGCTGAGCACTCACAATAATTCTGGGACACCTACTGGATAGATCCATGTTGGATGGGAGGTCTATGTGGAAAATATAAGCTAATTGCTGTCACCAAAGCAAACACAAAATACCATCATGGGGTTGAATCCAAGGACCCACTATGCCAACCCTCCTGCTGTCGGGCTGAGTGGAAAGTGACAGTATCCATGTCCAAAATCCTGAAGATATTTTGGCATGCAATAACCCAGTGGCCTGTTTCAACCACCAGCAGCAAAGCCACAGAAGAGCAAAAGGTACCTGAGGATCCCAGCCCTGCCTGAGGCTTCTGCTTGCCCACTGGGCCACCATATCCCCTCCCTTGGGTTGCTGATTGTTTAAGGCAGAAGGCTCCCATCATAAGTCCCAGTGGATAAAAGGGCACATCTGTGGATGATGCAAGTGCTCCAGAAATGGAAACATGATCAGGTGAATCATTTGATCAGCACTTGCAGAAAGGAACCCTTCCACTCACATAAAGGGAACCAACTAAAAGGATTAAATTCCTCAGGTAACTTGTTGCCAGTGATTAATTCAACTAACTCTAAACAATTGCATTATTTGCTCTTCCTATGGCTTACTATTCTGAACCTCTTTTCCTTCACCTCCCAAGAACACTTGTGCTAAGAAAGCAGAGAAATTATTAATTTTTTAGCATGAGACAGCCTGACCTTGTACTCCACTAAGCAGTGTTTCCATAGTTTCCATGCAATTTATCATGGATGAATTCACCTATGTACTAAACAAATTCTTTACATTTCCAGCCTTGCACAGAAAAGAAAATCTGAATTGCTGTTGCTTAATGAAATACAAAACCCAAAGTGAAACCTTAAAAACCATACATTTGTACTGTCTGCAGAAGGCCAAAACCCACTGTATTTTTTAGTTCTTTCTGTCAACTTGCAAAGCTTTACAAATGAAAAAACACTGCAGCACCCTTTCATTGCTGAGGATGTAAATAAAGCAGAAAAACCTTTGGACAAAGCCTGGTCCTACTGCAATCATCAGGATTTGGGCTATTGGTTTCAAAGGATCATAAGGTTTCATAGGACTTGTTAGAATTTAATTGCAGTCCCTTATTTGAATCATAGAATCATTAAGGTTGGAAAAGACTTCTAAGGACACCAGGTTCAACCATCAGCTGGATGCTACCAGCCAATAAATCATGTCCTCAAGTGCTTTTAACACTTTTTTTTTCTTTTATAACACTGTTTTTTTCAACACCTCCAGGGATAGTGATTCCACCACTGCCCTGTTTCAATGCCTGGACACTCTTTCTGTAAAGAAATATTTCCTAATATCCAATCTGAACTTACCCTGATGCAACTTGAGTCCATTTCTGCTCATCCC
This sequence comes from Florisuga fusca, assembly GCA_038090715.1. Lineage (NCBI taxonomy): Eukaryota > Metazoa > Chordata > Aves > Apodiformes > Trochilidae > Florisuga > Florisuga fusca. The sequence goes on from JAAWXA010000014.1 coordinate 16,056,016, forward strand.
ATCACCAGTTCTGTGGGAGAAGAGATCACCTCCCACCGCACTGGAACCTCCTTTCAGGTAGCTGTAGAGATGTCTCCTCTCTGCCTCCTTTTCTCTAGACTAAACAATCCCACTTCCCTCAGTTGCTCCTCATAGGACAGGTTATCAAACCTCAAAGGTATGATACCAGAGGTCCTGTTTCTCAGGGCAGACAGTAAATGCTCTTGCAGATTAAGATTTACAATCCTGCTTGTAGTTCTCCCTTCTGCTGCAGCTGAGGCAAAAACTCTCCTGGTAACTCCTGGAGAGGACACATGGACAGCTCAGCAAATCCCTCACCCTGTCCCAAGCCAAGCAAGGGAGGAAGAGAGTAAGAGAAAAGGTAGCAGTGAGGGGGTTGAGCTGGGGTGGGGAGGTGCAGGCAGGTGAGGTGCTGGCTGCCATGGTCTTTGCTCTGGCAATGGGGAAGACTGACCAGCTGAGCTGTGGGACACAGGACCTGTCTGCACGGGTGACCAAGAAATGTAGCAGGAGGATCAAATAGTGGCTTTGAGGTGAGTTTTTTTTTTTTCCTCAGCTAAGCACAAATGAGAGACGCTGGCAAAAGGAATGAAATGTCAGCTCAGCTTTTTAACTCTCTTGGCCGTGGGTTAGAATTCTAAAGTTTCCTGGAAAGGATTTTTGTTTTCTAAATCAGCCAAAAGGCTTAGCTGTGAAAATGTAAGCAAGAGAAATGTTTTGATTTAAAACAAAAAGCAGTCTCTGGATACCACAGTCCACACTCAAAGAGGAATGTTAGAATTTTCTCCCCTAAATTTGCTGAAGGACAATAGTTCATGGTGAAATACTGCTAAATTTCAATACAAGCAAATAAAAACATTCTTTGCAACCGGTTTCACATATCCAGATGTGTTCTTCCCTCTGGATGTAAAATGCATGGATGAACTCCCTTGAGCAACCTTTCAGAAAGTACCCAGGAGCACTGACAGCACGTGGACTCTCAAATGTGGGGGTTTCTATGGAAAGTTTGCATTCTTTATAGAAAGATAACAGGGGAAAACTTGTGTCAAACTTTCTTAATATACTACTAGCTGATTCAAAGAAAATGGAAGTATACTGCAGTCTTTAAACTCACCTCTAAGCAAGAAGAAAATACCACTGAAACTATTAGAGCTGATAGAAAAGGAAATATTTCTACATTGGGAATGCTCTTTGGGGAATACAAAATGTCTCAATTCCATTGATTTCAAAAGGGCAACTTCAATTTAATCAGACAAAGATTGGGACAGTGAATAAGACTACAGGACCCCTGGGCAGGTGTTAGCTGGACTTGTCCAACCAGAGTCAAAATCCATTTGGAAAATGGATAAACAAGAAAATTCTGTTGTTATGGAACTGGGAAAGATTAGGTGTGACTGCTTTCTTCTCCCAGACCCATTTATTTGTAGGGACAAGCAGGAGCTAATCTTCTGCTGGCCTTGAGAAATCAATGCTGCCTGCACTAATTCAAAGGCAAAAGCTGCTGCAAGACAGATGTTTATTGGAACTCTTGAAACAACCCCAAACAAACCAAAGCCAACACAAAACTACTGATAAAGAGCTAACTGGGCAAATCTGCATTAATGTGGAGAACATTTTCACACCTGCAAACTGTAAAACTTCATCACCATTTCTGATGTGATGAGGTTTTACATGGATGAAATAAACCTGCAGTGTGAGCATGTGCCCGTGCGCATCTCTGACTTTATTATGGTTTAGGTACTGCATACCACGGTGGGAAAATGATTGATATCAGTGATGGTAACTCAATTCTACTTCAGCATAGAGTCATCAGTCTTCTGGAACACTAAAAAAAAAAAAACAAACACCGAAAACAACCAACAACAACAAAAACAAAACAAAACCCCTGAATAATATTCTATTGATGCTCTGTAGAGTTTCTACTTCCTGATGTTATGTATTGCTGCAGCCTCTTTCAGAGTTGTAAAGATTTTTATTCTTTACAAAGTGAATTATGCTTTCATATCTTTTGCCTCACTGTTTTCTCAATTGCTTGGCAACAAGTCTCCACAAAGTAAAAAAACCAGAGCACTTTTTCTTTCATGTCTTACATCAGCAGCATCTCTGGTGCAAAACTGGTCGCAGCCAGTTTACACCCAGGATACATTTGGTCCATTAGGTTAATCCTGATGTTCTGTCAAGGGTCTATATGCAACAATTTTTAAGTATTGCCTTTGTGGATCTGTAACTGTTCTAGTCCTGGGGCTTCAGCATCATATACACTATCTACCACTTACAACATTTTTAGAACTGCTTATGATTTCCAGTTTTTCCTTTACAAGAGAAATCAGATCAGTTTCAGAACTGGAGGGAGGTCAGACTTGTGCTAAGATACAAAAAACCCCATAGTAACTCATCCAGCAAGTGGAGAGAACACTGGAAATAAACTTCTGTAGCTGTAACCAATATATAGTATCTACAGAATTGGTTATTTTAGACCCAAATAACCATACAAATGCCCATGATGTAAGAAACATTTATTTGTACTTTGATAGCTACATCTCCTTTCTTTAGCTTAAAATAGGACCTAAACTAGTGAGTCCAATGTCCTAAACTGACTATTTTTATATGCTAGTTGGAAGACCAATAGGTGTAAAACTCTTCTATGTAGGTATTCCATGCTCCCCAAAGTATCTGAATGTGAAAGGACAGACTGGGTCATGACTGTGTACAAGAACTATGGGGAACAATCAGAGAAAGTACCCCAATAACATGGGAAAATAATTTACAGCTTCTCCAAACAACAGAAAGGGTCAAGCTTTCATCATGGAGGTGCCAGCCCTACATTGCCAAGGGAAAAGTGCTGCATTACCTAACATTATTTTCTGTCTTTAATTTTAATGAACATCAAGCTACTATATTCAATGAAATGCATTCCCAAATGGGACTGCTAAATAGGTTTACAGACTTTTATTAGTTTTAGAGTGCACTGAGTCAGATGACTTCCTATAGAGGCTACTGCAGCTCAATCAATCTTTAATATAATTCAGGAGATACATAATAAAAACACAGCAAATGTGCAGTGTGTGCACCCAAGCCAGAACACATATGCATTGGTTTTATGAGTTAGTGGCTGGAAGTGATAAGAGTAGCTTGCTATAGTATTTTGTTTCAGGGTAGAACTGCTTCTATTTGGGTGACAATGACCCAAAGTTTTCATGCTGAAATCCTCAGTCTCTACTGCCCTGGGTCCTTGGTGTTTGTGTGCAACACCACATTAGCACAAGGTAAAATCCCAAGTGGATTTCCCCTATTTTTGGGAAATGAAACCATTTCCTTGAAAACCTGTAACTATGTTCAAAGCAGGAGAGGTCCTACAAGGTTGTCTGCATCACTTAGGAGTCCACTTTTCCAGCTTATAAAACCCTTTGATTTAACATTCTGGTGACAGTTCTCCCATCCCTGCTAAATTAGCACGATGGTGCCTTTCCAATGTCTGACAGGCAGCATTTAAATGGCCCTTGGGACTGAGTGCATTTTCCAGCTGAGCTGTTACTGTCTCCCTTTGTCCATTTCCACAATACACATTTTACATTTGCAGGTCCATTTAGTTTGTCTTCCCAAAGTGGAACTTGCCAAGTAAATGGGAATGCCCAAACATGTTAGTTTTGATTTAAAACAGGGCTGAGCATCCTTACAGTGAGGTCTGAACATCTTTTGTGCAGGATGGATACTTATGACCAAGAATGATAAAGTTCTTTAAACCAGGGGAAGATTTTCAGATGCCTTAAAATTTATTCTGAAGAGCAGAACCCACCTTTCTTTACCTTGAAATTTTGAGTCAGTCTCCTCTGAACTTATTCCATGTGCCTTCAGAGCACAATGCATGCACTGTGCCACAGTGTAAAAGGCAGGTGAAAAACAATTGTAAGAGGTTCTGGTAAACATGAGACATACCACAAGACTCCAGGGTATAATCAATTGCAATAATCAACTCTACTAACATTGCTTCAGTGCAGGGACTGAAATTTTCTGCTCTGGCCTTTAAGACAAGTGCTATTATTCATACACACAGTGTAACACACGCTTCAGTTTAGCTAAGTGGACTATCAAGAACTAACATGGCTGTTCTGTGCAGTTCAACCCCAAGACACTTGATAAAAGTTTGGGCAGAGGAGAAATCTGGGATATTCTGTGATTTGGTCACACACTGTGTATAAAATGTCATCAGGCTTCACTTCTTCAGAAATGGAACATAAAACACATTGTTTTGAGGAGTCATGCCCTGACTCCAGGTTTTCCCCTTGTTCATGCACAGACCATCACTGATGGCTACAGTGAGAAAGAGCAGCCAGGAATTCACCTCTCTCTGCTCAAGGGTCACCCATCCAAGAGCAAAGAGAGAAGAAAACAGAAGTGACAGCCAAAGATCATGCAGACCTGCAAACAGATAGGGGTAGTCTTCTAGAAGAGCCTTCAGCATGGCAGCTCTCTTCTCTGCATTAGAAAAGACTCTTGACAAGTACTGTGAAAGACCTTCATTAGTGTTGAGAGAACCAGACAGTACTGGAGTCTCCAGTCCAAATCACAGCTCAGCTGTGGATGGGCTGCACAACCTTGCGTAAGTTATCTGGCTCTGACCTCAGCTTCCCCAGCTGCAAAAGGAAATAATTGCTCCACTTCTCTTCCTTGCAGATCTTAGCAAGGCTGAAGTCCAGCGAAGACTGCAAGGTGCTGCCAGGCAAATGAGGACCACAGAGGCCTCTAGGCAGATGAACTTCTTAACATTTTACACAGCAAGAAAAGGTGTTTGAATACACTCGGTACAGTTCAATGCTGTCCATTCTGTCAATTCTTGGGTCCAGAAAGGTGACAACATACTTATGGAAATATGTATACTCTCAAGGATACCTCCCAGAAGCAAGCCTGAGCAAGTCTGTGTGCAAACAGCTTTACCCACTAACAAAGGCATTTCTAAACTAAAACAGACAGCTCTGCACACTTCATGTACAGGTAAGAACATCCTATACAAGCAGTTGTGATTTTCTAGCCTTTTTCCACATTTGTCAGCGCAGATAAAGGCCAGCAGCACTTATTCCAATAGCTTGCTTCAGTGCTCTAAGAGTGTTTCAGACCAAAAGCTGAAAGAACCACCACCTCAGGCACACACTATACAGCAGCATTTAAGCAGCAGTGTGAAAGCCAATATCCTTATTTGCAAAGCAATCACAGCTAAGGAAAGTGTACCTGAAGGGTATGGGCAAGGCAATATGAGAAGATGAATTATTCCCCAAGGAAAAGTTACATTCCACACGTATTCCTTTTACACAGAGTTGATTACTTCCAGTACCATGCAAAGAGGCTGGCAGAGTGTTTCAATGGCTGTTATTAGCACTGATTTACAAGAAATCCAAAGAAATTTTTTGAATATTGCAGATTGGAAGAAGACATTAAAGTGAAGCAATCTGCACGCAAAGATAGATTTAAAAATATCCATGTCGAGTTTCTAGCTGCAGCTTCCCCTTGAATTGATTTGCTTGATAAACAATTCGGGTTTTGCTGCCTTCAATAATTCTCCCCTGCTTCTGCTCACTTATCTATTAAGTACAACGAGCCTGACTTGATTCCTCACAGACAAGCTGATCAGCCATTGCCTATGCACTAGGTTAAGGTCCTGCCTAATACAAAGGGTCTTTACCTACCTTCATATTTCTTCAGCACAATAAACAAACCTTGACTTTTTACAGAGTAAGGCTTCCTGTCATGAAAGGTCAAAAGATACTGAGCAGGAAAACAAGCACAGAGAAATTAAAAAAAAATATCCAGCAAGTATTTCAAGTATCCCAGAATCCCTCAGTCACACTGAAAACAGAGTTCTTCAGGACAATCCAGGTTCCCCACACACAACATCCCACAGGTTTAACAGAGAGAGAGAGGGGAGGTTTGCATCAAACAGAAGGCTCAGAGGGAATGTACTAAGGAAAATCTGAAGGCATATTGAGACAGCAGAGCACAGTGTGTCACTGGCAAGATCTCCCCACCACTGGAGTCACTGGGCCACAAGGCAGCTCTGGACTGGAGGCAGGATAAAGCAAACAACTACAATGGCACTACTGAACCACACATCTCAGCTGGGCTTCCTGGTCTGGGCAGAGTGCTCCCAAATCACCTACATGACTTCTGGGCAGAGAATAAAGTCCTGCCAGTTGTCAAGGTAAGGTGGGACTGAATGCATCTGTAGGCTCCTAGTTACTCAGACTGGGTCACCTGAAGTCTTAGACAATACCCTGAGTCTTACCTTTAGAATGTCATGGTTCTACCACATCCTTTGGTCCATGATATCTTCAGGAACACATTGGCCATGGGGATGTAATACCTAGAGGCCTAATGCACTGACAAAATGCACCATCTATTTCAATAGAGCTTTGCAGGGTAAGCACAGTTTTTCATGCAAGGCTTACACAGCTGCAGAAATCAAGCCTGACTCTGCTTGGATAAGGAAAACTGAGAATGTGAAGCAATGGAAAATGTATTGCTAACATGGAGAGTTGCCACAAGATTTGGGGGGACTGGAGAGAAGACGGGCAAACCTAGGAGATCTATTAAGATGTACCCCATCCTAGCAGTACTGTGAATAGTTTGTATTTTAGCCCAATGGAAGGGAAAGAGGAAGGAAATCCATAGTTATTGTCCTGATGTACACTACAGTAAGGACTGCAGCTGGTCAGTCACTCACACGAAGTCAGTAATTTGACACTGTTGGCCCATTTTTAATTTTTTTTTTTTTTTTTTTACATTTCTGCAACAGTCTTTAACAAGTGCTGACAGGATGAAGGCTGCTCATGAATTATTTAATGCTTGGTACAGATAAGGTACTGATTTTCACCATATCTAGAAGGTGATGTGAAAATCCATGGGTCAACTACAAAATGAAAAGCAAGTAAAATTTCCTACCTTTTACCCAAATATGTTCACATGATCCTCTCAGATGCTTTAGTACTTTCATTAAAAGGTCTGGTTTATTTATAAACACAGAAAATTAAATTAAAATATTGTGGAAAACACAAGAGCAAACTCTAAGTCATTTACTGAAATATAACTTTGTGTGGCTTTCTGCTCTGCATGTGATTGATGGTCCTTCTCAATCAGCAATTTTTTAGAGGTTCTTGGAAAAAAAACATACATGCCAATAGTTCTACTCCTGATCATGTAATATTTGTATCCAAAATATCCCAGTAATTTCCCAACAACACTGAAAATACATACATCTCACAAGCTTTTGTTCTTTGTAACCTATAAAGGGTAGAGCCATCAATTTCAACAGTTATTTGGTACATTACTTTTTTGCCATGTTGCTATCATAATCATTAATGTGATGGATGTACCTTCATCCACCGTGTCTTTTAGACAGGTTTATTGGCTAAACTACAAATGCTCAAAGACCAGGTTCCTTTTACAGAGGAATATTTTATCAGCACAGGTTTTAAAATGAAAAATCTATTGCAATTCCATTTCTAATCTGAGTATGGCTTTAGAATTTGCCTTCAGATAAAACTGCTACAGCAGTGTATATGCTATGTGTTGCATCTCAAACTTGGTTAATACTTAACCCTTCAAAGAATGTATCATTTAAGTATTTATTTATTGCAGCTCTGCCAACAAAGTCAGGAATAATCATTCACAAACTGTTTTATTTATTTTACTGCTGGCAAGACAATAGATCATATACTTAGTTTTTATTGCATATGAAAATATAACTATGAGATAATTTGCAGATTCAAAGCAGAACAGCAAATAATTATGATGATAAAATAATGTTGGGAAAGGAATTTATCAAAGTTTATTGCTCAAATTATCAGCAAGCAATTTGAATTTGGACTAAAGCCATGGTGGTCTAACTGTTTATGCTAATAGTTATGCCCTGATTTTATTGCCCTTCATGTAAATGGCAAAATTTCTGAATAGAGCAACTGGGAGTGGAACTAGACCTGACCTGACATTCTAAAAACATGGGTCTCACCAAATGCAGAAGGCTAACACTGGAAGACTGCAAAAATATAATAGTTGATTTAAGCTGTTGTTTGTTTTTTTTTTTCCCCTGAGAACCACAAGGGTTGATTTCAATTAACCAGCTGAAAAACTGAATTAATCCTTTCCCTCTTGTAGAGGTAAAAATGGATGACCCATTGTCTTTGGGTTGAATACTGATAAATTCAAAACTAACAGGTTGCAATTCAACACTGTTCAAGTTACAAGTGATCTTATTTTTCACATTCTGAAAAGCCAGTGTAAAGTTTAGCATTAAATTAGCCCAAGGAAGTACAATTCCAGCATCAGACTGCAGACTGCCTCTGACCCAGTTCAGATGGGAGAGGAGCTGCAGCAGCAGAACCAGGGGGTACCAGGCAGATGAGGATATTGTGATGTGATAGCATGAGAATTTCAGTAGTTCTCACTTGGAGGAGGAAAGGAGGAATTTTCCATTGGACAGGAGCTGGGAGAAAAAACTAAAGCATGATTGTGTGGACTGACAAGTGTAGCAGCACTTCTGAACTGCCAGGGGCACTGGAGAAAAATATTGCACCTGTGATGACATGAAACTGGGGTCAAAGATGCACAGTCTCATCTACTCTATTCTAAACCACTGGCAATCACTTTGGTGTGACTGAATCAGCCCTATTCCTACAAAGGGACCAGCTCTTCTACCAGACAAATCCAGTGCTACTGCAGGTGCACTTTGCTATTTCACTCTATCTGGGAATCTGAATACCAAAACCTATTAGTTTATGCCAAAGAAAAGCTACCAGAAGGATCAGAAGAGACTAGGGGAGAATTCACCACTGATTAATAAATTAGAGAGAATACTAAATACGTGTCAGCCTCCCTAGTTAATGCTGAGCAGAAGCATGTGGGCAAAGGTGCATCTTTCATTAAAAACACTGCACCAAAGTGAAGCTTGATCTATTATTCAATCAATGCTCTTTTGAAGCAAATGGTCATTTTACATCAAACCCTTTTTCTTTTTTGTTTTCTTTTTAATGCCATGGCTACTGAGGAGGTGGGGGCACTAAATATCCCTGGACAGCATTCATTCAGCTGCAATGAGAAAACAAGGAAAGGAAAGCAAGTCTGACTGTTTCTGAAGCTACTGAACACACCATGATGGAGCCTTTTGCATTGTCTGTGGGTGTAGACAGATGAAAGGGCTTTGTTTAAATCTATGAAATCTATTTTTTGGACAAGACTACAATGGAGTTATTTATGCTTCTGGCCACATTGGAAGTCCATTTTCCTAACAAATAGAGGCCTCACAGGTATGTCTGTATGCACCTTTATACAAGGAGAAAAGCTGCAGGAAGTCAACAGAGCCAGAGACCCTGACAGTGCATAGACTGAGCAGGGAGAGCTGACAAGACAAATCAATAAAGACTTTGCAGGTTTCTGTAAGGCAAAGGCTGCTGCAAAACCGGAAAAGCAAGGCATATGGGACATGGTTACGTATTAAAAGAAATAGTCTGGCAATAGCATAAACTGGAAGTCTGCCCTTTGGAATGGAAAGAGAGCTCCCAGGGCACTGCCTGTGACGGTGAGATGGTGGAAGGGGATGAAAAGCAAAGCAGCTTTAAGTGGGAGAAGATCTCCCTGCCTGTGAAAGGGAGAGATGGCACCAGTGAGAGACGGATGTGAGCGAGGCAGGAAAGCAGGAGACAAAACAGAAGGCAGCTTTGCTAAAATAGCTGCCAGTCAGCAGCCATGGACTGGCAAGGAAGCATGTGTGTGCATGCACACATGTGGTGGGGGCTGCATGGAGTGACAGCACAGTGGCAGTCTCTGCAGGGAAATCATTTTGGAGGGTGATTAATGTGCATATCCCAAGCAGTGCCACCACCTGTCTGAAAACTGAGGAGTGTCAGATTCTTTTTTAGAGAGACCAGGACCAGGCGTTTACACGAGACTCTGTCCCAGAATAGCACAGGCAGCAGCACAAGACTTGCTGTCATCCACCAGGAAAATGCCTCCTCTCTAAAATCCCAAGTTGCCATCAGGGGAGAACAAAGCTAGATCTAAAGCCCTGTCTACCAAAGTCAGTGGGGAACAACACAGGGACTGATCAAGCCTATATAAAGGTCAGAATATACTGGGATTCTGGGAAGAGGGACACAGCATTCAGCAGTGCTAGTTAAAGGACAGACACAGAAATATCTGGCAGGAAAAAAGAAAAATGCTTAACACATAATTTTTCAGGTTATCAGTGCATGCAGTTTGGGGTCACTCCACCTTTCCCTCACTCGTAGGGCATCAGTCTGGTACCAGCAGATGGAGCAGACTGGACATTCCCCACCTGGAAAGTCTTCTGATCACAGAATGGCTGAACCTGGAAGGGACCATTGGAGATGGTCTAGTAGAAGCTCCCTGCTCAAAGTATGGCCAGAGGACCAGAATGCTCAGGTCTGTGTCCAGTTGAGTTCTGAATAGCTTCAAGGATGGAGACTCCACAGCCCCTGTGGGCAACCTGTTTCACTTTCTGACCACATTCGGAGTAAGAAAGTTATTTTTCATGATTTAAGAGTCTCCTGCCTAGTTGTGCCCACAATACAAGGTGTAAAAATACGTGCACATGAGAATGGCCCATCTTGGTCCATGCTACATGGATTCTCTGCTCTTCCTCAAGATTCCAAAAAGAACAGTTGAACAAATGCAGATCCATATGTTCCCATTAGGAAAGGCTCAGTACTCATCTAAGAGAACGGAAGAATTTCCTTATGCCAAACAATGCTTGATTTTGCAAATAACATGAGACAAGAACACACCTCTGTCTGCCTCTCCTGAGGGAGGATCAATTGTCTGTCCCAGAGCCTTGTTCTTGGGGAGACCAAGTAGATAAGGCCACTGCTCTACATATCACACTTTCAATTAAAGCAGCGTTTCCAGGTTCTTTTGACTGTCCAGTTTTCCAGAGGAAAGAGGAGGAGGATGGCAGCAGGGCAGGGAACAACAACAACAACAACAACAAAAGATTAGAAAAACATTTAGTTAGTCTTCTTGGGGAATTACTGTGCCTCGCTAGTCAGATTCTGCTCTGTGCTGCATTCAGAAACACCACAGAAGCCTCTGAGAGTTCGGTCATACTATGCTTGACTTTTTGCAAGAAGTCTGTTTGTCCAGGGAAACCCAGAAAAAGCAGCTGTGGAAACACTACTTCAAGGGGAAGCAAACTTTGAACATGGCCACCCCCCACCACCCTCATAGGGGGGACATCCTTAATGTGACTACACGATGGCAATAAAGTATTGAAGGTCTGCTGAAGTACTTCATTTCTACCACACATAAATAAATCCTGTCTCCTGTACTTCAGCTTCAGATTGTCTGATTTACATATTCAGGTGCCTCTGATTTCTAAGCCTAAATGAGTAGAGCTTTCTTCATGGAAGAGGAAAAGCTTCAGAACACCACAGAGCCTTCCCCTCCCACTCTGTCCATGGTATTGCCTGACTCACCAGGGAAATCTTGGTTTTTTCCACATCCATTATGGCCTTGGTTCCTGCAGTCAAATGGACAGCCAAATTTATTTATTTATTTTGGAGAGCAGTAATGTTTGCAAAAAGCTGGCATTTTAAAGCTTGAAGGATCAGGTCCCATCAGGAAGCATTTTTCCATCACTTGTCTGCAAGCCTGCCCCATTCTGCTTGTGCATGTGGGATAAGAACACATTGAAGAGAAGGGAAAAATGTGTAAAACTGCAGAAGCCATAGTTCTATGGACAATCCACACAAAGAAAGAACTATAGCATTTTTTCACATGCTGTGAAAACCTCTTACAAGTCTGCTCCAGCTTGTTCCAGATCCATAAGTAAACTGACAAACAACTCTTTCTGATTTTATACCCCTAACTTTAATAATGTTTTAATATAGCATTGACAAGCTTGTGCCTAATAATTATTAAGAATCTGCCTCATGGTCAGGTTTCCTAGCTTAATGTTGCTGCCAACAATTGAAAAAGGGCTAATATTAAAATACCTCTTTTCATATTGTGTATCGTGGTATAAAAAGAACTGGAAAGAAATATTTCATTGCATATTTATGCTTTTCAAATTCTGAGATTACTGAAGAACAGGAATGGAAGAATGAAACAGCATCCTCGTGCTGATTCCTTTTATCATCTGAATGTTCAGATCAGACAGTGAGATGTATACCTACATTTTTTTAACAAATGGTTGCTCATTGTGTTTTACCACATTACGTAGTGTCTGCTGTAGAAGACTGGCACTTCACACCTATCATAACATTATTGGGGGCAAAACTCCAGATAGAGCTTAGTGCATGACTGGAATAGAGAAGTATAAGAAGATTCAAGGACTGGAAGCTGAAACTAGAACTGATTAAGACAAAGAAAAAGGACCAAAATGTATAGTGTGTTTAGCCACAGCCCAAGGTGAAATATGCCAGGTGTTACCTTCTGTCATTTGAGGTCTTTTGATCAAGATTGGGTGGGGAAAAAAAAAAAAGAAAAACTGTTTAGAGCTCTAAGAGACAAATGAACATTTCAGAGAGGAATCAAGTCAGTTTGAAAAGCCTCAGAAATGTCCCAGCTGGACTCAGGCATTGTATCAGTCAGACTTCTAGCATTTTGAGGTCAGAATGTGAAAGGACACAGACATTGTGTCAAGGTGTGCAGTATGTAAAAAAACCAAAAAACCAAACCAGTTTTAAGAAAAAAAAATCATCACACTCCATTACACATTGCACAAGGATTCACACCTCAGTGCATTGAATAAGTGATGCTTGGGAGTCAACCACTGCTGAAGTCAAGCAGACATGTCCCAAACTGCCACATTCTTGGATATAGGTATGTATCCCAGGATTGCAGAAAATAACATTAGGGAAATCAAAATTCTGGCTGAAGCATTCTGCTCCTAGCAGCTGACCTGTCCATCCTGATTTCTGTCTTCTGCACAACAGTACCTAATCCAAAATCCTTCTGTAGCCAAGAACCATGGAGTTGTAAGGTCAGAAGATGAGCGAAGAGGACAGATTCATTTATTTGGTGCCAGGGAGTCAACAGACAACAGGCAGGTCTGCATACCAATTTCTAACTCCTTAGAGGAATAGTTACTTCAAAGATACTCCAGACTGAATCAAAAGAGACAGAGTTCAAGTGTGTTCTCAGTTTTTGCAAAGATTTCTTTTATATTTGGTGCTGCCCTGAATGATGGCTTAAAGATGGAAACCTAGTGAGTGTCTGACATCTCCAGCTGAAGTGCAGTTTCTTTGTTGGTCACTTCTATTTCATAATTTGACCAATATGCCGTTTGTCTCCAGCTGGAATAATTTGTCATTGACAAAGAACTAAGAGCAAAAATAGCTCACTAGCACTTGCTATCTCTCCTTTCTAAATCTTAAAGTTCTGTGTAAAATTCCTTGTTAGCTTACAGGTTTTCCAGCTCAGAACTTCTCTAATGTTTCTCCTCCCTCACTTGAGGGTGTTTGTCCCCAGATCTCCATGCCCTTGAGCTGGAGCATGTTTCCCCTTACTGCTTTTTCCTTTGTTGGAGCTCACTTATGGTGCTTACTGGTACTATACCAAGTGAACTGACCATCATTTATTCTCACCTCTTTCTCCCAGGAAATATAAATTATTCAAGGAACATCTTATTTTAAATAAACAACAGCAACAAAAATAGTCCTTGCTCTTGAAACAGAGGGAGCATTAAAGATGAAAAGAGCTTTGGCAGGATTCTGGATGACAGCAACCTTTCTATTGCTGCTCTTTGGTCCCCAGCCACATCAGTGGTGGTGGTCATTCCTCACATCTGTTCCTCAGTACGTTCCCAAAACCTAGAGACCAACTTTACATTACCCACGTCAGCTCAGAAAATACACAACTCTGCTTTACAGACATTTTCCTACTGGAAATGTACCAACCATTACAAGAACTGATACCAGACACTGAACTAACCTATCAACCTGATTTTGGAAGCCAAATTATTCTCCCTGCTCTCTGATTCTTACTCCTGTTACAAACCCTGAGTTTAAAATTAAATCCCCCATTGCAAAACAGAATGGAGAGTTTGAAATACACACCTCATGCTAAAACATTTTACACTTCAATTTTCCTTCTAAACTAGTTTGGATCAGTGCTAACCCATTACTATCCCTTTTTTCCAAGGAGTCCAAGTTTATAATCAGCATACTTGGCACCTGCACAACTTTTGTTGCTGAAACAACCCATTTTCTAATTCCCCCCTCACACTTTAATCACAAGTTTTACTAATTAATCCAGGCTTCTCTCACAGCTATCTCTTAGATATCAAAGTCCTTCATCACAATTTACAACTTCCATTTTTTATAGACTTTACCAGCCCACTAGGGTACAGTTTCAAGAGAGATTTGTAGCACTGACCAAGATTCAGATCTGGAAAGCTAAGTGACTGCAGCATATGGAAAGGAAGGAAGGCAAGATGTTATTTTGTCGATATTTGAGATCCTCATGAATGTTCACAAAAGTTTTAATGAGAATGCAGGTGAGCTGGAGTGTGGAAGGGAGAACTTAAAAATGAAAGACTGAAGAATTTCTCTTTGTAGTCAAGAAATAAAGACACTGATTCTTATTTGCACCTCTTGTTAGCCTGATCTTCACTAGCTGCCATGTGTAGAGTCTATCACTTCATAGAATCATAGAATCATAGAATCATAGAATTAGCCGGGTTGGAAGGGACCTCAGAGATCATCTAGTCCAACCCTTGACCCACCGGAGCAGTTGCTAGACCATGGCACTGAGTGCCACATCCAGTCTTTTTTTAAATGTCTCCAGGGACGGAGAATCTACCACCTCACCGGGCAGTCCATTCCATAGCCTAATCACCCTCTCCGTGAAGAAATTCTTTCTAATATCTAACCTAAACCTCCCCTGGCACAACTTAAGACTGTGTCCTCTTGTCTTGTTGAAGGTCGTCTGTGAAAAGAGTCCAGCTCCCACCTCGCTACAGCCTCCTTTCAGGTAGTTGTAGATGGCAATGAGGTCTCCCCTGAGCCTCCTCTTCTTCAGGCTGAACAGCCCCAGCTCCCTCAGCCTCTCCTCATAGGGCCTGTGCTCGAGTCCCTTCACCAGCCTGGTTGCCCT
This sequence comes from Florisuga fusca, assembly GCA_038090715.1. Classification (NCBI taxonomy): domain Eukaryota; kingdom Metazoa; phylum Chordata; class Aves; order Apodiformes; family Trochilidae; genus Florisuga; species Florisuga fusca. The sequence goes on from JAAWXA010000014.1 coordinate 16,071,115, forward strand.
CCTTTGGACCTGTTCCAGGACCTCTACATCCTTCTTAAACTGAGGGGCCCAGAACTGGACACAGTACTCGAGGTGTGGCCTAACGAGCGCCAAGTACAGGGGAAGAATCACCTCCCTGGACCTGCTGGTGATGCTGTTTCTGATACAGGCCAGGATGCCATTGGCCTTCTTGGCCACCTGGGCACACTGCTGGCTCATGTTCAGTTTCTTGTCAATGCAGACTCCCAGGTCCCTTTCTGCCTGGCTGCTCTCCAGCCACTCTGTCCCCAGCCTGTAGCGCTGCATGGGGTTGTTGTGGCCAAAGTGCAAAGTGCTTCGACGTGTTGGTCTCAGTTGGTCAAATCACACATATGCACCAGAAGTAAAAAGTAGTGAAGGAGACTCACCAGATATAGTCTGTGAAGACACAGTCCCAGTATGCTCCCAATAGAACTACAGCTTTTGGGAGTGCCCAAAGGTAGGCTCTGATCTACAAAAACCTACAGGAAGTAAGATCTGCACACTTGAAAGATTGCCTCGTTCCCCCAAGCACAGCAGAGCTGGCTGGATTTGACCTGCCAAAACCAGCATATTATTGGCAGGAGCCTCTGAAGAGCTCCACCACTTTGGGAGCCTTCCATCCCTGGTGTCAGAAGTGGGTCCTGCACCAATCTAACTACCTGCAGAAAGCAAAGCCAACCTTTATGGGCTGGCACCTGTTCAAGGCTGGAGGCTGACATTTCTTTGGGGAAACAAAGATCTGAGAAGTTTTTGCAGTAACACAAATGTGCTTAACACAGGAGAGCAGATGCTGCTATTTCTGTCTTATAGCCTGAGACAGTAGCCAGGATTTTTTTCCGAGGCTGAGCAGGGGCTTAGGATGTGTCTCTTTCAGAAGACCTCTTAAAGAAATATGATCTTAAGAAGGGAGTGGTGAGCACTCTACCCCAGGCAGGCAACAGCATTATCTTAATGCACCTGGGAGTACCTATATAAATGATACCTATAGATGGCAAAACATGGATATACAGATCCATGCTCCAAATGAAAACACTCTAAGAATTTATTTTCATCTTTCCATCACTTCAAGGGGTTAGCGTTCTAGGAAGATTACTGATACATTTGACAGAAAAAGACAATTGCTTCACAATAATTTACAGAGTTTTTATGGGGAATATCTCTAACTGATCCAGATACAAGCATAATTGCAAGGAAAATTTACTCAAATATTAATTGAGTACTTCATAGAGCACATTACTGTGTTAAACATCCCTCGTATTTTTTGGATGTATTTTCAGAAATGCGTAGTCTAACAGAATACAATTAGCTTAATGAGATTTAAATTACACTAATGGACCTCATTAACAGAAAAGAGGTTATAAAGTCTTCAGCAGTTATTCAAAAACTCATGTTAACATCAGGAGACAAGACTCCTAAGCTTCCTCTATAGTCAGTGTAGAGAAATAGGATCCTGTAGAAAGCAGGAGTCAGTCCAGAAACCTGATTCAATAAGCCTCAGAGGATCCTGTCTGTAACCATAGTTCTGAATGAAGCCTAAAGAAGCCACCTTCCAAGATAGAGAACTGCTTTAGTGGTTGCCTACAACTCCCCATAGACACTTACATATTTTAGGATCTTCACTAGTATTTCAAAACCTGGTATGGAAAGAGACAATTGTGATGAAGTAGATGAAATCCATCAGTATACTCGTTTTTCACAGAAGAGTTTTAATTACTCACAAAGTAATTAAAAATGTTGTTTCACATACTTCATAAATAGACTATGAGCCTCGTAAAATCCAATAATGGAGCTCCTGGTAAAACAAAAGACTAGGTCTTGAGTCAGATTGCTTCTTGAATCTATTTGGATAAAGCATAAAGTGAGACCATTATACCCAGTCAATAGCAGGATTAGCAGAAATAAAGCAGAGAACAGAAATAACAACGCTGACCTCAAAGTCTTCTCTTATATTCCGAGTTATTTTAAGTAGGTGAAGATTTTTTTATTTTTTTATTTTCTCTTCTTTATAGCCATTATAGAACATTTCAGAAGTGAGTAGGGTGGTTTTTTTAACTACTGAAAGGTGTGATAAGCTGTTCTACAATGAGGAATTTACTAATGTCCTGGTTTGGGCCAGGATAAAGGTGATTTTCTTGATGTATAGGATCCTACCAACAGCTTTATCAGGCTTTATAGAGTGGCAAAAATATTGCTACAGCAAAGATTGCCTGTAAGTGAAAAACAAGGATGTTTTTTTTGACTGGTTTGAGTTTTTTGTTGTTGCTGTCATTGGTTTGTTTTTTACAGTTGTTGTCTTGGTTTTTTTTGTTTTTTTTTAAATTATCAGATGAAATAATCTAATTGGAAAAATAGACAAGCTTTCTGGAATTCATAGTATCAGAGGACACAACCCTGCCATCTGTCTGCAAAGTAAGATCTAATTATTTCTTCAGTTTATTAGCTTATTTCTCAGACTGATAACCCCTTGACTGTTAAGAAGGACCAAAGTTGTTATAGAGAAGTGTGTTCACATAAACCAAACAAACCGAGTTAATCACCATCACAAGAATTTGTTTAAACTAACTCAAGCCTAAACCCCAGTGTCTTAGAAACAAGATTAGTAGCAGGCAAGATGCCACATCGTCTTTAGAAACAGCTCCAAAAACCCTTTTCATCTTCATGCATAATTATTACCTAAGCATTGTGCACTTAATCTGACAAGGATAGAGTAGCTAATTGGTTAAGATAAGTACATTAGACTGTGTCACAGTAATACTGACATATTTACCTAATTACAGCAATATTCTGTAATTAAAAATATTGCACAATATCTCATATATTATCAAGCTCCCTTATCTAGTGCAAAAAGACTCCAGTTTAAACAAGATGGTCCTTTGCAAAATGTATCTGCATTCCAGACCTGTAACTTCATAGTATCTCTTATTCTATTCCCTAATTACTAAATCAGACATTAAACATTTAATCTGACATTAGCCATGAGAAGGGCAGCCTGCTTTTCCCATGTATTCCTTGTCGTACCAACATTAAACCTCTGCTTTCCTCCACCTTGTAAAGATTTTTGTAGAAAATGAGTAAGCTATGAATAACTTCCTGTTTCTCCCCTGTAGATTCACCTGTCTCCTGAGAGAAACAGTTATAATTTCTTCATCAAATATTTTGCCAGTGTTCCATTACGTCTTTCAGTCTCCAGTGAGTAAGATTAGCCTTATGAAATTTTAAGAAGCAATCCCTTTTTCACATATTACCCTGCATCAGTCTGGAGATAAAACTGTCAGCTCAGCCTTTGATTTCTTCTTGGTATGAAAAGCTACCAGGCTTTTCATATGAAATGCTTCCAGGCTTCTGTACTATTCTGGTTAAAACATCACTGTATTATTTTCTCCAATATCTACTAATTGTATTTGTGGAATGGGCACAAAGGGTGAACAGAAAAACACCTCAAAAAATACACATGGAGAAAAATAGTGTACCATCCTAGAGGTGGCTCCACAGATGCCTGTCTCTTGCCTTGGTTATTACAGCAGCTGGTGTTCCAGAGAGGAACATTCCAAAGGAACTAGAAGGGACTTGCATTGAAATTGGTCTCCATGTGCCTAGGATGGCTGTGTTAGGCTATCTCTAGAGCATAGATCTAAAACTTCAATAGAAGGTGAGAAACCTTGGCAGCGCACGCATAAGATGATTGGTAGAGCTGGAGATGGCAATGGGGTATTGCTATGCATACAAAGTTAAATAAAAGAACACAAAAACTGCAGAAATAAGCAAATGAGAGACAAAATGTGACCTCCACATGATCCAAAATGCATCTCCTGGAAAGCTTTCCATTTTTTCCAGGTTTTAAACCAGAGAATTTATAGGGGAGAAAATCATTTGCAACAGAAACATCAATATATTTTGAACTGAGGAAAAGAAAGTTTCTAAAATTCTGTTTCAGGCTCAAATCACTACCTTTTTATTGGCAACACTCTGAAGTTGTCAAATGAGGAGAATTTACCAACGTCAGAAGTTGCTATAGTGCAAAGAATAAAAAGATCTACTCCTCCTTGAGCTTGCAGTGCCACAACAGTTTAGTTAAGAGGTTCTCCATTAGCAGAAAACAGCTTTGAGCCCCACAGCACATCTCATCAGCTTGAAATTTCTCAAGATGTTGGCCAAAAGTCAGAAGACAGATGCAAATTGTCCTAGGGAACCAACTGTCATATTTTAAATAGACTGTGAAGGAAGTACAAGAATCAACTACCTGAGAAAAGAAACATGAGATATTTAATTTTTTTCCGTGACAACTCTGGACTGTCAACCAAACTCATGCTGGATGAAGACAATAGTTAGCCTGAGAGCTACTGTCAAAGGAATTCAGACTTCCACAGAGGATGTAATGCTTTACACACTTGATTTTGTAGCCATATGAAAGATGAGATGTTCTTGGATCAGAGTTTTCTGTAGGAACTAGATCCGAGAAAAAAATCTTCCTGTCTGTATGGCACCAAGCACAAGGAGAGTCCCTGAAGGACCAAACCCTACTGAGCACTGAAGAGTACAATGTCAACAGAGAACCTGTGCTCATGTCAAACCATCCTCATCAGAGGTTTGATTGGCCAGGTTGGACACATACTCTCCAGAAAATGGTCTGAAAAAAATTAACTGTCCAGAGGATCTTTAAAGCTCTAGAGTTTCAATTCATTGAGTATGAAGTCAGTCTTTAACTGTCCTTGCCATCTTGTTCATTCTTTCCCAAGGGACATTCCAGCAATTTCTCAGCCAGTGCTTATCTTCCTCTACTTGATTACGGAACAGAAAACTTTTCTCTCAAACAGAGCCAGCCTGGGAAGGGCTGGATTGCAACATGGCATTCAGAAGTGGCTCTATGCATAGAGGCCCAGGGGGAAAGGTAAAGCAGGGGAGGTAAAGCCATCTTCATCTGAGATGAGACCCAAGACGAGAACACGGACCTTTAGCTGCCCAGCTTGAGAAAACTCTTCCCTCATCATCTTTTAACACCAAGATAACTCCAGCAACATCCCAGGAACATGAAGACATTTTGGCTAACCAAGCTAGCAATCAAATGCAAACATTCACAATAAGGAGCACAAGTGAGAGAGCTGCTAACCGGCAGCTCCCTGCAGCTTGCTGTGCTAACAGGAGATCAGTGACTTCTCTAACAAGGGTAACGTTACTGACAGATCCCCCGCCTGCTGCATACTGAAATCTTGACCCCTGTGAAGTCAGTGGGTGTCTGTCATTAATTTAAATGGGGATGTGACTCCGTCAGAAGGTGATAAAGTTTCTTTTTTTATTCCCCCCCCACACCCATATGCACCCCTTCCTTTGGGTATACTCGAGTCTCAACAAAACCCCCCTTTTCTGGATCAGTCACACAGAGAGTACTTAGAGCAAGAAGCTGTCCTTCAGCAACCTGCTTTCTAGGCAGGGCTTACAGAAGTAGGGCAGCCTTGTCTCTTCAGATAACAGCACATATATCCCCCTAAGGTGGTCAGAGAAAACTCCTAAACGATCTGTGGTCTCGTCTGCCAGTTGGGGCAGGTGGTGTGCACAGAGACAAAGCAGGACCCCAGCAAGGTGAGTGGGTGACAGGACCAAGTCACCTTGCAGAAGAAAGCTCTCAGTGTCAGGATCTGTTAATCCAAAAGGTCCTGTCTATGGTGTACTTCTGTTGGTATCATCATTCTTCCCACTTCCCAAACCACGCAGACTGACCAAAGTGATGATAATCACATGCAGTTGTCAGTGGGCAGAAGAGAAACTGGAATACCAGGCTGTGAATTCCCAAGACCCATAGTTAACCCAGGCAAATGGAGAGGGTGTAGAAGACCTGGGAGTTAGGTTTGTGGCCTGACAGGTCCCTTATTGTCTCAAATACTGCCCAATTTAATTTCTCCTTTCCCCTACCCTGAAGCCACCTATGAATTGCCTGTTCCTGCCAGGGCTCTGCTTGCCCCAGAAGCTGCTGCTCCACCAAGTAACCCCTGGCAGCTCCTTAGCACCACCAATGCTGCCTTTGGGCAGGAGCACAACATGGACAGCAAAGCAGAGCTGACTGCCTCTACAACTCAGGAGTTTCCCATCATAGTTTCTGTCACTACCAGGAACCAGTTAAATGAGACACAAAGTATTTGCCACCATACTGGAGAAGCATGGGGAAATTTCTGCTCATTTTATCTGCAGGAGCTGCTCTCTGCTCTTGGTTCTTTTAATCTAAATCTTGCATAAAAGCAACACACAGAAGCAGTGCCTGCTGTTCAGGCTGTGCTGCAATCAGCAGTTCTGAAGCATTTGAAACTGTTGGGGGGAAAAAAGGGATGTTTTTATTTCTGTCATTCCCATGCTGAGAAATGCCAGAAAGGCCATTCCGGAAGTGGGATCAAGTCAAACTGAACTATAAATTTTAAAAGCAACACTGAATCCAGACCCCCAAAGCTGAGCTGGAGACAGCAGCCCTCTACAACACTTTTCAGAGGCACAAAATATCATTTGTACCGCAGGAAGTTACTATAAAAAAGCAAAGCATTTTTGTTTGGCAGATTGTGCAGTGTGCTGGCTTAATGGTTGGACTTTATGATCTTAAGGGTCTTTTCCATCCAAAATGATGCTACAATTGGAGGAGGAACTTACATTATTTACACAGTGACCACTATTATGTGAACCATATAGAGAAGCGGCTTCAGTGTTACAGAATTCCAACATCAGGGCAATGAGTGATGCAAAGAGCCTGTTGTGAGCTCTGATCAGATCCTGAGCAATTTTCTGGTAAAACACTAATCTTGATTTTGAAAACTGGATTTAAACCCAGATCCTTCCATGGTCAGGCAACATAATAGCTAAATGAACTTTTCCCCACATCACTTCAAGGCACCTGCTTGTAGTGCATTGTGTTTGTCGCTAAATCTGATCCTCCACCTTTTGAAGTTAAAGGGAAGCTTTCTGTTACTTACAGACTCTGCACCATATCAGTTCTAATAAAGAAGAGCAGAACCAAGTGACTGAGCATCTGATTTTATCATCCTTTCCCGCAGCTTGGCACAGACAGCACAGCACTACAGGTTATCACCAAACACATCAGATAACATGAGGGGATGAAGTCTCTCACCTATGGAATTTAGTTGCTCCTTACATTTAGAGATGTTATGAGTTTATTTTTACAAATCAATATTTCCAACAACAACAAAAATGTATAATTTTTCTCTTCACTTGCCAGAAACTCAATTTAAGAACACAGCAACACCCAAACTGTCTGCTGGTCCTTCTGTGATCTCAAAGAGGTTTTATCATCCATAAAATACATCCTGCAAAGGAGTTAAATCCATTTATAATAAAGTGGCTTTGTTAACACAAACCAGGGATTCAAAAAACCTGCCAGTTTTTCTCTAGACATGTTCCAAAAATGTATGTTTTTGACAGCAATGTCTTCTCTACTCCAGCAATGATTTAATTTTGCTGTTTATAATTCAACCCCTATCTTGCACTCCACCTTTTTTCTTGGAATATAAGCACATCTCTGTCACCATTGCCCATTTTTGCCTTCATTTCCAAATAGAATTAAACTTACACAATAGATGTTACTTGGCAGTGTGTGTACATACATAATGCCTTCAAAATTTTGAATTCCTCTGTTGATCTGTGACAGGATTAAGGTACCTCAAACACTTACTAAGATTCCAACAGTTTCAATAATGGCATGTCTTAATACCAGAGAGGAAAGATCTCAAAACTGTCTTAACATGAGCTCCCTTCTTATTGGACACCAGGAAACTGAAACACTCTGATTTGAGGAAATATCAGAAATAGTTCTTCAATTATAAAAAATGTTTTGTGCTCTCTCTCTCTTTTCATACACTGAAGTACTCTCTGTAAGACAACATGCTTCAAGATACAGTCATAAGGAAGAAGAGGGAAGCTGTCTGTCTATCTACCATCTATCTATCCATCCATTCCTCCATCCACTGGAAGTCAATTTCTCCCTTTCTTTACTATTGTGTTTCTTTACCTGTGACATTTTACCCATACAAGTAATGCACTGAGGGTACAATAGATAAAATCACTGTACATCCATTTGAGTCATCACTGTTTTGTGAGAGAGATGCACAGGAAGAGATCAGGACAGGAGATCAGCACAGGAAGAAAATTCAGCTCCAAGAAGAGAGATGTGTTGTCATCACTGCCTGCATGTTAATCAGCCCATGCCCAGCTGGGTTCAGTCTTGTTACAAGGTTGTAAAATCCAGAGATTCTCCTCTGTTAGACGATAACCTATATGAGGAGAAAACTGGTTCTCTGTCTGCTGTGGATCTCTGATATTTTGTCAGTTCTGACACCACCCTGAAGAAAGGCAGGTGTGCAAGTAGATTAATCTGTACAAGATAAAACTTGACTGTAACTGGGGCACAGACCCAAATTCAGGATCTTCCTCTGCCCCACTGGTGCCCAGACTTCCCTCTGAGACCACAGGCACAAATGGGGACAATTTCAACATAAGTCAATAAGATATCTAACTCAAAATAACCCCTTTGCTCTTTTTGATGCCATTTTGAAGAAACAGGCCTGAATTGCTCTTTGGCAGGAGATGTAAAGAAAGCAAAGGTGAGCACCTCCTGGGCACTACCTCTAAGTACAGACCTATTCAAAAGGCAGGACTGTGTGTGCATCAACATGCACAGAAGAAAAATGCTTTTGCTCCTAGCTGATGTCCACAGCACATACAACTTTCTGCTTTTTGACTTCTCTTTGCAACCCCAAATGAAATCCCAGCCTTCACAAGAGCAGTGAGTTGTTTGCTGTCAGGAAGCACTAGGGAGGGTGATGTGTTTCCTTGAGACCACACTCCATAGCACAGAGAAGGCAAGCACTGCTCACCAGCACTCTCAATCAAAGAGCCAAAGGACAAGAGATGAACCTTGCTGGCATCAGGGTCTGAAGCAAACAAACAGAAGAAGTTCGCAAAAAACCCTTCAATTTAAGGTAAATAACATCCTTTCCCTGAGCTACAGACATCAGAAGTTTTCACAGAGTCCAAAAAACTGCAAGACAATTTCATGGAAAGAATATACACCCTGAGCTATTAAAGACTAAAACATCACTGGGATCACTTTTGCCTTAGCGCCTGCTGCCAGGGAGAGGGTGTTGAGCAAGGCAGACCTTTGGTCCAGCACAGCCACAGTTTCTGTATCCCATCCTAGTTGGATGTGGGAAAAGTGGGAATGCAGGCACAGGTACTGCTTCAGCTGCTAACTAGGCAATGGGACACCTGAAGATGGCCAGCACAGTAACAACTTCAGACTCTCAAGGGGGAAATTTAGGTCTGGATTTTAAAGGTAGCATCCCACGAGCAATTGAAAGAAATTAAGTGCCCCAGTACCTTTCCACACACCGGTCCCCATTAATGATCTTGTGTCTTGCTAGCAATGTTTGCAAATCACAGTGACTTCCTCTAACATAAGAAGCAAGTAGCTTGGTGATGTCTTCTGCCAAGGAAGGGATTTTGGGTAAATCTAGACTCCTATGGTGTTCTGCACCATCCCATCAGCAGCCTGAACAGAAGTTAGAAGTGCTTCAATCTCCCACTGGATTAATTGCTACTCTAAGTCAATGAAACAGGACATCAGAACTGAAAGATGTAGTTTTCACTGCAGAAAAAGGTAGGAAGGCAGTGAAAGAAGAAAGAAGAAAGGCAGTGAATTTATCTTGACAAAACAACAAAAGACCACAGACACTGCCAAGACCAAGAGTACAAAGGGTGTCACTGGCCAGGACTGTTTTGACACTAAAACCATGTTCACTTCCCATTGAAACATAAATACCAGGACACAGCCAAAGTGTTCCCAAGTCCCAGAAGATGATCTACTACAGCCTCCTGCCAGGTTAGGTGTAGTGCATTGGCATGGTAGTGTACATAGCAGAGAGTCCCTGCAGAGGTTAACTCACACCCAGCTTTTGACAGAAGGCAGGATGCTTATTTGGCAAGGTCAGCTCCGTTAACAGGAACTGAGAGGGCCCTGGGATTCTCACTGTTACTGCTTCAGGGTGAAGCATGGCTTTCTCTTTGGCTACCTCCTGGTTTTTCAAATAAAAAGAATCTCTCCCTCTCAGCAGTTGGAATTAATCTAAAAGGAAGTTTTATCGGGCATAAAAGCAAACAATGAAATGTCTTGGGATTTCAATTATTGTCTGTCAGTTGGATCCAGACACTAAAACTCACTGGATTAACTATCCCTCTCCTCCACACGACCAAGTTCTGTTCTCAAAAGCACTCTTGGAAAACAAAGGCTGCTGCAAAGTGTAGAAATAATACTAAACGGAGAGCCCTTATTGGGCTTAACAAGCTTAACAAGCACCTAAAACTTGAAGCAAAAACTTTACATTGAGTTTTTAACATGCCAAAAATTTCCATATCCAATCGTTGGGCTTGAACAGACCTTGCATGCATTACTTAGCGATGCTCTGTTCTCTGATTTCCACCCCTTGAATCTGCCCTTTTCTCCCCAGACCAGAAGACAGGACATGGAAAGGCACCTAGAGGGAAGAAATCACCTGATGGTTTCTGTATTCTGAAGTGTGAGGTTTGTAATGCTGCTTAACAGAATACCTCAGCCTAAACCCCACCAGCACTGAGCTTTGGCTGACAGCCATCCATACTCACGGGACACAGATCTGGTTTATTTTTCTAAAAAGCTACACAACGGTAACAATACTCCCTTGCTGTTCTGTTTGATCTTGTTCAAATATTTATAACATTACCAAGCAAAAACACATACCAACAGTATATGTTCTTTAGATTTCCACAGTGACAAGAAAATGTCACATGCGGGAAATGTCTTCTGCATCTGTCACCTTTTTCTCACACGCCTTTTAATCCAAACACAGTGTCTTCAAGACCTCCCCCTTGGGTATTGCAGGATGAATGTGAAATAATTATTTTCATCCCACTTCTTCTCAAATATTATCTGAGTGCCCCAAAATTGAACTAGTTAATTTATCTTGGTAGATAAATTTTATGCTATTATGAAAGTAAAGTAAATTAATCTGGGAATAAGGTACTAGCTTACATTTCTTTTAAAGTCTTAATTACGAATTCATTGATTTTTCTGTAACGATGTAGAAATATACAATAAAAAGATTTTGCAAGCAATACACTCCTGCTATTTACAGCATCGATAAGAAATTCAATTGTGATGCGTGGCCCATTATGCTAAGTGGAAATTAATAAATGAAAGCTTTTTGACAAAAAACTTTTTTTAAAAAGGGTGACAGATGAACAAGAGGAAAAAAAGAAAAAGGAGGTCATCAGCAAGAACCTGATGCAAGCTTAGACTCAGGTCATCTTCTGTATCTCACCACATCTAAATCATCTGTCCTCAGCTTTGGTGCCACCCGTATCATTGCTTTCTTTGTTATTCCTTATTATTTCCTTATTAATCCTTTTAGATTAATCAAAATCCCAGAACTACCCAGAAGCCAGACTACAATGATTATAATTTCAAACCTCAACACCTCTTGCACCCTCCACCATGGTCCCCCTCAGGGAAGCTCCCTGTAGTCTTCTAGAAAACCATTTTGGGCCTCTCCTCCCTCTTACTCCATGCAGCATCAGCTGCAGAGGGCTACAGAAAACAACCTGCAAACTGTCTTTATGTAGCCAGGAACCATCTCCACTTAATCCATAGAGACTTTGAAGCAGGAATGTTCTTTTTGTTCCATGCCATAGAAAAAAAGCCACATCATCAAGTTTAGTGTCTATCCAAGTCTGGTAATGAATCTTTTTTCCCCTGTTCCTATGCAGTAAAGCAATACTAAGGAAAGTTACACTTGCAGATTTAAGTTACTTATCTTATTTACAGCATGTTAAGCAAGAAAGGATAGACATAAATTGCACCTTTATTCTCCATTTATCAGCTGGTGTATAAAGATGGTTGATGACTCAGCCTGGAAGTCCCACAAAAAGAATCACAAAATAAAAGGTAATGCTCTAGAAGAGGGCTTTGCACTAGCTTGTAGTCTACACTAGTTATGATATGAACTTGCCAAAAGTTCTGGCTCTCAGGAAGTCTCCTGGTGTACATTCACAGCCATGTGAGTCAATATTGGGTTCCTAATGGAGAGGTGCTGTGGCACCCATCAAATAAGAAGTGGCTCACAGGAGCTGCATTTGGTTTGATTGCTCTATAAATTTTCCAGGCATAGCACCTATCTCCTGAAACCTTGTTTTTTAAGAGAGTAAAACTTGCACAATTTTTCAATTGCAGAATGGGGATAGGTTTGGGGATGACCTAGAAGGTTTTTTAAAAATATATGGGAATATTTAATTTCTAGTGCATCTTCTGTCTCAGAATTATTATACATAGCTGGTAAGCAGCTGAAAAGAAGAGAGGAAAAGTCTTGGGGATTTGTATAGAATGGAACAGAAATCCGAGTCACAAACAAAAATCCAAGGCCTACTACTGAGTAAAGAAACAAAACAAGCTTCTGGGTGCCATTTCCAGCTTTTTCTCTCCTCTTCTGAACCCAGGTGAGATTAGAAGAGATACATGAATTCTTTCATATCTTAATTCATGCAAAATATCTCATTGGCTCCCACCATCTTGAAATGCCTGCTTTCTTTGAAAATAGCAAAAAATTGTTCATCAACTTGAGCATGACACTGCTCTGCCCTCAGTGATTTGGGAGAATACATGTTATGGCAACAAGCTATTTTGCTGGAGCTATTAGATTACTTTCCTTCTGGTCCCACTGCAAGCAGCATCTGTGCTCTTCTAAGTACCACATGTTCCAAAATTAACTCAACTCTAGAACCGGGCTCAGCTAAACCTTTCCCCAAATTTGCACTCAACCAAAACCCACACAACAATGTGGAAAGACAGAGCTAGTGAAGGAAAGAGGTGAAGCCAGATGCCTCCAGTTGCTGAAAGAGGAGGAAGCAGACACGAGCTGGTTTAGAAGGCATTAAGAGAAGCCACTATGGAGGATCTGGGATAGCTTCAGGCATGAGAAGCAAGCAAGAGCAGAAGAGAACTGCCCAAAAGGCTATGTTGCCAAATTTTGCACACTGGTAATTGGACAAAGTTTACAAACCTATGAATAATACACAAGTCACCCTGGCACAGAATTAAAAAAACATCCAATACCAATGAACTATGACCAAAGCAAACATCCCCACCTCTCTGAAGGCTGGTGTAGCCAGGACAGATATCAGTCAGGAAACCACAGCACACAGGCAGTGGCTCTTCACAACACAAGGGTGCAAATCACTCAACTCACTCATTGGCAGGCTACACCCTGCCAAAGTTCCTGGCAGCTGCCTGAGAGTATGGTAGTAGCCAGACATCAAGTTGACACCAGAAGAGGTGAATATTGAGGTCTGTAATGCTTCCAAGTACACAGCAAATGAGCCCTGTAATGACTGTCTCCTAACTGATATGGGAACATCAAAATTAAATATGGGAACATGTACTTGGTTAAATACAAACTGTTGATCTGGATGGCAACAAGGGCATGGTATATGCACAAGCCTATTGAGGATGTGAGGTTGGCACTGGTCCATTACTGTTTCACCACAGCCCACTGGAGACAACTCAGAGCAGACACAAAGGTGCATGAGCTCAATTCCTGAACAGCTTTATATCTGCCTCCCACATCAGCTTTTGCAAGACTTATGCCTTCATTTCTGATGATTCCCTGTTTGGCAGTGAGGAGGGGATCATAAATCTGCTAGTTCTCATCAACAGTGTGATAGCCTCAGGTTTGGAAACACTCCTGCCATTAGGAGATGAACCCTTCATGAAATATTAAAGTGCTTGCTTACTGCAAGTGCAGCCCTCCCATACAAAGCACAAGTGCCTTCACACTTTATACCCTAGTATCTTTCAAAATAACACATGCAGGGGAAAAAAAAGAGTGGTAGTGCTGAGTGCACATGATTTGGGCTACAGAAACTCCTTTGGTATTCTGGGTCCCACTAGTAGAAATAGATTTGGGACAGGAGTGCTTCAGTCTCACCTTCTCAAGGAGACTTAGTCTTGCAGGAGAGGAAGGAATGAATTAACGCTGTAGGCTGGACTGCTATCAGCTGAGCTTTGCCTGGGGAAGGAAGTTCTCTTAGGCTGTCACTCTAAAGGCAGTAGTACCAACCCTGGGAAAGGCACATGCTGACCAGCAGCTTGCTAATTCAGACAGGAAACCTCAACTGTATGTGGCTGCAGGTCAGTTTGAGTTGCCAAATTATACAAGAGTGAACACCTGAGCTCTCTTGCTTTGCCAGCATAAGCAAATAGTTTAAGGTTGCATTTTCATTCTTTTGTCCATGACCAGCAGAGAAGCACAACCACCTCTAGGGTAGGCATTTTGCTGTTCTGAACCAAGGCCACATGCTCTGCCCTCCCCAGGACAAGCAAGTGACACTGCCACCCTTCAGGTGCTACCTCTGCTCAGTGAACAAGAACAATCTCTCAGCTGAGGGCACAGGTAGCCCAGATATTTATGATTGTATTTAGAAGTTTTAAACCTGAGCATATAAGTTCAACTGGAAAGTCACATGAAGCAAAGAGCTTTGATAAAAAGAAGGGGTAGAAACTGCAGGTACCCTCTAGAACTGATGTGCAGACAGAGCCTTTGGGCAGGCAGGTGACACCCGTGTTATGGTTGGGTCAACACATTTCTTGCCTGTAGCAGGGGTCTGACAGCTCTGCCTTGGAAAATGTTGACTCTAGGGCAGAAGAGTTAAATAAAAACCTGACAGCTTTTGTCTAGGAAACTGCAGTTGAGCTCTTTCCTTCTGTGCCTTGTGGGAAGTGCATTTCGGACCCTACATAACTCTGACTCACATTCCTACATGGAGCAGACTCCTCAGTTACACTTTCAAAATACCACTACAGCCTCTTCCAAGTTTTTTTGTCATTGGTATTTCTGCAAGTGCCAGATCACAATCTCCTGACAAGACCTTGAATGATTTCCTTTTTTGTTTTATTAAAATATGGGGGAGCAGAGAGAACAGTATTCTACAGAAAGAAAAGAAAACCATTTTCTGTCAAAACCATTTTTTATGGAAATATTTTAACAGGCTTTAAGAGTAGCATAATGCACCCTTTGCCAATAACATTCTACCTTCGTATTTACAGCACTTTTTTGGCTGTGTTTGTGCCAATGGAGACCACATCTTTGGCTTTCTATACTTCCAGTCCAAGGCTTATGGCAAAATGTTGTCTCCCACTCACAGAGGCCACTTTGTGAGACTTTCTGTAACTTACATTTCCTCAGTGACCTATTTGTAACTTATATCCACATTCCGTATGAAAATTATGTTAGAAGTCAACTCAGACTGAAAAAAACCTCCTTATCCTCCCTATTCGAGAAAGACATTTTTACTTGCGTTATTTCTGTAACACAGCACAGCTCCAAAAGACCATGTTGATACAACTGAGGGACAATGTTGATACAACTGGCTGCAACCTTCACAGCCAAGGTACAAAAAATTCCAATGAGAATTTACACCTGACTTTTATTTTTAAAAATATTTTTAGCAACTTAAATCCTCCCAGGAAGAACTGGAGTGGGGAAAACCCCCATAACAACAAACAACAACAAGAAAACCCAACCAACCAAACAAAAAAAAGCAACTAACCAAACAAAAAACAGCCAAAACCAAACCAGAAAAAACCAAAAGGGATTAGACCCAGCGAGCACGGGTTTAGGGAGGGCAGGTCCTGTCTGACCAACCTGATCTCCTTTTATGATCGAGTGACCCGCCTGGTGGATAAGGAGAAGGCTGTGGATGTAATCTACCTGTAGTCTACCTGGACTTCGAAGGCCTTTGACACCGTCTCCCACAGCATTTTCCTGAAAAAGCTGTCAGCCCACAGCTTGGACAGGAGCACCCTGTGCTGGGTTAGGAACTGGCTGAAGGGCCAGGCCCAGAGAGTGGTGCTGAACGGTGCTGATCCAGTTGGCGGCCGGTCACTAGTGGTGTCCCCCAGGGATCAGTGCTGGGCCCAGTTTTGTTTAATATCTTTATTGATGATTTAGATGAGGGGATTGAGTCCATCATCAGCAAATTTGCTGATGGCACTAAGATGGGGGGGAGTGTGGATCAGCTGGAAGGCAGGAGGGCTCTGCAGAGGGACCTGGACAGACTGGAGAGTTGGGCTGATTCCAATGGGATGAGGTTCAACACGGCCAAGTGCCGGGTCCTGCACTTTGGCCACAACTACCCCATGGGGAGCTCCAGGCTGGGCAGAGAGTGGCTGGAGAGCAGCCAGACAGAGAGAGACCTGGGGGTTTGGATTGACAAGAAGCTGAACATGAGCCAGCAGTGTGCCCAGGGGGCCAAGAAGGCCAATGGCATCCTGGCATGTATCAGAAACAGCGTCACCAGCAGGTCCAAGGAGGTGATTCTGCCCCTGTACTCAGCCCTGGTGAGGCCACACCTCGAGTACTGTGTCCAGTTCTGGGCCCCTCAGTTTAGGAAGGATATTGAGGTCCTGGAGCAGGTCCAAAGGAGGGCAACCAGGCTGGTGAAGGGACTCCAGCACAGATCCTATGAGGAGAGGCTGAGGGAGCTGGGGCTGTTCAGCCTGGAGAAGAGGAGGCTCAGGGGAGACCTCATTGCTCTCTACAACTCCCTGAAAGGAGGTTGTAGCCAGGTGGGGGTTGGTCTCTTTTCCCAGGCAACTATCAACAAGACAAGAGGGCATGGTCTTAAGTTGTGCCAGGGGAAATTTAGGTTGGATATTAGAAAGAAGTTCGTTACGGAGAGGGTGATCAGGCATTGGAATGGGCTGCCCAGGGAAGTAGTGGGTTCTCCGTCCCTGGAGATATTTAAAAAGAGACTGGATGTGGCACTCAGTGCCATGGGCTGGTAACCGCAGTGGTAGTGGGTCAAGGGTTGGACTTGATGATCTCTGAGGTCCCTTCCAACCCAGCCAATTCTATGATTCTATGATTCTATGAAAAGGCATATTGAACTTCCATAAATGATTTCCACCCATATTCCCGTTTGACAGAAGAATGGTATTTCTTTATACAACCATTAAAAATCAACCTGAATGCACTGAATATGAAAGATCACTTGTAAAGATTTATTTGAGCCACCAGGAAATTTTTACCACCAAGCACATGCCAAACAGAAGGAAGCAGAGTTACTTTCCCAGCTCTCGAAAGTCTCACTGGATGGCTAATTCAATTGGCATCTGCACTGTGCTACAGTTAATGTCAGCAAGCTGAAAAGCTGCAGATATCATGCCTGTGCATAAGCACTGAGATAATCCATCTCAAGATTTTAACTGAGCCATATAATCAATTTCTGCTGAAAGAAGTTCCTGACATGAGAGATCTAGCACCTTGTGGCTACTTCTAGGAAGAACTTTGAATAAAAGCCCAGGAAGTGTGGGAGATCCATCCATGCACAAAGTCAGTCCTTTTTACTTTACCACCCCAAGAATAGCAGCATTGTAAAATTGGCTGAAACATAAATCTAAGGCCTCTAAAAAAGAAATGTAATTATGTTGGCACCACACGGAAACAAGTGATCAATGGACACCACTGTGGTGTCCAAATATCAGAGTTCATGCTAAGAGACAAGGAAAAGTCTGCCTGCATTATCAATGGTGGGTGTGGAAGGGGAAAGAATGCTTATGGTTTGATTCTGAGGTCCTGCATAAAATAAAAAAAGGAGAAAACACCCCAGCACCCTGTGTTGCCCCCCACAGAACAGACCTGAAGGCAAGAGGGGAACTGCAACTTTATTCTCTGGCTCCTATTTTTGCTTATAGCTTTTTTTTTTTTTTTTTTCTTGCAGTATGTTTCATTAAAGGAAAAAATAAAACAAAATATAAAACCCACACAAACAAAAAACCACACAAACTTGTATCTGGGGGATGCAACCTAGCTGTTGGATCTTGTCCTCTGTTACAGAGAACAGAGACTTTCCCTTTCTCCCTGCTTGCCCTTTGCTTTCAGTGCTCTCATCATTTCTCAGGCTCTAAACCAGAGCTATTGCAAACAATGAGTTAATGATTTCTCATGAACATGCTAATTTTTATCTCAAAATGGTGCTAATTTCACAGTTAGAATGACACATTTGATTAAATGCACTTTAACATTTCCCTCCCTCCCCATTAAGCGTCTTACAGAGCTGGAGATTTCAGCTCCTGTGTGTGGTGTGGGCAGCAGGAAACATCTCTGGTCTGCAGATTCAATGCAGTTTAGCACAGTGCCCTAGGCACTGGAGATGGAGAAGGACACAAACATGAGGGGCTCAAAGAAATTACTAAATTTAGAAGAAAGACAGGAAGAATTCACTGAAGGATGTAAAGCTTAATTATCCATCTTGGCACTCTTGGAGAATATTTTTCATCTTCCCATTCACAGTATTTAATGCAATGACATGTGGCATGTTCTCCAGATAGCTCAGCATGTGAATCCATGCTATCTGCCAAAACTGGCTGGAGACTTTTAGATGGAAGAGGCTTCTGTTAGGAAAGTACTCCTACAGAAGGATCAGGAGCACTGCACGGGAGCATATTGATGCCACCAAAGCTTTAACAGGCAGCAGACACCTTCCTCACCAGGTCCAGCTACCCAAGAGCCCTCCTGCAGACAGTACCAGCCCAGACCACCAACCCACCAAGCAAATTTCTGGCGCTTGAGACAGCCAAACACCTCAGAGTTTCTGGAAGTTTTTGTTCCTCGAGGAAACAAGAAGTTTTGAGAAGTGAGATGAATCCTTGTCATTTCTTAACTGCCTTTTTTTGTTGAGTCAATAGTCATGGCTCACTAGCCACATTCCACCAGCTCCAAATGCTGTACCTCTACTGGAAAAGTGCAAATGCAGTCTGGGTCATTTCTAGCAATTAGTGCAATTATTCCACATAGGGTTCAACAGATCTGACTGATTTTGGATAGCTGCCATGGCATGAAATAAATCACCCCTTAGAAACATCCATGTGTCTCCATCAGCTTTGAAAGGAATCTTGACAAGTCAGATCAGCTGCTTGCAGTGCAGCTCTCTACTAGTTGAAGCTGATGAATCCCAGCTCAAAATGTCATCCCAACCCCAGGCACTTCTCTACAGTACTGGAGATAAAAACTACAGTAAAAAAGAAGGGAAAGTGTTTGTTACAGTTGAAGCCTGCAGACAAAGGAAGTTTCCAGTCAACCACTGCTATAATTTCTAGTAACAAAGCAGGTAAGGCAATGTCTTTGTTGGCAGAGTGTTTCTTTGTTAGGCTTAGGAGCTGTGGTTTGCAGTCAAGGTGTAGGATAAGGTGAACTTCTACTCACCTTCAACAGTGGTGATGTTTTGTTCTCACAAAGGAGACACAGCTCTTTACTGCTACTTCCAGAAGAACTCGATGATTTATTTAAGTTCTCTGAAGTGGCAAAATTATCTCACATGACAAAAAACAAAACAAAAGACCTCACAAGAGAGATCCTGTCTATGGCATGCATCAGTAACACAGGGAATCCTAACAAAGGGCAACAGTTTTACTCTGCTGCCAAACCAAGGAAGGATGCGAGAGGCAGTTAAGGGATGAGATCCTCACCCTGCATTGCATGACCCAAACCAGCAGCTCTCAGAGTGGGTGCTCAGGAACTCACAAGCCTTGAAGCCACTCTCTCATGCTGCTTCCATAGCCAGCATAATTCTCAAAGACTTTCTCTCTTGCAGCAAGGCTTCTTGACAATCCCAGGCATCCTACACAAGCTTCCACCTTCTGGCCCTTCCCTCTTATTCTCTGCTATATCTTACCCCTCAAAGACTTGCAGTGGGTCCCTACAGCCCTACAATGCTCAGGCAAGAGGAGATGCACCAAGTGAAGGATGCAGCAGAAGAGCAGATGGCTGCAAGTTCCCTGGTAAGGACCCACTCTTGGGAAGCTCCAGTGATTGTGATCCCAGGAAGCTGAGCCCAGGATGTCCAGAAGTGTGACAGCCTTTCCCATCGAGGCCCAAATGTAGCCGTTATGTGGTCTACTTGACTGATAGAAAGGCATGAATGTGACCAGCTAATGTCAGTCTTCCTTCCCACCCCACAAAAAGGCTTGAGAAGAGCAACAAAAAGGTCTCTAAAGATAAATACAAAATCAATTCATGGAAAGTATGTCTCCATCAGTCCCATAAACCAGGAGAGAATGAGGCAAGGCTCAAGTTATATTCAGAAAAAATCTCCTACATACCCTGCTCCAAGGCACCAAAGCCTAAGTTTTCTATTCCAAGTATTGACTCCAGGTAAATAAAACCTGGAGTAGTTGCTTCTGGATTTTTGTTACATAGATATTGTTCCTTAGAATTACATTTTCAATGCAAAATATGAAAAATGGCAAGAATTCCCCTAGCAATGGCCTTTTCAAAAGAAAGTGATATTCTTAAACCACTATTGATTTAACCTCAGAGGGAGCAATGCATCAGAGAGAACTGACACTCCTGAATCTCTGCCAGACTGAAATGAAACTCAGCAAGCCATGTAATGATGGAAGGACAAGGGCAATAAATTCCAGAGGAGTTCCTTAGCTTCCAATGGAGTCAAAGTCTCCAGAAGACACATCCCAAGAGAAAAAAGCAAATTCTGAAGGGCGGCCACCAATTTAAAAAATAAATACTTGAAACTTAACACTTATGCATTTGCTTTTCAGCATTGCAGAAAAGTGAAGGGCACAGGGGATGATACCACAGAAATTGTGATGCTCCAGCAGTTACCCACATAAGGTCAACACTTAAATAGTTAATTTTAATAAAAATAAATAAATTCTGCCTTAGCACAATTTAAAGCTGTGAAGAGGAAGATATTCACTGTCTGTTGTAATTTAAGCATCAAAAACAAGTGCATCCAGATTTAAGGACTCTGGGTACCAACTTCCCAATAAGATTAAGGTGTACTGATTTCTCCAAAATGTTCACTTTTTCACAAACATTTTCAAAAAGAGATGATTAGAAGAAAAATATCACTTTGAACTGATATTTACTGTACCCACTAAATGGTGATTGAACAGATGATGAGTATACAGCAGTAGGAATAAAGTTAGCAGCAGCAGACATATAGAAGTAAATAGCAGCAGCACTGATACTTCAAGGCCCTGTCCAGGAACATACATAATCAATTTTTTAAATAATGTATTAACCATAAAGGCTCACAAGTGTTCCCAACAGTTTATGTGCTTCAGCCCTTTGTCTGGATTATTTTTTTATTTTTTATTTAAAATCAAATTTACTATTGGGCCTTGGGATGTGCATTCTAATTGCTATAAATAAACCATGAATGATTGGCTCCATGTATTTTTCCATGGCAACTCCTGCGTCACACACAGCGTATATTTTTGAAAGAGAGATGTGTTCTTTGAGAGAGAGAGAGAGAGGTAAAGATTCACACTTAGGATGGGCTCAGTTCAGTTTTATGGTTTCTGTTTGAGTAGGATATATATTAGCAATGAAACAGGCTATTTTTCAAATAATTGTAAATTCCTGAAGCACCAAAGCCTCTACAGTGCCCTGTGCAGGGAACTGTGTGGTAAATTCCCATCTAAAATGCAAAGCTTCTTGATTTTTGGTGCACAAATCTTCTGTTACTTTCTCAAATAAGCAGCATCACACACCAGAAAAATCCTGCTCCATTTCTGGCTCACATCTGAGTATGCAGAACCTCCTGAAACTGCCAGCAAGGAGGAGAGGGAAGTCACTTTCTTGAGGTCTATAAGCTGCTCTAAAGCAGAAAGCTGGACTTCTATGTCTAGTCAAAATGAGCCAAAACCACACACAAGATGCTCTTTACAACACAGGGTTTGGCCCTGGTAAGATAGAATAAGGAAAATACAATTTGCAGGATATATTTTCCCTCCTCCAAATAAAATACAGTTGTACCTTACTTAAAGACAGCCATCTGCATTAGAAAAGGAAATTCCCAATGTGAAGATTCACAGTTATTTCCTGAATGGAGCACACGGGATGTTTACTAATTTACAGAACCAACACCGATTTTTCATTTATGCTTCAAGATTTGTATACCAATTTAGAAGTTTTGATGTCTCATGCCCAGTAACCTTTGACTATTAAGTAAAAGAAACCAAGTGTAAGACTCAATGTTTTTTTAAAACTTTCAAAAAGCCTCCAAAAAATGCCATTTATAGCGTAAACCAAGTTCTATAATTTAAACAATACAGTTCACATGCACCTCCTGACAGAAAAAAGCAAATCGTTTTAAATTCTGAACTACAAATAGGGTTTTCCAGTTCCAGTACAGGATGAGGACTTCAAGAGTAACCATTATAATCAGATTGTATCTGACCAAGAGTTCAGGAGCACAACTCCAGGCATCCCTCCACTTTTTAAGCTTCAGATGGAGCCTCCCAGGTACCAAAGTTTGCAACCTGTCTCCAAACCAAGCCATGGTTTGGCCTTAGTTTCAACTTATGCAGATTCACGTACCAATATCTTAGAGTATCACTGAAACCTATGTTAAATAGAATCCAAAGAAACCTATTTTGAAAATTAATTGGCAGGACTCTCTCAATCAAAAAGCTCAGGCTCTTCCTATTTCACAGTCTTCAACCTATTTGCCTCTGCATAAAGGTTTTGACTCCAGTTGTTTACTCAGCATTTCCTAAGAAGTGGATATTTATGACATCCACTGCTTACATTATACAGTTTAATTCGCCTTTATTCAGCAGCACTCATGTTTGCATTCAGTAACCTGCAGGAGACAACACATTCCTTTGTTAAACAGCCATTTGTGGACTAAAATTTACAGTCATGTGCAAACAGCTGTGTTATTTGCAGTTCATGGTGAGCATCAGGAGGGCAGGGTGAATCAACCATGCTGGGTCAAAATCCTGCCTAAACTTTTTCCAAGGAGGAAGCTGAGTTTTCACTCATATGAGCACTTATTATAGTCTGTCTTGCAGAGGAGAGGTTGAGCTTTTACGGAATATTTTAGTCAAAGCTTTAAGTTTAAATTTTTCATTTTGTTCAGTGAAGAAATCTGCACTTTACATGAGCATCTTTTTTCATCAACTGTTTCCAAAAGGAAAAAAAAAGACCCACCTCTGCAAAACTGCACTGGACAGCATTTTCCTTGGTAACAGCATTAAAAAGCCCCAAACAAACAACAACAAACCAAAATAATTCTATTTGACAGTAGAGATATTTTTCATTGTGACAACCCACCTGATTTCAAGAAGTGAGACTGTGGAATCTCTCAACCAAAGCCCAACTAACCATGCGGTCCCAGCGATGGGTTAACATGAGATCTTGCACAGATTATGTAAAGTCTCTTAATAATTACAAATGATTGTTAAAGGCAACAAAGCTATCTGAATAATAACAATCTGGCTCATGTTAATTATCATAGCTCCCCTGCTAAGGTACCTTACTGTCTCAGAGCTTCTAGACATAAGGCCAAATGAGAATGGCTCGTACTTCATCATGCCAGTAAATCAAAATCACTTTAATTATTCTCCAGTGGGACTCCAAAGACTTCAAGTCAGCATGGCGTGAGCCATATGTTTCTTCCTGTCTGGCCAATGCTGCTAATGAGCAAAGTTGGAAAAATCCTTTTTCAAAGTGCTAAAGCACAAACCTCAGCATATGTTTACCTGAAAAGAAGTAGTCATTTTAATTGCAATGAGCACGTTGACTGCTGTATTAACTAGGAGGCTTTGAGGTTAAAAGTATGAAACAATTTGGTTACATCCTCAGCTAATGCAAGTCAATGCTGCTCCAGGAAGCAGCTCTGCTGAATCAGGTAGCTCCAGGCTGCAGCTGGCAGTGTAGCTCATCATTAAATGCTTTACAACCACGTGAAAACCTCAGGGTCTCACACAGTCCCTGGCATGGGATCATGTCTTCCTCTGCAAAAGGAAGAAGGTCAGCTTTCCAGGCTTGAAGACATCTGCATTCTTTGACCCAGACCTTCCCTTCTTCTGAAGGCAAAAGGAAATGTTTCACAAACCAGAAGGTCCCTGTCACAAGCACTGCTGAAAGGGTCATTCCCCACAGCAAACCCGAGGACAAAATTTGTTGCCAGACAGGTGACTGGAGGGGTTTGGAGAAGGTTTAAAAAGTGAAGTGTTGACACCAAAACTTCCAACTTCATACTAGTTCAAAGAGTTTTGAACCTTCCCAGATACCCTCATCTTCTCATGATTAGAACATCTTCAAAAACCAAGCAGATAAATCTACTACAATTCAAATATGTCTGGATTTTTCCATCTTGTTACAACACACTGGGCAATCTCCTTCATAAATTCAGCTTTGAGACTGCATTTAGAGAGCACCAAGAGACTGACCAAGGTCACTAAAGCCATGAAGACTGCAAATCAGAACTAACATTTTCTTAATTTCAGTCCCACTCCTCAGATACCAAAATAGAGCCTTTGAAATTATATCTCCTTTATTTCTACTCAAGAACAAATACCAGAACAAATCAAGCAAATAAGGAAGAGTGGAGAGGGCTGCAAAATAAAAAGCGAGAGGAGAAAAAAAATAAATCTTTTCTTCAGTAACTTAAAAAAGAAAGGGTGCTGATGAAAGAAGGGCATTGTTGATTGTGGTCATCAGCACCACTTACCAGAGTGACCTCCTTGATTTCTTTGTGGTAAATTCCCTTATAAATTCATCCAAATATATATGTAATTTGCCATACAGCTGCCATTAAGAAGCTTTGGAGAAGACATTATCACAAGCATGTGGATAAAAAAAAATAAAATTGAAGTTTCCTAACAAATCAAAGAAGAAACACTAAACAACAACAACAAAAAAACCCACAAACAAAAAAACCAAACAAAAACCAAACCAAAACAAAACCCCCAACAAAATGTGCAAGCAACAAGCCACAAAAATAAGTAGAAAAAGAGACCAGATGCTTCAGAGAAACTGGAAACTGTAACTGTACCTCATTTGCTCTGAAAGCTGTTGAAGATGTGATATAAGGCCTTTGTAGTAAGCTGGCAAATCTTCAGCACAGAAAAAAATAATTTTCCATGTACTTAGAGGATGGTGCAGTGTAGATGCATAACAATTCTCCCAGGGTCCTTGCAGCCTAGTCCAAACAAGTGAGAAAAAAAATTTGAGATCCCCATCCCTTTATTTGAAAGGCTCTTCTATCAAGAAGCATTGCAGCAAATATATCCTGACCTGCATTTAAATATACAGTAACCCTTCTACATAATATTCCTTTTCATCAGTTTTCCAGAGTATTATCAGAAAGATTTTTTAAAGTAATTTTAGGGAGCGTATGTAATTTTTTTCTGTTTCTACCTCTTTTAAGTCACTTTTTGTGTCTGTGGTCAATCTCCATGTTCAGTAAGTTTCCCAATCTTCTTGATTAGCCTAGCTTTCCTTCATAATTTGCATGCATAATTTTTTTATTAGGCACAGTCTTTCCAGTCCCTCTAAATATTTATTTCCAGAAAGAACAGGTTCTGCTGAGCCATTGTTAGTTGCAGTCTTAGTTCATGCTAACCTCCCTGCCTCTACTCTGACCCTGCAGTAAAAACAGCCAATTATACATGCCCATCAATTCCCTCATTCTGGAGAAATTGCCTCTTTTATATTCAGAAGCCTAGCTCCTTCCTTCACCTCCACAGTTTAATAAATGAGGTCAATTCTAACAGTTATGCCATTTCTGTTCCCAAAAGTCTGTGACCTTTACTACCTCTTTTCCCCAGTACCTTCCATCTCCAGGATTACCTTGTATCCAGTTGTTTCTTTTGTAACTTGCATTTGAATTCCTGTATCTCCACTATACTGAAATCCTCCATTTTCTATCATGTTATAACCTGATAAATCAAGTTACTAGTTCTCTTAATTTCTTTTCTTCAAGAAAGACATATATTTAAGTACTCTACTTAAAGTGGAGGTATTTCAGGGTAAGTGAAACTCCTTTTCTCAATGCAGTTACAGTAATTAATTATTTGTGTAGTTATATTCAGGCCAAGATAAAGAACACCAAAAAGATGCTGCTCTTCCATCAGTCTCACTACAGGTGAAGCAGCTGCAGTGATAATCACAGGTGGAGCCTCTTGTTATCCCAACTTATCTCCCCACACAGACTTGAGACAATAAAGCAGGGATGAGTGCAATGCTTTAGCAGTAGCTGCTAAATGGGCTCTGCCATCTTTCCTATGACCCACAGACTAACAGGTAACATGCTGTCTTCAATTTTCTCTAACAATGTTTTCGCACACTCAAAACAAGAAATATAATGATCAGTTGTCAGACAGACAGCTCTCTAAATAATGGACATTTTTATACTTTCAGCCTGTGCACGACCAAAGTTGTTGATGAAAGGTCAGCATTTAAGCAGTTCAAAAAATGTTATTTAAAGTTGGGTTTTTTGCATTTAGAGTAGTATGTCATTCTCATAACATTGTTGGTTAGCTGCCACCCTCAGAGACCACATGGTTTATTGCTTTACCAGAAAAGTTTTTCTCTTAATAAAGTTCTCTCAAACTCTTTAGAAAGCCTCAGATTTATACATCACAAGAAATCACACAGCCTGGCTTGGACTGGCAGGATGCCTGTCTGCTCTTCCTAGTTCTCTTCATCTCCTCTGTCACTTGACACAAGTCACTTCACTCTGCACTCGTTCTGTCGTCTCCTATTTGTAATCAGGGCATAGACCACATCCCGGGGAGGTGCCTCTCCAGTGCTTACCACAAACAAGGTTTTAAGTCTTACTAGCCATAAAAGTAGGTGACAAAATGGTAAGGCACCTGAAATCATATCATGTACCCCTTTTTTAGAGTATAAACCTTCAACCACTATAGGGGGAACTAATATGACTTTAAATCCCATTAAATAATAGGGTGAAGCCTTTTCCTGCAGATTTAGCACTAACAGTATATTTTAAATGTGCAGTAGTTATTACAGTCAACATACTAATTAAAAAATTGTGTAATAAATGAACCAATACAGATATGAACAGGATGTGAATGTGTATTTCGTTTCAGCATAGAATAGTATATTCTAATTCTGGACAAAGCACAACACATTTAATGTGGGAATAAGACCCAAACCAAACAAAATAGCACATGTTGATTCTTAGTCTCCATAAACAATGTAATTGATAATACCAACTGAAACATCTTACAGCATTGAAAAGGTGTAGATACGTTTTTCTATAGAAATAGAAAACTTGAAGAGCTTTAATATTTTTGGCGTTTATGTTCACTCTGCAATACATCTACATCAATCACCTCCCACACATGCTTTGAAGAGAGAAAGTAGATAGTAAGTCTAGCAGAACTTCATGGTGGGAGTGTGCAGGTTTTTTCTATCAAACCTTAAAAGCAAGCTTGTAAAAGGTGACTTCAAAAACCTAGTTAAACCCCAAGGATGTTACAATTTGGAAAGAACTACTTATCTCCCAAGCCTTAAATCAGCAGACTCATTACTTTATGTAATTCTTAACTGAAGAATTAGTTAGCTGAAGATTTTTTTTATTTTATTTTGTTTTTAAATAATAGTTTCCTTTAGTTCATGAAATCATTTGGTTTGGGAAGCATTATTGACTTTGCTATGAAGGAAATTAGAATAGATGGGCACTTATTCTCCTTTCTGCAGGTTTCCAAAACCACCACTGAATTAGAGCAAGGAGAGAGGATGAAAAAAACTGGTTCTCATTGAAACTTGGAGAGAGCCCTAGATGAAAGGTTGAACTTTCAGCCTAGTCTATTTTCCAGCCACCTGGGTGACACTCCATAGGAGTGGTAACCACAAGGCTTCTGCTTGACCCAACACACAGCTTCCAGAAAAAAAAATCTAGCAGTGATGCTTCAGACGATGCTAACCCTGCAAGTCCTCTCAATAGAGCTAAGGAAAAAACAACAACAACAAAAAAAAACCCAGTAGAAGAATACCACAAGAGCTTCATTTTGATTGATCTGAATTTCACAGCATGATGAGAATCAGTTCTTTTTCTACATGGGCCAGTGCACTACCAGCAAATACAGAGGCTTATACAGCTACAAAAACTTAAGGCCTAACTGAATTGTCTCCATATGAGTATCATTGGAGCAGGAAAATATCCAAGACGGGCACGTTTTCTGGAATCTCTGAGCATCCAAGTCTGAACACAGGGCTTTTACCAAGCAACTCATTAGCCATCTACTCATTATTTTCATTTCCCTATTGTTTATTTCTTTCTCAGAGCAACATGGCAAGAAGTCTTATTCTGGGTTCTGACTTACACAGAAATAAGGAAGGCAGCCAGCTCCCTTGTGGAGGAATCCAAGACAGTAAATTCACCCATATTAATGCAATCTGACTGCTGCACATCACAGAGAAAACTCACAGGTGTGGGCAGCTGTGTGGGTTCTTTTTTCTTCTCCTTATGCATCTCTTCGGCCTGGAGATACCTTAAAGAAGATTCTCCTTGTTCACAGTCAGTGGTTGGACCCTGCCAGAAAACACTCTAATACCCAAAGCTGATGGATTGTAGGGCCATGAACTGAGCAGCATCCTCTTATCTTGACACAGCTCTGCAGCACCTCTATGTCCCTCAGCCAGGTCTCATGGCTGTCAGGCAGACCTGAAAGCTGATCTGAGGAATCACCAAGAGGGGTCATCTGTCATGTTGTGGTCACTGCTGTCCTGTTTTCCAGCTCACACAGATGTTACCAGTGACAACAAGAGTGCAAGAGCAGATCCTGTGGCCATCCTGTACTGTGGGTTAATAGTTTGGAGCTTGAGCACACAGTACCATCACCTAATAATAATTCTGACTGTAGATGTGATTCAAAGTCCAGAAGCTTTTTAAAAAATATGTTAGAATAGTACTCTGTGGCAGCAAGGGCCATGCCAAGCAGCTTGCTACAGCACCTGTTGACTGACCACAGCTGCAGGACTCAGAAGACAAAGAGAACACCTTTGAGATGCTCTAAGTATCCTAAGCTTGTTCCCAGCCTTCCCAATGGAAGGACATAGGAGAATATGCCAAAGGATTCTTACACAGACAGCTTGAGATCTTCGTTTTTAGGACACAGATGGGTACTTGTGAGAGAAGAGCATGAATACAACCAGTAAATGTACAGAAACTTGCTTGTGCTACGTGTTACTGCTACTTTTTCAGAGCTTTTAAAAGCATGGAATACTGTGAGAGAGGCACGTTGGAACTATTTCTGGCAGCAGCTCCTTCCCATCAAGCACCATGGGGCAGAGACAGATACTCAGTGCACTCTGGTCTCTTCCTTTGAGACATCTTCTCCAGCCCCACACAGGTGAAGGCGACTGCCACAGCTCTCTAGATCTCTTCCCAGCACTGGTCCTGCAGGGAATTTAGCTTAGACTTAACAAGTACCTGCAGCTTTAGATTCTGCTTTTAGTTCTTGGCTTTTGTTTTTATTGGGATTTTCAATTCCAAGGTGTATATGTACATACACAAAAATACTGCCACGGTGTTGTCATAATAATCTTGTGGGAAATAATTCAGAAAGCAGAAGGTATTCTTCCTACACTCCCACTCTGCTTATAAGAAGCAAAGGAAATAAAAAGCCAGCAAAATACCAGCCACATCTATTGGGAAGACATGGTATAGGAGAAGTCACAGGCTAAATTGAAGAAAAAGAATGGTTACCCCTTTATTTTGGAGGAGTTAATCATAAAAAACTTGAACTAGCCCTTTCCTGCTCTTCACTTGATCAGTTCTGGTTTTGAACAAATTAAATTCAGCTAATGTGCATGAGGTTTTGCTTAGATTTCACCCATTTATGTCCTAAAGAAGGTGTGAGAATATATTTCTACCCTCTGCAGGCTTTGCATAGCAACATAATGACATTTGTGTTTTCTAATTTCCAATATATTTCTCTGAAACAGCAGACATCCTGAATCATCAAGCTTTGTATTTGTTTTCATGTAATAAATAAATAAAAAATCAAGCACTGGTAACTTCACAGTGCTTTCTTTTTATTTTTGGTGTTTCCAAACCATATAGTTTTAATATACCTCACTGATTCCCAACAGAAGTACCAGGTAACATTTCTAGACCTAACTGACTTATCCTAAATATGAAAGGCTGCTAGAAGCAGAGCAAACAAGACAAGCTGCTTCTCATTTGTGATATTAGAAGGCAGAGAAATTAATATACTCCAATCCCCTCCTAAAAAGTTTTATCAGCTAGGGCATGGCTCCAGCTCTGAGCGAGACAGCTCACTAATGAGCTTCAGGACAGCAATAAAATTACCAACAGCTTTCTGGAATGTATGTCACACCCAGCAATGATGTTCTCAGAACCAAGATGAAATACCTGTAACCAGTACAGCTGAGTCTTGAGTAGGTGGGCACAAGAGAAGCAATGTGGTGAGGAAATCAAAGTATATTAAAACAAACAAACAGAATATCTGGTCTTAAAACCTCAGTCTAACAAAATACTTCAAAATGGAAGACATTTTTTACAACAGTCATACCACAAGAGGAAAGGCTGCACATCACACTAAAACCCTAAGATGTATTAAAAGCTGTGAAGTTTATCTGCTACAGAACAGAAGGACAAAGTCAAGGTCACTCACTGCTCATAAGTGAAAGAACAAGGTTCCAAAATCCCCAAACAAACAGGGGCAGAAAATAATCTCCTTGGCAAAGTTTTGCAGTATTTGAGCATCAGGAGAAAGTCAGAAATGCTATTATTGACTAGCCAAGCTGACATTTGGCTACTGATGTATCTAATTCTTATAGTTTCTGATAGACAAAGGGACACCACATCTATCCCCAAGTGATGGTTTGGCACAGTCCACCAGACAGCATGTCCCTAGTTTTGAAATTACTAAAACAGAAAATCTCAGTCAATTTTCTCACTATTTATTGGCTTTATGCCTCCTTGTCCTATTCCCTTTTCCTATAAAAAAAGAAAAGCACCTCTTTTCTGTGCTAAACTGCCTCTCTGTAGACCATACCCCCCATGAGAAGCTTCCTTGCCTATAAAATACACTCATTGCCCTGCGCTGGACCTCTCCTCTTTTCTCTTAATTCATCCTTAGTACTAACCCACGCCTGGAAAGGACACAGCATCATCTGTGGGCAGCAGATTAGCTATTAGTCCATCTGCCTGCTGATGAGCATCCACGTTACAAGCCATGCTGACCATTTCCCAAACAAGTCCCCAGGGTGCTGGTCTGATGGCTAGCTCCATCGTGTCCAAGTGATGACTCAGGTGGTGGGGGAGAGGACAGGGCCACAGCAGCCAGCTGTGTCCACACTGCTCCTCTGCTCTCACTGGACTGCAGTCCCTGAGCTGTCAGGCTCAGCACCTTTCAGGAAAACTAAATTTACACCCCCACACTTCCCCCCTCCTTTCTTCTAGACTTTATTAAAAAAGCTTCA
Organism: Florisuga fusca; assembly: GCA_038090715.1. NCBI lineage: Eukaryota > Metazoa > Chordata > Aves > Apodiformes > Trochilidae > Florisuga > Florisuga fusca. The sequence goes on from JAAWXA010000014.1 coordinate 16,102,422, forward strand.
TTCCCTGATGATTCACCAGCACCTGGGAGCAAGTTGTGCTTTTTGTTCATCTCCGACTCAAATCTTTTCTTCCCCTTAGCAACCAGGAGGCAAGCCTTCAGGATTTAAAAGAAATGACAATGAATGTGTAAGTGTACACTGGCTTCCTTGGAGTGCATGAAAGGCTAGCTACAGAAATTAAATGCTAATTTTGCAAGATTAATATAGGCAAGTATATGGCTTTTGCATTGTTTGCATAAGAGGCAACTCAAAAAGCTTTCCTCCTTTTGCTCCTCACCCCTGATTTCTACCCTTCCTTCCCATGCTGGTTTATACCAAGTCAGATTTTTAATTGCTGCTCATTAGCCCAGCTGTGGATGCTCCTCTCTGGTCAGTCCCTTTGCCCACAGGTGACTGCTGGCCACATTTCCATTGTGGTAGGAAGAGGAAAGAAAATTCCCCTGCCAGCAGCAGCAACAGCATTCTGAGCTCTGTCACCTGTGGCTTTCCTGACACCCTGCGGAGAAGTTTAAAGGGAAGCAGAATATATATACAACAGCAAAATTTTGCAGTCCAGCTCCTTTGTCTGCCAAAAAACCCGACTGTGTGCACTCCTGAAGCCCCCATTATTTTGTTGTGCTTAATAATGGGCACTGACTTATACAATTTATTGTCACATTTGACCATGCTCAGAACAGTCCAGTTTGACATATCCCGTAAGCTGCCTCTTAAAGCCCAGCACTGTAAGTGCCTCCATAAAATGAGGGTTTAATATATATTTATGGATGCATATATACTTAAATGTTTTGGCATATAAAAGCTTTCTCTAGCAGCAGGGAGGATCTTGGCATATCACACTCTCATTACAGGTCATACTATGCTTGTAAATGGATGTCACACCCATCGTCAGTCTCGAACACAGGAAAAAGAAATTTCTTGTTTTACTTTGATTCTCTTTAAGCCAGTTTTCAGCAAGCTGCCATCTGACCATGCTGATCTGGCTTCTCTAGAAGGGATGATGACCCCACTACAGAACAAACTTGGTTTGGTTAATGTCCAGTTTCTCATTAGCTCTCTCTTAGGCAAAGAGAGAGGGGCCCCAAATACACCAAACTGCACTTCATCGTGGGCCAAGGGAAAAAAAAGGTGTGTGATGAATGTAAAATGTATGCTTTCCTGTGCCTAAAGCTCCTCAGGCTTTGATGGAAAGATCAGAACAGCCAGTATTAGGTTTATGGTGATGGTCCTCACCCAGTAAGAGCCACACAACTACTCCCAGGAACTTCACCAGAAAAAGAATAACAGGGCTGCCCCTACACAAGAGCTATAATAAGGCAAGGAAAGAAAAGGAAGTAATCTGGCATACCTACGTGCACATATTAATTAAAAATAACAAGAATAATTATACACTTAGGAAAGGCAAAGACAGGCCCTCAAAATATCAAGAGGCCTATAAAAATTCTGCTGAAAGCCACCAAAACCTCAATGAAAAGGGTTGCAATTATTTCCCACCACCCACCTCTGCTGAGTGTGGGAAGGGACAAGAATCACAGCAAGAGAAAGTAAAGGTCACAGATGGGTTATAGGGACAACAACTAAGAAAGAGCCTGCAAGGTCTTCTCAATACAGTCCAGCTGATCTTAGAGGATGCAGCAACAGTACTGACTCACAAGACTCAGACAAAATTCAGGGGCATTTCACACCTCTCCCTCAGTTGTGGGAAATGAACAGATAACTCTTAAAAACTAATTGCAAAGGGTTAAGGTGAGCAAAACAAGCAACGAGTTTTTAACAGTTCAGTGATGCTCGAATTTCACCTCTTTCAAGATCAGGCCATGAAAACAGGGAGAATTTCCCCACCTTTTTAAAAAGCACAAAACTTCCTCCCTGCAATATTTCTGCAGCAGACATCATGTTTGAGCTAGACAACAGACCAGGAAAATATCATTTACAGTAAGAGGACTGTATGCAACATCATTTGCTTCCAGCATAAATGCATGAAACTAAGTTGACCCCAGCTGATAAGCAGCACAACAAAAATAGGTTTATTGAGCTGATAACCCTGCACATGCCTTTCTACATTGATTGTCCAATAGCTGCAACTGACTCCATAGGGAAGGTGGGGAAGCTAAGATCATTAAGAAAGCAGAAAGTAAAGGCTTACAAGAAGATATCTTTTCAGTGCCAGGTGCAGAAACATTTCAGCAGTAATTTTAAACTTAACCTATACTGGGTTAAAGTAAACTGGATACCTGCATTGGGTTAATGAATAACACACAGTATAAAATCAGAATGCCTTCAGTTGATCTATACAGACCCCAGATTCTCAAAATGTTTCACAGAACAAGGAAACATGACACAGCTCAATATGAGCATCCAGTTATTGTTTTTATTAATATATTTTAATCTAATTAATCTATTAATCTAAAATAAATCTATTTTATTAATCTATAATTTTTATTAATCTATTACAGAGCAGCCAATTTGATACTGCAGGTTTAAAGTGTGATGCCTTGAGTGATTTAAGCACATCCATTCTTACATCTCTGGTATGAGCAAAAGGCAACACACATCCTAAACACTTAGGATGTCACACGGCTCCAACCAAATTTCAGAATCTTAATTACTTTAATCCTTGCTGCCAAATCTACACGCAAGGAGTAACAGAGCACAGACATCTAAACCTAGCTGAAATACTAGAATATTGTTTATAAGTCACAGTTTAGTTGGAGAATAGGCTAAACCAAACGTCACTTCCCCAAAATGATGCAGAGAAAGTAAGAATCCGGAATGAAGTTTGCTAGCTGTAACCACAAAGAGGCATCAGGCTATGTTTCTGGTGTTAGTCAATCTCCAGTTACTAACCAAGAGACTTTCACTGCAGCCTTTGCATTATCCTAATGAGAAAATCAGAGAAAATAATCTGTAGGTGAATGGGCCTTGGCAGGACAGGTGCAGATGAGCTGGAGGATTCTGAATAAATTCTTTGCTCTTGTTCAAAAGACTCACAAACTAAGCTAGTACACCATTAACGTTTCCTTTCCTTTCCAAGCTTTCTGTTCACACTTTTCTTGTGTGAGGTCTAAGTATCCCTTAAGTATTGCTACAGACATTTTGCACAGAGGCTTGGCGGATCCAGAAAGTATCTGGCGGAAGCTAATGGCCCAGCAGCCACTTTCCTAAGAGGTTCTGATTGATTGTAAACATCCCAAGAAATTTCAAGTGCAGGGCACTATACTTGCATGTTGTCCTTCCACATGAGATTTAGTAACCCCAATTCTTCTAAAATAATAGTAGCAACATACTTGTTCTGCCATTCAAAAAAAATAATGCCAGAGGATTCTCACACTTGGCAGCTGAGTGGCATCAGCCATAGACATATCCAACCAGCTGAACAAGACTTAGTGAACTAAATTCTGCATTAAAAAATTGGTTGGTTCTCCTTGGTTTCCATAAGATCTATTTTATAACAAAGGCAGAACAGGATACTGATTCTGACTGTTCAGAGACTGCTAAAAGCATGAGAATTCTGGCAAGGTTTTTTTGCCAGATTACTCAGCTGCTTTGCTTTAGATAGTAACTTTGAATCCTTTTTGGCAGCAATTATACAGCATAATGTACAGACGAGATGTGGCACACATTCTGCCATATGGGCTATTCCACCATATGGGCTTCCTCCAAAAAGCAGATGTCTGGGGAATATCTTCAACTAAAAATATTGTGTCTTATCTGACTAGAAGAATTGTAAATATTTTAAAGGGTAGTCAGAATATTTAATTGCACTCTTTGAAAGACTAGAATTTACATGCAAAATAAACTGACAATTAGATACACCACCTTGAAAATCTATGTTCCAGACCTTTTCTGTGATTGCATTACAAGAAAAATGCATTCAGTGTCTAGAAGAAAGAGCAGAGATCTTTTAGACTGTCTTCCAGTAGGAACAGAGTCAAAGGAAAATCTTGTCTTCCAGAAGGAAACCAAAATCTGTCTTGGAAGAAGTTAATGAGAAAGACCTGATGACCCAGAAAGCCTCTTCCCAGTGTTTACAAGTATCTCAGCTAAATTAGTTTCCCTTCCCTAAATTAGTATTCCATCTGTGGAATATTTGAGATTTAACGACTCAACATTTATCACCCATACGTTAATTTAGCAGAGAAGGAAGATTGTTGTGGAAGAAAACAGAGTGAATCACACTAGAGACTGAAAATCATTTTCTACATGATGGTGCTTCGGAGAAACTGACTTCCCCCACTATAGTGCTTAGGGAAAGAAGGCTCAGTATAAATGATACAACTCTAAATTTTTCACATGCCAAATGAAAACAAGAAAATGCTTGTTCTGCAAACAAGAAAATTAGGAATCCTAGCCATTATTTGCTCAGGCAATGATCTGATTTGCATGTGGAAGCTGAAGCTTGTAGATAAAGGCATATGACCAAAGATATTTGTAGACTTCAAATAAGTGAAATTGTAAATATTTCTATTATTCCAAAAATTAAGCAGCTTGAGAGGCACATTAAGATACAGTTGAAAATTCAACACAAACTGAACACAACGCCTCACATCCCTTCCTTTCTAAAGTGGGGTTGGATTTGTTTCAACTTGAGATTAAATAAAATGAGCCCAGCTGCCCATGGTGGGGTGGATCTGGGAGGGAAGGGGATGCTGTGTTCTCAGAGGGCTGCAGCAGACAGACCCAGCAGGCTACAACCCTTTACAAGTTCCAGAGAGAGAAGATGCTGCTCTGTGTGGTATTTGGCACTTCGGGGCTCAGAAGCACCAACACTCCTTCTCTCACCTGTATTTCATTCTCTGCACAGCCGGGCACAGGAAAGCAGAAAAGACTGGTGTTGAGATCTGCTGTATTTCCAGGTGTGACCTTCTGATTCTTGGCTCTGCACCTCTGACAGACACTCCTGTCCCCTTCCTACAGCCCTGTCCCCTGCCCATAGGAATTGTGGCTTCAGTATTTCTGCTTCAAACCTGCAGAACACCGGGAAGACCACAGTGGCAGCTTTCTGTGTGAGCAGATACATTCTGAGGAACCAAAGCACCCCAGTTCCACGGTATCCAGATCCCAGCCAGGGTACACTGAATTTACGGATGCAGCAAGACAATTCCTAGCCACGGGGATACAATTCTTCCTCACAAGCATTTAGGATGTACAGCCAACAATTTGTAAACCTGTTTTCTCCATTCCAAACTCATGTCCATGAGGCTCAGAAGACCTTCAGTGAAAAAAAGTCTGGAGGAGGTGCCTTTTTCAACAATTCCTGCTTGCTTAAATTTGTCTTCTTTACCATGAGCCAGAAGGAGAGTAGCCTCCATGGTATTATTTTAGCCAGATGCCCTTGTATACATGGAACTCACTATTGAGCATTTCTCTGCAGTGTACCTTGTACCTGTTCCAGTGTCACTTCGCCTTTCTTAAAGCAGGCTCCTTGTCTGAGAATCCTAAGTAGGATTTTCATCTTTTGAGCTCCGAAGTTTCAGCCAGGTGAAGCTACTGCTGCTTCAACATGTTACAAAAATACACCGAAAATGAAAAAAAAAATTACTTTGGCCGAAAGAATTTAACAGCTCACGACTGCAGTTTAAGTTATGCTGTCATAAAAATGCAGCAGCAGTGCAAAATATCAAATTAGGAGCACAACTTGAGGACAGCAAAAAACAGGATTTAAGATGAAACTCACTCACTCATTAAAGAAAGAGGTTCCTGCATCAGCTACACTTCTGTCAATCCACTGGAATTCCTCTGGGTTGTCTGATTAAGGAAGTAGAGAAAAAACCCAAACAAAACTAAGAAAATAGAGAAAAAAAATCAAACTTTTCTCAAACAAATACATCTTCTTGAACACAAATCACAGGTAAGGTCAGCTGGTTGTGTTCTGAGGACTTTGTAAATAATTTGTTTCATCTTCTCCTCTCCCCCAGAATATCTACCTCACTTGGTAAACACCTTGTTTTGGTGGAACTAAGCTATATTTTTCCTCATAAACATTGTAATTATAAGGCACGGGGAAGGCTTTTGAGTCCCTCTCATTTTCCCCCTGCATTACATTATATTGAAGCTGGTGAACACTCACCTTTTCTTCACACAAACATACACTTCAACATTTAGAGATGATCCCAGAATTTCATCTTAAAATTCAGAGCAAGCTGATGAGCTGTTTGGAAACACCTCACCCCAGAAGTTAATTTAAGAAATGCACCACCAAAGTTATCCCATGGGATAACTGCTAAACCTGGGACTTAGCAGTGTCTCTTCTAGCAAACGGTGGAATAAGTTTTAAGTATGCATGTATTTTGGAGAACAAAAGCATAGAGCAGAAACTACAGAAATAATAAATCAAAGAAAAGAAATAATAAATCAATCCCTGAAAAAAAAAAAATCTGAAATACAAATAGATGCAAAAGGTCTTAGGAATCTTGAGGAGGGAAGTTAAATCAATGTGATGTAATGAATGAGTCTGGTTTTCATGGGATCGTTTCTTAATCAAAAAGGGTTTATTCTATAAAAATTGACTGCTCCAGAGGAGGTTTTTCAGCTACAAAGATTAAGACTGGACCTCTGTATCTCATACACACTAGTTTCACTCCACGTAACACCAAATTCAAGAGGCACCTCAGACCTATTTGTGTGTTGTGTGATGTAAAAAGCAGTGTCATCCTCTACAGCAACAAAAGGCGATTTAATATATTTCGATTTCCACTGCAGATCACTCAGTCATTACTGTTCTACCATGTTTTCAGGGCAGTAAATTGATACAATTTAAAGCCATTATATATAAAGTTCATCAAAACAAGTCTACTGTCTATGTCGTTTCTTATCGTGTTGAAAAATTTTTAAAGGCAACTGAATGGAATATCTGCTCAGATTGGAAAAAAAAATGTTTAGAGAAAACAGAGCACGTTTCTTGAAGCAAGAAATTAAGTTGTTTTCTTATCCCTGATTCTAAGTTTTCAGTGGCTTTTCCATACTTGTGATGTAACTCAGTCCTCTGCTAATACAGAACCACTGGACCACAGAGCAATGAGGCTGGAAGGCACCTCTGGAGATCATTTCATCCAATGACCCTGCACAAACAGGGTCAACTCAAGAAGGTTTCCCTCTTCAGATACTCTATTATTCCAGAAAGTCCCTGACCCCATCTTAAACCAATACAAATAAAAAATGCTCTGTAAGATTTAAGACTAAGAGATCTTAGAACAGGAGTCAACACTTGCTATTTCCACTTGAGGTTCAGTCATGCAAGATTTCATCCCCAGTCACTAAAATCCTCCCTGCTGAGAGACTTCTCTCTGCTTGCAAAAAATCTATCCTGAGCTTGGTTTCTGGGAGTGCTGCAGAACCAAGCTCTTGCTGAAACAGTGGGTGCCCTTGTCACGACATGAACAAAACATAATCTTGGAGCATCACTGGTGCTGGCTTTCCTTAACCATGGAAGGATGAACTTTAGCATCTATAAATTATCAGCCAGGAGAAAGAAAAATATTTATATTTCTACTGGGACAAACTGTGCACATATCTTCTGAGTTAAGGGAGAAAAAAAAAAAAAAAAGCCAGTAAAGCAGTGCATTAACTCTCTTGGAAATGGATTAGGCAGACCTTGATCAAATTGCTAATACTCTTTAAGAAACTCTTTACCAGTGGTGTGAAGCCAAACATTCTCAGCCTGAAGTACCTTTAGCTAGACCATGAAGTGAAACACACCATTAGCTTTCACTTCAGTTCTGTGGCAAACTGAAACCTTCTTTTAAAATCCACTTGCTCAGGAAGTCGCTAACAACTGCAGCACTATACATGAATAAAACAAGGACTGAAAAAATAGAGCTTAAGAATGGTTCACACTATTCCTGTCCAAGAGCATCCTGTACCACTCCCCTCCTCCATGTAACAGGCACAGCATTTCTATGTTGGCCATCAATGAGGTGAAAAATCACAACAGGTCTGTCTGCCATAAGAGATCTGATCTTTTGTAATCACACATCTGGCTTCTATTCCCAGCACAATGAGTGACAGATTTAAATCTGCAACCAGGTTTGAGACACTGCAGGTCTTCTCAGAGATGGCAGTCAGCTTCTCCTTGCTATATGGATCAGAGCCATTTGTCAAACACAAAAAGACACATAAGAGATAATGTGTGTCAGTGTTGGAACTTCAAGTACACCTGAAGCTTGAATGTGTTTGTAGACAGACAATGACTTAATTTGTAGGTGAGCTTTTAGCCTGGCATTTGTGAAGCTCTGATTAAGGGGGTAAGGCACACACAAGCAGTCACTTTCTTCTGAGTGCAGGTTCTGAGTTACTGACACCACTTCACCATGCTTGATCCACTAAAAACCTGAAGGGTGTTGCCACTGGGCTAGAGTGAAAGAAAGAGGTTTTGATCCATTTACCATCAAAATATCCTTCTTCAACTGGAAACCTCATTTCAAAATTCTGGATGGGAATCAGACAAGGAAGTTTCTGAATCCTTTTTCCAATGTCTAAATCATTAGGACCCTTAGGCAAGGTGTTTGAAGCCTTGCCCTTCCCACCCATCTGCTCTGTAAAAGCTGCATTACACCAGCACAGCTGCCACTTCCCTAGTGCTTTGCTACTAACTCTATGCCACAAACCTGTGTAAATCCCAGCACAGAAAAGGCCAGGGCTGAAGGCAAGAAGGGAGGGCTGAGGAGATCTGATTTTTCCAGTCATCCATTTTTTTCTGCAGTTCTCACTGCAGCAAGAAAAGTATTAAGAGCTGTAATCACTGCATCTCAAAACACACAAGTTAGTACTTTACTATGCTTCCAGACAGTAGATTAGTGCAGCCTGGCTGCCAAACATGATTAATAACTCTGCAAGGGCCTTTGTACTGCATGCACTATTTGCCAAAAATGGCAGAAATCAGAAGAGAGACGGGTGAACTGCAATGACAGTTATTTCAGAGCCAGATGACTGGTTTTTTGTGATTAAAGAACAAACTCAATTACATGAAGAAAACTCAGTGACATAAGCTATCCTCTAGTTCTCTCGTCCTCAGGGCCCACCACCCCTCCTTGAAAGAGTTGCTTGGCATTCCTGAGATTATTTTCAGGGCTCTAAAATAAGCACTTCCAAAATAGTAGGAGGAAGTGGTAATCTTGCAAAGTAGAGTTTGTTACCTTATTTTCCAGAAAGCAGAAGCCCTGCCTGCTTGAAACCCTGATTGCTCTGCACAGCAAGTCACTAGAAGATAAATCACTTTCTATAGCAGCACAGACCAAACACGCTGCTGTTCAGGTGCAGAAGCTCAGGCATCAGTGTATGTGAAAAGCAAGTGGGCAACACAGGGCTGGGGTGGTTGGAGCAAACCCCAACACAGGAGACAGTCTCTGGTCTATCCAAACCCTTTTCTGCTTGATGAACAGGTTGGGTAATGCAAACCTGATCCGTTCTTCGGGGCTGTAGGATGTCTCAGAGCTCTAGATGTTCCTGTCAGCATCAGCACCAACTTCACTAAAAAACATCTCCAAGAAGCTTTTTAGCTCAGTCTGCAGACACCACTTATGAAGGCCGATACACTCTGTAGTCACATCCATGTCCTTGTTTCCTATAATTTTTGACCAAACTCTGCCCCTCCCAGCAAACATGGTCCTCGCACCGCCTGTCACCCGCAACGTGAGTTCATTCTGTGTAATGTGGGAAAAGGACTTAGCCTGTGATGCCAGACACTGCATTCTCTGGGATAACCAGATGTGAAATGTGGCATTGAAAAATGTCTGGTGACACTCCTTGGGAGAAGAGCAGCTTTCTGATTCCTCTAGCCAGCTGCAGCAGACACTATCTACCACCCTGTTACTTCAATCAGAACAATGAAAGTTAAAAAAAAAAAAGGACAAAAAAACCCCAAACCCACAAAAAACCAAAAAAAAATAATAAAAAAGGAAGAATAAATAATATTTGAAAAAAAGCATTGCCATATTTCTGTCTCAAAGTACACACACAGCAGGGCTCAGGTAAGGTGGGATAATATTCGATAAGCATCACGTTCTTTGGGATGGGGACTTTTATTTAACTGTACAATTAATCCTTCCTCACATTTTGAGGCAATACAGAGAATCAGTTCTGCCAATGGAGCATCCCCATCTACTGTTGGAGAATGGAAAGGGAGCAGCACGTCCCATCCCAGATGCAGGAGAGGGCTCTGCCACCCAGCAGGGTAGCCAGGAGCCTGTCTGTAAAAGGGTAGAGGAGCAAGTGTGACCTGCAGAGACTCTTGGCTTCCCAGCTCTGCTGCAGCCTTCACCAGAGCTCTATTCCAGTAGCTGCAAGGAAAACTGATTTCCAAATGCTGGCATTTTAAAAAAGCAAAATTTAAGAGAACAAACTTGCACATAAACCAAGAAAAAGCATTTCTTTCCTCATCCTGCAAATAGCCTCAAATAACTACCTAAGGAAATTTGAAGTCTCTAAGGGGGGAAGCTGATGGTGACAGCTTAGCTGCTAAAATACATTTAAATCTCTCAGTGCTGCTGCTGACATGAGCCCTGCTATAGCCAATAAATTTTAGCAAATTTTTTACAATATAATCAGGTTTCAGACATTTTTTGTTGCTGAAGTTCCAGAGGGCTCTCAAAATATATCTAAAGGAAAAGTATGGATTTTAACCTTTTAAGTGTTCTGAAGTTTACTGAATTCACACTCTTATCCTTGGTCATCCCCTAAGTGACTCAGTGAGACAGCAAGGGATGGATTTAGTGAGGGCTGAAATGAAGACATTAATAAACTTGCCTGTCAGAGAAGATGTGGAATGATTCCAGACTAAAAACTTCAACACAGTTTTCTAATCACAGATTATTCTTCATCATAGCAGCATGATGAAAACAATCTTGATAAAGCTACCTATTCATTAGTTACTGTCATTTCCCCGTAATAATAATAATAATCCTGTTTCTAACACAGAGAGCAAGAAGTCAAGATCTATCACTGGTACAGAAATGAACAGCCCCAGAAACTCGAGGGATGTATTCTGAGAAAGCAACCTATTCATCACTTTCCTGCGGCCCTTTTTTTCTGTGTGTGTTGAGCAGAAGTGGGCTAAAAATTAATGAGACACAACTACTCCCATGCTACAGAAGTTAAGCACCCGCTTTAAACAGCATCCAAAGAAGAAACAGAATTACTTGCACACTTGAAAAAACTTGCTGAATTCAAGCTTTTATTGCTGAGGTATGTCTGAAAGCATCCCCAGAAGCAGCCACATTATCATGATTTATTTAATTTGGAAAAGAGTATTTTCCTCTTTAAAGTGATCCACTGTGGTTCTGAGGTTGGAACCACTGTGCATGTGTATCTAGCCATGGCTTCCAAAGGAATGAGATGGAGAAATACAAACACTATTTTTGCTGTATAGACAATGCTGAACTTGCTCCAAACCCATGTTTGGAGGTCTGTGTTTGGAAAGTAGTAACATTTTATTTCTCCCCTGCCTTATCATGCTCTCCCCTCCTAAAAAGACAAAAAGGAATAAAATTTTAAAAAGTAGACCTACATGTAGTTATCTCAAGGCCAGAAGATGACAAAGACACAGGGGTCAGATTCTTCACTTTCTCCCATCTCTTAAGGATGGGGCCTTAACTAACTCCCTCCAAGTGATCAAGGAATTTGGCTGTCTCTCCTGTAGTAAACCACAAAACCACTGGGATGTCCTGCTGTGTGTTAAATAGGAAAATAGCTACCTTGCAACTCTCTCTCACTCATACACAGCTTCTTTTGCTCTGGGAAGGCTTCACCTCCTCCAGGTCCAAATTCCTATCCTCATGCCAAGAATCAACCTCATGCTCCTCAGGGAACACCTCTGCTGCAAACCACGTCTGCCAAGTGTCATGCACTGAGCAGAACTTTCCCCCAGCAGACTCCTCACACATTCCTCCTAATTTATTGACCAGTAACTCTGAGCTGCAGGAGCACAGCACACAGCCCCATGTTCTTAGGTGGCCACTGAGAGAGCCAGCAGACCCAACTATGGTCCTCAGGGAATACACAAGACTGTCCTCAGATGTCTGTCCTGTAGCACACTTTAAACAGGTTCTCTCCTTAAAGAGATTACTAGATCACCTCATCCTAGAGAGGATTCACATGAAGGGAAGGACACAGCATCAGAAAGCTGCTTAAGGCTTTGATTCCTCAAAAGCTTACGCAGGGATGGTCCCAGTGAAATTAATTTGTAAAAATTAAACACATGCATAAATGCTTGCAGAATTTAGGCCTGTGAGACAACAAGATCTTACATAGCCTGGGAGAAGCATATCCAGCAAAGGATATCCTACTTTCCAGACAAAACAGATTTCAATAAACTTACGAACTCTTTATAAACATCCTTTAAAAGACCATACGCATTTACTGCTGGAAGGATATAAAAGGAAGAAAATAGAATTGAAAAATATTATTGTGTCCTTATGCCTTAAAAGTAGTTGTTAAGGCACCCAAGAAGTTGACAAAATATTAAGCTGTAAGTTTTCTTAAACCCTGACGGGAAGTCAAGAGACCAGGAAAGACCAGAACAACAGCAGAGAGTCAATGACAAATTCCTAGAAATGTTGGAAATCCAAATGAGCAAGTGGTGGGCCAGAAGAAACCTAAACTCTCCACTGGCAAGTAACAAGGGGTAACATGAGAATTTCCAAGGTTTCCTGAAAACCAAAACATTTTTCCTGGTTTGCTAGGTGGGGAAAACAGGACTTTACTCTAGAAATGGCAAAACTCCAGCTGTGGCAAACTAAGGAAACAGGCATAGATTGTGAAGTACCAGAAACTTTTCGTTTCTAAAAAGGAAAAATAGAAGACAATGAACCTGTAGTGGGAAAAAAATTGCCAAGCAGTGACAATTTAAGGTCCTGCAAGGAGCCTTCAAAACCACAGAGCTTCTTTGACAACTAATCAAAACCACTTTAACAGGAGATAGGCCATTGTGAAAGGGGACTGAGGAGAAAGAAGGGCATACCACACGGACATCTACAGGAGCATTGTGAAGAATATCATTAAAATCAGACAACAGATGCCTCTAGCACCATGGGAGGTGCCTTAAGCAGCATAAAAGTCCCAACAAGGATGAGTTGCTTCGCTCACTTATGAACTCCACCCAAAACAAACCGGGAGTTCTTAAATATTAACCAGTATCAGATGCATTTGCTTTGTGTGAGCGCAGGCCTGCTAAAGCAGAAAGGAGACTTTAGTTTTTGAAGAAAACTACTTTACAGACCATTTAAAGAAGATATCAGCAAAGAACTAAAAGCAGCTGGGATGCAATTGCCTTCAGATCACTGCAGAAAACTGCAGCCAGCCAGGTGATGATCTCCTTACTGCACCAACACAGCAGATTGCTTGCTGGAGAGAGTGATCACCATAACTTTACACATTAATCCAGACCACAAATTCTTCCAAATTTAAGCAGTTTCACTAACGAATAATGAATTAATTTCCATCTCATTCTGTCATTCTGAATATTCTTAGGGGAATTCTTAATAAAACTGTAATTTATTAGACACACACTGGATTTCTTGATGAGGAACTCAATCGCCCAAGGAAAAAATTATGGTCCCTCTCTCCTTCAAGCCTCATCAGATCATGAACCACTCCCACCCTCCTCCCAGTCAATTCATGTGGGAATTTATAGCCTGGAGCACAGGTATGAGAATTTCCTTCATTCCAGCAGCAGCCTTATTTGGTAAAATCTACCATGCTGATGAAAGCAATTTCCTCGTGGATGAGGATACCTCACTATGTTACACACTCTTCCTCTGTCTCCTCACAGGTTGAGAAAGAGACTCAGAGCAATTAGAAGTCTTGAGATATCAGCATTAATTAAGTCGTCATCAATAACACTTGTCGTGTTTGTTTTCTTACACATTTTCCTGCAATTTGAAGTGTTCTTCTCCCCCAAAGAACAGAGCTACTGCTACAGAAGGCTCATAAATGAAAATAATGGCCAAAATGGAGCACATTTTTATTTCTGAGACTGCTTTTAGGAATGAGAGAAAATTGGATCCAAACTAGAGCATTATTTTTCCAGCATCCTGTCACTACCTACAGCAGGTAGCAGCTGGTACAACAGATGATTCAATAGTGTAAAACCACAGCAAAACCTCCCTACAGGAAACAAAACAAAACAAAACCACAAAATAAAACAAAAAATAAAAAAACCCAAACCAAACAAAAAATACCTGTTTGATATATCATCAAGGTCTACTTTATTATAATTTTGCTGTGTCAAGCGTAATTCTGGTGGTTTCTACCAATGATTAAGGTGTCCAGCGTGACTCAGAAAAAGATTAAGAAATTATCTTGTCTACATTCAGGGATATGTGGAGTTTGATGTATTAGGTGCACTCTGTAATATAGCCATTGTTCTCAATAACTGCAGCACTGTGTCAAACATGATTTCTCTGTAGGTAAGGAAAACCTTGAAAACCAAGAGCTACAGCAGCAGAGCAAGATTGTTTTTCTAAATTACCAGGAAGTAAAGGCTTTAGATTGTTATGGATTCTGCAGAATAATTCACCTTTAGGCAGCTCTCCTGGGCACATTGAAATTCACAAACCACACAACCTGTGGCATTCCAAACATTAATATTTATTGCTGTAAAAAGCAATAGCAATGCTCTTATTTAATACAGAGATAGTGACTGCTGTGACCTCATACAATTTCCACTGACATTAATTGGAGCTGGGGTTTTTCTTCCCCAAATAGAAATAGGACCAACAAGGTTTTTCTCATTGTTTGCAGGAGTAAGACACTTAACAGTAATGCTGTGGGCAATGGGGAGTGGAAGTTAGAGCAAGACGTAGCCAGATCCCTACTCACATTGACTTGAAGTGTTCTAATATTCATCTCTTAAAAGTGAGCTTGAAAAGGGAGGCAATTAATGGCTTATGCTACACATCCATGGAGGCAGCTGGAGATAGAATTTGCTCTTCCCTTTCAGTGTGAAATGCTTTTCCTGGCTAGCAGGAGAGCCTGGGAGGAAGGACAGGCTTTGGGAACCCTTCTGGTTCCCATTGAGGCTGAAAATGGCAGAAACCACATTTAAGCCACAATATTAATTCACAAGCACCAGCTTCTTCCTCCTCCACCCAGCCCTTCCCGTGTGCCATCCCAGTGTTTGGAGGGGGGTGCTGGTTCTGGTGTAGTCTAAAGCAGGAATCCATCCAGGAAAGGGGCACAGGCTCCTGTCAATCTCCTTACTTTGTGATTTCAGCAGCCTGTAGGTGAATGAGTTTGCAAAGCTTAGGAGCTCAGGTTCAGAATGTTTGGTCTATTTAGTATCACGGATCAAACAAAACACAAGCACATCACCATTTTCACCCAGATGATTGATGTCTTTTCTCTTGCCTGCTCAAAACACCCCATTTTTAAAAATATTGCACCTCAGCAGTGAAGGGGACACTTCAGAAATCCTTTTTCTGTCCCTTAGGTATATATGTATTTCTTTTCCAATATGGTAAATCATCTCCAGTAAGATTTTTTTAGAAACCTGTATGCATACTTAAAAAAAAATACAACCAGTCCATCTTATATTACTCAGAGATTTCAAAACAAAACTTCACCTGCCAGGTAAAATTCACCAAAAGAGAAAAAAAGTCCTGCAGTTCAAAGCACAGTAACATCAACCCAAGGGTACCAAACATTCCTTAAATTCATTTGGGATGATGTCACTTAATATCATCTGAGGAGTTGACTCACTTCACCTTCAGACCTGACCTCAAAACCAAAGCTATTTTTTTCATTTCTTTTATTCAGGAATCTTAATGCACATTTTAACCCTGCGTTTACCCCAAGTGAAGCACTTTGCCTGACTAAACTACAGCTCAGACATGCAGCCAAACCTCCATCCTAGTTGCTGGCATATACCAGCAGCCTGTTAGGGACAGATATTTAGTTAACCCAATATTATTTCACAGAAGGCTCCCCTGGAAAAATTCCACCCATCCATCCATCCAAATCCTTCTCTACAGTATGCAAACCCTTGATGACTCCTCAAGGGCTAGGACTATATTACATCCCATTACAGTATTTAAACACAGACTCATATTTTTCCTCACCTAGCAGCTTCCAGGGGTCAGTTTTTCTTCACTGGATAAACTTCAGTAAGGCCCCTGAGAGCATTTCCCTGCTAGGAGGCTGGCCATTGCCCTGTCACCATGTCATTATGCCAGGCCCCTGTGTCCCTTCTCTCTCTGCAGTCATCCCCTGCAGTCTCCACCCCTGAGCTGGTGCAGGGATGATACAATGGGTTTACAATGTTGTCACTGCAATGAGGAAAAAAAAGAAAAAGTAGGTTAAATTTTGCAGGAAAAAGATAGGAAGAAAAATTCTACAATTTGCAACTTTCTTGGTGGCACAGAGTTTCTGGGCAAGCTTCACATGCCTTGTGAAAAGGCACGAATTGCTGTAAGAATGGGATGTCCCATATTACTTACCTTACACTTCAATAGCCTCTATTTTCCTGGCCTGATCGTGATCTTTTTCCACAGTTCTGGCAGATACCATTGCTGCCTGATGTGGTAATTTTGGATTTATTGAACAATGCCATGAAAAGAGGGAAAAACTTCAGAAAAATGCTACATGATTGAAATGACTGATACATGCCTGATACTTGGGTGAACTGCCTCTTCAGAGAGAATGTAAGGAACACAGGCAGCCAGAAACCCTCATTAAAATAATTGGCCCTACCTCAAAGATGTAGGAATGAAGAATGCATGAAGCTAGAGATGGTTTGACAACCAAATATATTGCCTTTACAAGACAAATGTTAAATGCTTTTCTGTGTCTTCTTCTATTAAGTAGAAGAATATGGGGAAAGACAGTAACGAAAAATCTCAGATTTCTTTGTAACCATTCCCACGCCAGCTAGAAATTGTGCTATCACTAAGTCAGCATTTCAGCAAATATTAGTGGTTTGTTCCATTTTGGGCAGATATGAACAAATCAGTATGGTTACTAACACACACTATACCACATTCATATACTTGAAAAATTACACATTATAAATGTGGCAGCAACACAATGTTCATAAGTGTCAGGTTTAGATTTTGCTTCATTTTCAGTTCCTAGGAAATTAAAACAACAGACTCTTTTCTGTATTTATAGATTGTTACTATTTTAATGGGACACAGAGGAAAGACAGTCCTCATATGGTTGCATTTCTGGGAATTTTTGATTGACTGTGCTTTCCTTTGTTCAACAAGATGGAAGTTCCAAAAGGTTCAGTTCCTGCTGAACATGTAATGATAGTCTGAACACTGGAACATCACATGGAGTTCCCATCACCTTCAAAATTTTTGCTGCCTGTTGTTTTCTGTTTAGGTGATAAGCTTTCTTGTGCTCCTTCTACTACATGTTCTTCCACTCCTTCAGACATGTCCTTTTCAACACTTGCCACCCTATTTCAAGATCTATTCTAGAACTTTTCACATCCTTTTTCACTCCTAAAACTTCTACCATTATATCTTCCAGCTCCTCTGCAACATAAGCAGCATCTTCTCTCCTTCTTCATCTTCATAGGAGGTTCCATATAAACATGAGGATAATCTTTTTTCCTGTGAGGATGACAGAGCACTGGCACAGGCTGCCCAGTGGGGCTGTGGAGTCTCTTCTGGAGACATTCAAAAGCTGTATGGGTTCCTACACGTGTTCCTATGTGGCCTCCTGTAGGGGATCCTGCTCTGGCAGAGGGCTTGGACTCAATGATCTCTCAAGGTCCCTTCAACCCCTAACTTCCTGCTGTTCTGTGATTCTCCTCTCTTTCTACAGATCATAAACATCTCAGACTTTTTAGTCACATTGCTTGCCAATCTTCTCCTACAATTTTAATTTTGCCCATGAACTCTCCTATTTTAATTGCTGCCTCTTAACTTTAAATGTCCAGCTCTTCCTTTGGAAGAAAAAGATGTGTAGTTTTTCTTTTCCACATGCATTAACTTTGGCTGATGATAATTTAAACTTTATTCCTGAATTGTCTACTCAGTAAAGCTTTCTCTCTTGGGGATCTCTACATCCAGTACTTATCCCCTCTACAGAAGTTAACCCCATGCCACAAAAGAGTTGTTGTGCCCCTTGATTCCCAATGTAGACTAGGTCTAAGGTCTATTCTGATTTTATTCCAGTTCAGGTTGCACTGAAACAAACCTGTAAGAGAGAGGAAGTGCCCTACATCAATTGATTCAGTTTTCAGCAAATAAACTACTAACACTCCAAATGGTACTGATGCCTCTTTAAAGGTATTGGACTGTTAATACTTTGTTCAAAATATTTTCTTGAATAAGATGGAGTTTGAATGAGTGACATCTCTATTAGCCACTGGACTGTTCTTAGAGACAGGGAATTTTTTTTAAAGTAGGCAGTAGGGGTTAATCAGCACAGAGCATTCCATATCCTATGACTAAAGATTCTGTTTTATAAAATGCAGTTGGTTTGGATTTTTTATCTTCCATCCAGCAAACCCAACTAGCTTGGTTTTGATACAGCTGCTAAACCATAAAACAAAAAAAATTGTCTAGCATTTACAGTCAATGTGTAACAGTCTCTAAAACATATTACAAACATCATATATCCATTTCAAGTATGACAGTATAATCTAAGTCAAGTCAATTGTTCTTTGAAGTATCACCTAAACTGAACAGAAACCTGGCTTTAAGTGAGGCATTGGTGTACAAATGTACCATAATCTCTTTGCTTGGAAACATATTGAGGAATAAAACAGAAAATTAGAGATGTTAAAAAAACCACTATTACATCTTTTGTTAACCATTCTGTATCACTTACTTATAGATACTATTTTTATCTCTGCACTTCTTATGTTTGAGCCTCCCAGGATTCAACATTAAAGGTGCCTATGAAGTTAGGGAATTTAAATATTTTGGTCTTGTTTTAGAAGATACAACTTTTAATTCCATTAACTTGTCAGGCTTTATCTTCCTGTTAAAAAGTGGCTTTGTTTTATTATATTCTGTTTAATTTTGTTCCATTTTTGTGGAAGAGAACTAAAGTCCTACTGTAATCTTGTTTTCTCTAGGATTTTGATGTTGATCTGTTTAAACTGACAAGAGCAGCAATAGTTACACTGCTTTTCTTAGCTGTGGTGGGAAGCAATCAGTGCTGTTTGTCCAGTTTGGTTTGGTTTGACCTTGTAGAAATTAATAACTTTGAATCCATGGCCAGTGTGAGGACTTGTGAGTAAGCATGTGGACAAGGTTAAGATATGTCTACACCAAGTCTTCTCTGACAATACAAAGCCAACACTGGGCACAAAACCTGATTTGTCCTATTAGAGAGGAGGAGACAAGAGTAATTTTTAAAAAGCAAAAAAATCCAAACAAACAAACAAACAAAAAAACCCCAAAAAACAAAAAAACATATAATTGTCAGTATTGTGTGTGACATGGCAAATAATTTCTGCATGAAGCTCAGCAGTTTTTTATAAGCCTCCCTCCCATGCTTTGTGGTCCACATGTATCTTATTTTAAATAGGGATGTGTGTGCATCACTACCCTCATGCAGAGCTTCAGATGACTTGGTGAAGCTCTGTGACTATGGTGTAGGTAGGAAAAGGGTGAAGTCAGCCCTCCTGCAGCCCAGGGCAAGCCCTAAGTCAGGAGCTGCTGACTGAAAAGTCAGTCCTTTGACACATCTACACCTGGTAAACCTGTTGTGTAAAGTAGACAAACAAGTAAGAAAGGACACAGCTTTATCACTGCACCTGCCCTGCATAAAGAATGAGAAAAAAATCTGGGTCAAGTTAAATAAGAGATTATTTCATACAATTGTGAGCCATTTAGAATGGAGTATGACAACTCTGAGTGCACAGCCTGTGACATACACCATAGGAATTTTACAGTCTGGGTGCTCAGAATGATGCAGTGACAGCTAGTGTTCCAGTATATAAAATTATTGTTCATCAACAAAAAGAAACTACTGGGAGGAATTAATTCCACGCACTGTTTGTTGAACAGAACTCTAGGAATGGGAATGAGAAAACAAAAGTATCAACTGCTGCTCAGTCCCTGATGGCCCTGGTGGTATTTAATTCTCACACACATTAGGATTCCTCAGAAAAGGGGACTTCAAAGGGGTCTGCCATTTCAGTCACCTTGTCTCTCAAGCAATGCAAACCAGCAAATAGCTAAATAGCTCCAGTTTCAATGGAGTTTCATTTGGAACTTACAGTTTCAATGAACTTCAACAGAATTTGTATCTCACCGAGTTGCCTTTTGAAGACAGATATGCAGATAACTTGTTTTCATATTTAAGCATCTTCTTGAAGCACAGCCAATTTTTCTGGCTAAGGAAGCACCAGGAGAAATGCTAAATGCTAAACTGTTTTTTTTCCCAGTGTCTGATGTTATGAATGGCTTTGGAGAGATCTCCAGGTTTGACTGGGAAAGATGGCTAAAAGCAAGTATTGCATGTTTGACTCAGAACAGCTCCAGAGGATTTGTTCACCAAGGATCCCATTTCTCCTCTTATTTTCCTTTAACAAGTCCTGCTCTGAAACTCATTTGCTGTTAATCCATTGCTTCTGAGAGTACACAAAACTGCTTGTGACTTTTTTTGCTGGTAGCAAGCCACACCACAGAGAATTAAGTACATTAAATATTTTTCTCTCTTTTTCCAAATGCAGAAACCCATACCAAACACCGGGTTTTCCACTCTCAGTATCCAAATTCTGTACTCTATTCCCATATGTACAGTGAGAGGATTCATGAGCCTCTGCCACAGGCTCTAAGGATTCAGACTTTTTCATAAAGGTTCAGGGGAGCAGTTAATAATGACTTGCCTGAACTTGAGGTCTGAAAAATAAGAAAGTGACCTGATTTTGGCTGCACCATTGGCCCCAATGAACATTGCAGTCAGAGAGCAACTCAGCAAAGCCAAGCAATGTGGGTTGTACAAGTATGAAGATCAAGCAGAGAACTGGAAATTGAATGTTTTCTAATCAGCTACTTTGCCATTGCAAGAGAATTCCAATTGGTCAGAAGGTTATTTCATTTTTATGGGGACAAATTACCAAACAGAATTCCATGAACCTGGAAAAAAAAGCAATTGGCTACCCTGGGCCAATTAAGAAGCTTTCTGAACAAGACTGGAACCCCAAATGTTCCATAAATCTGGAAGATGAACACAAACAGAAAGAATAACTGGAAAGAAAAATTCTGAGGTAAATTGGAACATACATTCAAAACAAAAATTAAGGAACATCCTTCATTATGTCTTTGCAGAGAAATCACTTCCTCACGGTGCCCACACTGTCAGATGATGACAACTTCTCATAGTTGAGTCCAACTGCAAAACCTTCAGAAAATGGGTGGCATTTCCCTTGCTGTGTTTACCCCATCCCAGAGTCATAATTAAAGGCACTTTTCTCTTGGTTGGTGGCAACTTAGTTTTTCTCTGAAGAGAAAACATCTCAGAGAAAATCCTCTGACCAGCTTTCTTACAATCCAGCTAAGTTCACATAAATGAGGGCTAAATTGAAAATTTACACATAATCTTTTATACTGTTTTTTTTTTTTTTTGAGGGGAGTTGTTTTGTTTTTTTTAAGTCCCTATTTATAGTAATAAAATAGTTATACAGGCCTACCCCAAGCTCCCTCTCCCCCATGAAAAATTTAAAACTTTTTAATTACTGCAGCTCAATCATTTACAATTATGTTTACTTCAGACCTTCTTCACTTTGACAACAAATGCAGAGATCTTTTAAAAGCTGGGAATTTGCCCCACCATATCTTGTTCTTTCACACCACATTTTCTGCAGAAATCTGTTACTGTGGAGCCATCCTACAATCTCCTAGATTTCGTTTCTGCAAAAGTCAGCAGAACAAATTATAACAAAAAAAACCAACCACCACTTGGCAACTCTTTCATTTATAATTTCAGCTTTGCCAAGTGCTTCCCTGCTGCATAAAGCAGATTGTCACTTCTCACTTCAGTTCCTTGTGCTTTGTCCCACAGCTTGATAAGCACTTTTGCATGTGTTACAAGATGGGATCTTATCCCTTCAGACAGACAGACAGAAACCTCGTGCATATGCAGGACATGAAATGAAGAATCCTACACAGAGGGGACAGCCAGAACAGAAGTGAGTGCTGGGTGAAATCAGGGATTTCAGATGCCATGAGAAACCACAAGTGCTCTTAGATCCTTGCTTATGTGGTACACAAGACCAGAGAGCAGAGGGGGAAGACACTGAGCTACCCAGTTTCACATTTCTTGCTGCCACCACTACCACAGCATCCAAAAGTTTTCCATCCACTAAGAACCATACAAACTGCTGTATAATTTGCATAGGTCACTTGTATCTTTTTCCTTTGTCCCTGACAAAGCTCTCAGTGCCTAAGAAGTGTGCTTGATAGCAGCAACACTCAAGGAGAATGGCTTTAAATCAAAGGGTTTGCATCATCTCTCATCTTATTATACCACTGCCCCAGATGCTCTCTTCTTGAAGCTGGTTCCACAGGCAAATCCGGAGTGTCTCAGTCCCTCTTTCTCCTGCTTTTCTTTTTTTCCTCAGAAAGCATCCTTGTCTCAGCACAGTCTCACCAAAATTGGATGATTCCCCAAACAGGTCTCACCCTGAATGTGCCTTGCCCTCCATGCACAATCACGTTTCTCTGTTATTTTCAGTGTCGGGGTTTTTTTCCCTGCAGCAGGAGAGTTTTCTTTTTACTTTTTTGCTTTAAATAGCTAAACAACAGAAATGCTGCCTTCTAAAATGCCCAGAGAAAAGTCTTGGGATTTGCTTGCTGGTGGGGAGAGACTGGAACAAAAGAGACACAGGGTTTCAAACTCTGAAAGGAAAAAAAATTCTTCCTAAGCTCATAGAAATGTCATGGGAATTAATGTATTTGGACAACGACAGACCAACTAAGAACAGAAATAGTTCACTGCTTGTCTGTAGGGGCTCAACCCATCCTACTTTTTACATTCTTACCATCTCAGCTTCATCATTGCTCAAGCTTCAGTGCCAGGGAAAACAGATGCTAACACCACGCACAGACTGACACTACAAAGTCAGGATCAGACCAACACTTCTCCAGGCTAAAAAGCTGTTTCCTTTGCCACTTCCCAAGAAATGGAGAATTTTAAATCAAGGCTAATGAGTGTGTGTTTTAAAAGGTACCTTCTACTTCAGTATTTGAAAGCCCTTGGCACAGTGTGTTCCTGGGACTGGTTTTGCTCAGCAATGGTGCTTTGCTTAAAAAAAATACATCATCCCTCAGAGCTTCCAGTCCCTGACAAAAGAATTTACTGTTAGGTGGGAAAGAAAGGAAAGCCAGAAATTCAAGTGCAATCCAGCCCTTCACTAGCAAAAATTACCATGAACATCTTCAACAGAGATTAGCAAACCTGATTGTGTTGCCCAGTGTATAAACTGCATCAGTTCTTTACAAGAACTCCATAGCTCTAGCCCAAGGTTCAGCTGCTTGCCCGTGCTCCCCTAAGGCTGTGCAAGATTGTCTCTGTTTTCCTGGAAAACTGTTGGTAAGGTGCAATAATCTGCACATGAAGATAATGCAAGGAAAGGAAAGGAGGGGAACACAGAAGGGAAGCTGAAAATTGCAAAAAGCAAACAAAAAAAGTACTGACATGAGAAGGTACTGACACCTTAAGGACCACACCAGAGGATGGAAACTAAGCAAGATCAGGGACCTGCCATTCCAAAAAGCACCACATGCCTGCCTGGCTGTCAGATGGCTTGGCCAGCAGAGACTCATCGGGTGCCTGCACATCTCTCCAGCATGGCATGCAGGCTCTGCCCACAGAGCAGAGTGCTGTTCCACATCATGGACGTGACTAGTGACAGCTGTGGAGTGCCCAGGAGCAATGCTGATGAGGAAACATGAGTCAGAAGGGGCTGGAGGATTCTAATAGGTAGATTGAAAAAATTTCTCAAAGGAAGAGAGGTCAAAAACTTTAGGACAGCAATGAAGAGAAAGATTGTCTTATTTTCAGAGCCTGAAGAACCACTCTCCATGCCCTGTGACAATCCCAAGCTTTACAAAGCCCCTCTGTTACGGAAGCACAGAGAGCTACAGCACAAAAATCTCTGCAGTGGTGTTGTGCCCCATCTGGGGGACACTGCTTCCCAAAATTAAGACACAGTTGCTAATGACTCAAAACCACCGTGCTGCAAGACCAGCAGGCTGTACAGAGCAGCACTGAAGCACCTGACAAGGTCTCACCAGCAAATACCTGCCTAGGAGATGCAAAGCATTCAGCTCACATGAGTGTTTCCATCCATGTTACTGTCAGGGTCTCTCTCTCTCTCTCTCTCTCTTTTTTTTTCCTCTGAATTCCTTAAACACATTATTACCAGATTTCATCTAGGGACTGTTGTCTGGGAGCTTTTGGCATTTTTGCTTTTTGCCCTTTTCTTTGAAGGATGCAGATTACTGTCCTCTCCTTGATGTACCAATGGACATTAGTTACCCAAAGTAACATAGGAAGCCTGTAACAGAACCAAGATTAAGATTCAAGTCTCTATTAAATATAAGGGAATTTTTTTCCTCTTCTTTTAAAGGAAGGTTTAGACACCAGCTGCCCAAAATCAAGGGAAAACTCCCAAATTTACAGTTTCATCCTAAATAAATAAAGCCTTTTCTCCAATGAAGACTGTTATTACAGAGCACGACCTCCCCTAAACTGAGATGATTTGAGGAATTACAAGGCAGCAAACATGAATCTCACTCTTAAAGAGGAAAGAAAAAACAGATATAAATACCTTGTTGCTCCCCAGCCAGCCCTCAGCCAAAATTAGGGCTCAATAAAAAAAAAGGGGGGGGAGGTGAAAGAAATCTAACTCTGCCTGAGCCATCCTCCACTGATTTTTGTTTGAAGAATTTAGGGACAGGTTGAATAACAGAGGCTCCACCTCCTATTCCAGTTTTTTGCTATTCTTAGAGCCAAAATTCTTATGTTAATTTAAACCTCCCTTGTTTTAATTTAAATTCATTATTACTGATTCTACCCACCGTGTAGTTGAACAAATTATTCCCCCTCTCTTTGAAGCCACTTACACACTTCACACAATTGAGGACTGTTTTCCTTCTCCTTGGCTTTCTCTCCATTTTCCAAAGACCCCATTCTTTCCATCTTCCCATCTAACAAGTCCACTTTCTAGGTCCATCATCAACATCACACTCCCCATGTAGACCATGTCTCACTGATCACATCCCTCTGGAACTGTGATGCCCCAGGGTTTGTAGGGTTTCACTGCTTCCTAACTGCCTCCTACAGAATTCATGCAGCTCAAGGGTCCTGATCTGAGCCTTCACCCTCAGAGCCTGTCCTTCCCTCTGTTCCTCCTCTGCTGCTGTACCCCCCAGGGCAGTGTCACCACATGGGTCACACCTGCCTTTCCCACCACACCATCACACCTCACTGCTCCTGACAGACCCATGCTGTTCATCAATGACCCTCACCAGGGCACTTCCAGCCCTGCTGCAACTCCTTGACATGTTAATGGAGACAGTGACAAGCAAAGGGACCTGACCCCTTGGGTTCCAGTGCCAGCTCAGATGGGTGACATCCCCAGAGAAGGAGACAGGAACATTTCAGGCTTTGGATTGCTGCTTGAGGTAAAACCAGTTTTCATTTCAAAACGTTGACAGGCCTGGGGGATGCTGCTAACACTCTGGGGCTGTCAGCACTTTGGCAGGGGCAGCGCTCGGCTTTTGGTGCCAATCTGTCTTTAGACATCCCAGCCTATAAACCTGCAGGTGGAGTTTTCCACAAGCAGAAGCTGACACATCGGAAGCCTGACAGTAGGATCTGCTGGCCATGATCCAGCAGCACAGTCTCTCCCTCTCTCTGCCAGTGGGATGTGGGTTGAGCAAACGGGGTGCTCAAGTGGCTGTCTCTGGGGGTTTGGGCACACCCCAGCAGTCTCTTGTTCCCTCTTCTCCATAGAAGGGGACTTAACAGGCTCCAAAAAGGAAAACCCAAGGCACAGGGGTGTTTACTGGCATGCATTTATTTATTAATGCCATAGACAAGCAGCTACCAAAGATGACTTCTGGTTCTCCAGACTCCACCCAGCCTGTTGCCTCACTACACTACCTACTCCAATCAAGTTCACAGGGTTTGTGCTTGTTTTGGTGCACTGATTTTTAGTTAGCCAGATACAAGTTTGGTGCTGGTGCCTTCTATACCAAGTGCTTCACTCAGCTCAGGTCAGGAGGGAGCACACCAGGTGCTGTGTATGGGAGGCAAGCAAGTAACAGTGTAAGGGTCCCTTCAGTCCCAAAACCATGGATGCACCAAAGCCACAACTATCAAACAAGGGGTCAGCAGCATTACCCAGGCCTGATCCCAAACACTGCACAGGTTTGGCATTAGACCTGATAAAGAAAAGAAGTATGTACAAGAGTTTGGAATAGAGGCAACAGAGAAAAGCCAAGACATTGGGCATCTCCTGAAAAGTGGTCACAGGTTGGTGACAGAGCAGCACCTCTACCTCTTCTCTCCCAACCTGCCTAATAGTGAACCCAAGCTTAGCACAGAGCAAGCTGCAAAAGGGATGGCTGAGGCATACATCAGTGTTCTTCCAGCCTGCAAGAAAATTAGTTTAGAAAAGGTCTAAAAGCATTCTTTTAAGAGTGTCTTACACATTTAATTTCTGAAAATAATTAGGATACTTTTAAATCGCTACACTGCAGCCAGCAAATAAAAAACCCCAACAGTTATCTCTGCAATAATAACATTTTGGAATATCATTTATATCTGTTCTTTCTAGATACCAAATATACACTCATATCTAAATATTCAGCAGATAATTTGATGTTTCTGGATGTGGCATTATGAACAATATTCCTCTCAAAGTGATGGGAATACATTATGACTCACACATGACATCTGCCTTAAGCCTAAGGAGTAATTTAAACTGGAGTATTTTATCAGGGGATTATTAATAAATTAATGAGCATTAACCTGAGTGAATATCTCGAAAACATTACAAATGGGTGGGAGGGGAGAAAATCTACTAGATGACTCAGAATAAAGTTTAAAATATTATTTAAGGAGTACAATGAGTACAGTAATGAAATAAAAATAAAAAAGGTTGTCCATGAAAAAACTGAGCTAGTTTTTGGTCTGAGGTGAAAGTCCACTAAGAGTAACAGCAATGCCCTCATCACTGCAGCAGTCCTTGTACCAAGGCACCACAAGCAAGAAATAAACCCACCTATTTTTCATCAGCCCAAGTTTGTTATGATCTGAACAGGAGATTGCCACAATGCAAAAAATTTTAAGGGCACAGAAGCACTGAGTTTGAGAGCTTGAGTTAATAAAAATTATTTATTAGGCCAGGAGACTTCACTTTCAACTATAAAAAACATTTGACTCAACTGTGTCTCGCTGCAGCAAACACTACACTGGAGAGGCACAAACAGGACCGCTGTCTCTAGGATGCAAAATATTTCTTCCACTCCATTCACCAGTGATGAGACCAAGCTGGGATTCTTCCTTGTGCACTAAAATCCAGTTGGGATGTTGGCTAGCTGAAGAGAGGCAGGAGGAGACCATGAGATGCAGGTATCTAGGAAATACAAGTTTAGCTGAGGAAAGACAAACCTAGGAGGACACAGTTATATTTTCACATATATATTAAGGCAGCTATAAATACAGTGGAAACAAACTCTCCTCCACATCCAGGGTGGGGAGGACAAGGAGTGTAAGTTCAAATTACAGCAGATGAAAATTCAGGACAGCAAAGCTTTAACAAGTCTAACAGTCAGCAAAGCAGCTGATGGGATGGGGAGGAGGTTTTGGGGTGGGTCTCCTTGCAGGAGCAGTTTAAGCATAGTGTCAAGGAACTGGTATGTCAGGAATGACAGAAGTAGAATTGATTATGTCCTGGGGGAGAAGGATGCCCTAGATAGCTATTTGCTAAGCATGAGAGGTAAGGACCTTGAGCAGCCAGGTACTATGATAAGCAAATGTGCAGAATTCATTTGGCAGAACAATGGGACCTAAAAGAGAACCTGGGATTAAAAATCAATGCATCTTGGCAGGTGGTAACAGGTAGTGAGCATTCCCTGGTCTTTAGAGAATTTATAAAGTACACCATCAGAGGGTGATTGTCTCTCTCACATATGGGAACATGTCTAATTAGAAATGTTTAACTTTTCCATCTTACAGTCAGAATAGCCTACCCAGGGCTCAGAGCAGAGGCACCATCTGACAAGCTTTTAATGGGAACTCAGCAAGCCCTCAGTTGTTTGGAAGTAAGATTACCAAACTGAATTTCCAAACTGTGTTTCTTGTCCTTTATGAAAAAGTAATGAAGTTTATCTCTGTGAGTATTTATAGTACTTCATGAATTTCGGATGAGTACTAGCAAATAGTTTAAGAGCTGGTGAAACAATAGTAAATAAATCCATAAAGAGTTAGACTTAAAATTCAGATGCAATGGTTTCTCCTCACTCGACTGTAACTAGAAAGAAAAAACTCGGAGGCCAAGCCTTGAAATGTGTGGTCCTTCACACAACACAACCCTTATCTTTTCAGGGACTCAAAGGCAGCTTTTTGCTTTTGCCTGCCTTGGAACTCATGATTTATAAAGCATTAGGGACTCAGTTGGTCAGCCCATCTGACCTTCTGCTTAATGCATCTGGCACTAGAAAGCCCAAAACACAGAGGTGGTGGGAATCAGTAGTGCTTAGGGACTTAAGCAAAGGCATAACTCAAAGGATTTCAGGTTTGTTCAGCCAAGTGAGAACGACAGTGGGACCACTCATGAAGACAGTCCACAGTTGCTGGACTCCCATGTAAAACAACCCAAACTCCATCAACAACCTTCACACAAACCTACAACATTGATGAGGATAATTTTGTCTTTAAAAAACAGCACCAGGTGGTGCTAAGTCCATGGAAGGATGATAAGCCAGTCAGAAGGATGAGGGATTAAATAGGCCAGGTGATTTAAGACTGGAAGAAGAAAAAGTTTTTATTGGATCTAAAAATATTTCAGGACTACCCCCTCTGTTCCAAAGAGTGACTAATTGTTTCCCATCTTTTCTAAAATTTTAGAGGATAGCAACCAAAAGATCTCTGGGCAGCCACTTACACAAATCCATGTGTGGGAAGTTCAGTCTCTTGGAGAAAGTATGATACCTGCTACCTGGAACCTCTGGTTGAACCCTGTTGTGCAGTACATGTGTAGGGTGTAGGTTGTGTTGTCTGCCTGTGGGACAGAGAGAAAGTACCACTCTGTGTTGTATTTATCAGAAACCACCAAATGCAGTCATATAGAAAGTAATCAGTTCAGGTCTCTGGCAAAGAAAACCTGGTTTTAATTCCTTCAGCAGTTATCTTCTTTCACCCCTGTCAGAAAGGTCTGGAGGAAGTTGTATCATCTGACCCAAAAGCACTCATCTTAGTTTTCTTGCTCTCTGCAGCCCTAGTCATGTTTTGATCCAAATATTCAAGAAGAGAAAGTGTATTTCTGCATAGCTCCTGGAGCCTTTCTATGACAAGAAGACAATGTAAAAAGCATACAGCTTGCTTTTGTTCCCACCTTCTTCTCCTAACACCTCTCCTGGGAAGAAAAATTTCTGTGTATTGGGCATAAACCCAATGGCTGAAGAGGATAAAAGCTCACGGAACTTGCTTTCATTCCTGTTCAGTAAAGCAGTACAAACCCATAAGGGACACGTTCTGTACTCATTAGTGCTCCAGTGTCACCACCTGGATGCACAGCTCAGTCTAAGTCAGCCAGCAAGACAACCCTGTCAGGCAGGAGTGGGCATCATTGCAATTTTCTCCCATACAGAGTTGCAGCAACAGGTAGATACACTGAGGAATTAGTTCTTGCCCTTGTCCAGTCTGTCTTCAGTAACACCTGCTTGAATCCCTCTGTGGCAGAAGGATAGCAGCCCTGAAATGAAATAAGCTTAAATAACCCCAGTCCAAACCCTATCCAGATCTTCACAGTATAAGGAACATTGGACACAGAACACCTTTGTATAAACACCATGAGGAATGAAATTCAGAGCTCCAGCCACAGCATTCAAGATACTGGTTTAGACTCCAAAATGGCCCTTCTCAGGCAGGAGCTGACATCCCTGGTGCTTGCTGTGCACCATCCTCCTGAGTGCCTCCTTCCTTAGCACAGAAACATCAACAATATTTGATTATTGTAAATAAGATTTGTCTGCAATGTCAATGGTGATCCCACGCATCCACACAGCCTTGTTTCATTTATGAAAAGCATTGGTTTGATTTGGTTTTGTGATCATTTTCCTGCCTATCATGTATTTGGGGCATGAGCAACAGCAAAGCTTTCTTAAAGCAGAAAGAGGAGAGCAACTGAATCACCAGGCTGTGGACTGGCACAAACTTTGATATGATGCTTTGTTAAACACAATTATGGAGCATTACCTCTTTTTATTTATTTATTTATTTAAAAAAACAGGGTCTAAGGAAATGCATTTTCTAAAAATAATACCCAAGAACTTTCATGACAGAAGCAATAAGTGCACGAAGATAAAACATGCACAAACATCTCTCTCACTCACTTGCAAATATGTGAAAGCTCCCCAGGGAGAAACTGTTACTGATCCAGTGACCTTCTCCTAAAAACACCCAAAGTCATTTGCGTTATGAGAGTGTGAGGATTAAAAAAGAGGTGAATGCAGGCACCTCAGAACTCATAACCTCAGAACTACCTGTTATGCAAGGCTGAACATTCAAACCCCATTTTGTAGATGAGCTGGCACAGCTGGGGGGAGGAGGAACACACTTCTAAGCCCTGAGCCTTTCTTCAAAATGAGTAGCATGAAGCAGAGCCTACTTGTCTGGGACATCACTGCTTGCCCTTAGTCACTGAACAGTAAAAACCAAGATGGTGAATATTCCCTTTTAGTATAACTCAAAGTAACTTTATCCAGATTCAGCAACAAAACCATTTGGGCAAGAAGCCTCTGGCATCCAGGATTGTACACACAGTGGGCATCCCAGAGGAGACAAGTCTGTTCCACGTCTAGAAGAGATTAATAATGTCCACAAGATCAGCTAAGGAGAATTCCTGGTATTTTGCCAGCCTTGCTGCCTCCTTTCCAACCTGTGGACATGTTAACAGCTGCTCTCTGATTTCAGAGTACTGGTGGTGGCAGGAAGGACAACTGGCAGAGCTTTTCCTTGGCAAGAAAGTTTGGTTGCCGGTAACTCATCTCTTAGCACAGCCACGGTTGGGTGCTTTTATTGCTAATTTTCAACCACCCGCTAATATTTTATCTCAAAGTTGCACAGCAACCTTTGTTTTATCATGTAAGGAGGTATTTGACAGCTTGCAGCAGGTGAGTGTGCAAGATGAGTTGAGTGCCAAGTGTTGCAGAGGGCTGGCTGGCAATGCTCTCCACTTCCCTGGCAGGTGCAAGCAGCATGAGGGAAAGCCTATGGCCAGGTCAAGTGCATTTTCATGGCTCACAGATATAAAAAAACCTCCCAGAATCACAGAATTGTTTTGGTTGGAAGAGACCTTGTCAATCTTAAAGTCCAGTCATTAACCTAGCACACCAAGTCCACCACTAAGCCATGTCTCTCAGCACCACACCTACACATCTTTAAATACCTCTGGGTAATGGGACTCAGCTATTTCCATGAGCAATCTGTAATTAGCAGGGCCTGGATTTGGGGATCCATCATACAGTTTCAGGTCCTGAGTCTCCAGACAACAAACGCATGAAGGCTTGTCACAACGTCCCAATATGCAGTATAAGCACAGACATCCTCCCTAGTCCTGATTAATTCCTGAAAATTGCGGAGTTTAGGTAGTAGGAAGAGTGAGGAAAAAAGTGAGATATTGTAATAGAAGAGTTTTTCCTCATACACTACGTGCCACTGGTCTGGTACTTCTGCCACAGCCAAGTCCCATTACTTGAAAGGAGTAATCCAGGCAAAACAGGACAAGCAAAGGCAAGCTAAGCAAAGCAAAGGGAGCTGGCAGTGCTGCTGACAGAGGCTGGTGAATCCCAGCACCATCAGCACAATACTGTGCTGCAGCATTCACGATCAAACACTAAGCCTGCAATAATTTTTCCACTCTTTCCCTCCCCTCTCCTTGTATGCCATGATTTTTTTGTCCTGCCCAGATGGAAAGGGAAATAATGAGGTTTCAGTTTTTCAGGAGTCCTTCTTTTGAGACAGTCTAAATTGCAAAGTTCATCTGATGCCCTTCCATCCTACCCACCTCTCCCCTGCCCAGATAAAGAAAGCAGAGATGCATTCCTTCAGTCATAGTGCTGTTGAGAACCTGAGACAAACACTATAAATATCCAGTATTCAAACACTGTTGCCAAGCTCCTAGAGAATAAACCACCTTGATTGAAGAAGGAGCTCATTAAGGTAAAAAAGTGACAGCTTTGAACAAGCTCTCTTTGCATTTTACAAATACATCTGCTCTGATAGGATTAAAGATGTGTTCCCAACTGGGAGGAAAGAATGGCCTTAATGTCAGGTCTGCCTCTGGCTACGTCATTAAGCAATAAGAGATGACAGGTAGTACACTTCCAGGGGATTTTTTGCATACTTAGGTGTGCAGCAAGGTATAATGATCAGAGCAAAGCAATCTTAGCCCTGCAAGAGCTGTAATCATTGCACTGGTACACATTATATACATTCTCTCAGCCAGCCAAACCCTGTGTACTTCCAATGCAGTGATCCTAGGAACAAATCAGAGAGCACCATTTTTTGCATGCCAAACTATTTTGGGTGAAATTCATCCCTGCTGCCTAAAACCCAAGTAATCAGGCTTTAGATTAAATACACACAAGTCTTTGTATCTACTGAAAAGGATTTGTGAGCAATCATCGGTTTAGAACTTCTAATAACAGGCCAAATCCTGGAGGATTCCCCAAGCAAGTGCTGTACCAGAATATTCACAGATGGATGGAGAGAGCCAGCACTGATCCCAGAGATTTTTGACACAGCACTGAGTCCAACTGCAGCAAAACCATCTGCATGCCCTGTGCACAACTCTTTGAAAGGTCTGGAAGAGTGGTACACACACTGCTAGGTGACTCTACATCATCTCCTGCCACCTGGACGTAGGTTTGCTCTCAGCTAACACCTCTTCTGTGGAAGAGTCTCACCCATCATCACTGAAGCAAATAAAATGGTAGTAGAGCTGTTCACCTTCTACCACTGGATACACGGGAAAAAAATATTTTTGACCAAGGGGAAGTACAAGTGTCCTGCCCAGTCACTCCTAAGGAGAGTAAGCAACACCTACAGCCAGGGAAGGCCTACGTCTGACACAGCCATGGTTACCAAGTAGAGCAAGATCCTGATGACTGGCTTAAGGGTGACAAACCCATCTTAATAAGAACACAGTGGTCTTGCACCTCTCAGACCCTAAATGATGACAGGAATTAATGCAACAGGGTCTACCTATTACTGCTCCAATGCATCAGCCCTTCTCCATTTGCTTGCCAGGTCTTGTAGCTCTCCTTGCCTCTGTCCCCAGAACTGCTGAAGTCACTACTGACTGCAGTTGCCTGAGTTTACCCATACCCTGTTGCTTACTCAAATAAATTTTTCAGAGCAGAAATTCTTTAAAAAGCTCTCAAGCCAGGCACCTAAATACAAAAATGCTGAAAATGTCTTCAGGATTCTTTCCAAAAACATACACCATCTCTCTCAGAGTGCTATGAATGTTAAAAAAGGGCTACATATTTCATATTTGCTCAAACCCAAAAGCAAGTCTGGTCTATATGCAGTTTGATTGTGTGATTTATACACACCCTGCAAGCAATTTAGGAAAGAAAAACTAAACAAAAAGACAGTCAATGTGGAAATTATTCCCTGGCTCACAAAAGGCTAATCATAGGATCAGATCCTATGCACTGAAAGAGCCAAGTGCTCACAACTGCTAAATTAATCTGACCACAACAAATTTTCTGTGTCAAGCAGACCCTTACTTCAGATTGTAAGGGGTCACAGCACCCCAGCAAAGCTACCAACAATGTAGGGATTCTCTTACAAATCAAGGACTTTGTCTAAGTTGCTTAAATGAATAAATGTGAATGGGCTTAGGGATGGCCAGCCCAGCACAGCTTGGCATTTGGCAGCATTATGCTCATTTAATCCAGAAACCTGCATCATCTGGAGCTTCAGGCTCTGTTCCTGAGAGAGGCTCAGCCAGAGCAAACAAAGGCTGTTTCTATACTGGATCTGAGCTTTGTAACAAAAGTGTTTCCTATCAAAACAATATCACATAAAAGGGGGAAGGGAAACCACTATGACCCATTTACACTTTATTTTGTCTGAAGGGTAGAAAGTATGAAGACTTTCCCATCACCTCTCTCTGTTCTGCTCAAAAAGGAGAAGTTTCCTCCCATCTTCAGTCACTAGGTTTCTGTTTCTATCTTCTTACCTGGAAAGAATATTTCCAGCCATGCAGCTGATGAATTCAAATTATACCTTAGAAAGCCACCTCCCTTACCCCTATGGTATGTTTTTATCAGTTCTGAGATTGGTATTTCAGCTCTCAGCCTTATCCTCCCTGGTGGTGCAGCCACAGCCTCACATTAAAGCATGAAAATTTAAACTCATCATGTTCTGCAATATTTACAAATCAATGAAAGTAATGCAACCAAATAAATGGCAGACATCTAGGGCTGAGAAAAGCTGCTGAGCTTGGATGCTTTCCACCAGCAAATCTATTCCCATGTTTTATTTACAGGAATTTAAGAGAATTCATTAGTCATAGAAGAATTCATATTTTAAAGACAGGTGAGAGCCACACAATTCCACTATACCCAGCATCTCCCCCCAAAACAGTCTGTATGCTTACAGTTTTCTAGAAAATGCAGACACTGAAACATTTCAGGCTAGAGAAACCCAGTGAAGAAACCTATCAACTCTACTGCAGAGGGTCCCAACCAGGCTGTGCTCTGCCAAGTAGGAGGTGATCTGGTGGAGAGCTGGGAACTGACTCTACAGAGGAATCTGCTCCTGCACCACCATCCTCTGAAAACCTTGACAGCCCCTTCTCTACTGCATGTTTCCAGCTGCCTATGACCAGGGAGAATGCAGCCTGGCAAGAGAACCACCTTCCTGAATCCATACATATCCAACTTTTTCAAGCCTTGTTCTAAACTAAAAGAGAATAGATTTAGGCTACATAAAAGGAAGAAAATTTTTACAGTGAGTAAACAGGTGGTGAAACACTGACCCAGGTTAGCCAGAGAGGTGGTAGATGCCCCATCCCTGGAAACATTCAATGCCAGTTTGGACAGGACTGTGAGCAACCTGGGCTAACTGCAGATGTCCCTGCTTAGTGCAGGGGGGGTTGACTTTAAAGGTTCCTGCCAATCCCAACCATTATATGATTCTGTGATTCTATTAGTGGATTATTTTGCAGCTCTAATCTGAGATGGGTTTGTAAAAAGCTGTTTAAATTCTGCGCCACACAAACCTTTTTTACACACTTTCAGCAGTGTTCTTGGGAACAGAAGAGCCATATTACAAGAATATTCCCACATCTTATATTCACAGGCAGCTTTGTGGTACAGGTTCCTTTGGCAAAAAATATGGGTAGTATGCTGAAATACATTCTCTACCACCAAATGGAAAGGGATTTTCCTTGGTAGCAATAACTGCCCATCCCACCACCATCTTTTGTCTAATGATTCCTACTGTTTAGGAACTCCCCTGGATGGCAATTTGCTGTTAGGTAGGATAAAGTACTCTTTGGAAAGAGGATGCTGTTGAGGAGAGCTATATAAGAAGCTAGTTAAGTGTGTGTTTGCCAATTGAATATGATTCTTCTAAAATGAAGCTCAATTAAACAAAGCTGAAAAACATTCAAAACTTTCCAGTTACAGATAACAAAGAGATTCATGCCGTTTGAACTGGATTGTTTTTAACAAGAACATTTGTAAATACAGGGTATACAGACAAGGCAGATAATGGGAAGTCAGGAAACACCCTTAGCTTCTTTAAGTGTTCTATTGAGTTTTACCAAGCCTACTCCTTGTCTCCTACATCCTTTCTTCTCCCGTCAACTCCCACCCCTTGTATCCTGCCCAGAGGGCTCTTCAGAACCATCTCAAGAGCCTAAGATGTCTGCACAGCATATGGCACAGTGAGCCCTGTTCTTGATTCATCCATAGATGTTACTGGAAGGAAACGAAATACAACAACCTTGTTAGCATAGTTATTCCTGGAAGGCTCAGAGATTTTTCCCATCAAGCTGGGATTGCTTTGTTTTTAAAGACTTCAGAAATGTTCTTCTGACAATTTTTCCCCAGCCCAGTCGTAACTTATTAAATGAGACTGCAAATTTACTTTAATCACTCTTCCTTCCTCTTATCTCTTCCTCCTTATGTGGTTTGAGGAGAACCATAAATTTTCTTTATTCCTGTCTAAAGGCTTAATGCTACTCTCTCCTTCCCTGGCATCAGAAACCCAGGTAAGCAGAGTAAGTCTTCTGGAAACAATCTGAGATGGACACAGTTCTCTTAGCTCATCTGAGTCTGCAGACACCAGTGTAGACACACAGCCTGAATAGGATTACAACACCCTTGGCATCCAGACTACGCGTCCTTGGCAAGTTAACCTGAACAGACATCAAGGACTCTCCTCTGGCTACAGCTTTACAAAAACATTACCTGGTTTACCAAGGAGACGCCTTGGAGTCCTACAATATAGAATCACAGGATCATCAGGGTTGCAAGGGACTTTAAAGGTCAACTAGTTCCACAGCCCCTGCCATGGGCAGGAACACCTTTCACCAGATCAGGTTGTTCAGAGCTCTGTCCAGCCTGGCCTTAAAAACTGCCAGGGATGGGGCTTCAACCACCTTCCTAGGCAACCTGTGCCAGTGTTTCACCACCCTCATGGTGAAGAACTTTCTCCTAACATCTCATCTGAATCTCCCTGCCTCTAGTTTTAATCCATACCCCCTAGTCCTACCACTTATTCAAGATCCCCAAGAGGTGCTCCAGCCCTCTGATCGTCCTCGTAGCCCTTCTTTGGACACATTCCAGCATGTCCATATCTTTCTTGGAACAGCTATTAGCCAGCTAATATGGAACACAGCTGGCTGAAACTTTTCCCTTCCCTTGAATAAAAGTCAGTCCTGCAACATGGGTGTACTCAGGCCAGTTTTCTCTGCAGAGTCCCTTAATAGGGCTAGAAAAGCAGTTGTCTTAGAAGAGGAAATAATTGATTTACTCTAAGAATATCTGGCAGTTGTGAATAGGGCAGCAGTTCTGAAAGCCTGGGTAAGTGTTGTCATCCTTGCCTGTCTCAGTTTTCCTAAAGGCTTTCTGCCACAATGCAATCCTCTTGTTGCATTTGATGCAAGTGGACACCCAAGCGCAGAGCTGCTTGTGACTGTCACTACCATCACATCAGGGAGGCATCAGGCTCCAAATCAAGTTGGAGATTTCAGTTGATGGGGCTATTTTGAGGCTTACATTGTGTCTGGACTGTGCTAGAAGACAGCCTTCTCCCTTCATTCCTGTG
This sequence comes from Florisuga fusca, assembly GCA_038090715.1. NCBI lineage: Eukaryota > Metazoa > Chordata > Aves > Apodiformes > Trochilidae > Florisuga > Florisuga fusca. Next base: position 16,139,898 of record JAAWXA010000014.1, read on the forward strand.
CATTTCCTATGCTTAGGAAAATTCAGGCTTTCTGTAGCTGGAGCTGGGCTGGAGCTCAGTTAGTGCCACTTGAGCTTGGTAGTCAGAAACCACATAAAGAAGAGGTTTGGCCCCTGCCAGAATGCTTGAAAATACACACAAAGACAATGAAATTCTGCAGCTCATACACAAGTATTGCAATATAGAAGACTGGAAAATCTGAACTTAAAAATGCTCATGGTTAATTAAAAAATGGAGACATACTGCTGAGCAAAATACTGAGGTGTAGAAACACTTCTGTTGGGTGTCTTATCCCTTCTCCCACCCAAATTTTTTCTACAATATTGATTGTAAAAGAAAAAAAAAAATCAAACATTCCTTTTGTCTCAGTTTGCAATAGTTGTTCAGTTTGTTTACAAGGCAGCAAGTGAATGGCTCTTCCTATGAAGAGTTAAAATGCTTGCTGATCACTGGGAGTCCAAAGGCTGCAGCATGCTGGGATAATATCAAGCAATCCACCTGAAGATTGGAACACAATACCTGGAAGAAGTTGTTGGTTTTACATTTCTTTATAGTCTGAAGTGAAAGATCTGAAGATTCTCCTGCATGTGACTCAAATATGAATAATGCCCATAACAAAATGGAAAATTTCTGGGGGATAGAAACTTGCATTGGGACTAAATTATATTTTGGTTTTCAGCTCATTTATTCATTCCTCCAGACACCTTCTGACCATGTTTTAAGGGATCTTAACTTTGTTGAAGACCCCTTGATTTACTGACTTTTAATTATGCACCAGGGAAGATTTAAATAAATCAGGCAGTGCTAATGGGTAATAATGAGGGGGAAAAACAAAACAAAACAAACAAAAAACAAAAAACAAAAAAACAAAACAAAACAAACAAACAAAAAACACACACAAAAAAACCAAACAAAACCAACCCAGAACATACAAGCAGCACTTACACATCGTTGTGGGTGTGTACAGGGAGCTGTATTCCCTGCCCATGGTACAGGTAATTCACCTGCAGAGCTATGGGCTTTGACTGCTTAAACCAAGTTTGGCAGAAACTCACAGCTTGGTCTGTATGGCAGTTCTTGTGGTAACTGAACCACCAGTAACATGAGCACACTGTTATTTGCCAAACTCATTGTAACAGAGGACCATAAACTGGACCCACCTGGAAAAGTAAGGAAGATTGTATTTCCTTTTCTCATGCCAAGATCTCATGCCTTGTATTTCAGGTCTAAAAATCACTAATCATGCACATGCTCACTGGAATCCATTAAAAACAATTCTGGCACTTGTGAGATTTGCATGCTTCCCACCTCAAGCAGGTGTAAGAACTCTTCATCTTGAAGATCAGAGAGGTCTCCTTGCTCAGGCCCACTCTCTTGGAGTTGAATGTGCCCAAGAGTCAAAATGACAGGGAATAGAGAAGGGCCTAGGAGAGTTCTATTTCACTGCCTCACATCATTCTGAAGGCATGCTCAAGAAATTTGTGTCCAACAAAACTGTACTAGAATAGATTTAAGCCATCTGACAAATCCTCCCCAACCTTTACCCCTCAGCACATATCACTGGTGATTGGTGCAGATTCTTCCTGTCAGCAATTTCTCAGCCAAGCGAATGCAACTAAAGATACCAACTCCCCCCATGTGGGAACAACATGAGCACTAAAAGCTTCTCAACATAATCTCTTAGCAGATGGCATAAACTTAGTGAAACATGGATGGGAAAGGGAATCTCCAAGAGATGCAGTGACAGATATTATTTCTGTGTCCTCACAATCCATTTCCATACAGCTCGAGACTTTTCTCCCAGTCGTATTTAGGACTTGGGCATCTTTAATGAATTACACTTCTCTCAGACAGGGATAGTGTAGAGGTACAGCATGAGACACGTCAAGTAATGGTCATAAAGTACAGATCTCAAGAAAAAGATCATAATGCAGGGTCACAGTCAAGGAAAAAAAATTTTTTTGGATCAAGGAAGAAACGGGTGGACTACATCAAACAACCTAGCTACGTTTAGTAGATATTTACTGCCCCTTTTCTCAAAGCCACCTCCTCATACCTCCATGCACATCTACACAAAGTGTCCCAAGACATGAGATAGGTAAGTCACCTGCTGGACAGCAGAGTTGGGCTGGTTCCAGAGTCTTTGAGGACTCTACAGCTCCACCCATCCTGGCAATCTGCACAGCACAAACACCCATCAGGTTATCTCATAACATACCTAGGCAAGTGGGACTAAGGGGGAGGCAGCCTAATAGAAAACCATCTACCTCTTGGGATCAAGAGGAGGAATCCTTTCTCGTGCTAGAAATGCCTGTGGTTACCAGGCCAGCTTGGTGAGTCAGGCCTTTAAGGAGGTTTTTCACTGCAATCAGATGCTTAAGGATCCCACAGCATCAATAACTTCATCCAAAGGGAAACCTGGATAAATGAGCAGCAAAGGCACTGGCACTAAAAATGATACACTGTGGTGAGTCACTCAGTTAGTAACCTTTGTGTGATGTTTAATAGACAGAGAAGGGCTGTCCTGGCTGGTAAGTGACTCACAACATGAAAGAAAGTAATATGGTAGCAATCAGTCACAAAGGTGGATAAGCAGCAGTAGTTTTGTCCAGAGGCTAACATATGCAGCTACACACTGATATGACCCACAATCCTGCTTCTTCTCAGTTAAATAAGTGCTACAGAGTCCAGGCCAATTGTATCATGCAGTCTCTTCTCTAAAAGTTGGATATCAAAGAGCATCAGAGGGAGAGGTTTACAGGCAGTCCACAGAATTTTAGTATTGCCAACCCTCTATTGCAACAGTTGTCTGATCCCAAACAGCTTATCAGAAGATCACAGGATAGGAATGGTACAAGTTCTACCCAAACAGAGACTTGGATTTACTGGGAAGCCAACAAAATTTTATTTTAATCCAGTGCCGTATTTTCTACCATCTTTTCTATAGATAAAGCCTATCCTTTTTCTTACCCCTGGCTGCTCAGTCTTATCACTACCCCAAAGTTTATGATTCCCTCACCTGTGTTAAAATGTGGTTGAAATATTCACCATGCAGACACTTTTTCATTTCAGGAACCCAGTCAGAGCCCAGTTTCCCTCCATCCCCAACCCAACTGTGTTAGCAGGTTAACTGTGGGACCGACATCAGGGATGAGTCAATTTTGCCACCATAGAGAGTTATTGTGCTCTGCTGGGACAGGACTCTGATTTCACCTGTTTCAGAGCATATGGGAAAGAGGCAGTAAAAATACTTTAAATAAAATCTAACAATTGTGGCCCGGAGCAAGCACAGCAGGTATAGTGTAGTCAAGAAGTCATCACTGATGGACACCCTGAAAAGAAACACATTGTTTGCATCCTCACAAGCTATGGATCCTGTGAACAGCCTTCCACCAGCCTTCCTACTCCCCAGTGACAAGTGGCAGTAGGCAGAGGCAGGACACAAGATCAGAAGGTCTATTCCATCTTCAGACTCATGTTCCCCTCTCACACGTGTCCTTCAGAAACCAGTCTGCTCTCCCTCAGCACCCAGCCCACCTCCTGGACACAAGTCCTGAAGACAGCAGAAATTTCTTTCTTGGAAGGAATAAGCCCTTCACTTTTTATCAGTAAAGTTGGTTCCAGCATGTGACAGCCCCATGAACTTGCCCTGCAGTAGTTCAAGGGGAGTACATGGGCACAAGAAGTCAGCCTGCCTCTCCTCATGCCTGCTCACAGAGTTGCAGTGAGGGTCAAGGGCCTTTCCCTTGCTTTCACTGCAAATTCCAGACAACAGATCTGAAGAGAGGGCAAAGCAAATGTGTTGCTTGGAACAAATACTGGGACAACGTGGGCCAGGAAATCTACTGTGAGAGGGCAAGCATGGGTGAAATCGGGTGTCTGCACATCACAGGGAGGATATCAAAAGGAGACAAGCCTATATGGAACCCACACAAAGGTTTGGGGCTTCCCCTGGAGCACTGGCCTAATTCACTCAGTCTGTCCCATCCGCAGGCATCAGAAAGGAGAAGAGGGCAGCTGTGAAGGTATGGCTCATCTTCCTCCAGTCTTTGTCCCCAGCAAGTGACAACCTGCCCCTGGTACCACTCACCAAAGCTCAAGAGCTGAGCAGCAACACAAACTTCAGAGCAGCATAATCGGGGTCAGCAGAGGGAAGGTAATAGAGATTTCTCACTTAAAAAGCAAAAGCTGTCACACACCCTCCCACCCCGCAGTTTTCTCCGTGGTTCCGAACGCTGAGGAGAGGTGGTGGATACTTGTGAAGAGCTGGGCTTGCTCAGCATCAGGTTGGAATTCAGCAGGCAGAAGGAAAGTCTGTGCCTCCAAGGCACCCTTTCGGCTGTGTTCAGCCATGAAATCCTTCTCTCTGTGTGAGGAGGAGAAGGACTCTAATGAATGCGGCATATGGGAAAAGAGAGAGGTGTCTGGGTAGCTGGACACTGCCTTGGGTACGTCCATGGTCCCTTTATGGTTCTCATATACTGCAAGTGTTTAACAGGTCCATGCAACAAAGGAAGACTCATCCACAGAAGGTACTTCGAGCCAGTAACATTATCCCATCTCTTTGCTTTCTTCTTAAAGGAAAACCCAGCATTTCATACCACAAGAAAGCAGCATACAAAAAATTAAAAATTAAAAAAAATAAATAAATTAGAAAATATAAAAGAAATGCAGAAACCAGAGCCAACTTCTTTAGCACTGAAAAATTGACTCTACAGCCTTAGTAGCATTTTTTCCCTTCTTTTAAGAGATGCAAATACAGATAAAAATACTCTAATGATGCTTATAAAACCTTTACAATGCAGTGTCTGGGGTGATCACATTATTCACAGGTTAGCAAGCCCTACATGAATACTGCTGCTCATTCTGTTGATTTCTTATTCAACTTTTATACAGCAGAACATAATGGCACAGCATGTCATAAACCCTCTGGAATACTATTTTAATGTCTTCCCTAAATATTTCTTACTTAGCATTATAACAATTGCTTACAACTCCAAAGCCAAATTCTTAGGAAAACCTGAATGAAAATGGGCAGAACTGAGAAAGAGCCTCAAGATAACTTAAAAAGCAAGAAAAAGCCTTTTTCACACTTTGTATTCACTCAGAATTTCCAAGGATAATGATGTTTTTTCCCCTTCAGAAGAACACAATGGTCAGATCCAGTTGCAGAGACAGTATAAACAGAAACAACTGATGTTAGTGGGCTTTTCTGGGGGAGACCCCACAAAGTGTCTTTTCCCCTCCCTCCCCATGCTGTAAATCCATTATGGTGTGAAGACACAAGATAAGGCCTTATTAAGCTTTTTTACCAACATGAGAGAGTCTCTAAATCCCATAATTTTATTATTAATGCAGAAGTATTTTTACATCAGTGCCTGCAACCTGATAACTAGAGAGGAAAAATCTTAAGCACTCTCCTTTACCCAGGCACACTCTCACTTTGATATAGGAAGCCTCACTTGGAACAGACTGCTGTGCAGCTCTCAATGTTAGCTCAGAAATCTGTCCCAGGAGCAGGTCCCACTTAGAGCTCCAGACAACATCTCGGACATAGATGTGGGCAAAAGGCTGAATTCCAAGAGAGCTGCCATGACCCAGTTTTACTTCAACTTTGTAGAAATTCCAGTGTGTGCATTATTTCTACTTTTTCACCTAATTTGGAAAAATCCAACACTTCCTTTCCAACCCAAGCTTTTTTGGCGAGGGTAGTTTTGGGTTACAGCCTCACCCTCAAGGGTACTACAATATAATCTCCCTAGTAAGTGATGAGCTGAGTTCAAAGGACATTGGTTTCAGGGCAGTTTTTCCTTTGTCTGGGTATGGAAAGGACCACATTTGTAACAGCACAAGCTCTCCTGAGCCTGTTCTGCTAACACCTAGATTGAATCCAGCCTTTGGAAAAAAATCAAGTTATCTTTTTATTTTCTCAACATAATGGAATCAAGCCCCAGAGATTTTCAGCAGACCATGCCTGAAGAACACCTGTGTCAGATTAGGATTTCCAGAGTTAAACTATTCAAGCTGTGTTTTGTCATTTCTCCTAGCAGCAGCAATATGTCAGCTCTTCTCCATCACAAAACCCAAGAGCACCATTCAGCCAATTATTTCAGGATACTAAAGCAGATTAACAGTATGTATCTGGAAGCAGATCATCCTCAGATAGGGACAGTTGCACTGTATTCAGTTGTTGTTGGCACAAGCAACACTCTGTAGAGTTAGGAAGCACTCCCCTCCATTTTTTTTCAACTAGAAAAAAGACAATTTGGATGCTGCATGCCATTAGTCTGAGGAGCAACAATCCCAAATAATGTCAAAGGGAGAATAACACTTGTGAAACAGAAGTTAGGCCCATAATGTGTCAACTACTCATTCAGCAGGAGTTTAAAATATTTAGGTCTTTAATGCTTCAGCTATGTTAATTCTGCCTTCAAAAGATCATTAAGCTGCAAGCAAGACCATGTGTTATTCTCAGGCATACTGTTGTAGCTGGAATTTTTCCATCGCTTCCTCAGCACAGGCAACAAGATCACTAAAATGCAGAGCCACAGCAACAACCAAATATTATTTAGAAAAAAACCTTTCCAGAAATTGTTAGTGACCTCAGCCCAAGCATATACAATTCATAGAAAAACCTTTGATTAAATAGTTTTTTGCTTAACCAGTCTCAAAAGACTCCAAGTTTACATCCATCAACTCTAAGAACATCATAGGTCCTTAGATTTAACAGTACATTTTCAGAATTCGTTTTCGCATCTTAAAGAATTGAATAGGGACAAAAAGCATTTAAGTCTGAAGACTAGTGTGAATATATTTTAGTACTTAAACACACACTAAAAGAGAACCAAGCACAGAGAGAGCCATGCATCTGTGCATCTCAAAAATAACCCACCCTCTTACAAGCCATCGTTACCTCAGTCACAGATTTCATATGGACTTTTGGGATCTTGACCACATTTTGAATTGTTCCTTTGCCCATGTTCATTAGTTATGATGAGATCTCTGAGTCAACTAAAAAGGAAAGAAAGAAAGAAAATGGGAGTTTCAGCTCTCTGCAAATCTGATTGTTGAATATTTTCAGATGATTGCATTATCCCCTGGCATAAGCTGACTAATTGTTTCAACTCAATTGAATACTAATAGGATTGTTCCCTATAACTGTGGATCAATGCCACAGCATTTTGCTGTTGATAATACAGTAAAAGCCTATTAAATCCACAGCCTTGTGGAGAACAGTACTTTAAAAACAGATATTTGTTTCTATTGTAAATATTAATGCTAGCTTTCTTCTGAGTTAAATCTTTCTAAGGGCATTAAAAATATTTAGCAAGCCATAACAGACTAGAAGAGCAGAAACTGGGAAAGGGTTTCCTTCCAGAGAAAAATTTTAGCAGACAATTTTCAAAGCTTTATTTACTAAGAGTTTCAAAAACTTATTTTTGACCCTTTGCCTTGAAAACTCATATTTAAGGAATTGCATTAGAAAACGTTTCCAGTTTCTTACGACAATATTAAAAATAATTTAAAAAATAAACAAAACAAAACCAACCAACAAACAAACAAAATAAATAAAAAATAATAATAATAATAATAAAAATAAATAAATAAATAAATAAAAAACAGAACAGGTCTCTACAGCTTTAACTCCAACTTTCTCTGGTTTTTACCAAAAGGAGTTTCCCTGAGAATGCTGCAGCATGCAGCCACACCTAGAGGCTGAATTATATTCCAGATGCTATTGGAGAGCTTTCCATAAAGAAAGAGGAAAACACTGACTCTCAAATGACATGTGGCCAGCAGCTGCAGAGCTCAGTGATCTGCTTAGCATTGTCCTCATCAGGGTGGGATGAGCAGGAGTGGACTCTGCTCTCGTGGGAGAGGGAGGAGCACCCACTGACATGATCAGCTGGAGCTGAAGTCAAAAAGCCACAGCTCTGGGGGATGCTTAACAGCCCACATGCAGCCGACAATCCAAGGAGAAATCAGTCCTTGCTTTGCCACCCTTAACCCACAGGCTGCTTCTCCTTAGCAAGATCCAAGAGCTCAACAATGGGGCTGAAGCACATGTACAGCTCACAGCTGTACGTGGTCCTGAAAAGACAACATTAATTCTGGCAAAAGACTTCTCAAATACAGATGACTCGAATCAGAAGAGTTATAGGTATCTACAAGACCACAGGTGGCCTGCCATAGCCTTTGTCATAAAGTTTTAGTAAGTTCACCTTGAAAAGGCTCTAATATTATATCCTTTTTGGGTTCATTTCGTGACTGAGAGGAGTTTCATCTGCAATAAATGAGAACCTCAGGCCCACCTGCACCACCTGAGATTTAAAACACCTCTTCTCTGAACTTCTCTTGACTCCTGTTAGGTTGCTGTGGCAGCAGTGCAGACAGGTGATGGAAAACCAGGATTTATCCCTCCAGGCACTGATGCCCTCTCTGCACAGGGCAGGAACACAAAGCACGGGGAAAATGCTTTGTTCCTGGCTTGTAGTGATCAGTTTTGCATTTCCCAGTGCCCCTGAGATGTGGCCTGAGCAGACACACAGAACTGGAAGTGAACTATATAATGAAATTTTGGCATAGCTTGTTTAAACCTTACACCTTTTCCAAGAGTAGGGACTGAAGGTTCCTAAAACCCCTGCCTGAGGTGATTAATTAGATGATTATTCACACACAGAACTTAGTCTCAAACCCATGGAGACCTGTGGGAGTGTACTGATTAACAACTTGCAAGTTGCTACCCAGAGACTCCCCAAAGATTAATTATGTGCCAGACCTGCTCAGATTATAGGCCTGATTTACAACACTGTTTGGTATTAAGCTTGCCCAACTCTTTCTATCATTCAGTTTAACATCAAGTGTTTGTGCTGAAATGTTCATAAAGTTGCTTCAGGGAGTGTTTTTGGAGAGCATTTAAAGAAGCCAAATAGATCAGTGGCTTCTAAGGAAGAAAAAAAATAAAAGAAAGAAAAGTAGAAAAAAAAAAAAAAAGAAAATAACCGAAAGATCCTGGTACTTGGTGCCAAAGGTGGGAGAGAGAAAGGGGATTTTTAAACTTTTATTTGAAAACTTTTAACACACTCATGCTTTGGGATGTCATCAAGTAGAAAGGGACTAGAATTCATCAACAGCCTATTCTTTCCTTCAGCACATGAATGTCTACATTTTGTGACTGGGTTTGAGGTTTTTTTTGTATTTCAGTTTCTACAACACCCAAGGACCCTGTTCTCAGCTCCCAGATGAGACTTCACCTGTTGTTTCAACTGGACATCTCTGTGAGTAGTGCCAGGTCTGGATGAGAGCATCAGATCTGTCATTGGTAACGTCTCATCCCCTTTCAAATGAAGAAGTGGCAAGTGGTGGGTGGGAAACAGTTAGGGATTAACATGCAAATGGGTAAGTTACTGGTTAGGAAACAGGAAGACTGAAACTAGGAAAACCACGAGCCAAAGAAGATGAGGAATAAACCTGAGAGAGAGGTGGGAGATCAGTTGAGGATTTGACAGAATTTATGTTTGTCATCTTTAAAGCAAGAACCCAGAAATCCATGTATCTTCCACCATTTTGTTGTTTGGTACCATATATGCATGTGCAAAAGTTAGCTGCAATATTTGCCTTGTAGCCCCTTAAAATTTTTCTATTCAGAAAGAGTCTTACTTTGTCAGCTGCCATCCTCTCCCACCTACAAAAGAATCCCACCAAGTCAGTGCCACCTGGTGTCACACTGATACGGAAGGAATGAAAGTAGGGAGATGATCTGGAGTAGTGAGTGAACATCTTTCATGTGAATTAGCTTCTGGGTGCATAAACCACTGTCAGAGCCTTCACTGGAAACTGCTGAGGGAGTTTAACTTCCTGATTAGCCTTAGCTGGATCAATGCACCAGGAGAAGTATCAAAGCATTTGCTGGTTTGCAACAGATATTTGGGTATGGAGGAACAGGTCCATGGCCTGGTGGTTTCAGGTGGTGCTTGTCTTAGGTCCACAAGTTGGTGCGTAAAATATTTTCACAGGGAGAACAGTCCAAGCTGTTACAGCAATCCTTTGGGCTGAAACTTGGAAGCAAGTGCTGCCATGAGACTAGTTGGAAAAGTAAGATAGCACCTCTAGAACAGAGCCTGTTTCACTGATAATGTGGATGCCAGACTCTGTTGCAGTCATCTATCTCTGAGATGTTACAAGTGCGCAGCAGGGAGCAGTCTGCAAAGCCAGACATATATGTCAGGGATCTCCCCAATAGCAGAGTTACTCATCAAACAAGCACAAAGGAACTGAGTTGAGTATCTTCTCCTGGGCAGGAAAAAAAAAAAAAATTACAAAATAAGCACGCACAGGTGCAAAACTGTGGCATCATCAATACTGCTCTTTCCAGTTTCTGAGAGACCTGATTTTATCAGGCCTCTTCTTGCATCCTTTAACAGCAGCTTCCACCTCTGAAGAGCTAAGGGAGATGGAAATCCAGGAAATAGACCGGTGTTTTATTCCCAAACAGTGATCATCCCCCTATGGTGTAAGGCTGAGATGAAGGTCTTGCTATAGAAGATCATTTATTCTGTGAACAGGATTCATCAGATTCCTTCAGCTGAACCAGGTGGCCAAACTGAGCTAACATCCTGCCACCAGCCCCTGCAGGCACAAACCAAAGTACTGAAATGAATAAATAGAAGATGTCAGATCTGTAGAGAGCTCTGGTTGTGCCTGCAGTCCACACCAGATGAGAGAGCAGGAAAATATAAGAACCCTAAATTCCTTTGATATTCAGCCTAAGTTGATCACAAACACCTTTGGATGAGCAGGACTGTTTTCCAGGAAGTAGCTGCAGCATCCTTCATGCAAGGTTTTTACATTTTCTGACATCAGTTTTTGACCTCTGTCAATTTTTGGCCTTTGGCAGGTCACAGGGGTAGGCCCTGTCCTCCTCATCCAGCAAAAGGATCCTGCACAGGCATTGAATCAGCATATGAGAACTGAACTGGGGGGAAAACTGGCTCTACTGGATTGTCTTGCTGATAATCTCCCTGACTTCAAAGCCCACATCTGTCTCATGAGGTGGGGATGGTTTCTAACTTTAGTTGACCCAAATTACTTCCAGCCTTCCTCTGCAGCTCACAGTAGCACTGAATCTTTGGTGCCTTTGATCATCACATCTCTGAAACAACCCGGCCTGTGTGTCTGTACCGAGAACACGTTGCAGACTCAGGCATTCAGGTGAAGCCCATTGGTGATCCAGCTGTCCTTAAGGTGATTTTTCCCCTGATTTGCAGTGGCAGCAGGGGTGACCTGAGCTCAAAACAGCCTTTAGCTGCAATGTGATGAATTTTTGCACACTCCTATCACATCTAGGAGCAGTTCCTCACCAAAGAGGAAGAGTCACAGCTCTGGTTTTCCACAAGGTGATCCTGTACATCCAAGAAACAGGATTTCCTGAAGTCCTAGTGTAGGGGAAAAAAAGGATGCAAAAAATCTGTCTCAGCCCCTGCCTAACCTTTAATTTCATCAGGCCATTCTGCCTTTGGATCCTAAAATCTTTCCCTTCCCTCCCTGCCTCTTATCCCCTGAACAAAAATACACACTTTGTAAATGCTGAATTAACATGAAGTTACATGTGAAAAAGATGCTTAAGAATTAGAGAATTTGTCAGGATTTTACAGGCTTGTATTCTTCCCACAAATTAATTGTCCTTCAGTATTGTGAGGATTTTTGGTCATCATTTACAGTAGTCCCAATTCTCCTGATTTAGCTGTGTTGGTAGGAAAATAATCATTAAATTCTCAGGGACATTTGTTGCTTCCACTTCTGTTACTTCAAAGAAAAGTGAAACTCAGGAAAAAAAAAAGAAAAAAAAAAAAATCAGCATCCCAGAAAAGGGCAAGGCCATATTTAAACACAACAAATCAGCAGAATATAGCAAAACTTATGTTTTTTCCTACTCACAGATATGACCTTTCTAAAAAGTGAGAAAAGTGAGATGAGGTGGGGTTTTGTTTTTTAAAAAATTTGAAAATCTTTAAACAGCAGGATATTATGTACCTGCTATTAAACTCCATCTGGCACTAACTCTTCAGGCAAGTAACAAGCCAAGACAACCTTTTTGGGGGATTAAAAAAAAAAAAGACTTAATTTAGCAGAAGCTGTGGCAGCAAAATTTCTTTGAACTGTTTCTGCATATCTTTTCATCATGTGCTTGCAAATTTTAAAACTATTTTAAAACAGGGTGGTAAATGTGTTAAATAGGTCACTCTCTGTGTCCAGCACAGAGATGAGGTTGTTTTTAACTCCAACTGCAAAACTTTGGCTCCTGAGCTCAACTGGTAACTGCTTACAATGCAAGTCCCCGGTGCTTGCCCAGGAGGCAAATGTTACAGTCAGAGAAAATAAACAAATCTGACTGCTCTCATGTTTAGCCTTGCTCCAGAGCATCAATACTTCTATATATGGCAGCCCAAGAGCTCTGGTACACAGACACCACAGAGGAACACATGATGAGTTGGAGAAGCAGTGCATAAAAAAAATATTTAAAAATGAAAGCCAGGAGACAAGGAGGCAAACTAGATGGTGTTACAAGATTAAGCTGAGAGAAGGTAGGTGATGTTTCTGCCAAAGGGGACTCGGGTCCTGCAGCTGTTTGCAGAAGTGATACACAATGTCTGACTCAAAAAGGAGAAGCTACAGGAGGGGTCTGCAGGAGAGAAGCACCCAAGAGAAACATGAAGCAACAGCAGCCTTGATCCTAGGCCAGGCTAGCACTGAAGAGGAGAGCAACGTGTCTTACTGGGGTAGGCACAGCCTTGGTATCCACCAAAAATATTCTGGCCTGTGCACATGGTGGAGGAGCTGGGAGAGTTTGAGCAAACACCACCTGAATCTTCCTCCTCTTTTCCTTGTGGAGAAGAACTTTAACAGCTTGTATCACAGCCTGGGTTGTAGTATGGTGAAGACTTCAGGTACCCCAGGGTTCCAGGATTTTGCTTTATGGCCTGCTAATATTAAAGTGGAAAAGACAAATCAGAATGTGGTTTGACCCTTTGGTGTTTTTAGGACAGCTGCACCGTGAGACTTCTTGGGTCACCATGGAATCTCCTGACAGGAGCTGCAGGGAGAAAGATCAAGGAATGGGTTCTCTACCTGTAGGTGACAAGGGACTGCTCTGGGCTGGATCAGCTTCTCCAGGTGTCACAGGGGCAGGAGGTAGAACACTGGCCCATAGACAAGTGGGCAACGTGCCCACTCTAATCTGTCCAGGCACCTGCATGCCTCTGCCAGTGTCCCTGCAAGTGGCAGATGATGCCATCAGAGATGGCTAGAGCTTTAGTACTCTGTCTAGATGCCAAAATGTAGGCTGGAGCTTCTCCAGTGTAAGTGGCAATTCAATCCAATTAAAAGTAGGTAAATGCCAGCTAGACTGCATTTTCCCCAGAGCCAGGACTCAATATGAGCCAGGGAGCAGAGGATGCCTTTCCAAGAGCTGTGGCCAACCTGTTGAGAAACAAGATTTTTACTGCTGATGTTTCTGCATTCTAAAGAAGAGAAGAAAAGATTGGGAGGGAAGAGGTTGCCAACATGTAAAAGAAAATACATAAACAGAGGCTGTAAAACTCTTCTATCTCCTGGGGATAGACCAATAGGCTTACAATAGAGTAAGGGCTATTCCAGATCTCCCTTGGGGACAGCTTTCAAATGCTATGTAGTATGAAACACTGGAATACACCATTTGGAGAAGGCAGTAGGGCCTCTGCTTTCTGCACAACACCTTAAGCAAGGAGTCAAATAGTGTCAAATCCCAGGTAAGGGATTAAATTAGATATATAGAGTCCTATACAGCCTTTTCAAGAGCCACAGTTCAGCAGTGTCTACAACCCTGCATAAGTACTTTTACATCCCATTGGGACTGCTCCTATCTTTGAGCACTAAAGCCTCAAGAAGACTGTGACCAGGATCTGTAAAGAGATTATAAAACAAGGTCTTTGCTTTCTCCTTCCTTGTGCCTCCCAGAGGCACTCTTTAAAAACAGAACCCTAAGTCCAGGCCCAGCCATAAAGAATCCATGATTCTGAAGGCTTTGAAAACTTCTAAAGTTTTTTTTGAAGTTGGTACCATTTTATAATAGACCAGTAGAGCATCAACACATCTGTGGACTACACTGCACTTAATTAGCCATTCAAGAGGTAATTCTTCACTAGGGTGTATTACTGGAGGGGTTTAAACATCTCTCTGATTACACAGGAATCAGCTAAATGTCTACCTACTGCCTTTATGGACCATTTGTACCTAGGGGAAGGAGGGAATCCAGTAAGTTGCATTGCACCAAGGCTCTGAAAGCACCCACATCTGGTCCAGCCATATCTCTTTATGGATAAGTGCTGTCAGAAATGTGGAAGTTCTGAGGGAGCAACAACACTTCAGACAGAAACTGAAAAAGTTCCAGCTGATGGCTGAAATGAGCTTGTGAGATGTTTTTGAGAAGCTAAAGGAGACTAAAGGCTATGGTGACAGAGTGGGAACAAGGAATTAGGTGGAATTAGATCAAAAAAAAAAAAAAAAAAAAAAAAAAAAAAAAAAAAAAAAAGTAAGCCCCCTGGGTGATGAACACTGTTCTTGGTCTTCGCATTTCTGCTGTTCTCTGCCCTTTCTTGCTGTGCCCAAAAAGTGTGGAAACAAATCAAGAATCAGTCACACAGGAGGAGCTAAATCTCAGACAGCAGCTAGCGTGAAGGAGAACATATGTTTACTGTCATCTTCCTCCCCACATTTGAAAAGCCACGTTGCTTCCGGGGGGGGAGAAAAATCCTTTTTTGCAAGTCTCTTGGAAGAGAGGAAAGCACCTCATAAGTCAGGTGCTGGCTCAGCTCTCAGCTGTGGTTTGGGACCTTAGGGGTCATCTAGTTCCAAGCCACCCCCTGCCATGGGCTGGGACACTTTCCACTTGACCAAGTTTCTCAAAGTCCCATCCAATCTGGTCTTGAACATTTTCAGGGATGGGGCATCCACAGCTTCTCTGGGCAACCTCTTCCAGTATCCCACCCCCCTCACAGTGAAGAATTTCTTCCCCGTGTGTAACCTAAACCTCCTCACTTTCAGTTTAAAGCCATTATGCCTTTTCCTATCACTCCACACCTTTACAAGAAGTCCCTTCCCAGTTTTCTTGTAGGCTTCTTTCAGGAACTAGGAAGCCACTCTAACATCTCCCCAGATCCTTTTCTTCTCCTGGCTGAACAACCCCAACTCTCTCAGCCTGCCTTTATAGATGCTCCAGCTCTCTGGTCATTTACTGGCCTTCCTCTAGACTTGCTCCAAGAATTCCATGTCCTTACTGTCTTGAGGATTCCTGAACTGGATGCTCTACTCCAGGGGAGGGTCTCACAAGAGGGAGTAGAGGAAGAGAATCACCTCTCTTGACCCTCTGGCCATGCTGCTTGTGATGCAGCCCAGGGCACAGTTGGCTTTCTGGGCTGCAAGTGCACATTACCAGCTCATGTTGAGCTTCTCATCAGCCAGCATCCCCAAGACCTTGTCCTCAGGGATGTATCTAATCTCTTTCTTCCACAATCAAACCCTCATCAATAACCCTCCATTTAGCTGACAGGAATGATTTCTTCTACTCAAAGACAGATCCTGCATCAAGTTCATTTGCACAACCAGCTGACTGGAAGACTGTAGCCTTTGGACACCTTCTGGTGTTCTTATCTGTCCACCACCTGGAAATGGATCCAACTGGAATTCCTTACAGGCTGCATGACAAGGAGGATTAAAACTGGACTATGCACAAGCTATGAGCAAATGACATGTTGCAGTTCCAGGGCTTCTGTGTGTAGCACAGCACTAGACATACATCTCAAAGGAAGGATCACTTTTATGCACTAAATTCCTTCATCAAAAATATAACAAACAGACCCTGTAGGTTTCTACCACTTAATTCCCTGGTTTGTTTCAGGTTTTTTATTCCTCAGAAAAGTTTATTTGGCCTCAAGACGAAGTTCTCTCTGGAATTTATTACCACAGTTGTTCTGCAGCCACACTGAGAAACAGAAAGGTACAGCTATAAAGCCTTTTAAAAATAGGCAAGTATTAAAGAATTAAAAAAAAAAAAAATCAAACTTGTAATATTGCATATGAAGATGAGTCTCACCATGTTCTTTGCCTTGGAGAAGAGTTTACTCCCATGAATGACAGGGGCCAGCTTCCCCAGCTGTAGTCCATCTATGTTTTTTCATGCCTTCTCCAAAGGGGATGAAGGTTTCACTTTCCTGGCAAATAGTTTTTACTTTGTGTCCTGGATATTGCTGGCTCACAGACACTCCCACTCCACAGCACAGGCACTGCCACAGTTGTGTCTGTGCCAGGTCAGAGCAGAAAGTACCAGGAACATTCAGCATTGCCAGGATAACACAAGTTTTCACACCACAAAATTCACCTCCAGTGACAATGTCATCTGGGATATGAGCAACCAGGGCATCCAGTTATCCTTTCACTGTTGCAGGAAGAGTTCACAGCCCAACTTTCTGACAAAGTTTTTTTTTTGTTCTACAGGCTGAGATTGGAAAGGTAGTCAAAAGAGTCTCGGAGAGAGTAAGAATATAAAATAAAAATAAAAAAAAACAAAAAACCCAACCTTGAGCTGACAAAATAATGAGCATATGAGACAGAAAAAAAATACTGTTTTAGAGGACATTTTGTTTTGAAAAACATCCATGGCCACATGATAAACATGACATGTCACAGCCAGCACATTTTCTTGTTATAAAAGTTTAACTTCGGTTCCTCGCTAGGAAGATGCTAGGTACTCTCATTGGAAAGACTGTCACTAGGAAATCAAAGCTTGCTAATTAATATAACTCAGTGAAATAGAGGTAGTAGTGTGCAGTGATATTTATACATTTATTTCTGAAGTGCTCTCTTCCATCTTATCATTTGTATTATTTCTATGGTGTCCAGAAAGAAAACTATATTTTATTGATTCTCTCAGAGAGGTAAAGCACGCCTGACTTCCTGCTAGTAAATTTGCAACAGTACATGCTTACTTTCCTTTCAAAAAGTAATCAGCAGTGCCCAGACCCACAACTCTACCCTTGGCTTCAGTCATAGTCTTCCTACTTTTGTGTTCAGTTTCATGACCTCTCGTTAATTTGGACCGAGAAAACACAGTTGTCAGCCACGGATTGATTGATGGATTTTCTCTCCCACACAAGAAAAATCTGAGTTTTTCTTCTTCTTTTTCCTTGGAAGGCAGGGAGGCTACTTGGATAAAAAAGGTTTTGCCTCTTATGTTCTGGATATAGTTATTAAAAATCTTGCAGCTTTATTCTTACTATGCCTGGTGAAAGATAAACAGGAATATAAACCAGTAACTAGCTGGGATGAAAAAGAATCTACTGGTAATAAGAAGGTATGGGCTATGTTTTTGACAGTATTTAAGTATGCAAGGAAGCATAACTAGACATACACCATATGTGTATGTTTGGTATGTACCACCATAATTCTTGCTGCACAGGGCAGTATTTTGGTTTTGCTTCCTCCCTGCATTTCTCCTTCATCCCCAGCAATGAGTCAGCCATTCACAAAGCCACCTGCATGAACTCACCCATTCACAAGTCACCATTAGACAGGTTTCTGATCTTCACTTATTCCTTCATTCCCAACCCACCAGAGCCAATCCATACCCCACCACATGCATTTTTAAATGTGCATTCCATCAGCAGAAGCCAGCGTGCATTGATGGCCAAAGGCATCTGAGTTTTACATACAGGGGATTTACAACATGGGGATTTTCTAACACAGATATGATCTGGTCAGCATTAGCCTAACACAGGGCATTTCAGAGGGGAGCAGATCCAGATGGATTGCAATGGGGATCAGGATAGGTTTTAAGCATCAGCCTGAAGGCAGATTGTTTCCTCATCAGACACAGCACTATAAATATTAACTTAATGTTGATTTAACAGCTATTTCTCCTCTTCTTGCTCTGCAGTAGCATCTTCCAGCACTGATGACAGAAACACTCAGTTTCTGAAGTTCATATTACAGGGACAGAGTACGATTTTCCAGACCTGAAATTTTCTGATCAGCACTGAACCCTTACACCTCAGCTGTCTCGGAGAGCCCAGCACTGGCTGCAAGAGCCGAGGCATTTGGGACTTGCATGATCTGCTGAGCTCCAACACTGAGGACTCAGAAGGGTGGACTTCAGACAACTGTTTGAGCACTACTTGAGAGCATTCTCCAGCCTATTTTCTTTCCTGAGTTGTCCAAATTTTTAATTTTGTTTGTTTTTTGTTTTTTTTAAACCCACACCCCCCCTCCTACTTTTTCTTTTCATATGCAGTATTCTTTATTCTTTTTACCCTTGGGATGGGGGAAAAGAACACGTGACCTACCTGTGAAGAATTTCATATCAGAGTTCAGGATGCTGTCTCCTAGCATAAATATAGCAACGAGAAACCTCACCTATTCCCAACAGGAAACCAATTCAACCTTCTGCCTCATGCCTTCTGCTCTGTGTCTGTCATGCTGGCACTTGCAGCAGCCAGGCATTGGGCTTTCCTGAGTTCAAAGCTGGACTCTCAGTCTCCCTGGCCCCTGTCAGCAGACGTGTCTGTCTTCATCTTCTTTCTCCAGTGCGGCCTGAAATTAATGAGAACGGTTAATGTTCTGGTCTTGATGAAGGGATCTGCACTCCCAGCCACCAGACGTGTCTGCCAGCACGGTAGGGTGATAGATCCAGAATCAATTTTATATCTTAGTGTCCAAACCACTGAAACAAACATAAAACGGCAAGAGTCAAGAAACTGGATAAAAGAGACTTCACTCTGTCCTGGCCAAGAAATCCTTAATGCTTCATGTCATCCTTTCAAAAATCACTTTAGCCTAAAACTCACTTAGTGATTACAGTCTCATTTCAGCCCCAGATATCCAAGCAAAGCTCTGATGGAAGGTTTAGAAAAGGCCTTTTAGCCCCAGACAGGGAGATCAATCTGTTTAGTCTCAAAAGGGAGAGAGCAGAAGGCAACTTGATTACACTGTCTTCACATGGGGAAGATAACAGGCACTTAAAAGGGCTTCTTAATCTAGGAGAGAGGCTTAACACAACTCCCATGTCTAGAAGCTGAGTTCAGACCAGTTCCAAATAGAAACAGTACACTTAAAAAAGGAATTTAACAAACAAACAAAAAAATGTATATAAATATAATTAAAAAGCCACCTATGTATATGGTTGTGATGACTGGGAGAGTCTACCTGGAAAGGACAGAGTCTCTGCACCAAGACTGGATGCTTTGTGGGAGAGGTGTCCTGCAGTTACACCTTAGAGACCCCAAGAAGGAAACCCAGTTGGAATTTACCAAAATCTCAGCCAGCAGCTCCTTTTGAACTCAGCCAAGCCCCCAGAATAGTTCCATTACAAACATGAACTCTCCCTTCACAGCAGTGCTGCTACAGTTCTACTTTGGTCCAAATCTACCTGGATTTTAGAAGAGTTTGTGCTTTAAACCACACTATCAAAACTATCCTTGAATTGAAGAGACCACCCAAAACAGCCAGTCCAATGCCTGTTTCACTGCATCAACAGCTTCCACCAGCTGGGTCTTGTCTGCTGTTATCCTTTCACATGTACTTTTGAAGGAAAGCAATGTATTCACAGACTTCTATAGTGCCACTTTCCTTAATACTTCCACCTGCGTCCACCATCCCACAGGCAGAAAAAGCAAAACTGGGTTGTCTGGAAGCAGGCACAGTGGACAGACCTCTATTTCACTCCATTTATGCACATTCACTCATCCTGTGTCAAACAGCAAGCATTACTGGCCTTCCCCCTGCCAGCATCCATCATTGCTACCACCAGCTACAGAGCTCTAAAAGCTCAAAGTCATTCAGAAATGGTTCAGCAAGAACCAACAAGGCTGCATGGATCTCTCCGGGCACATTCTTACCAAACTTCTGCATTCCAAGAAGAAAATAATAGCATGAGTAACCAGAAAAATTAAATGTCTTCCTCCACAGCTATGAATAAGGGCACAGGATATGCAATACAAGTGGTTCCCTCTCTGCAAAGGTTTCAAAGGAAACAGTTTGCTCACTGACCAGCATCGGATGTCACTAATAATTCTGAAGGACAATGCTGTTTATTTATCAAAGCTGGTGTTTTCAAAGGCATTTAAAGGAAAAACATTTGTCAGGGAAGGGAGGAGGAGAGAGGTGCAGCACAAAAAGCTCTCATCTAGAATGGCCCTTTCAAACAGTGGAAGTTCCATGAAAGAAGTCCCTCCAAAAGGTTTTCATAAAACAGCCACACACTTCCCCACCCCAAACCCACCCAACAGCACCAAACACATGGGTGCAGAGGGGTTTGTACACACGTGTACAATGCAGAAGACTTGATCCATGAAGCATCTCCCTGTAATTTTAACCTGCCAGCTCTTCTCGCTTGGTTTTGTCTTTTCAGGAGAGCGCACGTACCTGTGTAGGGGAAAGAAAACATTTTCATTGTCAAATTGTAGCCTGGAAAAGAAAAAGCATAATTTTCTCTCCCACGAAGTGGCTAAAGGATATATGATCTGGCAAAGGAGTTGTGGAGAGAAGCAGCACGCTACACCAGCCACCAGCAACAAGCAGCCTGCTCTGCCCAGGCTGGCTGGGGCTTGGTCCTTGCACTGGAGCCCCATCCCTCCTCTCAGATGCAGTGAACTTCTCCAGCAGAGCTGCAGCTGCTAAAATTAGCATGTGGCAAAGTCTACTGTATTCTGAACAATTTGCTGCCCTCTCTAGCCCAAGCAGAGCTTTACTCAGTCCATGTGAGGAACATTACTGTTTTTAACTCAACACTCAGAAGTGTGGGTCCCAGATGGCACAAGACAAAGGCAGTGATAGCAGGTCCAACCAGGACAATCAAAGTCATTCTGCCACGTGCATGTTGGCACTTGGGGGAGTCATCCTAAGTTTTTCCCATCACCATGGAAGAGCTCCCAGAGAGTCAATCATAAAACTTCCCAGGAACCACCCAGAAATTCAAAAGGGGACAAACATGGCTTGGGGCAATACCTGGCTTGCTGCTCACATTTCTAGCAGCTCTGTTGTGTCTGTAAGTTATAGGAAAGCTGGAGAAAGAATCTGTAGAGGTTGTGTGAGGATGGAAAAAAAACAGTCCAGGAGGGTTGAGGTTTGGAGGCCAGAGAGGCTGAGCTGCAGGGTGCCACCAGCCACCGCAGGCATGGTGTGAATAAACACCTGAGTGTATGATCAGTAGATCAAGGACCTCCTGGCCTCCCATGGCACATGGCCCCTGTCCTTAGATTGCTCATGAAAGAGGGAGCACAGCTCAAACAAAGCTGAAGTTCCTGCTTTTATAGCCCCACTATGATGAAGAAATTTCCCTCCTCCTTTCTGCCCTAACCCACCAACTTTATTATTATCCACCAACGAGATTAAAAAAAAAAAAAAATTAAAAAATGCTCTTTCACTGCAAATCGAAGTTTACAGACAGGTTTTTCCCCAAAGAAAACAAGTTTCTGCTTTTCAGCCTTCCCCAATTAGGTTGGCAAAACACATTTCTCCAGGTGACAGGTGCTCTGGGTTTAATGTAACCTACATACAGTCTGCGGGTAGATGTAGCCCTCCTGTGGTGAACGTGGAGACACACAGCCATGGCATCACAGAATGGCTTGGGTGAATTTTCCCTGTGTGCACATGGGGACAGAATTATTGCCATGGGCAATGATTGCCGATTCTTCTCTCTCTTGGTGACATTTGGGGATGCCAATGCACAGAAGAGGTGAAATCCAGCCCCTGCTCAGAGTGGGCACATGGGTCCAATTAACAAGTGTTGCAAACAGAGAGAAGTAAGCACAAATCTGAGACACATGAAGCTTCCAGAGCTGTGAGGATTCTCTATTTGCAGCTACATCTGACCTAGCATGGTGTCCTTCTGCCAAGGAGCCCATCAAACCAGATGTGGGGTGTGCCATTCCCTGGCAATCAGGGCACCCTCTGACCCTATCTCATGCCCAGTGTCTTGGCATACAGGTAATGTCCAAATCACCAAGCTCAGAGTGGACACTGCCTTTGGGCTACTTCATGCTCAGTCCTGTTCCCTAGAAGACATCTCTGCCATTTCACTGTAATATCACTCAGTGTCCTATCACCTTTGCACTGAAACAGAAATAGCATTGATGCTTGGACAACAGATCTGGAAGATCATCATCATCCAGAAACGTTTTCCCCACTTTAGGGACTAATTCTTACCTGCAGAGCATAGGGATTATTTGTTTCTACTTCAGGTCCTTTAAGAAGAAAAAAAGAAGCTAGGGGCAGGACACAAGCCCAGGAAAGACAACTTCATTCATACCTTGTGGCTCTGCCTACCACTGTTTTACTTTATGTGAGCACCTGGGCAGGGCCTGGGTCACTCTCCCATCCATCCTTTTGCCACCAGGACAAAGAGGAGATCTCTTGGAATAAGTGGGAGCAGCTCCTTGCATTTTGGGATGCTCATGTCAGATTGCTGCAGGACTCAGCTACCTGCACACACTGAATTGCTTCTCAAGTGAGCAGAGGAGAAAGAGTCTAAACCAAACTAGCAGGATTTGGGCACTGTATGGGTCCTGAATCTAAGGGAAAAACTCAAAATGAGTTACAAAACAGCTTCAGAGGGAGTCTTGGTTTGGGGCTGCCTATCCATAGGAAAGGGGGTCCCTCGAGCACCCACCCCACCAGTACTCATGACTGCACCCATACCTAAGCTCCCTCAGCTGCTCCTCCCAGCCCCGTTTTACACACAGCTCTTATTAGAGCAATTTTGCAGCAATCCTTCAATATAGCAGTGCCATCTTCAGGCACAAAGCCCACCCTGCACACCTCTGCTGGGGTTAAGGACCGGCAAGGGAACAAGCATGAGGCAAATTATTGGGGGAGACTCGAGTCCCCAGGGGTACCAGCATTTGACTTACCATTTCCTGACTGGACATCAGAAGAAAATTTTCACTATGAGAACAGTCAGACATTGGAATCATCTCCCCAGGGGATTGGTGAATAACTCCTGAAAACTTTTAAGACTCAGATTGACATGCTGCTGGCCCATGTCATCTGAACTGTGTTCCTAGAACCTACCCAGAAAGGTTGGACTAGATGATGTTTGAAGTCCCTTCCAACATGGCATTCTATGATTCTCCTTCTCAGCTTTGATGTTTTTAACCAAAGTGGAACCAGAGCAGACCCCACTGAGCCAGTCCATCAGCCTCTGGTCACTCCTTCACTGAGACCCATGGCCCAAAACACAGATTACCAGGTAGAACATTCACATATGAAAAGTAACTGCTCAGTAGCAAGTACAAGGGTCCTGCCAGCTGAGACCTTCCACCTCTTCCAGGACAATTATTTGTCTTAATTCAGGTACTCCCACAGAAGTCATTTGATTCTATACCCCACATCTGAGCAGCAACCAGAGATGAGCTCTGGCTCTCCTCCATAGTAGACATGACTTCACCTCAGTTATCTGCATATGGACCTTTGTCCCCATAGAGTACCAAGATGCCTGTTGGCCTTAGACGCAAAATTTTGCTTGCTGCAAAACCCCAGTGGCACCCCAGTGAGGGCTGT
Source organism: Florisuga fusca (assembly GCA_038090715.1). NCBI lineage: Eukaryota > Metazoa > Chordata > Aves > Apodiformes > Trochilidae > Florisuga > Florisuga fusca. The sequence goes on from JAAWXA010000014.1 coordinate 16,163,484, forward strand.
GGGCTCATCAGCTGCCCAGACCATCCTGCAAAACTGGGCACTCACCTTGAAGGGCACCACAGGGGGTGGTGTAATGGGATGGTCTTGGCACAGCTGAAAAGCCTCTGTGGTCCTAAGACTCAAAAGATAACATGGAACAGCTCCCCACTACGACCATGAGATTCTGGTATCTTACAGGGAAAAAAAAAACCCCAAAAACTTTACCTTCCCAGCCATCCTTCCTTTTTGCTTGATAGCAGATGTTAAACGCAACTCTTCTTGCTGCAAATTGGCCACAATTTTCCACTAAGCAGTTTGTTTAAGGAAAAGCCTCCTTCCACGGGTAAGAGCTACAATTTGTCACCACTCAGCCCAGCAGGGGATAATTCCCCATCGGTGGCACATCAGCCTGCAGGCAGCAAAGAGTGTCCCATCATGCTAGAAAAACCAGGAGGGCACAGCACCCTGCAGGACACCTCAACTCCAAGCTTCTCCCAGCTTGGCAAACAGTGCTGCTTATCTTAGAGCCTAAATTGGTTAATTAAGCCCTGAACTGCACAGAGTGTGGGAATTAAGGTGAATTACAGCTTTCAGATGGATTCCCTGGGTCCTGCACCAGCTGCTCCATCCCTCTGGGATGGCAGTGCCAAGGTGGGGCAGCCCTGCAGCTATCTCAACCTCCAGCTGGCTGCAAATGGCCCTAGAGAGACAAAAAAAAAAAACAACCTACAGCTGAGAGCAAAGCAGGCCCAGGGTGCTCTATCCGTGATGCTTTCACCCTCTCCTTTAGCAGCAGAGGAACCAGCAAAGAGGGTCCCACCTTCAGTCTCCATCAGGACTTGCTTTGTGGCAGGATGATTCCCATGGCTCTGAAAATATCTGGGGTGGGAAAGTTATTTGCATAGATTAGACAACACAGTGTGCCTGTGCTGGGAGGTGGGAAGCTGCTGCACTGCCTTTTGTTTCCCTGCTAAAGCAGTTTTCTCCAAGACTGGACCAAGCCCAAGGCTCAGCATCTCCTAATGGTTTGGTATATAGCTCCCACCAGGATCTAGGAGGAATTTTGGTCATCTGAATATATCTCTGTGTGCCAGGGACATGACAACACCCCGGTGACCCTTGGCCATTCATGCATAATATGGGGACCAAGAAGGACAAACCTGCAGACATGCAACCTACCCCTTTTAAGCAGCCCTTTGCAAGGTCTAGGTATTACTTCTTGGTTAAAAAGAGGAGTGGTTCAGAGGCAGGTAAGGGACTGTGTCTGATAAAGAGCATCTCAGAATTGGGGTGGTGACTGCTTAATCCTGGCAGCACCACACTCAAATGAGACAGGACTCAGAATCAGTGGTTTCAGAGCTGTCCTCAGGCTGAAAATGTGCAGCTGCTCACTCCTAATGTGGCACCATCAGAGAAGGTGACTGATTTACTGCAGTGAGTTGCAATGCTCAAGTCCTTGAAAAAGCTGGGTCTGAGCCCTTTGATGGTACCCAACCCTGGCTGGAGGTGAGCACTGAAGTACCCAGTCCTGGAAAGTGTTTCTCTGTGGATGCTTTAAGAGGCTCCTGTGCAATAGGGGAAGTTCAGCCTTTTGTAAGTGGTTCTTCTTTTCAATACCCCTGAAGGTTTTCAGGGGATTTTTTCAGTTTCTTCAGTGAAAGGAGTCCTGAAGAAAAGCCCTGAGGGTGAGTGAGAGGAGGATATTTGCATTGTAACCAGGACTTTTTGTAAGAATTCCCATTTTCCTGAGCTGCTCCAGTAACTACCTGTTTTATTTTTCATTTCGCTGCTTCAGCATCTGGAAGGGGCCCTGCAGAACATCATTATGAAAATGGTTCCTTGCACAATTTTAAATAAAGGAAATAAAGAGGCCTACAGGCAAGTTGGGGTGCAGACAGTGGCCTCAGGGCAGGACAAGTGACTGCCAAGGTCTGCACATCAGGTAAGTCAGGTGGGTCCAGGTTCATCCCAAAGCTACGGCTCCCTCCAAGAATCTGCTCTTTATATCTTTTTCAGGGGATTGATGGTGTGAGGAACCTTTCTTTAGTAACTTTCCATGCTAACATGTAAAGAAAACAGCATACATTAAGTAAGAGTCCATTTGATTCAGTAGAAATAGATCTTTATTAATAACATGCACATCGTATGTATATTTAAAATACATATACATTTTTCTACTATTCACTTTAGAAAACAATTTCATAAAAACCTTTAATCAGGTCCCAAGTTATTTTAAACATTAAAAAGCCATTTTTTTGTTATAGAACCAGTAGGTATTACTCCAATTAAGTGGTGTATAATCACCATGTATTAAACATAATGCAGGCTCATGCATTTCAATAGAAATAGGTGTTCCCTTTTCTGCTTTATTAATCATGTCAAATATATGAGGACATACTTGACAACACCTGCCACAGTTATTATATGCAGTTGTGATTCCCTGCTGAGAGCGCACTGTACAGATTGAAAAGCTGGAGACAACTTTTTTACAACTTTTTAAGTTCCCATAATGGGCACCTGGGTAGAAAACCCAGACCCCAGCTACGACAGAAACCAGAAAAACAGAATTTCATGAAGAGCAGAAGAGGAAAGCAATCTAAAAAAGAGAAGAAAAGGATAACTTGCCATATCCCCCCAGTTTCCAACACAAACTGAGGTCAGAGCTGTGCTTCCAAGGCCCTGCTGAGTACCAAACCAGATCTCTACAGAGTGCACAGAGTTATCAGCTATAGATAGATGGGTTGCAGATTTACAGAACATATACAAAGGCTCGTATGAGGATGGGACTTTAAGGCACGATAGTCCATACACTCAGCACATTCATTGAAAACAAAAGTTCAATTTACAGTGCAATATAAACGTCTTCAAGAAGTCAAGCAGCAGCTCAATAATCACTTTCACCAAATAATGAGGCAATTGAGGAGCATTTCCACGGTGCACAGCAGCCCCTGCCTTGCTCACACTCACACACATGCTGAGCGTGAAACACACCAGGAGCCCCTCTGGCTTTGGAGAGAGGGTCTGTGCAAAGAAACTTGGGTGACAACTGAAGCAATTCCAGGATCAGGGCCCTGCTGTCTGGGGTGCCTGCACCAGGTGGGACAGGCAGAGATGCTGCCTCCTGCATCCCTCTGCCCTTCAGGTTCCGAGGCTCTAAAAGGTGGGTAAAGGGGCTAAAAGGGGCTGGCACCCCCAGCCCCATGGGGCTCTCACCAAGACACCCTACACCCCTGCTGCACCCCAGATCAGGCCCTTTGTTGTCAGCCAGGCTGGGAAAAGCGGCACAAAGAAAACTTCACTCACTGATACACTAATTACAACCAAGCACGCTGCTGTTCCCAGATGAAAACCAATTGTCCCAGATGAAAAGCCAGTCATTTTCATAATTATAAGCTACCATTACCAAGTCTGTCCTTGTCACCCAGCTCATCTATATGCTCTCTGATGAACATACTATCTCCAAGGCAACCGAGTCAAAGGGAAGGAAAGACTCTTTACATCCAGTGCAAACATAGCCCATGTGTGGGAGTTCCTAATGCAGTCATAATAGAATATACATATATATATGTACCTCTATCACAGAAAGTTGACCACCTACAGACAGATTCACACATCAGAAGCCAGAAGAGCTGAATTGTAGCTACAAACCCAAAAAAGAAAAATCGCTGTACGTAGCTGTCTTAAAAATGCTAGTACCCAGCAACTAGGTGTTAAAATCAGTATATAATTCAAAATGCGTCAAATTAAATATGTTGGGACTAACTTGTAATGTTATTGCAGCTCTGTACTTCTTTATCATCCCATAAACTATGGGTTTTAAGCACTAAAGTAGAATATTTCAGAGCCAGTTTCCAACAGCATAAATCACTGTGCAAAGCACAGTAAGAACCGTCAAAACTTGAGCTGACTTAAAATATTTAGTATTATGGACCTGTCATTCAGTTTCATAACAAAAATTCAACTGTAAAAAAAAAAAAGTTTTTTAGAAAGAAATAACCCATTTTAACATCTTCATGAGCAAGTAGAAATAACAATAATAAAAAAACCCAATGTTTTTTTGTTCAAGAAAGCAATACATGAGGAAAACATGAGGAAAATATCAACCTCTTTCACAGGTAGCTCAAGGAGTTTTGTTGTTTGATCCAGATTTTTATCTGGCTTATCCATTGAGTTATCATAACACCTCATCAGAGAAGCTTTCAGTGGGCAAGAAATTATCTGCTTCTTCCAGAAGGCAAAGAAGTTATTCTTCAAAGACGAATCTGCCAGGGTCAATGGTTTTAGCCAGGAGAGGTTAAAGTCTTCAATCCTACCAAGTTCTCTTATTCCATTAAAAAATTATTAATTTTACATTAAAAGTTTTGTTTATCCAGGCCAGAACCATCCTATGAATATAATAAAGTAGGCCAGCAAGAAAAAGTGGAAAAAAAGCATTTTGGCGTTTTATGTAGCTGCTAGATCATTAGGAAATCAGGCGAAAATGGACAGGAAGAAAAAAACACGCACAAAACAGATCACTTCAGAGTGGAAAATTACACAGTTTGAGAAATCAGGAGAAGGAATTTTCCTTTCCCACCCACCAGTTCCTAACGCCCCCAGCCCCTGTGCTGGCATGAGGCACACGAGGTACCAGCAGAGGCTGGCGAGCTCTGGAGATGGTGACACCTCTCCCAGCAGCCACCCTATCACCAGCCCATCGCCCACCCAGCAGATGGGTCTTGCTGGCAGGATTAAGGCTGTTCCTCACACCTCATCACCTGCCTGGCCCTTCTCATTCAGCCCATGCCCAGAAGGGCACAGCCACTTTTAGCTGGAGATTTTTATGGCAAATGTGAGCTTCATCATTCACCTGGTTTTGGGGCTGGGACATACCCAGGGCTGGTAGGACCGTAAACCACACACAGCCAAACAGCTCTGAGTCCAAATTACACTGACCAAGGGCTTAAAGACACCCTTAGTAAGAGACAAGTAAGTATGCCTTGTCTCAAAATGAAAATAAAAACCTGAACATTCCTTGTGAATAACAGCACCTCCCAAGCAGCCCTACCCTGTTCTTCCAGCTTTCCCATCACACCTATGCTGCTTATGTTCTCCAGTCTCCAGGTTAACCTGGTTTTGAACTACTGTTGCCTATTTTTTTTTCATTAAAAAAAAAAATATCTGAGTTTCACTGTTTCCTTCTGTTTCCCAAACCAGTACTGCCTTCTAGCTACTGATATCAGAGTTAACTTTGCTCCTCACACCCCCTGCTTTTTTCTTTCTGGCTTCTCTCTTGCCCTAACCCTTGAGAGCTGTGGTGATACGTGCAACATACACGACTAGGATGCTCTAAGCAGGCTTGCAGGAGGAATCCTACATGAAGCACATCCCCAGCAAGCAATGGTATTTGTTCATAGTATAAAATAGCATCAGCCATGTCTGCAGGAGCAAAGCCTTTCAAAATAAAAAATTAGATTCTTAGATACAGATCTGCCTCCAGCTGAGCGTGCACTGTTATTTACTTTGCTTTACAGCTTTCAAATGGTGATAGCCAGTGAGGCAAAGCCGGTTTCTTCACGGCAAGCCAACAGAACTGTAGGTTTTGGATCATCTGATGTATTTGTTCAGCAGTTCTGGGATGCATGTCACCCGCAGGTGAACCTCGGGTGTATCAGTAGTGGCTAGTTTACAGGCTTTCTATTCACATTTCCCCAGGTTATAGTGCAAGCTTTGCTTTCTACCCCATTGCTGGAGCATCATCTTTTACCTTATATTACTCTTTGGTATTTTCATGACATAGCTTTGAAAGCTATCAAACTTTTCCTCTTGTAGCCATCAATTTGCTGGACATGTCTCATGTCATAGCTTGTGAAATATATATATTTACATATTTTAAGGTTAATTCCCAGATTGAAATTAGACATTTCACTGAATCTGAAGAACTATTACTAATGCTGAGCAGTTTCATCAGGACATCCTCTGAGGTTTTCCTAACTTCTGTCACATATATTCATTCTCTATCTATGAGAGTTACCATTGTTTTTCTACCTTTTATATTCCACCTAAAAAGAAGTTACTGCCTATTCCCTAGCACCAATTTGAACCTCTGGCCAAAGAACAAATTAGCATGCAAAGAAGTACCGAGGAAATAGCCAGGGAAAGAATCAGATGAAGTTAAGGAAACACTGATGACAGGCTGAAGAAAAAATCTTTCCTGCAAGTCGTTCCAGTTTGTATTAAAATAGCAAAGCAGATTCCAGCTAAGAGATACTGTAAGTAGAAGGTGAATGCAATTATTTCTTTAAAAGCTAAAACAAAAGAAAACAAACAAACAAAAACCTTGCAAACCTCAGTACAGGCTGTCTTGTAGCAGGTGAGTTAAGTCTCTGAAAACCCTAAGCAAAAGACCGTATCCTTTGGCACTGACTCCTTCAAGGTCAAAGCATTTCTCAAAGAAATTTTCTATCTATACCTTTATAGTAAATAACTTGCATTTTACTCCTCACTGTCAGACTGCTTCACTGCTTTCGGGGTTCCTGAACGGCGTAATTTAACTGCAAAGGGATTTGGAACGTCTGTATCTACACACAGATAAATTAAATGCAGCTTTTGTTTCTACAAAACACATTGCACACAGTCTCTGCGGGTAAGGACCTCCACATTGCACCATCTCTGTGTGTCTGCCAAGGTACTTCATAACCAGGGGGTTAAGAGTGGGGACAGCAGAGTTATTCAAAGTACCTTCCACTCAGCTCCCAACGCATCCGCCTTTGATCACAAGTAGACCCGCAATTAGTGCCTCATCTTAACACCTCTCAACAAGCAGTTCAAGCACTCAGAAACAAACATCAGTGGGTCTAACAGCTACTTTAATTCATTTTATAAATAAGCAATTGAGAATTTTGCTCCAAGTGGCTGCTCGTGTAGCCCATCCCGTAGACGGCGTTCTCTGCAGAGTAAGGCACGATGCGATACGAATGCAGCTCTTCATAATAGAGTGACTGGGAACAGCACTCCTGCACCATAAACTTCAACCGTTTTCGTGCGTCAGAGTAAGCAGTCCTATAACACGGAGCCTCCTTAAAGTATTCATAGCTCTCCCTCTCTGTCTCTAGGTGAATCTTCCTCAACAGATTGTTAATTAATACAGACCTACGGAGATAGGCTTCAGGGTCGTCCAGGAATCGGAGTTTCTGGAGAGAAAGTTTTAGAATACAAGTCCGGTCCTCGGGTAGTATCAGGTGCTGGGGAATGAAGAGCAAGCAAAGGGAGCTTTAGCATTGAGGAATGAGACTGGGAGAGGATGGGGTCTGGAATGAGAGAGATACTCACTTTTGGACAATACTCATGGTAATCTTGATGTAAATGTTCTTCTTCTGCATATTTCCTCTTAAAGTAGGCTACTTTCGACGTCGTTAATGTCTTTGGTAGGCCCCGATCAGATCAGCTCTGCAAAAAGAAGACGACAAAAAGGCTTGGTAATGCTTGCTGCCATGCTGGCTGTAATGTCATGATCCAGGGTGTGTAGGGGATGGAGAGGTGCAGAGGTGAGACGCAGCCAGGAGAACACTCAGCCTCAACCTGCAACCCTCAATCCACTTAAAAAAAAATAATGGAGAAGCTGGCAAACATGAAGGCATTCCTGAGCCGGCAGGCTGAGGCTTCCCAGCACAGCAAGTTCTGCTCCAGACTGACAACCACAGCACTGGACACTAACTGCCACTGTTGGGCAGGGTTTCCAGGTCCTACAAACCAAGTGGGGTTACCCCTGGACAGATGCAGCTTTGTGCCCAAGCCCTGAAGGTCTCCGTGCACTGCAGGAGGGACCAGGATGGGGTCACCCGTCTGCAGAACAGGGGTCCCTGCCACTCGCTGGGGTGTGTTTGGGGCAAGGAATGGGTGATTATTCCCACACTCTGCCCACAGAGCTTCATGGCCTCTCTCAGAAAACAATACAGAGCATCTTCACTAGATGGTAGTGTTGTCTCAGAGAACCAGGAGAGCCTCAGCTCGGTTGGAGGATGATGGAGAGCTGGTTTGGTCTCTGGGTTGCTTCAGTTTTTCAGAACATACAGGACAGAGGCTCAGCCTGTGAGCTAAGAAAAGGAACTATTGGGCTTTTATCCTGTGACCAGACCCAGTGGAGGTTCTGCTTGCTCAGAGCAGAGCCCTGCCGAGGACCAGGGCTCTCCACACATCTGCAACCCAGCCTGGCTGGCTGCTCTGAGCTCACTCATTTATGTGGAAAGGTATCATGATGCTAATTTAGCATCTTCACTGGTGGTGTTCAGTCTGGTGAACACTGGATCTCTGTGAAAACCAGGACTGGCTATTCACTAGAGAGTATGAGGAGGCATGTGCATTTGGGGGTGGCATCATCACCTCCCAGTCCCACTCTTTTGCAAGAAATTTCTGTTGTTTGCTTTTAAATTAATTACTTTTTTAAAAGGCGATCTAGAGAAAGAAAGTATACAGAGCCACTTTGTAGAAAAACTCAAAGTCAGGCCCTGTGGGATATATTTTCTTCCCCAAACTGAGATCTCCTCCCGGGAGCACTTGAAATTTAAGTTCTCAAGACTTGGTTCTGGACTGCTTCTCTGCTATAGCAGGAAAGACAAATAAAAGTATTGCATAGCCCAAACACAGACCTCATATCACGGGAAGAATCCTGCCATGGGACATGTGTGGCTCCTTGAGTCTTAGCTGCATGTGGGAGTGAAAAAATACCCACACAACTATTTTAGGAACTACTGGCAACCCTCCTTCACTGCTGGGAAGGAGTAATGTGCTCTCTCTTCCTTCCTCTGCATGAAGAAGCCACAAGAAGGAGCTGAAGAAGAAATCTCCTCATAAGACAATCTTCTGTTTTCTCCCCAAATGTCAAGCCTGTGAGAAGGGAAGTTTCCCATAAAGAATGTTACAAGTCTAGGCAAAAAAAGGTCTTGGCTGGGGGATTAAGATCCCATTGGACTAAGACCCCCATCCCCACTCTGGGACCCAGCTTGACATGATCACATGCAGCAGCAGAATTTCCCCAGATGGGCTCAGAGAGGGACCATGGCTCTTGTGGTGGGACAGCATGATCTTTAAGTCAACCTGGATGGCTGCACACACCAGAGATGCTCCCTGCACCAACCTCAGCACTCATGGACAAGGGTACAGCAGTCATCCTCACAGCTCTGTTAGCACCAAATAGCTGCAAACACTGGTGTAAATCCACGTGCTGCAGCCTTCATTGCTAGCAGGTTTTATCCTAGTGTTTGAACTACAACAGATCCTGGACATCCTGGACAATTAATTACTCTGATATTAGGTTCTCCTAATAAGAAAAAAAAAAAAGAACAAAGCCAATGCTGTGTTATCTGAGCACCTTCACAAATGCATGTATCCTCCCAGTGTCACAGGATGGGAGAACATCACAGTTTTTCTCACACTACTCTGAGGAAGACAAAGTTACAGAAAGGTGAAGTGACATAATCCTGGTCACACGGGCTATCAGTGATGGGACAGGAGCAAAGCCCAGCATACAGGTTGATGACCTACAAGCCCATCCTTCCCCATCAATCCCAAGCCTTTTACATTTTAAAACTCACTCCCTCTATTCAGGGCAGAGGCTGAAAGCACAGAGCTAGCACTGCCTGTGTGCAGCACAAGCAGAAAACTGGGCGAGTGCAGGGACAAGACAGTCAACCCCAGGGTGCAGAGCATTGCAGCTCAGCCCTGCAGCTCCACCAGCTCCCTGCAAACCCTTCCTTTGCTTTCTCTGGCCACAGGAATCCCTCTCTCTGATCCAGGGAGGGAAGGTGACCTCCCTGATCCAGAGAGGGAAGGGTGGGATGTTCAGTATTCCCTGAGCATGAGTGGTCCTGGAGACACCAGCAAACAGCAGGGAGCCAGGACAAGGCAAGGAGCTGCTGGAGCCCTGGCACCCTGACCCTGGGGGCAGGGATGGGAGCTGTGTTTTGGCACATGTCATGGGCCGGGGTATGATGCTGGATGGCAAAAGCAGACAGAAAAAAAATGTATTTTGCAGAGGGACAGGCATGACCATCTTGGCAGTGTGTTCAATGAGCATCCCACTGGCAGCCCCTTCCTGGGGTTGGGGTCAGCACCAGCCTGGGACAGACCCATTGGGTACAGGGTGGGCATCTGTATTTAAATTCCTATAGACCTTACATCTGGCAAAGCAGCCAAATTATAACAATTCCCACTCCCCCCAGAATTGGTTTAGTAGCAAGGAAGGGAAACAAGCAGCAAACAAACACCAAGAGCACCTCTGGGCTGTAAGGTTCGTTTCAAGTATGTTCCCACTTGTCAGTGGAATGCTACACTCCGAGAGCAAAGTATCTACAAGCTGGTCCACACCATGCTAGCCACACCATTACAGCAATTCCAAACCTGCAGGGCCCAGGGCACCCATTTCCCCAGCCCAGCAGCTCCCACAGGTTGTCACCTCACGCTGTGAGTGGAGTTGCTGCTATAGGGCAAACAAGTGAGCTGAAGGCAAGCAAGACCCATCACATGGCTTCTCCACAGAAGCTCAAGGTCTGCTCTTGTGCTCAGTGTAGCTGCCATCCCACCTTGCTGTTACCATTATCTTTTGTGGCTGCTGGTGATGCCCACACATCTGTCTGCAGATGCAGGGGTACAAGAGCATGGCCTGTGCCCTTGCTCTGTGCCCTCGGCACCAATGCTAAAGCCTACAATGGGCACTTCTCCCTGCAGAAGGCTTGCCAAGCCCAAGTCTTTCCCTAACACTTAGCTTGAAAGTCCAAGCAGACTGGCTCTGTGCATGCCTCAGGGCTGCTTGTCTGGGGTTACAGAGGCGTGCAAGGCTGTAGTAATGCCGCAGTGAATCAGACCTTTGGTGTTTTGTTTAAATATAAACATATTGAATCAGTGCTTTTTGTGCAGAAGGCTATTCTCCCCAGCCAAGTGTTTTGACAGCTCCAGCAAGGTGCTATGAGTCACCCCCTCTGCCTCGCTCAAGCCCAGAGACAGATACATCTTAATCACATTACGAGTTCTTTTTCTCAGCCCTACACCACAAGCTGAGGCGTGGGGCCAAATCTCCCCACGGGGACTAACCAGCTGAGCCCTGACTGCCAGGTTTGTCCTTCCAGCCTGGAGGAACCTTGGAAAAGTGCTTTCAGCAGCCCCCCAGCTGCGAGCCCTCCCCTAAGCTACCCAAGGGCTCGCTAAAATTGCAGCAGCAGCACTGCCAGGGCTGGGGGAGGGCAGAGGGCAGGGGGTGCCTGCTCCCCCCATCTGGTGTTTTCACCCGGCTGGTGTGTGCCTGCTCTGAATGCATGGCACATGGGAGCAGGGCAGCTGGAGATGCCATTAAGGCTAATGGAAGTTTGAAGCATAAATCCCACACGGGGCAGTGAGGGAATAGATGTCTCTGTCTCAAACCCGGAGCTCTCCAGCGCAGCTTGGCCAGGGATTTAATTGTACTTTCACAAAAACAAATTGTGCCCCGTTGCTGTTTATTTCCCCAGGAATAATCACAGTGCTTTATGGTACCCACAGAGTTATTAGGCATGTTTGGACGCAGTGCTATCTTATCTAAATTGGATTGGAAATAGATTTCTAACACGGCAACATCACACTCGAACTGTAAATGGCAAATTCTGTTCATCTGGCACCCGCGCTCCAACATCACCCCAGTGACAGGAGCCCCTCTTTGGCATGAGTTAGTGCTGGGTGATTTCCATTGGGCTGCAGGCTAGCCCAGAAAGCAGCCAAGTTTAATAAATGATTGAATGGTTAGGAAAAAAACAAAACAGAAAAACCAACAGCAAACAAACAAACCCAAAGCTTGTGCTTTTCCAGGCAACAGAGAGGGATGTGCAAGCCCTGGGTCTGCACAGCAGCCCTGCCCCAGAGCTCCTACATGAGACCTTGGGAGCATTCCCCAACCTGTCTGTGCCTCCACCTCTCCTACTTTTCCTCGAGAAGAAAATTCCTCCCCGCCAGCACCGTGCTGCAGTGAAAGGGGTTGTACAAGCAGGTACTATAGGCTTGTTGGTGCAGAGGTCTGCAGGGGGTGAGCACAGGCTCTCCCTGGCCCAGCCAGAGCTGCTGATGCTGTGTGGAAGGTGGTGAGTCAAATGTGCTGGTGCCCTGCAGGGTTTCTTCTACCAGTGTAAGAGAGGAAAATCAATATGCAAGCAAGAGCTGGCTGAGAGAGAAACGGTTTCTGAGCAGCACTTGCACACACAGATAGAAAAGCTGGGGCTTCTGAGCACACAGAAACTGGCATTTATTATCAGCAGGAGATGTGACTTTGACATGGCAGGAAATATCATCGTGTCCTTGCAACTGCTGTCAAACTGCAGGGATAAATTCCCCCGTCTCTAACCTTAGCAGCACTCGCAGTTAGGGAGTGCTTAGCTGAAAACCTCTGATTTTTACAGGCTCCCCTGCTGCATTTCACCTCTGCCGGGAGCAGGAAAAGCAGCTGATCCTGTGATGGGATTCCCAGTTGATAATGCAAAGCTACCAGACCACGGGCAGATGAACATGTGGATCAAAAACACATGCCAGCCCCAAGATTTCACTGCCAATCGATTACAGCCCTTCCCCAGGGTCTTACTCCTCGCTCAAGCAGAGAGAGCTCCCATTAATTGACCCATGGAAAGGAGGTGACCCACAGCCATGCTGCTGTCTGCTGGCTTTGCACTTTAAAACTGCCTTTCTTTTGGTTTGCTAATTGCTTTGCAGATCTCCCTAATTGCAGGTTCTCTCTGGGCAGAGGTATGTGCAAGGCACAAGCATCTGAATAGCTCTCCTGAGTACAGAAAGACACGAGATTTAGCGACTGACTGACTATTCCTACCTCACTCCTTATAGCCCCACTGCATTTAGCAAAATAATGAAATCATATTTCCAGCTTCACCTCCTTTCAACAACAATCCAAGTCATTTCCCTCACTCAGAAGTCAAGCCCGACCCCCTGAAGTCTGCAAACTTGTTAGTTACCTGAGGATGCGAAGTCAGTCTGCAAAGGGCCTTTCTGGGATAATCTCAGCAGCTCTGGTAAAATTTCCTCCTCGCAGGGGCTCAGCAAGCATTTCTGGCAGCACAGCACTGCTGGAGGGTTACCTGTCGTGGTGGATCAAGAAGAAACACATTTGGTTTAGGTGGCAAAGTCAGGACATAGAGGACAAGCAACTGGACTTTGAGACGGGAGTGCTATTTCAGCAGCCCCCCAGGGCTTAAGAAGAGGAAAAATAAGAGTTCTGATGTCACATCCAATTCTCTATCTTTGTCCTTGCTCCCCAGACTCCCTTTCAAACATCAGGAAAGCAAAACAAAACATTAAGAAAGATCAGTTTATAATATAGCTCTAATCCTCCTGGAGCAAATGCTGCACAAACACAGCTTGCTCCTCTAAATATCCGGAAGTTTCCTGAGCTAGAACACAATTACTGCCCTGAACACCACCTCTTAAAATGGCACACTTATTTTCTCCATTAAATCTTGTCAGCCTCAGAGGAAAGCTATAAGGGTACTATTAAAACCACACCATTATTTTGAGTAGTAGAGTTAATTTACCACCACACACCTCCACACCCCCACACTGCCTGCAGAGTAATACAGGTCTGGGGAAATTCAGGTTGCCATTTTTCCTTAACACAACTTATTGCAGCCTGCACGTTTCAGTGTTTGCCTTGCACACAATACAGTCTCTAGGCTGCAGGTAGACACAGCAGGATCTGGCTGATGCTTTGCCTTCTGGAGGGAGTATTTAGCATGCTGTAATAAGAATATTTTCCACCCCAGAAGGAAAAAAGAATCGCAGACATGCACATGCATACCCAAACTGCACTTTTGCATGTCTTTGCAGAGACACTTGGTGCTTTTTATGTTCATGGCTGAAAATAAACAGGTCTAAAACCTGCAAGAGAGAAAAAAGCAGGGAGTGTGGATGTGTGCACACTTGTGATCCACAGCTGCAAAACATCTATATTTAGAGAGTTGTCTCATCCCAGAAGATGACACTTCTCTAGCAGGCAATGAAAGAGCAGCTATGGCTACTTTTCAGAGTACCTGAAAAGTGCCTACCCTAAAAAAAAGAAGACTGATTAAAATGTCCTTTCCCAGAGCATGCTGGAGCCCTGCAGAGCAGCAGGCACCTGTGCCCACATCCCTGCAGGATGAGCCAGGATCCTGCCTCTCGGCTCCTCACCCTCTTCCACAGTGCAGCGAAGCCAAGAGCTCACAAACGCACACAAAACTTAACTCCATGCCAGCAGCCACCTGCTAAAGCCATTTGTGCAGATCCCACCAGCTCGCTGACCCAGTCAGCCCCAAGGCTCGCTGTCCCTTGCCACTGCCAGCTCCATGACACTCACCCGGAGAGCCCCAGCTCCGGCGGGAGGGATGCTCCCTGTCCTGCCCTCGATGCTCCCGGAGTCGCCTGCTGCTCCTGGAGGAGGTGGTGGCAGTGGTGGTGGTGGATGTGGTGGCGGTGGTGGAGGTGGTGGCAGCTCCTGCGGGTCCTTGCAGCCACTGAGGAGCGCATCACCTCCCGGCCGCAGCCCGCGGAGGTGGGTTCCCAGATGTTCCCGGCGCGGATTGGTCCAGCGGGAGCAGATGTTGCCCGGTTGCTAGGAGCGTTGCTAGGAGCGTCGCTAGGAGACGGTGACGCTCTCCCCATCACTGGAACGACTCGCGGCGGCGGGGAGGGACAAAAAGAGGGAGGGAAGGTGAGGGGAGGGAAGCAGGGAAGCAGGGAAGCAGGGAAGCAGAGGTCCCGTTACCGGGATGCCCCGCGGTGGGCTGGGCCAGGCGGAGGGACCATCAGGCTGCCCGGTGAGCCGGGATGGAGCAGATGGGGCGTCTCAGAAGCGGGAAGAAGGCAGTGAGGAGCTGCCTGGGGCATCTCGGCAGGGGCTGGGATGTGAAACCCCCGAGCGAGAAATGAGCAGCCCTACTCTGAGCTTTAGGGGCGGGGGGGAAGAGGCTGGAGGTTATACGGAGCGGCTCGGCAGTCACGGGTGTGCCCTGTGCCCGCGGAACCACGGGGAGAGGGCGAGAGCTCTGCTCGCTTCAGGGCAAGATGGGAGAAACATAATCCAGGGGCAGGAAAAACTGGAGGGAGCAGTGAGTCTGATCTGGGGCTGCTGGTAGCTCAAAACCTGAGCTCTTCTGCACCTCTTCATTCCCAGTTTCTGTAGCTCCCTCCTTCCTCCATGCCCACCACCACATCTTGGCACCCTGGCTTTTCCCTGAGCCTTTGGGATGCCCTGCCATGTCATGCTGGGTCTATCCAGATGTGGCAAATGCAGCAGTGACCCTAGAAAGGCACCATGGCACTCTAATATCTCCTGGGCAGAAAGCGGAGCTGCTGCAGGAATAGAAGCCACACAGCACAACGATCCAAACCTCCTCTTTTCCCAAACAAAACATCAGGCCATGATGGGGTGGGGCAGCTCCAAGCACCTGAACCAAGACAGGAGGTTTCATTGCCAAGGACCCACCTTATGGAGGTAGCTGGGATGTCAGACCCAGCCCACACACCCTACCAAAGGTCCAGCCAGCAAGGTCAGGGAATTGTTTAAAAAGAGTAAGTAAAACCTTACCTGCACAAGGCAGTGTGCACAAGGAGGGAAGAATCCCTTTCCCAAAGATCCTAACTCTATAGGTAGACACTGGCAGATAGGAGATTACAAAGAAAAAAAAAAATTTTTTTAACATCAGCTTCTCCAGCCATCAGTGTGTAGGGCTCTTGGCTCTTTCCTGGAAGAAGTGTGCTACTCCCAGACTTGGAAAAAGAGGCTATATGAGACGAGCTTTTCTGGCAAGCCAGATCAGTGTCAATGGCAGCAACAATCTTACTAGTGCTACGATGGCTTAGATCAGCCCCAGCACCCAGCCTGGGTTCTGGTCAGCACCTTTCTCCAAGACAAACTCCTCAGACAGTAAATTTTCTTCTGTGCCTCCCAACTGTGCCTATGTCCACACAACACAACTACCACAGATGGCACTACTGCTCCTGAGAGCTTTGATGCTCATGCCATAGCAACCCTTGTTTGAGAGGTTGCTCACTCCAGCCCATGTCCCATCCTACTATAGAAGGTGACTCAAAGGCTCAGCCAGTGCCAAAACCAAGGCAAGGGGCTATGGGAATGCATTAATTTTAGCAGCATCTGAAGTTCCAGGGCAATCCCCTGTTCTCTCTTGATCTGGAAAAAAGCTGTCCCACACAAATCATATCTGAGCACATCATCGTTGGTAGAACACATGAAATTCCTCTCACTTTGGTTGCTCCAGGGACATTATGATGGTCCTGCATAGTAGCATACACCAGGCTTAGTCCTACTCCCCCTTAAGCACTGGGGATGGAGGCATACTTCATTTACCATTCACCTGATCAGTATCTCATCCAAATTTTAACAAAGTGAGTCTTGGCAGGCCCAGGCCCCAGCTAACACATGTCAACACAGCAGCCTCAAACCAGTCACTCCATTGCTTGGGAGCTCCCGTGCTCAGTATGCACTGACACACACGTGCAGGCACACAGCTCCTCTGGCCTTTGCAGTCTGAGAAGAGATCAGCCACAGCCATATACTTATTTCAAATTATCTCTGGAGTTCTGCTTCTTTTATTGAGAAGTCAAATGAACTCAAACTAATTTCAAATTCGTATTTTCTAGGACAATAGGAAGGCACTGGAATTTAATTGATTTTCATTACCTGCCTTATTATTATGCTGCCAGTAGCGATAGTTCAGGTTGGTGTAATTTTAAATTTACTGTGAGATGAATCTGACATTTCTCTGCTGCTGAATAGAGGACTTGAGCGATTCTCCAGCTCTTCACAAAGATGTCATAATTAATTCAGTAATATCACTTCTGTAACCCGAGCTCGAAAAGGAAGAAGCAGAAGGACCTACTCTGTGTCTAAGAGCCGAATGAGCGACAGGCTTAGTTACTCCAGTCTTCCTGAAATTGATTGCATTTTTTTAACATTCAACACAATTTCTGCTGCAAAGACACATCTTCTCCCTCTCCTGTCAGCACACAAGCAGCACTTATTAGCTGGCAATAATTTACAGCCAAAAGGTCAGCTCATCTTTCCCCAGCTGGCTCCAAGAAGCATTTTCAATCCCTGATCAGCCTGGAGCAAATTCTTCCGCAATCCAAGTCTAGCTGCTTTTCTTTGTCCCTTTTCGGAGAGGGCAGAGAGCATGGGGAAACAGAACCCTGCCAGTACAAACCAGAATTGCTCTGCTGGTTGAAAGGCAGCTCCATCGAGATGAACAGCAGCTGCCTTATCCCATCCCATCCCATCCCATCCCACCCCACCAATCCCTCCCCACCAATCCCTGTCCTCTTGCTATGTGCACACAAGAGATCACCTGCCCTCCTCAGCTGAAGAGGTGTTTTCCCCTCTGCCAGGTCTGCCTGGGTGGGGAATTGCTGTCCAGCTGAAGCAGACAATGCTTTAATGCAATGGAAATTAAACAGAAGCACGACCTGGGACCAAAGTCTCTATTGACAGTGATGTTATTTGAAAAGATAAGACTTTAAATGTGTAATGCACAAGATAAAACCTGGACAAGCAGACAACAGAAGAGATTGTTGGGGTTTTTTCCTTAATCTTTTGAAAGCAAGATTGCTTAGCGCAGTCAGTGCTATAATAAATATATTTTTTGTAATGGTTTAGCACAATTGGGAATATAAAACCCCAGAACATTAGCATTTACTTTACTTAAACTGACTCACAGAATTAGAAACCATCAGTTCTTTCATTTCAAAGCAGTTACATTTCCTCAAGCCAATTTTTTTTAAAAAATGAATTTTAAGCACCAAATATCCAAAAGGTATGTGCTGTGAAAAGCACCAGCCCTCCCAGGCAGCATATACCTACACACATGCTGTATTTCTAAAGACAGCCTGCAGAAGGTGTTTGCAAAAGATAAAACATACCTGAAATGTTTAGCATTTGCCCTTGAGATGCTGAGCAGTTTCAGATCTGAGCTGGTTCCTTCTGGACCAATTTTTGCCCCTGGCTTGGCCCACTCAGTTGCCTCTGACTGACAAAGACCCCCAAAGGCTTTCCAGCCTTTGGTTCATCAGAATAACTGGAGATGAGCAGCTCCAGTTTCTGGTCCCTGTTCATGCCTCCTGATGGCCATCCCGATTTGGAGGGACCTGGTGATTTGAGAGGATAATCCTGCCTGTGTCTCAAATGCAGCCTTTGCATTTCATCCTAAAAGACCTGTTCTTTCTCCTTCTGTTTTTTCATTACTAGAGCTCTATTTTTCTGCTCTATCTTCTGATTCATTGTACAAGAAGATTTTTTTTATATTTTAAAATCTTTAAATTTTGGGGGAGGTGTTTTTACATTCAAAAGACCTTAAAAAAAACTTCAGAAACAAGCTGAGGAAGAGCAGAAGTAATGGAGCCTTTTTTCCTACATATTTGTGCTCTTTAACCCTTACATCCTCCCCACCAACAACAACCAGGATCCCAGGACACGCTGCAGCTTGTCTGGAGGTGGAAGCCATCCTGATGAACCAGCTGACCAACCCTTGGCCATCAGACCTGTTTCTTTCTGTTTCTCTGTAAAATGATCCTCTGCCAGGTGACAAAATTCGTAGAAGCCTAATTGTCTTTGAGACAGTTACCCTTCTCTCAAATGTGATTGAAATTGGCCAACCCTCTCAAAAATTACGATGGTGGGGGAGAGACTGGTGAGGAGACAGATGGCAGACAGCTCAGCTTCTTTAGCCTCAACTGAGCTGATTGAGAAGTGGGAACACTTTCACCCTCTCATGAAAAATGATATCACCCTTCATCTGAAATTCAAAACTTAGCTTCCCGACATTAAAAATATGACTTTTCCAACTGGTCAAAATTAGGATGACATCAGGGATGTCTTGGCAAAACATTATTTGGTGTCTTGCCAGGGAACAAAGCTGCTCTGAGAAAGAAATTAAAGTACAGCTAGAGGAAGAAAGGGATAATCAGAACAATAAAACAAAACACAGCCAAGAGCCCCTGGGGAGCCCAGCATGATCCACACCCGCTCGTGCTGAATAGCAAGAGCAGCAACAAGTGGATTGCTAAGCCCACTGCTGTATTTGCACTGTGGCATTCTAAACCAAGCACATAGAAAGCCTGAGCATTTTACAACAGATTTTATGAGCAGCCTCAGGCCACTCATTTAAGTCAGGCTGCTGAAATCTTGGCACCAAAACACACGGCCCATCTCCTGAAGTCAGAGCCAGCAGCTTCAGAGCAGCGTGTGCCCAGCTTGCACAGGGACACAGGTGAGTCTGCCCAGAAGAATAAACCAAACCCCACTTTGTTTTGCCCCATCTGGGTGGCCAACCTGACAAAACTGTGACAATACCACCAGGTCCTTGTCACCATGTGGTGGCTGAGGACACCCCCAGAAGGACACCACGAGGCTGTGGGAAGAGTAAAGCAAGTGAGGTATCCCCAGTACCAAAATCTTTTAGAGTAACTGCTGGTACCACTCAGCACTGGGTTTCCATGGAAGAATCAGGGTGGAGTCACTGGGAAATGGAGGCCAGGAAATGGTGAATTTTAAGTGGTTTTCAGAAAAACACATGGGGTGAAAAGGTGTTAGGAATGATCAGGCTGGTAAAGTGCTGCCTTGGTGCTAACTCAAGTCCTACCACCACCTTGGCAGCAGAACACACCCGAGCTCCCAAATCCCAGAAAGTGCTCACTCACAGAACCTCCTTGTCTGCTGAGGTCTCTAAAAATGTAAAAGTTGCCCACCCCATTCCCTCAGCTGAGCCTGGCCACCCCACCAACATTCATCCCTAGCAAGATGTATTTCCCCACTGATCTGCACCAGGGTGAGTTTTTCTGAACTCCCTCATGCCTCCCTGAGCCCCCAGTGCACCCCATGTCACCACCATCTTTCAGAAGAGCAGCTCAGGGCTGGGTTTTCCATGTACCTCCAAGTGGCTCATACCAACCACTGTTGCTGAGGCTTCCAGAGACTGAAGCTACTGATGGTGGTCAGAAAAAGAAATTCTATTTCTGGGCTGGTCCTCGAAAGCCATCCCTGTGGATGCCAGCAGGGATTGAGGAACCGTGGTTTCTCATGTCTGCCTCAAAGCCAACACTGCTATTCTGGGAGGAACAAACTACCCCCCCCCAGTTGAAAATCACAGACTTGGAAATTTTTTTTTAGCTTCTGTCTTTCTCTGTCATAATGTAGGCATGGATCACAACTGTCACCTGGCAGACGTACACCACACACACAAACACAGCACAAGCAGAGGTATGTGCAAGGAGAAGTGGCCAGCAAATAGAGACATCCCCCTCACTGCTATGCTGATGTGCTGCCCTCCTGGTCAGCACAATTCCAGCTCTTCAGCCCAATGCTTGAGCTCTGAAAACTGTTTCCAAAGCAAGACACATCTACCTTGTGGCCACTGTAGATGCTACAGGGGCATCACTCAGTGTCCATCACACATGGGCAAGATGTCAAAAAGCTACTGTGTACACACAGCTGTGACACTGGTGCCATTGACCCCCATTGATGTGCCTTGGTGCAGGCACCAACACATCCATGGGAGTACAGGAGAAACCATGTCTGGAGATCACCACAGAGCTGGGTGCAAGGGGCTGCTCCTCCAAACCTTGTTAGGGGCTGGATGAGAGATATGGGAACACCAGACATGAAACGAATAGCCAGCACTTTTCCTCCACTACACAGAGCTGGCTGAAAGGTGGGATGCTGAGGGAGGAGGCAGAAGCACAGCAAGACATAGGAACCTCTTCAGCCTCTCAAAGCCACCCAGCAGCCTCTGCCTGCAGCCATAGGGCCTGTCTGTCTGTGAGGATGGACAGGCTAAGCAAGGTGGGGGATATCTCCCATTTCCCCCAGTTATGCATTATGCACTGGACACCTGCATCTTTGTTCTGAACTACACACGTCCACCTCTCCTAGATGCATATTCACTCAGTTCTGCCACAACACAAATAAAAAGGAAGATAACACTGGTTTTGCATGTCTACATGAGCCATCTGCTGCTATTTTATTGATAAAAACCTGTAACAACAGGGTTCACCATAACAAAATAAGACTGCTTCTGAAGTGTGGATGGTTGCATGCGTATGTGTGTTGATAATTTCATCCCAACATTCTGCAGAAGCTGAGTATAATGCTTTTTTTTTTTTCCAGTCAGATATCATCTAGACATTAGTATTCCTAACGCAGCATATAATTAGCAAGAGGCAATAAATTGTATGATCATGCACGTTAGCACTTAAGAAGAATAAAAATGTTTCATTGTCAACTACATGAAAAGCTAAGAAGAAACCCTTACCATTCCTCCTGCTGAATATCCAAACATCTTTTCATCGTATTTTTCATCTTTTACATCAGTTTTGCACTTCAGATCTCTCCTTCTGTCACACATAGAGCAAATGGAATGATGACCAAACCATTCCAGTGGCCTGACTGGTCAGTACCAGCCTAATAAGTACATTTAAGGTACAATTTTCAGTGCACTTTAAACTTTACAAAAAGTGAAAAGGGCATATGAATTTGTCCCATATAACATTCAGAGTATGAGCAAGTTCTCCTTTTCTAGATATATTTATCGTAAAAAATAATTCATCAATAAATTCAAGCTCTAAGAGACTTGCTTTTGCAGTGACAGAAGTTAGGGATCTGGTTTTTTTATTTATTTGTCTCTATTGGTATTATTTAAAGTGATTCATTTATAACTAAATTTTTTTTCTTGTACATTTCAAGCTGGGAAAGGAGAGCTGAGATCTCTGCTGCTCTTCATGCTCCCTCAGGTACACAGCTGAATTACTCAGAAAACCAACAGGCTCACTGCCTGCTCATGATCTGTGCTGAGGATCTGACAGCAAGGATAGAAAAAACAAACAAACAAACAAAAAAAAACCCACCAAAAAACCAAACTTAAATGTGGATTATTCTGCTACCCACCAGGAGGGAGGTGCAGCAAGTGGGCTCACAAGACTGTCCTGCTGCAATGCAGCCTAGCAGTGATGGGTGGGGGGGAAGGACCACCGTGCCACAGGGAGGCAAGAGGAGATGCATCTCCAGCATCCAGCTGTGAGTGCAGCAGGGAGATAACAACCCCCTGTTCCTGACAGAAATGATATCCTGTTCCAATAGAGGAAAAAGCCACCACACACTAAAAATAACTGATTCTCTACAGCATATTTTAAAAAATAACAGTCAAATATACATTGAGATGTGCTTCACGCAAATGCCTGGGGGCACTCTACCATGAGAAACATTTTTATATATACACATCTAAATGCCACACAGTATTTAAATGCTAAGTCTACCAAGCGATTACTTCATTTACTCTCCTGCACAAACAAAGCTCTCTGCTGGGATAAAGTCAATTAATTTGCAGCTGAGAATACGGCCCAGCAAGATAAAAGTCATAGCTGTCCCAGCAGAGGACTACGAGAGAGATGTGGTACTGGTTTAACTGGAAAACTTGTGCTTGAGGTGCCACATAGTGACAGCAAGAGATTGGAGGACAGGTTTTATCCTGAGCACCATGAACATAAGATATTGCTACCAGGCACAGACCTGACTTGGAGCAGATCTCTCCAGCGATTAGTGAAAGGATGGGGGATGAGATGATGGAGACAGCATGAAGAAAATGCACCTGGAAAGTGTTAGCAAGAACAACAGGGAGGAAACCTGGTAAAATTTTGTGATTTTTCGCAGCTAATAATGAGGTGAAAATTTTGCAACGTTCTTCTAAGGTTGAGAGATTAAGGAAGAAGAAAGTACAATAAAATGCCTTCACTGGAGGTCAAGGATAATTAATGGTCTTGGGACTCAGGAAAGAATTTAGCTTTTGCCTGAATCATGAATCCTTCTCATTCTTCACCCATGGCCAAATTCAGCTTTTCATCTCTCCTTACTCAATCAGATCACACACTGGGTGTAACAGGGAATAGACACCTCCAGAGTATTTGTTATCTATTTGATGGTCACCCACTACAGACAGGAGGAAACTCAAGAACCAGGCAAGAGCTCACACCTGAAGCTACCACAGGAGCTGCAATTTCTGTTAAACCACTTTCATTCAGTAAAACCCAACAATCTGCTTTCCAGTTTTTCAAAGAACTGAAGAGATAAATGGGTCTGAATGGGGCTTCATAGCTCCCATCTGGCTTTTTGGTTTTGTCTTCAACTTTTGCCAGCCTCAGCTGCTTAGTGCTCACTGAATGCCACAAGGTGCCTGTACAATTATTTTGTTGTACCAGAGGGTATGGACTACCACAGTCACCCACATTGCTTTCAAACAGCAGAATTCCTTCATCAATGGTACCTCACAGAACTCAGGTTTTATGTCCCTGTGATGGGCAATACCCAAGTTCCATGCAGGAACTTCCAAAAATTAGGACTGAAAACATGTCATTGGATTTACACCTCCCTGACACAAGCACTGGGTCTTCCCTGCTCTAGTGACAAAGTTTTATTCAGGCCTTTCAGCTCTGTAGTGAGATCTCAAAAATTACCCTTCCATGAGAAACTCAGGAGCAGAAGAGGGGGAAAACCTCACTTTCACGCTTCTATTTTGGGGTAGCAGCACAGGGAGAACCCAGACCACAACTCTCCTCTCACACCCTTGTTTGTACAGACAGAGAAGAGCAAGACTGTAACTCTAGAAGAGATGAATGGTATCTACCAAGTTCTTTATCCAGGCTACAGTAGTGACCTATATCTGCTTCATAAAGGTGAAAAAACATGGATAACTCTGTGGGTTGAGTGGGAACATCTTCCTGCTGCCAGCTGGCAAACAGCTTGGGGATTACAGCATGAGGATTAATAGCCTTTGTCATTTGTAAGTGCAGATGCTAACCTTACTCACATGACAGACTGATCTTCTTTGGATTCTGTGCCTGTTTGCTGTTCCAGAAAGATGACCTTGGGCTGCTGGGAGAGACAAAATATTTACACATTCATTTCTTAAGGCCTACAGAGTAGGCTGTAGGAAGGCAAAAGCTCACTCTGCACTGAAAATAAAAAAAAGAAAAAGGAAAAAAAAAAAAAGCTGTATGCCTTCAGCAGATCTGGAGCTAAGGACTTATGCTGGGAAACTGGGTTTCAGCTCAGGCTTGATGCCACTGCAGCTTGGAGTGTAGAGTGAGCTTTCTGGAGTGTAGAGTGAGCAAACTTCCAGCTCAGCAGCAGCAGCACCCTGAGAGCCTTCCCACCACCAGCACCACCTTCCAGGCTACTGCTGAGGTTTTCCATTTCTTGCACCAAAGCTTGTTGAATCAGTACCAGGTTCCATATAAACACCCAAACCAGCTATGCTGAGTTATTCTGTATGTCTTTTCAAACTTCAGGATCCGTCAGCTTCTGGCTGGTTTTATCATAGAAGCAGATAAGCTGGGAGGCAGCATCACTGCCTGGGGTATGAGCTGGGGTTCTGCACACTGAGGGGAAAAGCCTGCTTCATTCAAAGCATGAGCTCTTCCATAAACCCTAGCTGCTGCTTCCCCCACCATCACCCGCCCTCAAACCATAGTTGCAAACATCACACTTAGTATGTATTAAATAGAAAGTGGATGCTGCTGCATACCAATTCCTTTAGCCTCTGCTATACTTTTCCAGGACAGGAAAAGAAGAAAGTAAAGGCAGGACAGGTTGTTTTCTCTGCCACTAACTGGGTCCATATTGCAGTGAATGGATGTCACTGATCTGCAATTATTAAAGCAACACAGCCCAGCCAACAAGGTTCAAACCCCAGAAGTGAACTAGAGAGCAGAGAGGCAAGGTCTGGGTAATGAGCATCATAACTTTAAGATGACCCCTCCAAGAGTCAGCTCCCTTTGAGCTCGGGGATAATGTGATAGGGAAGGCTATATTCTTTGCTCAGCCTTTCTTGTCCATCTTTGTGCTGAAGGGCAGGAGGCAGCTGAGAGACAGTGAGATGAAGTGCAGCGATCATACAGATTAAAGATGATGATAAATATGGGAGCAGAAAGAAAGCTCTGCAGGCATGCTAGCTCCAAGGTCAACGTCAGCTTCATGTGAAGGAGAAAATGAACTGCCACCAGAGGAAATGCCTGCTCCTCTGCCAAGCTGCCACCTTAGGTTTTATGCTGGAGAAATGATCAATAGTGGCTGGCAGCCTTTGGTTCTGTGCATTCAAGAACATCTAAAGACGTTCATGACTGAAGATCAGTCAACTATGCAAAGCACCAAATAACTTCCCGGGATCTGCAGCTGCTAAAAATACACCCAAGTATTGTCTGTGTGCCCCAGGAGCAATGCACCCCACGTTACCCTGCCCAGGAAACACAGACAAGGCAGAGCAACAGGAGCCAGCAGGACACAGCAGGGTCCAGGTAATTAAAGACACAGGGAAAAAGGAAACCCAAACAAATCAAACGATGTAACAGATCCTCCAAATAAAACCTTCACAAAGAAGCACTTCACTAAGCTGTAGCTGCAGCTCAGTGGGTTAGAAGGGGCACTCATTTCTGTGGGCATTAGCTGAAAGTCAGCATTATTACAAGGAATATAAACGTGGTGAGATCATTTTGTTCTGGTGTCAACACACATTAAAAGTAAATAAATAAAAAAATAAATAAAATTACTGCACAGAGCCTAGAAGGGCAAGCATATGCTGGCTTGAGAGAGAGCAAGGAAGGAACAGACTGCAACTAGCTGAATGTTGCTGTTCAAGATACAGAGATATATCCAGAGCACTTGCCCACAATATTCTGGGCTTATGCCAGAGCAGTTTGTTCCTTCCCACACAAAGGTTTTGTGGGTTTTCAGACTTTTTTTTTTTTTCCCCAAGGGAAGAAAATTCAAATAAGCTACAAGGGAATTCCAAACCATGGTGTCAAAAGTGGATGAAAAATCTTAGAAAACATGAGTGTATGAGGAAACCTCCAAGCATTAGGACTTGCAAGAACCCAAGTATTCCCAGAATCAGGTCAGCTGTTGCTTTCCTCCTCACTGAATCCCTCATGGCTCCTTCCTGGAGCCCCACAAAAGCAAAGATTGGGCATCAGCATCCACTTGGATAGAGGCTCACAGGGCCCCAAGTCTACTGACCATCATGAACTGAGAGTCAATTGTGAGTCAAGATTCTCAAGGAACAGAAATTTTTCCAGAAATTTAGTCTTGTCAGCCACTTCCAAAGGAAACAGGAGGTTAAAGCAATGACTGAAAGGGCAATGGTATTTACCCAAGAAAGACGATGAGCACAAACCCAGCTTGTATCAATATTAGCAATGACTAATTCAGTCTGTCAAGGGGAAGAATTAAACAAGCTCTGGAACATGGGGGAGCTGCTGCAAAACCTTCATTTCACAGACAGTTGATACTGAAAAGCAACAAAAAAAGCAACAAAAATCCCTAAGTTCAGCAGGCAAGTATGAGCACCCCGGCATTGTCTCTTAATCTCAAGATTTCTAAATTCTTCCATGGCTTCATAGGAATTTAATGAACCCCACAAACACACTGCTCAGGGCACAGGTTTAGCTGCAGCTCTAAAAACCCAGTGCTCCCCTTGCATGATCCCTTTTCTCTTCCCTCCAATTTTTTCAGGTAAAACATCAGGCCAAGGATGCAGAAACATGCTTCCACTGGAGAGCAATGTTTTAATGTGTGCTTAGATATTAACTTACTCAAAGTACTTATTTTTACTTCATTTCCTCTGAGCCTCAGCACTCTACACTGGAATTATATATTAAAATTCAATTCACTTAATGCTATATCTTCAGAAAAGATCTTGATGTGAAAGCAGAAGTCCAAAACCAGTTTACTTCATTGTTTTTTATAACCTTTATATATATATATATATATAACCTTTTCCAAGAATTCTTTGTTAATCATACTATTATAAATCTGGGTTATCTCCAGTTCATTGCTGAAACATATTATTGACTTCTACTTTTGTCATAGTTGACCATTAGTATAAGCAACACTTTGCAGGTTCAAGAAGTTACCAAGAGAATCTCAAGAAGTTTATTGTACACATACATCCCAGATAATAACATTATTTATAAACACTTGTATATACATTTTATGCAGTTCAGGAAAAAAAATGCAGAGATTGGGAAACAACTGAGATCAGCAAATGCACCTTTTGAATTGGGCTGTTGCCTCCACTTTTTTTTTTTTTTTTTTTCCAGAAAGAGAAGTACGTGATAAAAAAACCCTATTTCTATTCTACTGTTCACCACTCAAATGCTCATTTTCTCTCACATTGGCAACACAGCAGTATTAACAGTGCAGTCAAAACTTGTATTTGTTTGCTGAGCTGTATTTGGGTTAGATCCTGCTTTGTGGAACAAAGCCCAAGTAGTGCAAAGCAGGTGTTATGCCAGTTTATCTAGGCAATGGAGGACAGCCCTCCTGCATAGGATAACCTCCAGTCTCCCTGGAAAAATTATTCTCAGACAGGTAAGTGATAAGAATATATAAAACCACAGCCTGTAGAATAATTTGTCTCACCTACACCAGAAGTTCTTCTAAACACAGATTATTCTGTCTGCTTCATAGGGACACATAAAGCCTGTGTATCACACCAGGTGATAATCTGCATGTGTCACCAGTCACGTTGCCCCCTGGGGTCTGGCCAGCCTGGAAATGATGCAAAGCCAGCACCAAGGTTCAATTTTGGTCTAACAGCCAGTGCCAAAGTTTGCACTAGTTAGATTTGCACAGCACCACAGCAAACAAGAAGATGGTTGTGCAGTAGGAGGCAGAATTAGGTGTCAGATCTCAGTAACACACAAAAACAAAACAGGAAGTGATTCAGTACAGACAAACCTTTTCAGCAAGATTTTCCCTCTGTCTTGCAATGATCAGCAGAAAATACCAGTCCTCTCCTAGAGAGCACAAAGAACAGGAGATTTGGCAGCTGAAAATCTTCATATGAATATCTTCATATTTGAAGATCTCAGCACCTCGCTGCCTACAGGCCATCACTAGACCAGAGGATGAAAACCCTCTGCTGTGTCCCACACAGCACAGCTACAGCTAACTACTGCTACACTTCATCAGGCAGCAGAATAAGACACATCCCCTATCCACCATCTCCACTACTTCAACTCTCAGAGACAGAAAAAAAGATTAAAATGGAAAATGGCAATGTAGTCTGAAAAGTAACTACATAGAAGTGTCACCACCTCATCTGGCAAGTCTGCTGCTTGTGTAATTTTCAGTCAGAAGCAGAAAGTGTAATACTTTTCTCTTGGGTTAGTTCAGCAGAGCCAGTGGCCCCTCTATGGGGGTTCCCTGGATCTTGTTCCTTGCCTGCAGAAGAACTTGCCATGAAGATGAGGTGACATGGTTTGTTATCCTCTACTGCTCAGAGTGCCAAAAATGGTCCCCTTTCAGATCCAGATAAGATATTATAAGATAGCACATTTGAAGAAAAGCAAACTGAGTTGTGCTAAGCTGGATGGCAAAGAGGAATCACAGATCGAAAGCTTTCCTGTGTAACTCTCACAGAAATGCTTTTCTGGATGAACCTCACTTTTAAAGAGCCAAGTAATGCCCCAACAGAACAACGATGCAGAAAAGAGTGACTCAGGCACAAAGGTGGATGTGCAGTTTTTTCTGGTCTTTTTTTGGTGTTCATGATGACAGAAGCCATGAACTTCAAGTAAGCATCTAAACATGCATTGTATCATTGCAATATAAAACTGATGCCAGTTCTCTCTCGTGCAAACCCATGGCAATGCAGGCTAACAAGTGCACAGGATGCCTAAGTAAAAATACCAGTAGTGTTTAGTCCTAATATCAATGGTTAGCACAGCAGAAGAGTAGTAATATGTAGGCACTTAAAAGTTGACAGAGGATTCAAGAGTGCTTTCCCATGCTGCCTGGAAACTATATCATCCAGTCTATAGTGGTATCAAATGCTTATTTCTAGTACTTAGAAACACAGTAATAAAAGTGAGAGAATGTGATCTGCATGCAGGTTAGCCTTTCTGTGAGCTATCTGTGTGTCAAGAATATTTGCAAACTTCATTAATATTAATAAGAGAAGGGAGGGAAGAGAGAGGGAAAACAGCATCCAATGCAGTCTGTGATAATTAGGCCTATGACAAAATAAATGAGACGATGACAAAGGAAAGGATTTTGTAGGTATTCTCATTGCTTCTTCCTAGAGTTATTTATTTGGACGTAGAAAATGCAAAGAGCTAGAAAGAATTAAACTTGCTTTCCAGGCATTGCCACCTTTAATACCCATGACTGCTGTCACTGAAAAGTCAAGTCAGAGTGTCAGTGACCTGTCAGAGCAAGGTGCATGCCATGGAATAGCTTTTCTTCTCTGACTGAGAACAAGGGAAGACAGCCCATGGTACCAAGACCCACAGGCTGTCCTGATACCCACTAGGACTCCAATAGTGTGTGCCACCTGCAGACCTGCATCCCCTGTGACTCCTTCATCTCCTGCCAGTGACTTTGCTCTTCCTCTCCACTGCTGTTCTGACCCATAGAAATCCACCCAACCATCTCTTTGCGCTTCATGCTGCGTCTGTTGTATATGGAGATCATCAGAGTGACATCAGAGAGCTGGAAGAGAGCAACTTGGAAGATGAAAGTTTCCTTGTAAACGGGGTGGGGCTGCCCTCGGCGGATGGAGGTCTTGCAGCGGAACATCTCCTGGCCCACAGAGTTGAGCAGGCAGAGCTTTCCGTATGTGTCTAGGACAAAAGAAAAAAAAAAAAATAAAAAGAGGAAAAAATTTGTTTGGCACAGGTGACAGAGTAAACGAAAGCCCCAAGTGGTCAAAACCACACAAAAAAGCTTCCAAGTAGCACAACTCTGTCTGCAATGAATAAAGACGAGGGCTGGACTGCTTTTCTTAGGAAAATCCATAGGAGAAGCAGCAGGAGAAATCACCTCTTGGATTTCTTCATATTCATCTGAGGAGACGAAAAGAAGGAAACAGATGCATATTTGGAAAGAGCTCTCACTGAAAGTGCAGGAAATCAGGTCCTCAAGCCTAGCAAGCCTGTTCAAGACTAACAGAAACTATAAGCATCTCTTTGGATTCTCCACATTAAATGGAGTGCCTGCACCTTTTCTTTTTCTCCCTCAAACAACCAAACCTCATGGCAGCTGTTTTACAAGGCCTTCCCTTGGCTGCATCTGCCTCTCCACCACTTACCTTTGGAAGAATGGTTCTATGACCTATTATTTGAGATAGCACACAAAAAAGGGTCCTGAAAAAGAGGGAAAGAAAACCTGCATACACAGTGAAAAGTTTTAACCTCACACGATAGTTTCAGGGCTTTTTCCATATTCTCATCTTACTTTTTTGGCAGATTCAAGGTCAATTTTATTCACAGTTAGGTCAATACAAGGACTAAAAATTTTCACCTCGTTCTGCACGTGACAGTAACAGAACACTTGGCTAAAAAATCCCCCTCCTAACCCCTTCATAATCTGTGCCTGGGTTTCTGCAAGTGAGTATGATTTCAGAGCCTGCTGAAGACAGGAAATAAACAACACGCCTCAGTCTCTTGTCTACAGCATGTCTATCCTCTTCTGTTCCCATTTGATGTGCTATTTTACGCACTTATCTACTGAGCAACACAAGGTGTGAAATTACACTTCAGGTGTGAAAACACTTCTGTGTCTCCAAAGCAAGGCTCTCCACTCCTCTCAAACTGTTCCACTGAAAAAGCTGTCAGGAGACTGACAATCGAGGAGCAAATTGTGAGCCTGCACAGCTGCACAGCTATCAAGTTACTGCGGGGAAAGTTCAGCCCCATCATTAGCTGGGGGTGCCAGCCTGGCTCCCTGCACAACACTGGAGATGGAGTGGATCTCACCAACCAAGACCTACTCATCAGACAGAAAAGCAGAGCTCTGACAAGAAATTGTTTCTTGGTTGTATCTGGGAAGGAAAGAATAGCTTTATCAAGAGTTAGAGTAATTCCAACAGCTTCAGGAACACAAAGCCCAAGAGAGGACTCTCTCTTCTAGCTCAGCTCAATGTGAAACCACACAAGATAACTGCCTGACACAACCTCTTGCAGTACTCGCAGAGACATCACTTTGCACCGACAAACCATAACATGCACCAAAGCATTTCTGGTGTAGAAGTCCTGGTTGCTGATCTGAGGCTGCAGGGAACTCCCTGGAAATAATAAACGGGGAGTAGGAGTCCCATTTTTTTTGCAAGGAGGGGATTTCAAGATAGTGAAAAATCTTCGCCAGGCTGATTTTTAAATACGAACAAGCAGCTAATATGCACAGCTCTGTGTTTGAATTTTAAAATTTTTCTTTCAAATTAAAAGCTTAAATAATTTCAGAACATTTTCCAAACCAATTCCATCTACAGGCAGAAAGCTCAAGGGGTTCATTTCTGCTGACATGCAAGAGAGGTGAGTGCTGAGACCCAGGCACTGATGGAGATGAGACCCCCTCTATATGCTCCTGACCCAACACCTCAGTTATCCTCTAGATATGTCCCTGGTGTCGTATCACTTTCCTCACTACTCTCTGTTTTGCTGAGGGCAAAGGTGTTTGATTGGGATCACAGCAGGGTCTGAGATGGGTCAGCAAGGGCAGAGCTGTGGCATGGAGCAGGAATGAAAAGTTCTTGCCCCTGGAGCCCTTGGCAGCTGCAAGGAGGGTTTTACGGTCTGTGCTGATGCAGCAGATGGATGGGCTGAGCAGAGCAGCAGTACACAGCCAAGGACTGCTACGAACACCCTGTCATCCCACCTGAGCAGGGCAATGTGCAAATTAAGCAAACTAAGCACTTCATTAGCTTATTGTCCCATGGTACTTCAGCAAAATGCAGCCCACACATGCCTGTACCTGGTTTTCTGAGAAGATGGGGAGAGGATTGATGTCTAAATTTTCCACTCAGTAACCCTTTCTATCATCCTTCCAGCTGTTGCCAGCATGGACAACTCAGCTGTGATTCATCACACCTAACCTCAGGTACAAGTATTTAAGCAGACCCCTACAGAGACAACCAAGTTGTAGTCAATACCATCAAAAGCAGCATATGACATAATTCAGCAAAGATAGAGTAGGCAGTGCTACCATTACAGATGATTCAGGTTTTAACACTAAAGCAAGTGCCACAGCTAAAACAACACAAAGGATGTTTTTCATTCTGTTTCAGGATGTCCCAGACAATTCCAGGCCATGAATGAATGAGTTTCTTATACTCTAGGATATCACATCCCTGACTGAGGCTGCAGCTTTTGCAAGTGAGGAGTGATATAGCTGTCTTTAAAGAAAACTGAGCTTCAGACAACCAATGACTGAAATCTAACAGAGACCAACACCAGAAAATTAGGATTTTTCTTGAATACATATAAGATCTGCAACATAATTCTGCACCAAGGCCCCCTTTGTACCAAGCCTGGTGAAGATTATGAAGGGATCATCTGGACCAGGCAAGAATGTGCAGGCTGGAAGAAGGCAGCTCTTGGTGCTGAGCTAAACACCAGAAGCCCCGTTCATGCCCATGTAAACACCAGAAAAAAAACAGTGAAAGTGACAACTAAATCAGGCTGA
Source organism: Florisuga fusca (assembly GCA_038090715.1). Classification (NCBI taxonomy): domain Eukaryota; kingdom Metazoa; phylum Chordata; class Aves; order Apodiformes; family Trochilidae; genus Florisuga; species Florisuga fusca. The sequence continues at coordinate 16,195,963 of JAAWXA010000014.1, forward strand.
TAATTCTTCTCAAATTTATTCCACTGGTTGTATCTTACCAGCCAAAAGAATCAAGCTTGCCTGAACATAAATAAAAGAGTAGGTGTGGATAATATATTTAGCATCTTAATTTTGCTTTGCAGAGCTGGTACATATGAAGCTGAACTGTTATTCTGCTTCACTAACCACATTTGAAGAGTGTAGTTTGCCTGCACTGCATTGTGCTCCTTGCAGCATCTTTTTAGGTGTCTCATCAGGAAACACTTCCTAATTTTCGATGTGGTCCAGACTGGTCCTCTAAGATGGAAAGCCCTCCAATCCATTTGGCTTTGCCAAAGAAAATGCATCCTCAGACACACAGTGAAATTAGTGGAACTACAGCAAGGATTAACTTGACAATTTACTGAGGAATGTATATGTGAGAGCATCTACTCATTATGAAGACAAATATTTTCCATCTAATTACCTGCTCAGATCCACTAATGGGCTCATTAATGTGGTATCTCAGCACTTTATGCTCTTCAGTGTATTTACTTTCATGCCACCTCTGTCAAGCACAAAAGGAGATGAGAGATTAAGGCTCACATTCTTTTAAATGCCTAAATTATCTCACTGCCATGAAGAAGAGAAAAATGTCCTAGTATCTGGGAGTGTTGGAGACTGCAGCTTGCCTATGGCTACACAAAATTCTGTGAAGAAGCAGAAACAAAGCCAAATTTTGCCAAGACCAATTTTAGCACCTAATCCACCAGACTCTCAACTCAGGCTTTGGAGGGAAACTTTTTGCTGCAGGTCATTTTTACTCTAAACTCACCGTTTCTCCCCGGTATGACTGGATTGAACAATGTTCATATATACATAAAATATCAACACCTCTGCATTGAATAGCAAGGTGAAAAGCACTAAATCAAGGAATGCTGCAAGAAGCCAGACACACTTGGAGCTGGCACTGCATTATCTTACTCCAGAGGTTTAGCCAAAACTCTCCTTATGCAGACTGCTCTGTCTCCATCAACACTGCCCCAAACCATAAAACACTTCTTGAGAGCTCATCTCCAAAGGCAATCAGTTTATCCGTGATTCTTTTAATGACTCATTTCTGTCATCATCCTTCTAAGGCAAATAACTGATAGTGACAACTCAGGGGAATAATCAACCATAATTTATATGTTCCCATTTTTGGAGCAGCAGCCATAGCTTGTGTTCTGCTTTCATTTCTCCTAAATTCCAGCATGATTAATAAAGCTGACCCGTGAACAAAAACATTGCAATACAAAAGTGGCCCTCCCCCTGTTTGAATTCATATTTAAAAAGGAAATAAACCACCAAAGACTCCTCGGGTCTGTGGACTGCAGGGTACAACACAGTGTGCTGTATGGACTTTCCACCTGTGCTCAAGGCAAGCAAGCTCATTTTCAAAAGCAGTGGGACCATGTCAGCATGCTGCAATCCAGATTAATACAGTGAGCTATAAAATAAAGCCCTGGGCCTCGAGCTTAGTTTCTCCCAGCTGACATGCCCACACTCCAAGCCTAAATAATAAACATCACCACTGCATGGCAAAGCAGCCCCAGAACTCCAGTCTCTGCTACTCTGTACAGTGCAGCTCAATATGAGGTGCCAGTTCGAGAACCAGAAGATTGCTGTCCCATTAGCCATGGCCCCATTAAATTGGCAGTGGGGCAGAAAAGCTATGAACCTGGCTCACTGCAGCTGGGTTGGGAAAAGAGCAGGGAAGAAAATACAACCCAAGCTTTTGTTCCCAAATCCACATCATCTGGATTAGGCCAGAGGCAGCACATGTCTTAATCTATAAATCATACAAGAGCTGAGAGCTGCCTACTACAGTCTTGAGGAAACAACTTTCCTCACCCTATCCCACCAAGTCTCTGTTGCTCAGGTCCCCTCTCCTGTGGCTGCTAGTGACCACACAAAGGCAGAGGCTGGGATGTGGCACCCTTCATGACATGCCACTCATCAGAGAACAGACCAGCAGCATCTTTAATTTAAAATCCTGCAGAAATGAGTGCACTGCTCTGTATGGCCTGAGGAGAGGGAACTGGCTTGTGGAGGGAGAGGGGACAAGGACCCCCTGGAAGTAATGTCCTGGTCTCTCCAGATGGAAGGCTGATTTCCTTGGTTCCTTTGTGATCCTTCTCTGCTGTCACAGCACACCATTTCTACTCCACTGTCCATTGCCAGCCCTCATCTGGGACATGTACCAGGCTGCAGAGCCAGCTTACCACCTCCTGGCACTCTCCAGCCCTGAGGAGATGCAGCTTCAGGCCAGGCTGACACAGCTAAGCTGTAACACAGACACCTCTCCAGATGCACAAAGTGACTTTCCTTTAATAAGGACTTTATGCATTGCTGCTGCCTCAGAGAGGGAGTGGGAACTTCAACCAATAGTCTATGAGGAAACATGAATGCACACACAACAGCAGCTGCATGATGTGAGGATGCTGAAGCCCGGCTTTGCTCACCTCCAGCTGTGGTGCCCACAGGCATGGCTCTGCTACAAGGCCTGTCATGAATCTGCAAATACACTCCTTCCAGTTCTGCCATACTCTGAATAGAGGGAGCCAGGACTGCATGCACAGTATTCATTACACTGGGGTCTGTGTATATACAGTCAAATACCAATTCTTCAATTTTTCCTCTGTATACTTCTAACCTTTAATTAGCCTTTTTCACTACTACTGCTGATCCTTGAGTGGATATTTTCCTCGAGATATTTACTATAACCCCAGTATTTCACTCCCAAGAGGCTCTGTGTCCATCCAGCTTAAGCCTGAATTCCACCCCTGCCCTCATGCAATACCTTACATTCATTCACACTTCATGTTCCACTTTGCTGCCCAGCTGCTCATTACTGTGTATCCTGGAACTTCCTGCAGTTGGCCTCATCTTTACTACCTTGAATTAAATCAAACTAATATGAATCACTTTCCTCAGCTCCTGATGTTATTTTAAGTATATTCAGGTTACATTTAAGGTTGGGCAATGAAATGTTGCAGAAGGAGAGGTGGTCTTGCACAAGCTAACTGTGACTGACTGGCAAGTACTCAGCAGCAGGATGCTGCCCAGCACCTCTACTTCTCTGTCAACCAAGCTCTCTGGAGGGATGAATCTGCCCCAGCTCTCCCTGGAACTCCTCCCCTCCTCCTGTTACTGATGAGATGGAAGCACAAGTTACAAAGCTTTTGGAGCACAAGCAAATTCCATGTTTAGAGCAAGATATCAGGTTAAAAGTTGCTTGCTTTTTTTATCCCGATTCCAGGTCTGACTGGGAGTAATTAATGAAATTACCCTGTGCTTTAGTTCTCCAGACAAGAAACAGGGATATCTCCAAGGATATTAACTTTCCTTCCCTCAAAAAAAAGACTTGATAAAATAAAATCCACTAACAGCTTTCAAGCACTCTGACAGCAGAGCAACAAATACCATGTAAGGATCCTAACTTTCCCATGAAAGCATCTTCCGAACTTCTTGGTGTTATCTGTGGCTCAGGCAGATGTTTGTTTTCAGACAAACCTAAGAATTTCTCCTGTTCCCAACAGAAATCCTGATAGCTTGTTCTCTCCCTCTTGTGTTTCCCAGCATTAATGCTATTGTAATTGTTTAATGGGGTTAATATGCTGCTAGTATAATAATGATCATGTACGGATGTAATTATTATGTGTGACTAAATCTGCAGCTGCTGAAAAGCACGGAGGATTTTTCTTAGGTAAGGGTATATTTCTACAATAGTCCTTCTCAAATTGCATTACACACAGACATGAACCCAAAAAGAAAGGCAGAAGGGGAAAGAATGGAGGCTGGATTAGAGGAGAGAAAGCTGTATCCAGCAGAGCAGCTGATGAAGGTGGGCAGACACCATCTCTGTTGTGTGTTTATACACTGAGTAGCACAAATGATTCCTGGACCATCACTATAATCCCAGGGTACTACTACCATGGACATCGTATGTAACTGCTTATAAATTTTTAAAGATGTGTCTGCAAGTGGTGTAGGCTTTTCTTGTTAATTTTTTCATAACAAACATCCTTTAAACAAACACACAGTATTTTGCTCTAAGAAGATAATACCACAGACTAAAATACAAACCCTTACAAAATGCTAGCACAGGTTAATTTTCACAAGAACCAAAGAGAATGAGGTGCACAGCACACGAGCCATTAGCACTAAGATACTGAGGGTGTCCACACTTGACAAAACTCTAGGTGCTTTTCTGTGTGGGGCTTTTTGGCACACACTAATAATTTATGGTCCAATGCTGCAGCCATGCTCCTGAGTGCTCTTAAGTGCTCTGAGTGATAATGGATCTATTTGTGTGATCAGGGATTGCAGATGCAGGCCTGTAACTCAGCGTGTTCCCCAGAACAATACCTAGACACTTATCCTTGACCAACCCATCCTTAAATCCCACATGTGACTTGAGGGAAAGACAACTGCTTGCAAGATTTAAGTCTCTGTAAGTCATCCAGTTCTTTTCTGACTGAGTTATTACCCATGTAAGCATCCACGACTTTGATATTTACCTGACTCCATTTAAAGGCTTAAGTGAAGGAGAAGATATGCCCAGGAAAAACTGAGACACCTGCACTATCTTCCTTTCCTGTCCGAGCCTTTGCAATCTTTAACACCTAAAATCACCAGTATTCCTGTCCACTTCCTTCTTCCACACAATGTGAAATCCCTCTGCGAGGATGCCAAGGAGGGAGCAGAGATGCTGCAGGAGATGCTGAGCTCACCTGTGCAGGACTGCAGGTGGCAAAGAAGAAGGTCAAGGTGGACAAAAAGCATGGCTGGAGAATTTGCTGTCGTGCAAGACTCTCCTGCCATTCCCCACAGCTGCAGCTGTCAGCAGCAGATAATACTAAAGCCACTGGGCTGCAACAGGGCCACATGTGGGTTCTGTGTAGTCTCTACACATGCAGGGATGGAAATGGAGACGGATTCTTACCACTGACTTCTCTCGGGCTTACCATAAATGGCTGCCCTGAAGAACATTATGGGCTTGCAATGTAAGTGTTCTGAAGAGCTGCTATATCTGAAATCCCCTTGACACTTCAAAGAAATAAATCACTCCCTGTGAGCCCCAAACAACAGAACTGCAGATAGGCTGTATTTGAGAAAACACAAGGGCTATTTGCTCACCCTCCAGCAAGGCAGATAGCAGCAGTTTTAGTTTTCACCTAGTGAAGGACTTACTGAGCATCTCATCCAGCTACCAGCACGCTTCAGACAGTAACGATCGGACCTCACAGCACTCCTCTGCAGTGCCTGCAGGAGTTATCACTGAAATGCTACTCCAGCATCTGAGACAAGTGCTGGTTTTCTTCCTTCTTTTTAAGTTCTATCAATTTCTGCTTTGCTGGGTTTTTCTTTTCTCACTATGTTACTGGGAACTCCATAGGCGCCAAAGAACAATGAAGGATGCAGAAGCAACAATGTGACTTGGAATAAAAGAAGGAGATTGTGATAGGTTCAGAATTTGCCTCTAATGGTTTATGGATTTCTGCTTTTCACCTAAAAACTGATCTAACACAGAGATACTGGTCTGACAATGCTAGATTTGATCTGGACACAGAAAGGATGCAAAGAAACAACTCAAGATAGCCCTAGCAACAAAGAAAGAAGAGCTGCTATGAAATAATGTCAGCACTATTAGTTTGGGTAGCTGACAGAAGACTTTGGTCAGCTTATCAAACCAACTAAACTAGGTTTATCTGGAGCCCTTCAAACACAGAAACAGAAAATTCAGGCAGAATTTAAAATGAAAGGGTCCTCAAAATTTAAAATGAAAGGTTCCTCAAGAAATGCCTCCTTTTCCCATATCCTGATCCTGTTCTCATCTCATCAACAAACACAAAATGCTCATCAGGTTTATAGGTGCTGCCAAACAGGCTACTGCACTCCTGTGGGCCCAGCAGAATGAGATATCTAATCAAGGCAGATAAACTTCCCCATGCTGAAAGCTAAATCTGCCAAACCCCACCCCACCAGAGGCCCAGGACAGACTCAACCCCCCAGCATTCACAGACAATGAGTTATGGGGCTGCTCAGCTTGCTGCAACACATGGGGCTATACAACATGGACTCAGAAAGAAATTTGGTAGAAGAATACAAAAAAATGTCAATAATTAGGTCTTGATATTGCAGGCAGTAAGCTGGAAGGCAATTATTTGAGTTCTATGCAGTGAGGACATTTCTCTTATGGGAAAAGAGTGAGCATTACAGATGCCTGACCCAGGCAGGTAGAAGACTCAGGTGCAGGATCTGATTTAAGAACAGATGTGCTGCATAATTCACATTTTCAGGCAGCTAAGAAACAAAACTCCAATATCACAGGTAGATACACGAAAATACGCCAAAAAAGAAAACAAAAAACAAAACCTGAAGGAAATTACTTGCACCTGTATTTGTATTACTTTTATTTAATTTCTGAGAATAAAAGTTTAGGATGTCTCCACACTGCAGCATACATAAAGACAGGCAAGCTTGCTTGCTAGGGATTGTGGTCTGAATATATCTCTGCTTAAATTACTAAAAAGGTCCCAACTTTAAACCTTTTAATAAAACATGTACATGCAAACAAGAACAGGTCTTAAAGTAACTGACATGGTGACCTGTGTTGCCTCAGCTAATAGAAGACTAGCTGGGGCCACACAGATTAGGGTCATGAGTTTTATTGTTGCATAGACTTGCCCTTAATTCTCAGGGGACTGATTTATAACACAGATTATTTCTGTAATATACTGAATAGTATAGACTTTCATACCATATACTGAGGTATTACATAAACATTTTGCTAGCTCTGGGCCAAAGAACACAGCATCTTGCAAAGCAGTCTTGGTGTTTTGCAAGCTGGAGATTCTATGTCAAGTGTTGTGAGTACAAGAAACTGTCAAAGGCCATTACCTTTGACAGGCAGGCAACCACATCACAAATAGCAAACAGATCAACAAACAAATGCTATTTCACATTGCCACCAGCTACTGGTTTCAGACAGGAGGCAAAAGGACAAGAAGAGATGAATACAGCACTGCCATATGACCCCTGAATGAGGCATTCAGCAGCAAAAAATTATCTATTATGGCTGCATGGCCCCACCTGTATCATGGACATTAGCTCTGTCCATCCACTACCTCTGTCAAGGACTAACTACAGCTCAAGCACAAACAAAACTTTTCCCATTTTTTCCTTTAGGTACTGGAGGAAGAAAACTCAACTGTTGCTACCCAGAAGAACAACTTTCAAATCTTATTTCTGCAGAAGATTTTCTTGTGCAGCAACAGAGAGTTCCCAGCAGCAGGATCCCCAAAGGGCCCAGTGCACCAGGTCACCTAGTGCTCAGCAAAGCAGCAAGGAGACTAAACAAAATATAGCCTTGGGAAACACTTAATGGCACTAGGCAGGGCCTCTGTAGGTCACATGGTAACACATAATCACTTGAAAAGGGCTTCTATCTTTTTATGGATCTGCTGAGAATTACCCTGTGCTTTGGGTATAGTAGCACATTTGCCATCATCAGATCTTGTAAAGGTACAAGCAGTAAAAGAGATACTCAGGTATTACTGTCCCATCAGCTCTGTCTTCACATGATTGCCTCTGATCACTCAGTAAAATTTACCAGCTCCACTATTTGAAGTAATACTTTTAATTTTCAGACGGATACTCTGCAAGGAAACCCATCTCGGAAGAGATAGAATTAAATATCTTGAGGAAGTAAATAAAAAGCAAAATTTGTCTCAATGGTGGTGTTTAAGAGCAGTGAATGGACTTACCAGGTGGCCTATTAATTGCGAGGTTTCGGAAATGACTGCCTTTGATCATCTCCACCGACAGCCGCCCCGTGGTTGGGTTGTACAACAATCCCACGAGCAGCTCTGGCACCCCTCCATGTGACAGGGACTGTGTTGAAGATGTTCTATCACTGTGAGAGATTGCTGACAGACTAAGCTGAGAGTCTGCACTCTGCAAAGAAAGAGCACCGAGTCTCATCAGGACATTCACCACCACCACCACCCCCCTCCCTTAATTTATATCTTGTTGCCTTGTTTAGTAAGATCTCTCTTAAGAAATGACAGTGACTAAGAATGAATTATGATGGGGGAGCAGAAGAATCAGAGCATCACTTCTACAAAATCACAGCTCTGAACTTTCTCTTTAAAGATGAGGAACTCTGTGTAATGTGTTATCACTAGTACAAATCAAAGCCTCTGAAATAAGCATACATCCTGCTACATCAAATGCACAGTAAATCTCCTTGACAATGAGAATTGGATGGAATATATTTTGTAGTTTGGTTGTCAGTTTTTTTGGTCATACACTGTGTGCATTTTCTTATTTTCATTCCTTGCTCCCTTGATGCTACCTCTAGCCCCTCTTTGCCCAGAGTATCATATTTTATTCATTTTGTGTGCACAGCCTCTCACTGAGCTTTTTGTAGACAATGAATCATGACAGAGCTCATCTACACAAATTGATTGGCACAGCCACAGCTGGATACAACCATGATGTGCACAGAAGACTATGAAGCAGCACAGCCAGGTCCTCCTCACATGACCCGCCTCTCCTCTTCCATCTGTCATGAAAAGGGACATTACTAAGAATTTCTGGTAACATGGAAAACTTCACAGTGCAGAGATCCACAAGCTAGAAGCTGCTCCCAAATGAGGCAGCTATTTCAGTGGCAGTAGCACAGGTCTACCAACACAACAGTGGTGCACAAGAATGACTGTTCTTGTTGAAATTAAGACAATTAATTAGCCTTGGTGGTTCCGGGACCAAACTATAATTTCTGCACAGCATTTGATGACTTGTGTAGATGTACTACATCTATATGATTTTGTGTAAGGTTGCTAGCTGAGCTGCTGTTAATAAGGCAGAGCTTTGTGTAGGGAAGACAAGCCCTGTTCTTCCCCTTACTGATGACTTTTTAAGTGACAGTAGGACAGGTGGATGCTAGCAGCCCTGAATCAAAGACATCAGGTACAGCTAGTCCCCATTCACCAGACAAAAAACTTTACAGACTCTGTATTTCTTTCATCAAACTTACACTCAAGTTACTCCTTGGCTCCAAGACCAATGTCACCTTCACTTCTCCTTCCCAGCTGATGTTGCTCAAGTAGAACAACTGCTCCCCCATCATCTTCTCTCCAATCATCTTCTGTACCGCATAGAGGCGGAAACGAATGGCGTGGCTGCTTAACTCCTGTGGCTCCAGCTTACTAAAAGTAATTTTATCATTAAATGTGGGGATGGGTCCTCTCTGAACACTTGTCTTTCCCCTCTGTTTCTTGCTAGGCATCAGGACTGTGTGCACTTGCCAGGTGTTCACACCGCTGCGGTCTTTGTCTGGGATATCTCTGGCCTCTAAGATAGTGATTATTAGCTTTTGACTTGAGGCTTTAAAGTTGAAGATGACATCTAGATCACCACATTTGCAGATGGGCTCATAAGCACCATGATGAGCTGGTACTCTATTCACTTCATCATGTTCCTGAAAAAAAAAAAAAAAAAAAAAAAAAAAAAAAAAAAAAAAAAAAAAAAAAAAAAAAAAAAACTCTTTAAAAAAAAAAATTATTCTCCTTGTGCTAGCAAGTGTAGGAAGTTAGTCTGCAAAATAAGGATCCCACTGTTTCTTGAGAAGTCAGTGCTAGCTGATTGCCTGATTTTGTACAATATTCCCCAAACAATCTAGTGAAAAACAGCACTTACTGAAACACTTCAAACAAAAGTTTCATCAAACTGTTGATTCACAAAAAAATTCCACACATGGAAAAACTAAACAAAGGTTTGTTCTATATTTCAATCATGTCAGTTTTGAGGAATTAATAATTTTTTATTATTATTATTTGAATTTAAAAGAGAAAACCTACCCAACTACTTTGAACATTCACTGAAACTTTTTCAACATATTTTGGCATTTTTTTAACATTATGGAAACCAAATAATTCAGTCAAACCTGCTGACTTTTTGGATATTTTGTTCTGTTGAAAATTTAAAAAATAAAACACTGTGTCCAAGTTGATGGGAGGGAAATCAGTACGTCAGAATTTCTTTCAGAAATTCCATTCTAGATGCTACCCTATAATTCAATACTTTTCCTAAAGCTAAAGCAATTATAATTGAGAAAATGAGTCTGATTAAATACATATTGATTTCTTTATTCCATTTTTTAATCTCCCAAGAGAAGAATTTGTTCCTTCTGTTCAGTTTGTATACTAATACATTCAGGATAAAAATTCAAAATAAGCAATCAAAATCTGTGCAGACCAATTCATGAAACCTTTTACCTACTTTTAAAACAAAATACATCCTAATAAAACAAGATAAGAAACCTCGGACATTTACCTTTTCATGAGTGGGTGTATGAGTTTCTGTTAAAAAATGTTTTTTTATCTTAGAGCTAGAATGTGCTTCATATGATAAAGGGGTTGCTATAGTGATCAATGATTTGTATTTAAACATGAGTATACACAGTACTAGGAAAAGATTTTCAGCTAATAGCCAGAAGGTGAATTAAGGCCTGTCACTAGCAGTCTGAGTCACCCTCCTCCTCAAACATTTATCCTCTTTCACATTTCAAGTAACACTTCTTTTCAACATAGGAATTTTCCTGTTTAGAGTAGAGATGATGGGACATAAGACCCCTGGTTTAAATCCCTCCAGCAGGACCTAGGCTGGTATGTCTCAAAAAACACTTCAGACAAACTTCAAAATTCATATCTACTTCCCATCAATCTACTTTTCAAGTGCTCAGATTCATCTGCCATGACACGTGAAGCAACAGCTTTTTATATTTTTATAAGTGTTTAAAGGATTCATACAGGATTCATATGGGCAAGTCTATGTGTGCATGTCAGGGATGGAGACCTGCAGTCACACGCCTTGCAGAGGTAACAGCAAAGAGAGAAAAAAATCACCACTTGGACAGCACATTAAATGATCTGGTTGCCCATAAAAATGCCTTTCTGTATGAACAGCAGGCTGCAAAGACAAAAAGGCAAGGCAGGCCAGGTTGCCTGAAGAGAACATGATGTTATACAAATGTTAAGTGCTGCAGTGTAGCTGTCAAGTTATTTCTGTCTGATTGATGAAATAATATTTAAGAAGGAAATGTAATGGGATTGCACTCAATTCATGTTTCCCACCACAAGTTCATCCTTCTCCACTTTCATCTGTCTATTTGCTATTGAGGAGCTGGAACCAAGGCACATTTGGGAACTGCTGCTAAAGTGTGGAGACAACTGTGATTGCAGCACAACATTGCCTTCATCTACACGCCTGAGCTGGAGAATGCAAGCTCCTGTGCACCACCATAAACCCACAGGTATGAAGATCTAAGAGGCACTTTCCTGCCCCAACAGGGCTGAGTATCTCATCTTTTGGCAGCACATAGGGCAAACTGAAGGTCAGTGATCCACTCTTTGACAGAACAGATGGAAAGGATCTGGATTTCCACAAGCTGTACTACAATAGCTGTGGCCACATCCACCACAGAGAAAACTGCATGAACTGGAGACAAAGAAGGGTAGAGATATGCCAGCCTCTGTGGCAGTGACCTTATTGTGGGCAACAAGCTTTAGAGACCTCATGGGATGGCCCTTCCAGAGATCACTGTGCTACTTAGGACAGGTTTTCAGCACACAAAGATTATGAATGCACAACCTTCTTTCTTTGGAAGCCATTGACAGAATTCCCTTTGGCTTTTGGAGCTCAGCTGGGACTACAATCCCTTTGTGAATGCATTGGTTATACAGACATTTAAACCAGAATCCAAGGAAAGTGTGGGGTTCAGATACTTCACCTGAATTTCTTTCTTTCCCTCCTCCCAGCACAGTTGTTGAAATATCAATCCAAGTGCAGTGATACTGTGTGCCTATCCCACTCATTCAGGACAGACAATATCCACTTCCCTAGGTAAAATAAATCCATTTATGACAGCAAAACCTGAAAGAGCAGCTAATTATGGACAAGGCTTGAAATGGTACTTGTGATTCCACTGCAGGGGTATAAAATTACCATTTTTGTCTCTAAAGAGAGGTCCTTTGAGTGGAGCGTATTAGTGCTTGGACATTCTGGCATGTCAGAACATTTAGTTCCTGCAATAAAAAGTCTTTCATTAAATCACACAATACCTTTTAGATGAGAAGCTGCTAGTAGTAGATAAACTGGGACTTGGGCATATCTGCCCCCTGATGCTATAACCATTCTTTGCATTTTTAAAACCTATATACTGGGAGCAAAACAAGAGCTGTATTCCAAGGAAATACAAGAGGATGCGGGAGACATTGTGGCACACGTGAACCACAGAAACATACATCAGATGTGGAAAAGAAAGAAGAAATGAGCCTCAGATGGGCCAACAAACAGCACGTGTCAGAGACAAACAGCAAAGAGAGGGCAAGGCTGCCACTGCAAGGGTTCCCATGTGTCGTGTAGTGTTTTGTGGGACTGCTTTGTGCAGCAACCAAAATACCTGTTCAAAACATCCCTTAGGGCTGAAGCACAGGCACTAAAAAGCTGCTTTCCATCTCTTTAACTGGCTGCAGGCATCATGCTCTGAGGAAAGGAACCTTTCCAGCAAAGCTTTGTTGCTCAGAGTGTGATGGAAGTGTTAATTCCCAGAGTTGGAGAAGAGTCTCTTTTAACTCAGACAGAGGTTGTGACCTTTCTGCTGTTCTTTTAATATGTCTGATGCAGTCTGACATTTTTTCAGAAATTTAATCTTGTGGTAAAATAATAATGAAAACCAACATATCAAGCAGAAAGATCATAAGAGAAAAGGGGGATGCTAAGTCATCAGGTGTTTGCAATGCCTTAAAATCTGCAATGTTTTCTTGAAACTTCAAAATAAAGCCTAAGGGAACTAAGGGAAAGCTGAGATGCTCTCAGGCTCTCCTTCCCTAGATGGATTCTTGCTACCCATGGGGACCAGACTGATGGTCACTTGGCCAAGTCATGGGCTACCCCACCAGTTACCCCCAGCTTTCCAGATGCTTCCTATTGTCTAAGATATAGAAACCCCTTGGAAAAAGAGGCACAGGACCCAGTGACCACACACTGTTTCCCTAGACAAACACCCTTCTCATACAGCCCATAACACAGCCCTGGGCCCTTGCTATGTGATAGGAAATGCTGTCAGGCAGCTAATGGCTCCAATTTCAGCTAAAAGATTGCAGTCAGGAATCAAGCAATAAAACAGCTTCTCTGAATGGATGTTAGTAGCCAGAGCTGAAATACAAGAAAGAGGGGAAACACATAGAGATGGGTGTATGTTCATGCACACAAGAGCACTATTATCTCATGCTGTGATGATCAATTTTTCACTTCATTTCTCCCCTAACATTTTTTGGCCCCCAATATCCTTCAAAAGCTTAACACCATGTGTAATAAATGACCACTCTCCATACCTCAGGGCTCCAAGCTGATGAGCTGTCAGTAGCATCATTTACTTCAAATCCCTGGCTGTTAAATGGTGTCTCCATTTCCAAACATCCTTCCATGGCTTGCTGGCTAATTCCATCAACAATGTTGGACTCCATCCTAGGCCCTTTACACTGCCCAGGGCCCCTGCTCACAACTGTTGGTCTTGAATCACCAGATCCATGGTCATCTTCACGATAGGACAGGTTGTCTTGGCAACTCAGTTGGCTCAGGCCATCCAGATCTAACAATTATCAGCAAGGAAATAGTTTCAGAGGTATTAGAATAAATTCCTCCCCCCAGAATGTGTCTTTCTCTGCTTTTTTTTGTTACTTTTTGGGGTATTTTTAATGGGGTTTCCCCTCCCCCCCTCATCTCCATTGTATTCAAGAGAGAGTTTCTACTTCTGAGTGCTGCAGCACTGAGCTTATAAAACAATAAATCCTGTATAAATCAGCATTTGATGGTGTGGACATGGCTGTTGGTCACCCCATCCTGAACTGTGAAACAGGTTGCCTTTACTTGAAGAATTTAACCACCAAATGCAATTACCAGTGGAGTGTTTGGGATATTCAAAGGCCTTGGGGCTGCTTTGTGGCCCCAGAGTAACAGATTCCAAGAAAAAACAGGTCAGGCCAATTTGTGAAAAGCAGAGCATAGGCCTGAGCAACAGGTTATCAGCTATTCCCTTCTGTGCAGAAGGAGGAAAGGACAGGAGTTAGCATTGCCCTCAGGGGGTGGTGCTGGTAAAGAAAGGAGTTTCACAGATACCAGAATAACACCACAACCCTATCACCCAACCCTAAGGGCTTGGTGTGCATGACCAGTCCCCACAAGCTGACTGGGAATCTCCAAATCCCATGTTTGGGCTAAATTGTCCCAAGAACAACTGAGGGAAGATGTGTTCCCTAATTTCCTGCCTACTTCTATTTAATTCATCTGATCCTACACACTTACTCCATGGGCTAAAGTAAGGTTGATTAATGCAAGTAAAATCATCTTCTCTGGGTCGGACCACAGATTCTTTCTCTGCACTACTGAAGTCTCTATTCTGAATACAGAGCACTTTTCTCTACTTGAAGGCACCAGTGAGAGCTCTCTGGGAAGAGCAACACAGATAACTACATGTGCAGAGACAGATGAAAATATCACAAGTTGGCATTGAATGTGTTCTGCAAGTACTTGCAGAAGGAAAACAGGGACCTTCCTCCTCCTAATGCATCTGACACCAAGACTTTCTTTAGGAACACAAAGGGCTAGATTTTGCCTCCATTTATTTCAGATAAGCAAGGAGGAGTTACAGTGAAAGAAAATAAGTTGTGCTTCCAGACAGCTGATAACAGTGATGAAAACAGAATTACTTCCTTTGCAAACACAGTTATTTGGGTTTTAAATGTTTCACAGAATGGTTGGGAAAGGACCTCTGGAAGTGATCTTGTTCACCTCCTCCTGCCCAAGCTTGTTTATTCTCAAACTCATAGGTTTATTCTCAAGCAGCTCATTACTATAGAACAATCTTTTTTTTTTCCCAAATTTGGCATCCAACTCAAATCTTTACAAAATAGTATCAATTCCTATGTTCAACAGAAAATAATTAGTTTGATTTGGTTTAGACTAATCAATGTTTTTGTTGCCCAGCTGACGAGAGAGGAAACCTCATGACAACAGACATGGAGAGGGCAGAGGTACTCAGCAACTTTTTGCCTCAGTTTTCACTGGCAATTCCTCATCCCACCTCTCTCAAATCCCTGAATCCCAAGGCAGGATCTGGAGGAAAGAAGTCCCTTCTGTGATAAGAGAAGATCAGGTTTAAGATCTTCTGTGGGACTTGAACATACTCAAGTCCAAGGGACCTTCTAGGATGCATCCTGGTGTCCTAAGGGAGCGAGGTGATGTAACTGGCTAAGCCACTCTCCATCATACTTGAAAAGTCCTGGCAGCCAGGCAAACCTTCAGTCACCAGAAAAAGGGGAACTCCACACCCATTCTTCAAAAGGGTGGATAAGGAGTTGGCTGCAAGACAAAGAGCTGCAGCCAATGTCTCATTGCCCAAATGGAGATCAGCAAAAAGTAGTGTCCCCCTGGGGTACATATTGGGACTGATGCAGTTTAATATCTTTATTAATGACATAGATAGATGGTGGGACTGAGTGCACCCTCAGCAAGTTTGCACATGACATCAAGCTGAGTGGTGCAGTTCATACACTTCAGGGAAGGAATGCCATCCAGAGGGACTTTGACAGGCTTGAGAAGTGTCCTATGCAAACCACATGAAGTCCAACAAGGCCAGGTGCAAGGTCCTGCACATGGGTCAGGGCAAACCCCAATATCAGTACAGTCTGGGGAATGAATTTTTTTAGAATAGCTCTGCAGGGGTGGACCTGGGGATACTGGTGGATGAAAAACTGGGTATGAGCTAGAAATGTGTGCTTACAGCTCAGAAAGCCACCTGTATCCTGGGCTGCATCTAAAGTAGCATGGCCAGAGGGTCAAATTAGTTCTCCTCCTCTACTATGCTCTTGTGAGACCCCATCTGGAGTACTGTGTCCAGTTCTGGGGCCTGAAACACAAGAAAGACATGGACTTGTTAGAGCAGGTCCAAAGGAGGTCCATGAAAATGCTCAGAAGGCAGAAGCACCTTTAATATGAAGAAAAACTGAGATAGTTGTTTAGGCTGGAGAAGATAATGTCAGGAGGACCTTATTCTACTTTTCAGTACTTAAAGGGGGCTTATAAGACAGATGGAGAGAGACTTTTAGGGCCTGTAGTGATAGGGCAAGGGGTAATGGTTTTAAACTAAAAGTGTACAGATTAGGTTGGATATAAGGAAAAAATTCTTTACTAGTGGTGAGACACTGGAACAGGTTGCCCATAGAAATTGTGGATGCCCATAGAATTTGGGAGTGCTCAGAGTCAGGTTGGATGGGGCTTTGAGCAATTTAGTCTAGTGAGTGTCCCTGACCATGGTAGAGGGGTTGGACTAGATGATCTCTAAAGGTCCCTTCCAACTCAAGCTATTCTCTGATTCTCTACACATACTCTCTATTGAGAACAGAAATACCAAATTTTTCTGAGTAGGAAAAATTCTGGTTTTGGCCTTAGCAGCAAAAATGCTGTTTCTGATTCATCCCTGTTCCACGAGAGAGAGAGAGAGAGAGAGAGAAATACAACAACACAACAACAAAAGAAAAAGAAAAAATGACAAGGGGAATGAGAATTATACTCTGGAAACATTTCTTGAAGGTGTGCAAAAGTCCTTGCCTCTGTCCTTGGCTGTTCTTTCAATGTAACATCTCAAACATCAGGAGAAAAACTTTATCCCCTTTCTTCAACTATGAAAGATGTCATATTCTCCCTTCCAGTAAAATGCTTCAAGCATGGGCACTTCAACTGAGAAGTCTGAGAGCACCTCACAGCTTCAAAATTACGGTCCTCTTTTGCGATGTGGCAGATGGTCCTTCAGGAGGAAAGAGGGATCCAAATTCAGATCTCTCAAATTCCAGGTGAGTGCTCTTCTCACTCCCTTCTGAAATGTAAAACTGACCTCTCCTCTGCATCCTCTCATCTGGCAAATGTAGCCCTGAAACTAACAGCCCTCATTGTCTCACCTCTGCCCTGAGCTAAAATTTTTGAGTGAGGGTAGAAAATAATCTGTTTTTTTGCCATTCTTCCCATTCTTTTTCTACAAAGTCAGAAAATAGAAAGAAGTAAACATAAGAAGGTAAGCAAGAAATAAAACAACAGAAATGCCACAAATTTACTGAGACTGAATGGGTACAGGCACTCCTCAAGGCATTTAATTAGCAAGCCAATGTCTAATACACATTTTAAACAGTGGGTCATCCATCAAAGCACACAGCACACAGCAGGCTTTCAGAATAAAATGCTACTGTAGTAAGAAATTATCCTCACACAATTGTCTTGTGGTTTTGACTCCTGCTGGGATAATATCTAGATCAATAATAGAGGAATTTTCAAAAAACTACATTAAAGCCATAAAAGTCTATTCATAACAGGAGAGCTCCAGAAATATATTAACAGAGCAACCCATCTCTCTAAGACTCAGGCACAAAATGAATGTGTCAGGAAGGTAAATGTAGCATTCAGGGAAAAGAAGGAAAAAAAGTGATTCACCAAAACCATTCCGTGAAACAGTCTGGCTTTTTCTTTAAAATTAAAGTAGTTTGGTAGGAGATAATGACTTATAAATACCAGTATTAGAGGATCATTGCAGGTAATAGCCCAACTATGCAGACTAGAACAACTACACCTCTTCAATTTCATCCATTCTAACATTACATTCACACAAAAATGGTCAAAACAGAAGTTCTTCATGTAAAGGAAAAGGTCAGAACAGTAAAATGTCTGTAATTTAAGTGAGAGATCTTTAAGGAAGAAAATGTCAACTGTCTTATGAATACCTGACATGAATAAACAGCACGGCATCAGGGATTTATGTTGAGACAGCATTATCAAACTATATGAACTGTAATTAGCCAAGAGTTCCTGCAGAGCAATAGCAGCCAGTTCTAAAATGAAGGGCAGACAAAACTGTACAGCAAAAGAATGCTGTTTTCTTCAGTCCTGTGCTCAACTTTCCCTACTGCATCATGTGTATCCATACGCCAAGGAGACGAGGGGAATACTGTGAAACAGAGACCACCAACAAATAGAAGTCCGCATTCAAGTTTGGAGAACTGGCTACGAAGAAACTGACTTTGTCAAAAGAAAGGATGAGCATCACCTCCAAGGTCTTCTAGCAGATACTGGGATATGTCAGTATCTCTCTAAAGATACAAGGAAAGCTCAGCACATCAGACACTGAAAATCAGGCTGGAAAATACTGTGAAGTCTGCTCTCACAGTAGATAACCTACAGTATATACTTATTTTTCTATTATTCATAATAATTCAGTTCTATGAAGCACTACAATGTGCTAAAAAAGGTCCTGAGAGGCTCTACCCATTTCTAAAACTCACTGCCAAAGTTAAAAGATGAAGCCTAGTATATCTTGCTAAATTAGGCCTATTCAGTTCATTGGTCAGCAAGAAATACACAAATGAAAAGTTTTATATGTGCTTGTTTCCTTTGCTCACTGAAATGATGTTTGCTCTGTGTTTTTGCAAGAAAAAGCAAGTTTTCCTAGATATGGTCCAGAGGAAGAAAGGATTTCAGTATGGATCTAGGTACTTCTGGATTTGAAATCCTCCTAGCTATTAGGAATAATTTTCAAACCCCTTTTCCTTAAAGACAGTAGCAGCATCAGAAATATGAGTTAGTGGGACTGAAGTAGTTTTATCCTCATACAGCAATAATCCTCCTGCCTAGGCCTTGGTACAGGCCGAGTTCCAAATCACTCTGCAGTACCCTGACATCACATGTTGCTTCACACAGAACCAGACCAGACACAGGGAGACCAAGCAGTGTTTCTGCCCCTGGTTATTTTGAGATTAACCATCAAAAAGTGCTTAAAAACTTCTTAGAAGAGCCTCGAAGGAGCAGAATCATTATCTAATTACAATAAATCTAAACAAAAATGGCTTGTAAATTTTAAGGGTTAAGGAGAAGGATCTTAAATTTCAAGTGACATTACACAATCAGGACAAGATAGTTTAATTTACCACATGCTGGGTAACAGCCTAAAAACTCCACCTTTCCAGAACTAAAATAGGCTCTTTGTTAGCAGGGTGATTTTCAGGGAGGCTGTGGGAAGATCTGGCATTCAAGCCATTCAGCTCCCCAGAGCATCTTCCAAACACTTCCTGCCTGCAGTGTGCACTGCTCTTTCCAAGCTCTGCTCAGGTTACTACAAAGATTTTTAGCAGGTGAAAAGTTAAGGCTACCCAAGTCCAAAAAAGTGCAGACTGTCATGCCACTGATAACAGAAACAGGGGGTCAAGCAAAATCTCATGTAAGAACGTGATATGAGACTTTGCTGGACGTAAAAGCTGGGTGGGAGAAAAGGCATTCAGGATTCTCAGAGATGCTCAGCTTCACTGTATGCCTAACTTTCTACAGGTTCCTCATTTTGTAAGAAAAGAAAAATATCTGATGTCTGAGTAGATGGTCTGATAAGACAATATGAGGAGAAGCCTCAGGTAGAGTGTAACAATGGTCTGAAGGTGCCATGATCCCAGTCTGGACTCAGGACTTTTAAAAGATCCTTCATCTTTCCCACCCAGAATGGTCCTGGTCTCAGCTTGCTAAGGAATTTCAATATTACCTCTGAAAAGAAAAAGTAAGATCAGCTTTACACCATGCTGTGCCAGAAGAAGAGTTCAGTGGAGACCCGTATCTTGAAATGATCACTCTAATCAGAGGGTGCATGAAAATCAAGCAATTGTATTTCAAAATTAAAAGATCCTATGGAACAAAAGAACCAAAGGGAACTTCCATGGCTCTTCCCACTTCTCCAGATTCCAGAATGTGTTCAGGACAATTTTCTAAGTAGCTATTTCATCTCTGTTTGTATAAAAGAGTCATTACATTAGTCCATAGAAGATCATAAAATTCTTCCCTTCTCTGCTATAAATTTTTAGTTTCTGTCATTGCCTGACATTTGGCATATGGGCTGGCAATTGGTGCAACATAATTCATTCACTGTTCACCTTGTGTTTCTAACGCTGTTACAAAAGCAGACATTCAACTTGTGCTAAAAGGTTTGCTAGGAAATTACTTGAGTGCCACAGACCAAAAATAATTAGAGCAAAGTCCTGCAGACTTTATTCTGGCAAAACTGGCAATAAAATCCATGAAAATCCCTGGATTATGACCCAGAATTCAAAAGCCATGTAAAGTTAATGGAAAGAGTTTTGTGGACTTGGATCAAGCAGGACTTGGATCCAGACTCTTCCCTCTAAGTATTTTAGAAATAAGCTGTAGGTAACCAAGAAGTAAACCAGGTTTAGTTAGAGAGAAAGCAAGATTCAGGACTTGTTCTTCACAACAGAATAACCTCTCCACTTCAAGGCTACAGATCTTAAAGGCTACAATTTCTTCAATCTTATTTCATGCAAACAGCACCTTTGCATACAGATCCCTCTGTACTATACTCATCACTGGAGAACAAACAGCTGAATTTTGGGGTCTACACATCACACCTGCTCATACTGCTTTATTAGATAATTCTGACCAAAAACATTGTGAGCATGACACAGAGATCTCAAACTGCTTCATCACCTCCCCATCACTGCATGAAGATGCTGTCTGGTCTCCATCCTCCCCATAACTGTCTACTGGGAGAAAACCACAACTCAGGCTTTAGGCACTCTGCTGCCCTTGGCCAAGAAGCCAGATGGACACAGCACACTTCTAGCTCTCAGATGGACCTTCTGGGAAGAAAGGGACAACTGTGGAATGAACTTGAGAATCACCTGCTTCTTCAGCCTCTGGAAAGCCTGTGAATATCATATTGTATCAGCAGCATTTATTAGAACTTGTGCAACTCTGCCTGTTACACTGTTCTTTTTTTAAGATGAATATATTACACAGAACACAAAGTCAGGCACAATACAAATAGAGAAGCACTTGTAAAATCATTACATGTGCAAAGCCAAAGTAGTAAGCAAAGGACTTGAAAACTTAGTTATGCTTCCATGCCCCTTCAGCTTTTGTTAGGGTGGAGGGGAAACATCTTACCTGCAGGAAAAGCAGTTGGGATGTAACCTGCTCTGATTATGCCATGAAGACATAAATACAGAAGGTGGCCATCAGGCACTGCTGAATCCATTTGCCAGCAGCAGCAGAACTCAGGAGACCAATGTAAATTTTAACTTTTAGAAGAAGACGGGCATTTAAGCACCTCTCTGTGAGCACCCTTCCCCTGCTGGCACCAACACGTGCTTTGAATAGGAGAGGACTGCACCCTCATCAGAGCATGAATACCTGCCAGAGAGGGCAAAGAAGGGTCGAAAGAAACTAAATACACTCTGCCTTGCTTTGTCAGGATGAAAAAGCAGAGGCATTTGCTGATCCCCAGGCCATCAAGAAAGCAGAAGAGCAAGAGGGTTTGACCCAGAGGTGCAGACAGAGGAGGGAGTGGTGGGGACAGGGAGCAGTCTGTGTGTAGGTACGTGTTTGTGTACACGAGTGTGAACAGGCTCAGCTGTCAAGTGTGGGCAGTCTGCTGCTGGCTCCTGAGCATGAAGTATACAATGTGGTTGCCAAGGCTCAGGCTGATAATTGCTATGGCAAATCCAAGCAGCTGAACAAATGAGCGTTGCAGACGAACAGGTAGAGGGCAGCTTTCTCAGGGATGCTTGTTTGGGAGGGAAAGCACCTTTTTTCACCTCATATCTCGTATCAGCTGGCTACAGGTCAGGAAACTTGTACCTGCACAAGAAAAATGGGGAGGGATTTTTTACAAGAGCATGTAGCCATAGGAAGAGCAACAAGGCTGGTGAAGGGACTCCAGCACAGATCCTATGAGGAGAGGCTGAGGGAGCTGGGGGTGTTCAGCCTGGAGAAGAGGAGGCTTAGGGGAGACCTCATTGCTGTCTACAACTACCTGAAAGGAGGTTGAAGCCAGGTGGTGGTCGGGCTGTTCTCCCAAGTAGCTACCAGTAAGACAAGAGGGCATGGACTTAAGCTCTGCCAGGGGAGGTTTAGGTTGGATATTAGGAAAAAATTATTTACAGAGAGGGCAATCAGACACTGAAATGGGCTGCCCAGGGAGGTGGTGGATTCTGCATCCCTGGAGGTTTTTAAGAAGAGACTGAATGTGGCACTCAGTGCCGTGGGCTGGGAACCACATCAGTAGTGGATTAAGGGTTGGACTTGATGATCTCAGAGGTCCTTTCCAACCCAGATGATTCTGTGATTCTGTGACAAGGGTCAATGGCCTTAAAACTTGTAGAGGGGAGATTAAGGTTAGATATTAGGAAGAAATTCTTTCCTGTGAGGGTGGTGAAACACTGGCACAAGTTCAAGGCCAGGATGGATACAGTTTGGAGAAATCTGGTCTAGTGGGAGGTGTCCCTGCCCATGACAGAGGGGGTGGAACTAGATGACCTTCAAGGTCCTTTCCAACCCAAACTATACCATGGTACAATATCATTGAATCATCATAGATTTTGTATGAAACGATATGAACCGGATCCTGCTTTTTACACACTATGTTAGGTCTATTTAAAATGTGCAGTATAAACTTGATGACAACTGCTATCACTGCTCCATAAATTCACCTGGTGCTGCAGAGAAGTCAGCACTCATCTCCTCAGGCAGAGAGGACAGAGCAAGAAAGCTGGCAGTACCAAAGTAATCTGCTTCTCCCTTCACCAGCCCAGCAGAAACTGGTTTTTTCCATGCTCCCACCACTGGTAGATTTGACCCTCTGGTCTCATTTGGCACAGTTTGACAATAAGCATGCAGTTCCTTGTAGAAAATTGCTCTCAACTAGAGGAAAAGGCTAAGTGTTTCTATTTTGATAAAAATGAAAAAGGTTTTAGACATTAGTTTGTAAATGGTCAGTGACCAGCTGTCATAAAAATTTATTATTTTTTTTATGTAAGCTGTTAAAAATAAGGGTTTTTTGAAGTTTTTTTTAAAGAAAAAATATTTCAAGTTGTAACAGCCCTGTGGTCTAGGTGGTCTATGATCTATTCAAATAATCAAAACAAATAAAACTAAGCATTCCTTTTTAGCCAACTGTGTTGTCAATTCACTACCTGCAGCTTGTGCAACCTCTGCAAGATTAATTTAAATGCTCGACAAATAAAACTTTGCTGCGAAGTTTTATTTGTATGTGTACATCTTTGGGGCATTTAAGATTAAAAATTGAAAATTTTTGCAGTATAAATAAAAGTCCACTTTGCACTCAAGCAGATTGCCAAAACCCCTGAGTAAAGTATCATCTTTAGTAACTAAGCCACATCATTCACCATTTTCTAAAATAACTGTAACATTAAAATCCATGGACAGGAGGCTGTAAACTTATATAAATGCACATTAATGTGTAGTAAAATTCTAGTTACTACAAGAAAGTGCAGAAAGAGCACAAGAATGGAGCACTCCTGTAAGGGCATTCCCTGAGGTGAACTCCATGCAGGGCCCTACAGAGCCGTTCTAGGACAGAAGGGGAAGGGTGAAGAGATGGAGAGGTGGAGTTTGGCCTGGTTTGGTATATTAATGGCCACCCAACTTTGACTTCAACTTTGCAACTCTCCAAAGCAGGACTGCATCACTTGTTATGACACTGGATGCTATTTCCTGCTAGCATTTGGAAGCATGCAGGCTAATTAAACGCTGGCACTGGGGAATCTGTAAGAAAATGCTTGATATCTCTGCTGCTGAATCTCTGCCTGAATAGCAGACAGCTCCATGTCAACTTAATATCTCTGTATTAATAAAACTAAATTTACCCAGGGGATAGAAAAAATGTTCACCGTTCAAATACACAAGTGTCCTGCTTAGGAAAGGACAAGGGGGAAACAATTTTCTATATCACCATGGAAACTTAAATAAAGGACCCGTGATTACAATCTAATTTCTGGAAAGATAATGAATACATCTTGAGGACTGCAGATGTTGTGTAGCATATACATAATTCTAGCAACTTCGACTCAATTACTTCTATGCAGCATCTGTTTTACAAACAAGCTTCCCACCACTCATAAGAAGGCATGTGGGATTTTTTTTTTCCCCAGAGAAGACAGTGCAGGAGAAAGGAGGATGACCTCTTTTTCTGGCAAAGTATTTCAGACTACCACTATTTATTCAGAAATTTCTAACATGCAGTTAGTTACAAAGTTAGCTTACAGGCATCCAAATACAGTAGGCTAAAATGCATGAAATAAATAATTCAAGAACTCTCTGCTGTATTGCCAAGTACAAAGAATAACTTACCATTTGCTCAAAGCTTATCCAAGTAAAAAAAAAAAAAAAAAAAAAAAAAAAAAAAAAGTATTTGATCACATAACCAAAGACAACATCAGTACATCAATGAATAATGCATATACTCTGCAGATCCCAAGTGTGCCCTGTGCTGTGTTCTTTGGTATTACAGAAGGGGACACAGAGGCCTGGCCTTAAAATTTTCATGAACAGGGTGACATAGAGAATTGATCTGCATCTGCTCCTAACTCAGCAAAACCCAGAACTGCACACAGAAAGAAAAGCTGGAAAGCTGAAAAGACACAGTGCAGCAATGGCTATGTTAAAGCTTCTCAGAAAAAAAGGGAGGAATGTTTTGTAAAGGGAACATTTAGCAACACACAAGGAGTTGTTACTGCCAATTCCTGTGCAACTATGGCCCTGATTTGCAGTGTCCACTCTGGAGTCATCTCGCCCTTGCTGTCAACTGTTTGAGCTGGGAGTTCAAACACAAGTACAAAGTAAAGCAACCTGATTTCTGGGTTTCACTGGTGAGGAAAGTGCCCCATGCCTTCCTTTATGCTCAAAAGTATTTAGAGATACAATCCCATTATCAAAAAGCCTTCTTTTTATAAGACAGAAACAAAATCCAAACCATCCACCTAGACCACAAATGTACTCAATATTGATGCAGAATGCCCTCTGATACAGTAAACCCATATTTCTACACCTGCCATTATGGACATAGAGTCTGTGCACATGACTGTGAGTGATTACTTGCACCATTTACTAACAAAGAGAAGTCAGCTTTCACCTGGGCTTTCTCCCTGCACCCAGGCCCATGTGTGCCTTTTGAGGTCCAGGCCAGGTCCACCCCTCTTTGCTGAGTGAGAAGTGACAGCATCCTGCTTTTGCAACACATCAATCTCTGCCTCTTCACCTGTCCTCACTCCATGACCAAACCAACTGTGAGCCTACTGAGGTGACCATAGTTGGGTGCTTGCATGTGATGCAGGCAGAGAGAATCACAACTTGGCAGCTTTCATACTGGGGATGTTTCCAACAAAAAGAAAACAAAATCAAACAAGAAAAGCCAGAGAGTAATGAGAAGTAGGTCATTATTTGGCTCTGACCACCAGGAACCTCCATAGCTGAACAATACAGCAGTCAGAGCAATAAAGTCCAATTCTGCACACTGCTGTTCAAAGAAATAGAGAACTGCCCACAGCAAACAGCATGAAAATCAACATCTTTTCTTTGCTGCTTTATTCTTACTCCCAGATTTAGATTTTGAAAGTAGGAACATGGGAATCAGCTTCAAACTGACTCTCACTTTGCTGCCTAAGGTTCCTCCATAACTAAAAGAAATGGCAGCCAAGAAGCAGAAGCACAATCATCTCTCATTTTCCCAATCACCTACTTTACATTCTACATGTGGAGTAAGCATGAGTCAGGCTTCATTTATGCTACTGGGTTTTATTAGCACAGGCCCAAGATTGGTGGAGCATTGGAAGAAAAAGAGATTACACACTGCAGGAGACCCTGCTAAGCCTGGAAAACCCCTGGTGTGGATGCAGTTACATCCATGAGTCAGCCTACACCCCTTTGCCAGCCCAGGTTAAGTTGCTTTGAAGAAAATATCAGCTGTAAACAAAAGCACCTTCTGTCAGCAGATGCTGTGTCTACACTGGGGACACTGCAGGGTACAGCTGTAGCTGTGTACGTGCTGCAGTGTGGGGCTGTAAATGCTGGTGAACTCAGAAATTAAACAAACTGCTGGATTTTCTTCCAGAGAGTTACAAAATGTTGTCCTTTCCTTCCACCAAATAACTTTCACTTTGTAAGTATTGCTCCATGGAAAAAGACCCTGGAGTCCTGGTGGACAGTAAATTCTCCATGGGTCAACAACATGCCCTTGTGGCCAAGAGGGCCTAAGGTGCACCAGGAAAAGTGTGTCCAGCAGATCTAGGGAGGTTCTGCTCCCTCTCTTCTCTGCCCTGGAGAAACGACACCTGTAATACTGGATCTAGTTTTGGGCTCCCCAGTTCAAGAGAGACAGGGATGAGGATGAGGCCAATCTCTTTTCAGTGGTGCCCAGTAATAGGAATAATGGGTTCAAGCTAAAACATAAGAAGTTCCACCTCAACATGAGGAGAGACTTCTTTACTGTGAGAGGGAGAGAGCCCTGGAACAGGCTGCCCAGAGAGGTTGTGGAGTCTTCTTCTCTGTAAACTTTCAAAACCCACCTGGATGTGTTCCTGTGTGATCCTGCTTTGGCAAGGGGCTTGTACTAGATGATCTCTAGAGATCCCTTCCAACCCCTAACATTCTATGATAATTTTTATGGTGGTTTTCCTGGTAGCTTTCACACTACAATGGGGTTGTATCCCTTCAAGTTTCCCACCAATCTCCTCTTCTACTTGTTTGCTTGGCTTGGATACTCACTTTTCCTGCTGATGCAAGGGAGTCACTTTGGGAGGTCTCTGCACTGTATTTAAGGAAGTTTCTCCGAACTGTCACTAGCTTCCAGAAAATGTCCTTCCATTTAGCAGAAATAAAATTGCCCAAGGAAACACCCAGATGAGCCAGGATGTTGACTCTTACTTCTCTTTAAAGCACACCACACTCACAACCTGCTAGACCCAGCACAGCCCTGGGGATTACCCATTCATAGCACCCGAGGCTGTAACCATTAGCTTCACACCCACAAGTCTTTGTTTGCTGATTAACAGGGTGGAAATCAACTCCCTCGCAAAGATATTTGTNAGCCCTGGAACAGGCTGCCCAGAGAGGTTGTGGAGTCTTCTTCTCTGTAAACTTTCAAAACCCACCTGGATGTGTTCCTGTGTGATCCTGCTTTGGCAAGGGGCTTGTACTAGATGATCTCTAGAGATCCCTTCCAACCCCTAACATTCTATGATAATTTTTATGGTGGTTTTCCTGGTCACTTTGGGAGGTCTCTGCACTGTATTTAAGGAAGTTTCTCCGAACTGTCACTAGCTTCCAGAAAATGTCCTTCCATTTAGCAGAAATAAAATTGCCCAAGGAAACACCCAGATGAGCCAGGATGTTGAACAGGGGACTTCATAGCACCCAGGCTGTAACCATTAGCTTCACACCCACAAGTCTTTGTTTGCTGATTAACAGGGTGGAAATCAACTCCCTCGCAAAGATATTTGTTTGGGGTTGCTGCAGATAACAACTGCATTGCAACACGGCAGATATTTATTTTCCCACTGATTTTTCTAATTGAAACTTTGTTTGCTACCAGAGGGTTGATTCACCACAGCCCCCCTTTACCACCACTGTAGCACAATCGTTTCCATGACACCCCTGGAAAAATCACAGACTTCAGCACAGCAGAAGCAACAACATGCGTCCAGGACCAAAGCTGTCACCCAAAAGGGACAATCCTGTCCTCCTTCCTTTTCCATCTTCCTCTTGTTTTTACTTCAGCAACTATGTGGCCAACTCACATGATTCAGAAGGCACGGAAGGGCTCAGTACTCTCAGCTGAAGTGATGAGCTTGTTGTGCTCACCACACAGTAACATGCTGGTGAGGCCAGACATGGAAAGTAGCACAACTGTGTGGTCAGGGAAGGACGACATATCACAGCTGCAGTTTTGCATCAGCTACTGACTGCAAAACTGCACTCTCAGGCCCAATGGTTTTATAGCTGCATTATTTATGGCAGTAAGTCTAGATCCCAGAACTGACCCCGTGACACAGAACCTCAGCAAACCTCAGTGTTCTCATTAATCCAAATTCAGGGCTTTCCCTCCAGCACCACCATTCTCACACTATTTGCTGGAAAATACTCCCACACAGATTATGCTGATATGTATAGACCATATGGGCTTGAATGTCACTCAGCCTGAGGAGACAAACGTCTCCAAGTGCCCAGCTTGTGTGGGCAAGAACTTATGTCCAGTGCAATGAGTCCTTCAGGGATGCTTCATCTCACATGTTTACTGAGCTCTCTCAACAGGCGATGCCCTGCCTGAACATCAGGGAACTTTTAGGAAGGGTGATCAAGCCATGAGAGCATCAGCAATTTTCATGGTCATTAGAAGGAATTATCTACAGATTTTGCTATTGACTGGTTTAAGATTCAACCAAAGTCATTCAGGTTGGTCTGCAAATAGGTATTTATGAAGCCTTCCTTCAGATGGAAGAGACCACATGAGAATCACACAAATAGCACCTGCAGAGGTGCAGTCCCACCACACCTTCCTCATTACTCACCATTCACTGCCTTAAACCTTACAGTCTTTCCCCTTGGTTACTAAAACTGTTTCAGGAGTCTATGAGGGCACATGAAATCATGACTGCTGCCAATAGGTAATTACAACAGCCAAAAATTAATTGAGCACAAGGAAGTCATATCCCTGTGAGGGGAGGATCAACACCAGCTCACTTTTTGTCTGAGTGATCTCATCTCATGTAAGTTTACAGTAGGGGGTTTTGTGCTGTTATGCAATGCAAAGAGGCTGGGAGAAAGAGAGAGAGACTATCCATGCTTCCAGAGGTCCTAATGGATATTCCCTTCTTCAACTATTTCCCTGCCACCATGGGTTTGAGTAAGTTGCCTTCTACAAAGCTCCCAACAACTGCAACTTAAAAACAGGCAAACAAAAAACCCCAAACAACAAAAGCCCACACACAAGGAAAAAACAAAACCCAACAAACAAGAAGAAGACAAAAAGTCCTACTGTTTGCATCAGCACAGAGAAATACTATATTCCAGCTCTGCACAGTGCTGCTAGTACACCTGCACGTAACCTGCATCACAACACAGTGAGCTCCTTCACACCTGCCTCGCCTGTAGTAGGAGATGGAAGGTGAGGAAACAGGGTTTCTAGGAGAGAGGCAGCACTTCCCAGATGCTGCCAAGATGCTGTTTATTGGTAAATGAAGCCTCTTGAGTCCTAAACAATCTTCCCAGAGGAAGACAGAGTCACAATTGCCATATGGGGTGTGGGAAGAGGATGCCACTTAGCAAAAGCGGATGAGAAAATACATGCAGAAACTCTAGACAGCAAGAGCAGATGACTAGTACTCCTGAACAGAGCATCCTTACTCACACACCCTAGGGAGCTAGGAAGCTCTGCTCTCCAGGCAAGGAACTTGGTGAAAACCCAAACTACTGATCTGCTGGGGGTTTACAGAGATACTGTGTCTAAAAATCACCAACTGAAGATGAACAGCAATGTTGACAGGCCCGAGACAGAGCCTGCAGTAGCACCTTTGACAATTTGTGTTTTGAATCACTCTTTTGCTCCATTCCCCTAGCTGTAAAGCTGACGTGCCAAAGTACACCCTCCTTTCAGGGCTACTCTGTACTCCCACTTACTTTCGGCATAATGGATTAGGATCTCTCACAATCCTCAAACTTTGAAAAGACAGAACTGCAGAGGAGCACTTTCGATCTAAAAGGGAACAGGGTACTGCCTTCACAAGGACACAAGTCTATGCACAAACAGTTTGAGTGGCTCTGAATTTCCCAGGGAGAAAGCATTTGATGCAAACTCACGTCTCCACTCCATTTCAGAAAGCTGTGGACTCGTCCCACGTTCTTCAGAGACCACTTGCACATCCCCAGTCATGTTTGTGCTTTCTCCCACTTAAGCAGCCCGGAGGATTTTCTGAGAAGTGCTTTTGACCACTGTCTCTCTTTGCTTTCCTTCACTCAGTCCTAGCGGTACCATATTGATTCAGCGTAGCCTCTTTAAATGCCCTTTGAGTACAGAGACTGACTTTTATAGGGCTACATTCTGGCTCAGGCAGTGGCTGTTTCCAGAGCCAGAGAGGTGATAAAATTTATCAAGGCTTAGGATCTTTACATGGAAACTGGCCATTGATCAATTTTATTCTTAGGTTCAAGCAGAAGTTTTATTTATCATGAAACCAGCATCATTTTTTTAAAAATGGGTATATTTTGCTGTATGATTTAATTGTGATGAAAACTTATTTCTTGCCTAGGAATTCCTGGCCATATTCAGAGTCATTTTACTGAGGTCAGGGGTGCTGATATACAGCAGAAAGAATAATTTCCTCTACTACAGCAATTACTAGCAAAAATCAATGACCCCTGTGTTAAGCTGGGGGCCAAGGGAGGTAAATGTAATTGTGCTTTCTAGTTTTAAAAATTCCCAGAGCCTCAGAGGCATGCCTCCCCTTACACATGTATTGAGAATAACTATAGAGCCATCTAGACAAGATTCCTATTAGGATGTCAAACTTCCTAGTATCCCAAGGTCAAAAGATTTTTTTCTAGTGCTACTGAAATGCAGTCTTTAGGTAGGACTGAGATTATCTAATTGATGGGAAAGAAATCTCCAAAGGCTTCATGCAGTTTAAGTGCAGTGCTCACCTATAAATTACAGCAGTGTTATCAACACAATGTCAGACAGCACAGGAGACTTCAATCACAGAACTTGTGGTGCAAAAATAGTTCAGATCTTATTCAGAACACTGGGCTCTGCTGGTGTGCCTGTCCCCAGTGTCTTTTCAGAGGAGTGTCTGCTGAAACTGCTATTTAATGGTCACTTTCACTTTTTGTTTAAAAAGGACATGGGCCCTGAAGAAAAACAGGGGTAAAGTCATTGTATCCATGCCACAATTATTGCTGCTCTTAATCTTTTTCGTTATGGTTTTTTTTTTGTCTACAGATTCAGACTGGGAAGCAGATGGACTAGCCAGCTCTGCCCCTCTCTGCTTGCAGTGCACTACTTTTAGAAGTGACTTATTGCTCCACTGCTTTTTTTCAATTCTTAAGCCAAATGTGCAACGATGGATTTGGCAGCCACACTCTCACCATCCACCCCCAGTCAGCTGATCAGTCAGTATCTCAGCTGTGGGGGGGATGCAAAGGCTGCTCCTTCCTCATTCTGCAGTTGGAGACAGTTCCCTATCAGAAACACTGAGGTTAGACCATGAAGAAGGGTCTCGGGGAAGCTGTGCAATCAAGTTCATCTGTATTTGCAAAATTTACAACTACAGGCTTCTAATAACTACAGTGTGAATGGTGGCAAGGATCTACAGGCATGGGTCTGCCATCCTTAACCTCTTAAACCAAACCCCCAGCACTGCAATAATTCCTGCTGAGCTACCTCCTCATTCTAATGTCATGGAGGAAAATCATCCAAAGCAAAAAACTTTTCCCTGCATTTGTTTGAAACCTTGAAACAACATTACTAGCATCACTGAAGTACAGACAGGGGCTCAGCAGCAGGCAAAGCTGCATCCTGCTGATTAGCATGTACCTAACAGACTTTTGACTTTAGAACCCCAAAATTTCATTGCTCACAAACTATTAGATCTCTAAGCCTAAAACGGGTTTTCAATAAGGTCTGTGTTGCTTTGGGGCCTCAGAAAAGCAACTTGGGGAGCTAAGGAACATTTCTGAGGAAGGAAAAATGCGATAAAAAATGTATTTGATAAAAAGAAGGAGGGGTTATGATGTTTTTTAACTGCAACTTTCTGTTATTTTATCTCAGAAAAATGCCCTAAATCTAAGAGCTGTCTCTTATANCCCCCCCCCCCCTTAAACCATATTAACTTTATATTGGAATGACCTTGTAACAGGTTTTTGTAGTTCTTTAATCACCAGTGGCTGCTAAATGAAGCATATCTATTTTCTCTGTTACATTACTATTGGCAACCAGGTCTTCAGTAAGTGCCCAGAAATATTTCCATGGCAACAAAAAGCATTCAGCATTGCTACTGTTTTGTGCCAATTTAGCTTTAAAATATTCTTTTGTGGAAAGGAATATGGTACATTAAGTGAAATAAAGTCAAGATGCAATGTTCTGAAAAGAATATAAGGATAAACAGGAAATATGTATTTTGCAAAACTGAGGGAAAAAATGTCAAATGGAAGGAAAAATGTTCAAAGCTAATATTGATGCTACTGAATGCCTTTGCTAACTGTCAGCAAGCCCATATGCTTGCTTACATTGTCACTTAGGGTTAGGTAACAAAGCTCACAGAAATAAAGGTACCTCAGACATCTTGTCTCAATCATTTTAATGTATCACTAAAACTTTAAGTTGCCAGGGTATTGCAGTTTCTCTCCTGAATGAAACAGCCAACATCATGACTATAATGTCTTGAGACCATGGGATGGACATTTGGGCAGTGCATTGCAGAGATAAGAAGATAAAAGACAATCTGAGAGTATTTGGAGTGACATTCCCTCTGGTGTAAAAGCAACACAATGCCCTCTGAAGTGCTTCTTGTGGAAGTAGAGAGCTCTAGGCAGCTGCAATGTAGGTGCTGGGGAGCTCTGTAAGGCCAACTGGACATCCCACAGTGGGTCCAGGCAGCTGAATGAGAAGGAAAGCAAACAAATATTGAAAAAGTGCAACAGCAAGTTGATCAGTACCTGCTGTCAGTTGGGACAGAGGTTCAGAGGGACCCTCTCCTTTAGCTGCAGTGATGGGTTACTTTACTGTCACTCCATGTATCTCTCACCAGGAAGATTCATCTGGTCTATCACATGCTTCTAAGGATGCCTCCTTTCAGATATCCCTGCAGACAGGACTGCAGGTGAAACACTGCACAGTGCCATAGCCCATTCCTGGACCCTGTTTTCCAGAGAGCTCACATCCTTTTCTCCCATCCACTGTAAACAAGGTTGTAGTCCAGAGACAGGACAAAGATCTGGAAAGGCCACCATCAGAATTCAGCACATGGTGCCTCCCCAGCTTCCTTCGAGGAGCCCCAGGATAGGCCACGAATCACTGTAGCAACTCCTCTTGGGCATACAGGAGACAAGGCTGCACCCTGGGTATCAGTTGTCCAGAAGGACCCATGGTCCCAGCACTCCTGGAAGGACAGGATATTCCATGCTCAGTGGTGTCTGTGCACACACTGGACACAGAATCCAAGCACACACACAGCAAATCCACCCCTGCAGCATTGACTTGCTGCCTGTGAACAAACCCCTGTGGGCAGGGTACCACAGAGCTCTGTACAAAGGTGCCAGAAAGGAGAGGATCTCTACAGGTTAGAAGTTGAGCTCCAAGAAGACACAGCTCTAGAGTGCTTAACCTGAGAATTGGCATTCACCTGGAACATGAAAAAAGCAGTCCCAGTTTGGGAATCAGAACAGATAGACCAAAAGCTTATTTATCTTAATTATTTACTTGTTGGCCATAACAGTGTAAGGAATAGTGAGAAAGAAAAGAGCTAATTTTAACATTCGTTAAAAAACACCATCAAGTTTATACCCTCTCAGTTTGATATTCCTATTAAATGCCAGAAAAAATAGGGTAATCTTCCACAATCTGCACAGAAAAGGCAAAACATGCAAGACAAGAAGCCAAGAGCGATGAAAAGCTCTTGGTCATTGCAAAACAAACATTCTCAAGAGCATCTACTATCTGATTCCAACAAAATGAATTTAGATATTTAAAGCCGACTTCTGAGACCCTCAGTGAGTTTCAAGTTCATTACCAGCTCCTTACTGTAGACCTGCTCCCTCTCCTTTCCTCCCTTATCCCATATATTCATGAAGAGTGGCTTTGATCCACTAAAACCCAAGGATGTTGTCAGCAGGACTGCAGCTTTCCTGCTTGGGGTTGTTTCTTATAGCTTCATCAGTCCTCTGGGACCCATTTAACTTTCAGACACATTCACAGTCTATTTCATNAATACAGTTAGGATGAGTGCTAGCTGCTTACCTGCAAAACTTGCCTTGCCATTATTATTTTCTAAGGAGCCACCCAAGCTGAGATTGCACTCCTGACCTCCCATCCTCACAGAGGGCTCACCTTCTTCCTCAGCAATGGGAGGAAGCTGATCAAGTGGCTGGAGATCTTCCTTTGTCCAGTAGAATCCATTGGCTGTCAAGGACCTGGTGCTTTCAGCACACTGCTCTGGTAAGCTGGTGGGTTTTTTAACCAGTTTTTGCCCCTGCAGACCCATTTCAGCTCCAGGGGGGATGTGTTCCGAAGCAAGATCAGGACTGACAATGTGACCATCTTCTCTAGGATAGAAGTACTCCTCATCGCAGAGGTCCAAGTGCTGTTCATCATCTGTTTCCTCAGAACAGTCCTCATAAATTCCTCCATTATTCTCCAAGTCCCTCTTGCTCTCTTTTTCTGACTTACGACCCATGCCACTCAAGTTCAGCAGTGAAGCAGATACAGAGTCCCCAGCTTGTTGGATAGCTTCGTATATTTGAGACATCCAAGATGACAGTGGCTGAAGGAAATTCTGAGCAGACTCAGAAGCCATGTTTAACACCATGCCAGTATCTGGTGATCAGTTGT
The DNA here is from genome assembly GCA_038090715.1 of Florisuga fusca. NCBI lineage: Eukaryota > Metazoa > Chordata > Aves > Apodiformes > Trochilidae > Florisuga > Florisuga fusca. The sequence goes on from JAAWXA010000014.1 coordinate 16,230,467, forward strand.
TCAGCTTCCCCAGCATGTCACTTACAATTCAGGGAGCTACAGAATAAGCACCATAAGAGATTACTGTAAATTGCTTGTCCATCAACAACTGTCGACACCCTATCTATGTAAGATGTTTAGAACTTAGAGGAGAAATGGAAAAAACACTTCTACCTATTAAGAATACTATTAGAAATCCCCAAATGATGGACAAACTATACATATTCCTGCAGAGATCTGGAAAGCTTTAATCCAATTGCTGAAACTCATAAAAATAAAAACACAGAAGTATCTTTTCTGAAATGCACACATTCTGCTGACAGCTGTGAACAGACCTGCTAAAAAAAATACAAAACAACCTGCAGTCAAAAATCTCAATCTCCTGGACTTGACTTCTACCATATCCTCAACATCAGCAAGTCTAGGTGGGAAAACTGAAAGGAGGACGATCTGGGGAGAATTCTGTTTTGATTGATTGAAGTGATAGGCCCAAAGCATGCAGAACCAGCCCATGACAGACAACTATCTCAGATGCTTTGATCCAGAAAGACTCTGGAAGAAGCCCTCTTTGCCTACAAAATTACAGGACCCAAAGTTGCTCTGGCCTTCACAGAAATAACATTAAAACCAAAGAAACACGGGTGGTGGAATATTATAGATATTAAATTACTGGGAACAAAAGCATGGGTGCCATGTTCAAGGCTAGGCTGGATGGAACTTTGAGCAACTTCCACCTGGTCTAGCAGGAGATGCCCCTGCCCATGGCAGGGGAATTGGAACTAGATGATCTTAAAGTCTCTTCCCTCCCAAATCATTCTATGATTCTATGTTGACATGATATGTTTTCTCAAAACTCATCTAAACCCTAAATAAAAATATGACTTGCAGAAAGTTAAGGTGCCTTTTTGCCTGATATACATCTTCCCACATTATTACAAGACAGATATTCTTTTAGGAATAAGAGAAACCTACAAATAGGATGATGGATTCAGGAAGAAATGAACAAACAGTTGCAAATTTTAGGCTAAAATACAGCTAAATGGAAGAAAAAAGAAGCTTCAAAAAGTAATACTAGAGTCTTGCTGAATTTAGAGGTCTGGGAGCAATCAAACTGTGAAACAGTAAATACAGTAAAAGCAGCAATAAAATAAGATCAGCATGTGTACTGCAACGTGCACTACCTTGTGAAATGGTCTCCAGATAAAAGTAGTGGGAAATCCAGCGTTTCAAATTTTTTAATGGAGGAGGGACTAGGGAGATCCCACATTGCCTGAGGACAAATAATTTTGTTCAGTGATGTTGACTGGTGCTGCAGACACTTCCAAAAAGTTTATTATCAGCTTCAGTATCTACTAAGAATTACAGGCCTAACAAGGGCAGTAAATGAATGTAGACTACTAAAGCCATTTTAAAAGCTGATGGCTTTTACACACTCTTCAGTCAGCCCCTGGGACCTGGGTGATGTGCCCTGCCACGCATTAGTTTTTTGGCAAGGCACAGACAACGTCATGGCATAACCTGCCAGGTGAGCTGTTCCCTTCCTTGACCCTCCTTTTTCCAGCTCTGCCCCTCACCCAACCGTATTTTCCTGGTGAGCACAGCAACAGAGAAGCTAATTTTGTACAGAAGGAGATAAATTTGGGTGGGTAAGTACTGCATATGTTCTTAACCTGTTATTTATTCACAGGCAACAGCAAGTTAATATTGAATTTCTGATGAAAGGAGTACCTCATAACACTCTGCCTCCATCTCAGCAGCAAGATACATAACAGCAGTAGCCCTTGGAGGGATGCAGGCATCCAGGAGTGATAACAAACCAATGCAGATAAAACATATGGGTGCTAAAATGAAGCACTAATCTGCTCCAAAAATCAACAGACCATAGACTTGTGATATTTGCATAGGGAATAATTACCCCCTCTTTTTATTAAATTTCAGAGCTAAAACCCAACTGGTCCAACAGAACCATCCCACTTCTCCCAGATGCTGTGGCTGACCGTGACTGCACCATGGCCTGGGTGAACATCATGGTCCTGCAGGAGAGACTGCGGTAGGGAGGTTGGTATCATGGCCATAAAGACAGAGGGAGGTTTTCAAGAAAATATTTTACTTTAGTCATGGAATAAAAACAGTGCTCTACAGTGCAGGGCTTGGATGTGCTCACCCAGTCATCCAAGGAGGCAAATAGGACTTGAACATGCATCTTACATGTACCAAGCAGTGACCCTGATAATTGTCTTGCTATAAGTAGGATGGGGGCAAATGTGAGGCATACACACAGACACAACCACAGTTCTACCCGAGACCTGGAAATTTGTCTAGATTAAATCCAGAGAACCCTAACAAATGGTTTGATTTCAGTTTCTAGACAATAGATAGGACACCAAAGTGTATTTCACCGCCGAAAAAATCTGGATTGCTTTGCAGTAACACCTGCAACAGAACTGTACAACTTGCAACCCAATTGCCTACATCATCCCTAGATTGCCTGCAGGCAAAATACACCTTCCAGGGTGCCCGACTCCCTTTAGTCTTTGCTTGGCTTTTCCTCCCATCCTCTCCCTCTTACCAAAGATTCCACAGTCAGTAATATGCAGAACAACTGGAGTTCAACTGAATTATAAAATGCATATTTTTGGTCTTGGAACAGATGGATAAAATGTGTAACAAGCTGCAGACAAGTTTAGGCGGGTAATGTTTTTACAAACTCAACAGAGGATCAAAGGGAGCTGAGCTCTGTTAATAGGCTTGCTGTTTCCCAGGAGCTCTCTCTCTTAATTAGCAGGCACTGCTCTAACAGGGTGTTTATGATGTATTCCACCTGTCTC